>OX327012.1:26284395-26941384 GCA_946800695.1 Geum urbanum
TGTTCCGCGGCGAGAAGAACACTTCCCTACCGTGTTTGGTTTCCGCGATGAGGGCGGATCAGTTGATGAAGGAGGGCTGTGTTGCTTATTTAGCCCATGTTGTGGACACTACAGCAGCTGTACTAGACCTTGGTAGTATTGAGGTTGTTTCTGAGTTTTCGGATATGTTTCTGGTAGAGTTACCGGGTATACCCCTTGTGCGGGAGATTGACTTTACTATTGAGCTGCTACCGGGTACCTGACCAATATCCCAGACACCGTATCATATGGCGCCAGCAGAGTTGAAAGAGTTGCAGGTTCAGCTCCAGGAGTTGCTGAAGAAAGGTTTTATCCGACCTAGTGTTTCTCCGTGGGGTGCCCCGGTGTTGTTTGTGCGGAAGAAGGATGGATCTATGCGTTTGTGCATCAACTACCGGAAGCTGAATCAGGTTACAGTGAAGAACAAGTATCCGTTCCCGCGGATTGATGATTTGTTTGATCAGCTCAAGGGAGCATCAGTCTTTTCGAAGATTGACCTTCGATCCGGTTATCATCAGTTGAGAATTCGAGACTCCGATGTAGCCAAAACAGCTTTCAGATCGCGGTATGGGCATTACGAGTTTCTGGTTATGCCGTTTGGGTTGACCAACGCCCCCCCATCTTTTATGGACTTGATGAATCGGGTGTTCAGACGGTTTTTGGACAAGTTCGTGATCGTGTTTATCGATGATATTTTGATCTATTCCAGGAGTGTGGGCCAGCACAAGAAACATTTGCGAGCAGTGTTGCGGACTTTGCGGGACCATCAGTTGTTTGTGAAGTTTAGCAAGTGCGAGTTTTAGCTGGATAGTGTCAAGTTTCTGGGTCATATGATATCGGCTGAGGGAGTCAGTGTTGATCCTGACAAGATCGAGGCCGTGCTGAACTGGAGTAGACCTACTACGGTACCGGAGATCCGGAGTTTCTTTGGTTTAGCAGGCTATTACTGGCGGTTTGTACAAGATTTCTCTCGGATTGCTACTCCTTTGACCAGATTGACAAAAAATGGCGTCAGGTTTGAGTGGTCCGATGCGTGCGAGGAGAGTTATTTGCTCCTAAAGGAGAGATTGACTATCGCACCGGTTCTGACATTGCCAGACGATAGTGGTGAGTTCGTAGTGTACAGTGATGCGTCAAAGTTGGGGCTTGGCTGTGTGTTGATGCAGCATGGTAGAGTCGTAGCCTATGGTTCCAGGCACCTGAAACCACATGAGGTCAACTATCTGACGCATGATTTGGAGTTAGCCGCCATTGTGTTAGCATTAAAGAGTTGGAGACATTACTTGTATGGAGCTCAGTGTAAGATCTACACCGACCAAAAAAGCCTTACCTACTTGCAGACGCAGCCGGATCTGAACATGAGGCAACGCTGGTGGATGGAGTTGATCAACGACTACGATTGCACGTTCGAATACCATCCTGGGAAGGCCAATGTTGTAGCTGATGCACTTAGCCGGAAGTCTGGAGCCTCGTTGTTTCATGTGTGTGTGGCCAGAGTATCGATGTTAGCCGAGCTTCGGGCTACGGGTGCCGAGTTCGAGTGGGATGATGAGGGAGCTTTGTTGGCCAGCTTTCAGGTTCGACCCGTGTTGGTTGATCAGGTACGAGAGGCTCAGGATTCAAATTCCTACTTGTTGGGCAAGAAGACCATGATACGGAATGGTATGCATACAGAGTTTCGATTGAGCGACGACGGTACGTTGTTGTTCAGAGGCAGGTTATGTGTGCCCAGAGATGAGTGCTTGAAGAAGGAGATTCTGGATGAGGTCCATAGTTCAGCGTATGCGATGCATCTCGGAGGTATGAAGATGTTTCGTACACTTCGAGCGTATTACTGGTGGCGTAACATGAAGCGAGAGATTGCCGCATACGTGAGTCGATGTTTGATCTGTCAGCAAGTTAAAGCGGAAAGGCAGAAACCTACAGGGAAATTACAGCAACTTGAGATTCCGGTTTGGAAGTGGGAGCACATTACGATGGATTTCATCTATCAGTTGCCGCGTACTTCTGCTGGCAACACTGGTATTTGGGTTATTGTGGATCAACTGACGAAATTCGCTCACTTTCTTGCACTTCCGGGGAAGATATATATCAGTGGGTAGACTGGCCAAGTTGTACTTATCACAGATTGTTCGTTTGTACGGTGTGCCTGTGTCCATTGTTTCTGACCGAGATAGTTAGTTCACCTCTGAGTTTTGGCAGGCATTGTAGCGAGCCTTGGGCACGAGGTTGCGATCCAGTACAGCTTTTCACCCTCAGACTGACAGGCAGTCCAAGCGGACTATACAGACACTTGAGGATATGTTGCGGTCATGCGTGTTGCAGTTTTGCGGGAATTGGGACCAGCAGTTACATTTGATAAAGTTCACTTACAACAACAGCTATCAGGCCAGTATTGAGATGGCACCGTACGAGGCTTTGTACGGGAAGCAGTGTCGCACTCCGTTGTGTTGGAGTGAGGTGGGCGAGCGATGGCTTATTGGCCCTAATCTGGTAAAGAGCATTATGGAGGACGTCTAGATTATCTGGGATAGATTGAAGATCGCCCAGGATCGTCAGAAGAGTTATGCGGACGTGAGGAGGAAGAGCCTCGAGTTTGAGGTAGGCGATTGGGTTTTCCTGAAACTATCTCTGTGGAGGGGAGTTGTGCGTTTCGGGAAGCGTGGCAAGCTGCGACCATAGTACATTGGTCCATATGAGATTACAGAGAGGATTGGGGCTGTTGCTTACAGACTTGAGTTACCAGTTGAGATGGCTCGTGTTCATGATGTCTTCCATGTTTCGATGTTGCGGAAGTACATCTCAGATCCTTCACATGTGTTAGCCCCATAGAAGTTACCGATCCGAGAGGACTTGACGTACGTGGAGGAGCCTGTGCAGATTCTCGATCGTCGTGAGCAGGAGTCGAGACACCGTGTAATCCCGCTAGTGAAGGTCTTATGGCGGAACCACTCTGTTGAGGAGGCCACATGGGAGACTGAGCAGCGTATGCGGGAGCAGTATCCTCATCTGTTCAATTGACAGGTATGTAAATTTCGAGGTCGAAATTTTTTTAAGGGGGGTAGATTTGTGACGACCTAAACCAGAATCAGTAGTGTAGTCAGCACGATTCACGAGATTGGGCGTAGTCGCGGTTTTTACGATATATGTGTGGTTTGTCGGTCTTGTTCGCGACTATATTTTCGGTCGAGAATTTGAGTTGAGTTTCTTCACGGAAGTTGTAGAGTACGTGATTTCGAGTTCGTGGGCGGTTCCGGATGATTTTTCCGATAACCGAGGAATATAATACGATTATCTGAAGTTTCAATTTTCGACGAGTTTATCCGTTTGTTTCGTGTTTATCCGAATCGTTTTGATTATTCATTTTGGACTGTCAATTGACCCGTGGCGCGAGTATAAATATCGGGAATAGTCGTAAAATCGTCGAAAAACACTGTTTGACGTTGACCAGCGTTGACTTTCCAAAAATAGAAGCTGTTGACCGTTGACCGAGGGAAGAACTTTCCAGTTTGGTCTTCGCCGTCCGACCTCCATTTTCTGGCCACCTCCGGCCACGTGAAGGGTAAGGTTAGCTTCCCCTTGTGATTTCGAGTGGTTTGATGCTTGATTTTGTGGAAATTATTGAGGTTTTGGTTGGGATCGAATCGGGTCGGTTTAGGAAATTTCGCCGGTAATGGTTGCAGCTCTCCGGCGAGCCACGGTGGTGGTGGTTAGGGGGGGGGGGGGTTCGACTCCCCTTGCCTTAGTGAGTCTCCCTATATGTTTAGTTTTGGCTGTGGTTGAGATTTGAGGGCAACCCGATTAGGTCACCGGAGATGGAATTCCGAACTGTTTCGAGGTGAAATTGACCTAGTTCCGGTGAGATTTGAGCTTGGTGCTAGTTGAGAAAAGGATTGGGCTTGGAAAGACCTTGTGATCTAGAGCTTCTCCGCCGGAGAAGCTCTCTGTTGACGGCGCGCCACCGCTGGCGGCGGCGGTCAACAGCGGAGCTCCGGCGAGGGGTTGACTTTTTAGTTTTCGATGAATTTAATGTCGTTTTTCTCGTAATCGCGCCCTGATTATCGTCCAGAGGTTTTCGTAGTGATATGGGTATCAGATTTTCAGTCGAAGGTTTCGAGTGGAGATTTCGGGAATTCCGTTAATCATTTTGTACTGCATTGTATATTTCGGGGAACGGTTGGTTTCCGTGGTTAAGTACAGATTTATGGGCTATGATTTTGATCAGTTGTGTTTATGTATATTCAGGAGATCGAGATCGAGACTGAGATCGTGCTTCGGGCGAGGGATCTTCCGCCGGACCACGAGATTAGCGTGAGTGCGCGCTTGCTGATCTGTGAGTGGACACGTTTATATTTTTACTGTTGTTTTCGAGTTCGTGATTTTACGTAAATTTCCGTATTTATTTTATACGATGTGGTGATGATATATATGTTATTTTCGGAGGTTTTATATTATATTTATTGGTGATGGCATTAGTGCATCGATGCTTCGGCTACTCGGCTGATCACCGGTAGTCAGCCAGCGTTGAGAGATTCCTCTGGACCAGAGTTGAGAGATTCCCCTGTATGCCGCCGGGGTTGAGAGATTCCCCTGGCCTATCACCGTCGGGTTTGAGCGATTCCCCTGACGTCGGGCTTGAGAGATTCGCCTGACAACCTCCATATGTATATGCTTTCCGAACTCGCATTGTTTTACATTGATTATGTATATAAACTGGTGAAAGGCATAAGTTTATTTTTGTCCACTCACTTTAACGTTTTATTTGCCTTTCCCCTGAGTTTTTCGGTTTTCGTGCCCAGTTTGCAGTTCGGATTCTGGTGTTTCACGTCGCGGTTGGAGGCTAGTGGTCTGAGCTACCTGTGTTTTCCAGTAGGTTCTTGTTTCGCCTACTGATGTGTATATTATATATATTTATACTAGAGGTCGTTCTGATACATTCTGATACGTGTTTTATACGGATTTTCTCGGATATATATTATATTTATTACAGTATGTTTACTGTTTATTGATTATGATGATATTGATAAATCTAGATGGGATTGGTGCCCACGGTTTGGCTTTGTGGCATAGAATGAAGTGTTATTTTCAGGGTGCAGGTTAATACAATTCCACGCTAGTAACGTTACTCTGCCGAAATTTTGAATGATTTTTATTGGTTCGTGTTTTCAGAAGGGGTTCGATTTCGGTTTAGGTAACTGAATCGGGGTTGGGTTCTTTCAGAGACTTCGGTCAACGGAAAGTCAACGGTTAGCCTTCGGTCAACGTCGGTCAAACTTCCCAAACAGTGTTTTCGACAATTTTTTGACTATTTCTAATATTTATACTCGCGTCTCGGGACAGTCGACGGTCCAAAATGGATAACCATTACGATTCGGATAAACTCGATACGAACGGATAAACTCGACGAAATTCCAAAACTTCAAATATTCATATTATATTCCTCGGTCGTCGAAATAATCATCCGGAACTGCCCACGAACTCGAAATCACGTGTACTACAACTCTCGAGAAGAGACCCAACTCAAATTCTCGGCCGATAATTAAGTCGTGATTAAAACCGGCAAATCAATCAATTATTGGAAAACAGTAATTACGCGCTAATTCGTGAATTAAGCTGATTACTCTACTAATTCTTTTTCGGGTCGTCACAGATGTGGTGGAACTGCAACAACAAATTGTGAACATCATTTGTAAACTAGAGAGGTTTTTTCCCTCTGCTTTCTTTGACATCATGATTCACCTAATGATCCACCTACCCGAGCAGGTGCTCATTTCTTGTCCGTTCCAGTACAGTTGGATGTATCCTCAAGAAATATACGTACAACTACTTAATTATACAAGTTTTTAGATCCATTATTTGTTCCACTTGAGATTGCTATATGTACCTATTATACAATTAATTAATTAAATGTTTGATTTTGTAAACAACTTGGAAAGTATAAAGGATTCATGAAAAATAGGTCGGCCCTGGATGGCTCTATAGCAGAGATATACATAATGCATGAGTGTTTTACTTACTGCAACAAGTACCTCAAGGATCTACCATCTCCCACTGCCTCCGATCCCAGTGGCAGCATCAATCTTTCTGTCGTCACAAATGTAATACGGCCGTTTAGAGGTGTATTAAAGAAATCGTTAACATGAGAAGAACTTATTGAGGCGCATTAGGTAGTGTTGAAAAACTGTGATGAAGTCGACCCTTTCATGAAGGTGTACAGGGAGAACCTTCAGGCGTTAAATTCGGAGAAGAGTTCAGCCTGGTTTGAAAAAGCAGTTAAGAAGAAGTTCCCTGATTATTTCCTCCAATGGATACGTATGTTTACTTATTTAATTATATACATATTTGTAGAAATTAAACCCTTCGATTATATATTCTTCCCATTTTTACAGATGATTGATCTACAAAAATCTAATAACCACGAGGGGTGGTGGTTCTGACCAAAGCACTTGGTCGCAGGGAAGCCAGTTAGGCACTATATTTACCCGGATATTTTGTTAACAGAGTAAAGTTTCATTCACTGGCCTGGGATAAAGGAAGAAGAATACATAACAGTGGGGTCGCGGTTGGGGAAGACGATGATATATATTCCGGGGCTCTTGTATATGTCGTTCAGCTATGTTACCAGAACGATGTCAACATTTTCCTATTCAAGTGCAAATGGTTCATGCGTAAAAAGGAAGACCTAGACCTTTTATCAGTCGATACAAACTCAAGCTGGTATGAGGACGAGCCTTTCATTTTTGCCACCTTAGTTAGGAAGGTGTTCTATCTTGATGATTCGAAAGCTGGTGAATGGTGAAAAATAGTGAACCATATCTCTCATCGAGGAATATAGAATACCTCGATAGTCGAAGGGATGCCGACGACTGAAGATGCTGAACTGGAAAGAGACATTACTGCATATCAAAAGTCTAATATTTCTATCATTCGTTCTGACATAATGAAAATGGTTCAAGCTGGTCAACGCTTACCCATGCCTGTTGGCTCTACGGATCTAACTCAAGATAAGATTATACACATTACAAGAAAAATGGACTTAGACCACGGAGCATTTCCGTCGTCTAAGTGACGTTCTCTGTCGTCTAAGTACTTAGAGGACGGAATCTCCGTCGTCCAAGGTCCGTGCTCCAAGTGCTGTCGTCCAAGCACTTAGACGACGGAGAATAAGTTCTCCGTCGTCCAAGTTCACTTGGACCGCGGACAATCTCCGTGACCCAGGTAGTCACTTGGACGACGGAGAACGTATTCTCCGTCGTCCAGGTGATTACCTGGGCCACGGAGATTAATACGTTCTCCGTGGCCCAGGTAGTCACTTGGACGACGGAGAACGTATTCTCCGTCGTCCAGGTGCTTCCCTGGGCCACGGAGATTGATACGTTCTCCGTGGCCCAGGTAGTCACTTGGACGACGGAGAACGTATTATCCGTCGTCCAGGTGATTACCTGGGCCGCGGAGATTAATACGTTCTCCGTGGCCCAGGTAGTCACTTGGACGACGGAGAACGTATTCTCCGTCGTCCAGGTGCTTCCCTGGGCCACGGAGATTGATACGTTCTCCGTGGCCCAGGTAATCACTTGGACGACGGAGAACATATTCTCCGTCGTCCAAGTGACTTATTTATTTTTTTTAAAAAATAAATTGTAATTAAATATTATTAATTTAATTTATTATTAATTGAATTTAAATAATGAAAAATGCTAAAATTAATTAAATAAACTAAATTTTTAATATTACTTAATTATTAAATAATTAAAATTAATTTGTACATACATGCATAATCGAAAAAACCCATAAAAATTAAAATATTGTTCGGAATGCGGAAAGAAACGAGATAATAAACTACTAGCTAGCTAATACACTGGAGGAGCAGATGCGCCGCCGAGTCCTCCGCCTCCAGCCGGGTCGTCGTCGTCGGGGTGTGGGTTCGGAGGAGGTTGACATACTTCTCGAGATTGTTGCATCAGGGCGATGAGTTGGGCTATTTGTGCTTGTTGCTCATCAAGTCTTTGCCGCATTGACTCATTCTCCTCTCGTGCCAGTCGAGCCTCTTGAATGGCTGCTTCGACGGCCGCAGCCTGAGTCCTTCTCTGCCGCCCCGAACCTCCCGTAGATGATGAGTCGGAGGTCATCGACAAATCTCGAGTCACCTTAGGCCCGAAGTGCCTAACCTCCTTGCCAGCTCTACGACCGTAGACCTCATCCGCGATTGCAATTTGGCTCTCTATGGATAGAGGAGGCAGGTCTTCCGGCGGCACATCTGGGAACGCAAGCTGAGTGTTAGCCAATTCTTCGTGCGCACGCTCTATCACCCTTGCCTACAAGCACATAATTAATTTATTATAATGAAACAATATTTTAATAATAATTACTATAATTAAAAGCACATATATATCACTTACGCCGCATTGACTCGCTTCATTATCGAGCCCAGTCGTCACGTACGCGCTTATGCTTGCATCAAGATAAGGGTGTTTGGAGCCCTTATCCTTGTGCTCCTTGGCTATTTGAATGAACTGCTTAGCGCCGGTAGTATGGTGTTTGTCCTTCTTCCCCCGGTTGGCTTTGTTGACACCGGAGAATTTCTGTTACACAACATAATTAAATCATTAAAAAAATAATAACTAAAATTTAAATAATTCAATTATCTTAATTGAAATAAAAAAAGTAAATTAACACCTTAAATTCGTCATCGGCAAAGTGGTTACACAACCACTACCACTCATCTTCTCTATCCCCACGCAGCTCTACGGGGGGAGGCGCGGGACCGTAAGTTTGGAAGTACTGATGGAGCCTGTACTTCCAATCTTTGTAGATGGAGTTGGCGGTTTGGTTGATATGCCTCAACATCGCCGGTGTCGGATCCACCGCAAATTATTCCTATCAAAAATAAATAGAAAATTATAATGGCATATATTATGAAATTATAACTAATATTAACAATATTATATAATATACTAACTAAATTGGACGTATTACGTACCGAAAGATCTTTAAAGACTTTCACCTTCTCATTATCCGGCACCTCCTTCCAAGTAGGGGCAGTGAGACGAACCCGGCTACGGACGATTGACCCTATGCTATGCACCGAGAGGCTTGCTAGCTGAGCTGTGGGAGGGCCACTGGTGAATTCGTCGTAGGGCAAGTCGATCTTTTTCCCGGTCGCCTTGCAAATTTTCTCCGCTTTGCCCCCTTTAACAAGACCCAGAGTCCTTTTCGGTTCCGGGTCAGTGGGGGCCCTCCTTTGCTTACGGCGAGCGCTGTACATGATAGATTCAGCGGTCGAGGACGCCTGCGTACTTGCCGTTGAACCGGTACCGGGCGTCGGAGTTCAAAAGGGTCGACGTCATCACCGCCAGAGATAAATGGGGCAGAAGGAATTTCCCTAAGAGGCGCCACCTCCGAACCAGATGAAGGGTCCGGATTGAGGGCGTCGTTGCCCTCCTGTTGAACCCAACCGACTTGGTCCGCCAACATTCGGAGCATGGCATCTTCTGCCTCCTGTTGCGCTTTCTTCTTGCCGGATGGAGCCATTTAAACCTAGGAGTACGTTGTTAAAATACCTACTTACCATAATAATTAAAAGTGCAAAATTTACGCTAACTAAGTACGGTTAAGATTTAAATAAAGTACACTAGCTTGGGTTTTTCGGTCGTTCAATGGACGTGCGACCCGCGCGATAAAGTGTAAATTTTCAATTAATCAGCATTGGTTAAATCGAAAAACATGGCCAGTTAGGGATAGAGATAACGCGATAGGCAGGACTAATTTCGAGAAAAGTCTTTCTTAGATCCAAATCCTGTCACCAGTCATAACCCGTTTCTAGACACCATGTCCGACATTCGGCCAATTTTTCAAAAATTTACACTCCCTCAAGTCCTTTGCAAACTCCGCCCTCAACCTCGTGTCCATAACTTCACTTAGGTTATGGTGTGCGGTGATGACATCCACACATCACAAGGGGTTAAGGAGATAAGCTAGGAAAAGAGGCGCCATCTATTCCAAAGAGTGCGACTTAATAAACCAAGCCTATGTACTAAATTTAAATCGAAGACGTACTACCATGCAATTTACTAGAAAATACACTTAATTATCAATTAAGTAAAACAATAAATAATGACAATAATAAATTATTATTTATCAACTAATTAATTATGAACCGATTACAATAATAAATTTATTCATTTATCAACTAATAATAAATAATTACAATAATAAATTTATTCATTTAATTAATTATCAACTAATTACAATTATGCATTTAATTAATTATTAAGTACAATAATTAACCACTAAAAAATATTATAATTACAATAATGAAATATTTAAAACTAATTAATAAATTATATTTAGAAATTAATTAATTAAATGAAAGTAATTTTAATAAGGTAAAAAATAGAAATTTACCTCACTGGAGTAATCGGGAATATAGCCGGAGTCGTCGGAGAGGAGGAACCACACCGGAAAAATTGTCGTCGGAGCGTCGCCGGAGGAGAAAACTCGCCGGAGGAGAGGAGAGGTAAGAAATAATCGGGAAACTTCTTCTTAACCATTTTCTCAATCCACGCCGAACTCTTGTTTTGATTTAACGCCTGAAGCCTCTCCCTGTATGACACCATGTACTGCTCAACTTCGTCACAGTCTCGCAACACTACCCAATGTGCCTCAATAAGTTCTTCCCGTGTTAACGATTCCTTTAATACTCCTCTAAACGGTCAGACGACATTGGTGACGAAAGAAAGATTGATGCGGGCACTGCGATCGGAGGCAGTGGGAGGTGGTGGATCTTTGAGGTACCTGTTGCAGTAAGTAACACACTCATGCATTAGGTATGTCTCTGCTATGGAGCCATCCGGGGCCGACCTTTTTTTGACGAATGACTTATACTGTCCAAGTTGTCTACAAAATCAAACGTACAATAAGAATAAGTACATATAGCTAGCTAGTATTCTCCAGTGGAACAATTAATTAGTTGTACGTACCTTTCTTGAGGATACATCCAAGTGTACTGGACCGGACCAGAAATGAGCACCTGCTCGGGCAGGTGGATCATTAGGTGAATCATGATGTCAAAGAAAGCAGGGGGAAAAATCCTCTCTAGTTTGCAAATGATGTGCACAATTTGTTGTTGCAATTCCACCACATCTGACTTCTTTAATTCTCTGGCGCATAACCTCTGCCACCACCTGCACAATGCCACTATTGGTTCTACGACGTCCCGAGACAAGTATGGTCGAATTACCACTGGAATCAGAAGTTGCAGCATAACGTGATAGTCATGTGTCTTTAGACCAACAAACTTGTGTTGCACCTCGTCCACTGCTCCAGTTATAGTAGCTGCATACATAGCTGGATAATGAACGCCCTTAAACCAGTGAAATACAGAACGTCTAAGCGTCGGCTTCACTGTGTAAGGTGCAGCTGACATCTTGTTGTACACTCCTTTCCTATCCCTCCTCAACCACAAGGGACGACGTAGATTCATTAATTCCAAATCTTTGCGCGCTTTGGGAGTATCTTTAGTCTTGAACTTAATACCGAGAATTGTTCCCACCATGCTATCGCACACATTCTTTTTTATGTGCATCGCGTCCAAGTTGTTCCTCAGCTTCAACTTCGACCAGTAAGGAAGTTCAAAGAATATACTCTTGTGATCCCAATAGCTCAGATCATGTGGAGGAATTGGATTGCATTTCTTTACATCCGCGTCATTGCTCAACACACCAAAGTCGAAATAGCTCAACCTCTCTAAAATCTCTTCGCCCGACCAACTACGGGGTTTAGGATTGTTCTCTACAGTCCCGTCGAAATGAGCTTCATCCTGTCGCCACGGGTGGTCGTGAGGAAGCCATCTACGGTGACCCAAGTAACACACCTTCCCCACGTGCCAACTAGAGTTCACGTCGTCCAAACATATAGGACATCCATTATATCATTTTGTCCTGCAGGCTGCCAACATCCCATAAGCTGGAAAATCACTGATCGTCCACATTACAGTAGCCCTCATCGTGAACATCGTGTCAGTGAATTTGTCATAAGTTGGGACTCCATTTTGCCACAACAGTTTCAGCTCGTCGATCAAAGGTCTGAGGTAGACATCTAAGCACTTCGATGGAGATTTAGGACCTGGAATTAGTACGGTAAGGAAATTAAATTCCTTGTTCATGCACATCCACAAAGGTAAGTTGTACGGCATCAGAATAACTGGCCAAGTGCGGACGGCGGAGCTATTACTTCCCCAAGGATTGAATCCGTCTGTAGATAGGCCGAGTCTAACATTTCTAACCTCTGAAGCAAAGTCTCCAAATTCTCTGTCGAAATGTTTGAAACCTGTGACGACCCGAAACAGATTGAGCAGTGTCGTCAGCTGGGTCCGACAGATTATGAGTTAATAGCAGATTTCCGATAATGGATTTACTCACCTGGTTTCTTAACGACTTAATTACTGGCCAAGAATTGGAGCTGGGTCTCTTCTCGAGAGTCGTTGTACGTGTGATTATGAGTTCGTGGGCGGTTCCGGATCATCATTTGGACGACCGAGGAATTAGTTATGAATATTTGAAGTTTTGACGGAAATGGATTTAAATGGCAGGTTTGTTCGCGACTAAATTACCGGTCGAGAATTTGGTTTCGGCTTCTTCACGGAAGTTGTTCGGGATTTAATTTCGAGTTTGTGGGAACTTCCGGAGCATGATTTTGAGTTACGAAGATTTAGTTGTGATTATTTCCGTAGGTTGTTTGTTTAGTCGATTTAAATATGTGTGGTGTGAAAAGTTGACTTTTTATCTATTTGGCTGATGTGTTTGACTTTGGGTGATATTGGAAGAATATGTCGAGATGAGTTTGTGGCCGCGAGAATTATCGGAATCAGAATTACGACGAGAAAGTTACGTGATACTCACCATTATTAAGTACTAAATTAATACTTAACACTCAACAACAATGAGTCAATTAAAACCCTTTTTAGTAGATGTAGCATTGGTAAATAGGGATCGTTCTTAACCGGGGATTGAAGGTGCATGCATAACTATGCTAGGTTTGTTTAACTAATGACCTACGAAATTTAAACCTAATTCTACTATGTACACGTGATCATCACATCATGTCTACCTCCACCATTTTCATGCTTCACTTACCCAGTATCAACGAAATTCTTACCTTCAACCTGCAATTTATACACATGCTTTTAAGAGTGCGACGAAGAGCGCCTACACCTTAATTTATCTAAGATTCATACAAAACATGCTAGGGAGGAACGAAGAGCGTATCACCCAACACATTAAGAAGCTTTAAGCATACAAGCATGCATACAAGTCAAAGACCAAAAACTAAGAACACATGGAAGATAACATAAGTAAGTAAAAACGTATAGCCTTTATTAAACAAATCACAAATCGTAAACCGAATTCTTTACAAGACAAAAGATGAGATAGAAGGTTTATGGTTACACTTTTGGAGTCTGTGAAGAGCACTAACAACGCCTCGAGTGGATGGATTCTCAAGAACAAGACGAAGAGCGCCGATTATTCTTGATCCGTGAGGAGGGAGCTTCAGCCTTGGAGGGGATTAGGCATAGGACGACTTGGGAGGTGTTTTGGGTAGAGCTTTTCTGTCTATGATGTGTGATAATGAAACCCTAGTCGAGCCCTCATTTATATAGGCCAAGCAAAGCCTAGTTCGACTCCTTTTAGAAGTCTAACTACTCCACCCGGGTAACCTGACCCTTATCCACTAAAATAGGAATTTCTCACGTTCTAGGACTCCAAATCGCTTGATTCCAGTAGGTTTTGAGCTCATTTCTGCCTCCTTTACGGATTCCTCCTTTATTTCTACCTACAAACATAAAGTAAGTTAAAAACATATTTACTAAGCACAAAACAAAACTAAATATAGAGAGAAAGTGATAAATAATCAAGCATAAAATGCGTAGATCATTACGCGCGTTTGAAGTTTGTCGAAATGGATAATTATGAAGTTTCCGTTTTGGGAAAGGCTATAAATAGAAACCTGCTATTTTGGGCAAGTGTGTGACTTACCATTTTGGGAGGTTGACCGAGTTGACTGAGTCAACTCGGTGGAGGAGGATTTCACGTCGGCTTGTGGTGGCTCCACGGTGGTGGATCGATTCCGGCCACCCTAGGCTTCGGCCTAGGGCTAGTTATGCTCGGCGTGGTTCCCCCGTGGTGGTGCCGGCCACCACTTGCAGCGAGGCTCGCCGGAGAAGGAGAAATTCCGGCCAAAAGTTTGAAGGAATTTTGGGTGAATCGGGTTCCGTTTTTCAGGCCGAATTGAGCTACAACTTTGAGTGGGCTTTGTAGCTCTCCTCTAAAGGATTCTAACCATGTAAGTATGAAGCTTTAATTCGATTTGTGGAAAGAGAATTTTGGATTTGAAATTTGTGTGTTCATTCGGTTTATCGTGAAATTGACCTAGTTAGAGTGAGAATTGGACTTCGGTGCAGTTGACAAAGTTGCTCAGTGGACGATTTGGAGTGCAATAGGGGTGGCTCCGCCGTGAAATTTCACGTCCGGCGGCGGCGCCGCCGTGGACGGCGGTCAACGGTCAACGGTTTGACTTTTTCGGACTTTCGACAAGTTGCATGTCATTTGACTCGAAATCGCGCCCCGATCGCAGTGGGGAGGTTCATTTTTCGATTTGAGCATCCGAAAGTAAATTGAGGTATTGAGGTGTTATATATGGATTTTCGACGATTTGTCGGCTTTGAGTTATGAGTTTCCGGGAACGGTGGTTTCTCGTGATTTGTCTTGCATTGTCGAGATATGAGTTTGAGATATGGATTTTGTGAATATTCAGGTGTTTGTGATCGTTCGTTTGACGAGGGACATTCTGCCGGATCACGGGTTAACGCGATACGCGTTACGCTAGTCTGTGAGTGGACAATTTATTTTCACGGATTGATTGCGAGTCGTTTATATATGTTTTACTAACTTGAGCATGCAGCATGATTATGGTTTTACGAGCATGAGATTTCATACGAGATTATGTTTATTATGAGCATATGTTTTTACGATTATACGATTATACTTATACGGATATACGTATACGAATATGCATACACTTATATGCTGTTTCATGCATTTGCATAGAACTGTTTATGATTTGGTTTACACAGAGTACAGTCTCAGTTACGTTGTTGTATCGATACACCTTGCCTCGTCGGCCGATCCCCGACGGAGGGCCGCCTGGAGGGGCGTTTCCCCAACCAGACCGGTGAGGGGCGTATTCCCCGGATCCGAGGCCATTTCTGGCTTAGAATCACGTGGTAGTCAGGGACTCCGTGGTTCAGACTGTACTAGCACGGAGGAGTTCATGAGTGACCCCGTGGGATTTTTACTTGCATGCTCAGTACACTGGAGGAGTATGAGTTTTACCTCGTGTACTTGTTATTTTATTTACCTAGACTCGCATATGTTATTTTACATATATATATAACCTGGTGAAAGACATTTATTTTCGTCCACTCACTCTAACGTGTTTATTGTCTTTCCCCTGGGCTTTTCGGTTTCCGTGCCCAGTTTGCAGTTTAGGCTCTGGTGTCGCACGTCGTGGTCAGAGGCATAGTACTCGAGCTACTTTATTTCATCCAGTAGGTTTATTGTTCTACCTACTGTGGTATACGTATATGATTATGTATTAGAAGTCGCTCTGAGTTTCCTATTGAATATGTTATACGATTTTACTCGGATTTCAGTAAAGTATATATTATATGTATTGTTTACTTTACTGTTGATATATTGAGAAATCCGGATGGGATTGGTGCCCACGGTTTGCTTTTTGTGGCATAGGATGAAGTGTATTTTCCGCGTGCAGGTAATGGTAATTCCACGCTAGTAACGAAACTCTGCCCAAATTTCGGAAAATTTTTGTTGGTTCGTGTTTTCGAAGGGGTTTGATTCCGATTTAGGAAGCTAAATCGGGGTTGAGTCCTTTCAGCTTGGTATCAGAGCATTAGGTTATAGGTTCTGTAGACTTCTGTAGTCGTGTTTACTAAGGGTATTTGAGGATGTACAGCATGTCTTGAATGGTGACCCGACCGGCCGGCGGATAATCATCAAATTCCGGGTGTTGTATGCTTTCAAATATTTGAAGTTCCATGATTACGTTCCACTTGTTGTGAACGATATTGTATACATTAGGATGCCTCCTGACGTGCTTTTCGTGTCGTTTCGGTTGTGGATCCTGTTGAGGATCAATCGACGCGCGATTTGCCAGAGATTGTGGATTTGGATGAGTATTCAGAGTTCAGAGAATTGTGTGGCACGGTTTGCCTGTGGATGTGTATATGAGCGTCTACATGTTGCCTCAGAGCTGAGATTTGTGGCAGTGATGTTTGCCTGAGTCAGATTGTTGTGTTTGGTGGGCTGATATTGTGTGAGCTCCTGTTGCGACTCCATGGCCTACATTCAGGGTGTTGTGTATACAGTAATGGTTCCATCAGGCTACCCAGCATTCGATTGTGGAGTGTTTACCCACCTGAGGCAGAGATGCATTGTTCACATGTTTGTCTTATTTGCACGAGTTATGTGGCTTCAGAGGAAGCGGTGCACGAGGTTTGTGATGTGTTTGAACCTGAGCATCAGAGAGAGTCTGATTGATATGCCTCGAGATATCCGTGAGGAGCTTAGTGTGCTGTACTCCGAGGCGAGACTATTGAGAAGGAAAGTTGTATACGGTTTTCGATGTGACGATTTGAGGAAAGTGGACTTAGTTGAGATTTTGATGAGGTTGAGTTCCGACACTTCGGGATCAGTGACTTCATCAGGCTGTGACCTTTTCGATTATGTTGTGGGTCATCAAATCAGGTAGAGGATCCGTTTGACGATGACATAGATCACAGAGTAGCGGACCTGTTCCTGTGGCGTGAGTTTGGGTGATTCTTTCACGCAGCAGGTGTCGCTGTGACATATGTTCGAGGAACACTCTCAGTTGCTGTTCGTTGACCAGGCGGGTCACGTTACGAGGGAGCACCCTCAGTCAGCTGTTTTAGCTGTTCGACAGTTCACAGTTCATGAGGAGATCCTCATGTTGTTCCTGCAGTCTGATCAATGTATCCTTTTGATGAGTTATTCAGCGAGTCGCGGTTGATGTGTGCGGCTAGTTGGGCATGATGGAGTTCGTGCCATGACCTTGTTTGAGGACAGACTTTTCTCCGAGGTTACTGTTGTTTGATGTTCATGGCTATTGTACTTGTATCTCCACTTCCGAGCTGTTGGAGAGTATTGTATCCATCCGGAGGTTGTGAGGTCCTTGTTGGATGTTATGTGTTAGCCGCGGACCTGTTATAGCTGGACATTGTGGTTTTGGTGTGATTGTAAGCATGGACTTACTGACGACGCATTTGGCGATATTTGAGTGCCTCGAGGAGGAGGTTATATTCGATGACCAGATTTTCCTGAGATGCTGTTTCTTGGTGATGGTCGAGCGGTTTGAGGAGACGAGTTGTGATGTTGCTTAGCTTATGATGTGGATACTATAGTTGCTGTGCTCGACATTAGTCACATTGAGGTGGTTCCTGAGTTTTCAGGTGTGTTCCGGAGGAGTACCAGGTATCCCTCCAGTTTGGGAGACTGACTACACCATTGAGCTTGTACCGGACGCTGGACTCATTTTACCGGCATCTAGTTGTTCGGAGCCAGCGGAGCTGATGGAGCTATAGTTTCGATTCCAGGGTTGCTGGAGGAGGTTTTAGGAGATTTCATGTGATCCCGCGTATTTGCGTGGTATGCTGTTGCATTGTTTGTACGGATGTTGGATGATTCGTCGAGGTGGTGCATTGACTACCGGAAGCTCGATTTGCTTCAGAGGAGTGCGAGTATCCTCCGCTTCGGATTGACGAATGGTTTGATCAGCTCACGAGAGCTTCAGTCCTTTCGAAGATTGATTTTGGTTTTGGATACCATCAGTTGAGGTTCGATGAGGTAGTTGTGGTTTGGACAGCTTTCGGATCTCGGTGCGGACATCAGGAGTTCTTGGTCACGCTATTGGTTGACCAATGCTCCATAGATCGTGTGGACTTGATGGACCATGTGTTCAGACGGTTTCTGGACGAGTTGCGGTCATGTTCGTTGACAATATCCTGATTCACTCCAGGAGTGTGGACCAGCACCTGAAGCAATTGGGAGCGGTTTTGCGGACCTTGCGAGACGACCAGGTGTTTGCAAAGTTCAGCCAGTGTGAATTTTGGCTGTTTAGCATGAACATTTTGGGTTGTGTGATGCTATATGAGTGGGTGGCGTGGACCCTAACTAGATTGAAGCCGTGTTGATTTGGGATTGCCCTACCATTGTACCAGAGATCAGAGGTCTCTTGGGTTTGACAGGCTATTACTGACGGCTTGTACAGGATTTTCCCGGATTACCACTTCACTATTCCGGATTGACGAAGAAAGCGTAGAGTTCGAGTGGTTCAATGCACGCGAGGAGAGTTGCTTACTCCTGCAGGTTGGTGACCGTTACTGCGGTTTTGACCTTACCTGACGACCGCGACGTGTTTTTGGGTTATGGCGATGCATCGAGGTTTGGGTTTGGTTGTGTTTTGATGCTGTGTAGTAGAGCGATGACTTATGGTTTCGGGCAGTGGAGACTTTATATGGCTACATATCCTATGTATGATTTAGGTGTAGCTGTCCTTATGTTAGCATCGGAGAGTTCGAGACACTACTGCTATGGCGTGCAGCGCGGTGTAGGACGTACACTGATCATTTGAGTTTCATCCACTTGCATTTTCGGCCAGATTTGGGCTTGAGACAGTGTTGATGATTGAGGTTGACTCATGATTGTGGCTGTACCTTTGGGCTTGTTCGGGAAAGGTTAGCGATTGTACTTTGACCATCCGTCTAGAATGCTGTTGCTGATGCATTCAGTCGAGAGTCAGGAGCTTCAGTGTTTCGTGTGTGTGTGGCCCGAGTTCCCGTGTTAGCCGAGTTGCGAGCTATGGGAGCTGAGTTCAAGTGTGATGATGTTGAGGCTCATGGTTTTGCGCGCGCTTGGCGCTAGTGGTACGGAGATGTATCAGATACTCCGAGTTTACTACACGTGATGCAACCTGTAGGGAATATAGCAGCTTGTCTGTGCAGATGCCACATTTATCGACTGGCAATGGCTAGGAGGCGGAGACTTGCCGAGAAGTATCAGCCATTTGAGATTTCCGGTTAGACGTGGCGTTTGTTGCTGTGATCTTGTGTGTGTGTGTGTGCTTGTATGCACTTTGGTTTGTGATACCAGTTGTTAGGCCTTTGTGGACCATTTGATGAACTCAGTACATTTCCTTGTACTTTCGGAGAGGATTCCAGTGGTTGGCTGGCATAGTTGTGTTTGGCGGAGGTTGTCCATTCCCGCGGTGTACCTGTGTTCCAGTTCGCTGATCGAGACAATCAGCTACAACTATGTGTTGACGAGCTTTGTAGCGAGGATTGTGGACCAGATTACGAGTTAGTACCAGCTCTTATCCTCAGATTGGTGAGCAATCTTTGAGGACTATTCAGACCTTGGAGAGCATGTTGTGGACCTCAGTATTATAGTTCCGGAGGATTCGGAACCAGCAGTTTGTCTTGTTTGAGATTGCATGCAGTACCGGTTTGTTGACCACTGTGATTTTGATATTGCGTGATGTTGAATTGAGGATGATGTTATACCCCATTGTGCTGGAATGAGTTTGGTTTGAGTTCGAGTTGGCGTTTGATTCAGATTTTGTGGAATGTGCTACCCCTGACTGTCAGATTAGCGGAAATGGGTTGATTATTGCCCGAGTTCGATGTTTGAGTTGTGTTGATACGAGTATGCTGAGTTGTGAAGTGACACGTTGTTTTGATTTGTATGTGGCCATAGGCGAGTTTGTGTTATGCCGTATGGTTCGGCATCGCCTATATTGTTGATTTTATGTGTGTTGTGTTCCGCGTGACGGAACTATGTTTCAGGTTGTTGCGTGTTGTGTACCGTATCTGTTCCTGATGCAGGAACACTTGGCGCTTGTGTGGAGCCAGTTCAAATATGTGATTTGTGGGTACAGGGATTTCAGTTCGGAGCTATCTCCTATTGGGGAGTTTGTTATTAGAGTTGTTCAGTCGATATTGTCGCTGGAGAGTTGAGCAGTATGCAGAGGCAGTGCTCCTACTTTTAGCCGGCAGACTCAGAAATTTCGAGGTCGAAATTTTTTTAAGGGGGGTGGATTTGTGACGACCCGAAACAGATTGAGCAGTGTTGTCAGCTGGGTCCGACAGATTATGAGTTAATAGCAGATTTCCGATAATGGATTTACTCACCTGGTTTCTTAACGACTTAATTACTGGCTGAGAATTGGAGCTGGGTCTCTTCTCAAGAGTCGTTGTACGTGTGATTATGACTTCGTGGGCGGTTCCGGATCGTCATTTGGACGACCGAGGAATTAGTTATGAATATTTGAAGTTTTGACGGAAATGGATTTAAATGGCAGGTTTGTTCACGACTAAATTACCGGTCGAGAATTTGGTTTCGGCTTCTTCATGGAAGTTGTTCGGAATTTAATTTCGAGTTCGTGGGAACTTCCGGCACTTGATTTTGAGTTACGAAGATTTAGTTGCGATTATTTCCATTGGTTGTTTGTTTAGTCGATTTAAATATGTGTGGTGTGAAAAGTTGACTTTTTATCTGTATGGCCGATGTGTTTGACTTTGGGTGATATTGGAAGAATATGTAGAGATGAGTTTGTGGCCGCGAGAATTATCGGAATCAGAATTACGACGAGAAAGTTACGCGCATTTTGGGCAAGTGTGTGACTTACCATTTTGGGAGGTTGACCGAGTTGACTGAGTCAACTCGGTGGAGGAGGATTTCACGTCGGCTTATGGTGGCTCCACGGTGGTGGATCGATTCCGGCCACCCTAGGCTTCGGCCTAGGGCTAGTTATGCTCGGCGAGGTTCCCCCGTGGTGGTGCCGGCCACCGTTTGCAGCGAGGCTCGCCGGAGAAGGAGAAATTCCGGCCAAAAGTTTGAAGGAATTTTGGGTGAATCGGGTTCCGTTTTTCAGGCCGAATTGAGCTACAACTTTGAGTGGGCTTTGTAGCTCTCCTCTCAAGGATTCTAACCATGTAAGTATGAAGCTTTAATTCGATTTGTGGAAGGAGAATTTTGGATTTGAAATTTGTGTGTTCATTCGGTTTATCGTGAAATTGACCTAGTTAGAGTGAGAATTGGACTTTGGTGCAGTTGACAAAGTTGCTCAGTGGACGATTTGAAGTGGAATAGGGGTGGCTCCGCCGTGAAATTTCACGTCCGGCGGCGGTCAACAGTCAACGGTTTGACTTTTTCGGACTTTCGACAAGTTGCATGTCATTTGACTCGAAATCGCGCCCCGATCGCAGTGGGGAGCTTCGTTTTTCGATTTGAGCATCCGAAAGTAAAGCGAGGTATTGAGGTTTTATATATGAATTTTCGACGATTCGTCGGCTTTGAGTTATGAGTTTCCGGGAACGGTGGTTTCTCGTGATTTGTCTTGCATTGTCGAGATATGAGTTTGAGATATGGATTTTGTGAATATTCAGGTGTTTGTGATCGTTCGTTTGGCGAGGGGCATTCCGCCGGATCACGTGTTAACGCGATACGCGTTACGCTAGTCTGTGAGTGGACAATTTATTTTCACGGATTGATTGCGAGTCGTTTATATATGTTTTACGAACTTGAGCATGCAGCATGATTATGGTTTTACGAGCATGAGATTTCATACGAGATTATGTTTATTATGAGCATATGTTTTTACGATTATACGATTATACTTATACGGATATACGTATACGAATATGCATACACTTATATGTTGTTTCATGCATTTGCATAGAACTGTTTATGATTTGGTTTACACAGAGTACAGTCTCAGTTATGTTGTTGTATCGATACACCTTTCCTCGTCGGCTGATCCCCGACGGAGGGCCGCCTGGAGGGGCGTTTCCCCAACCAGACCGGTGAGGGGCGTATTCCCCGGATCCGAGGCCATTTCTGGCTTAGAATCACGTGGTAGTCAGGGACTCCGTGGTTCAGACTGTACTAGCACGGAGGAGTCCATGAGTGACCCCGTGGGATTTTTACTTGCATGCTCAGTACACTGGAGGAGTATGAGTTTTACCTCGTGTACTTGTTATTTTATTTACCTAGACTCGTATATGTTATTTTACATATATATCAACTGGTGAAAGACATTTATTTTCGTCCACTCACTCTAACGTGTTTATTGTCTTTCCCCTGGGCTTTTCGGTTTTCGTGCCCAGTTTGCAGTTCAGGCTCTGGTGTCGCACGTCGTGGTCGGAGGCATAGTACTCGAGCTACTTTATTTCATCCAGTAGGTTTATTGTTCTACCTACTGTGGTATACGTATATGATTATGTATTAGAAGTCGCTCTGAGTTTCCTATTGAATATGTTATACGATTTTACCCGGATTTCAGTAAAGTATATATTATATGTATTGTTTACTTTACTGTTGATATATTGAGAACTCCGGATGGGATTGGTGCCCACGGTTTGCTTTTTGTGGCATAGGATGAAGTGTATTTTTCGCGTGCAGGTAATGGTAATTCCACGCTAGTAACGAAACTCTGCCCAAATTTCGGAAAATTTTTGTTGGTTCGTGTTTTCGAAGGGGTTTGATTCCGATTTAGGAAGCTAAATCGGGGTTGGGTCCTTTCAAAACCCTCCCCATCTGTGGCGTGTCGCAGGACATCGTCATCTATTCGCTTTTCTGCGTACCATCGCATCGCCTCTGCTGTGTGTAGAGACATGTACAGGCGCTGTAATATGGGAATCAAGGGAAAATATCGAACAACTTTCACATGAATTCTCTTTTTCGAACTCTTCCTATTCAGCTGGAATCTGCATTGGCCACATACGGGACAATAGTCCAAATCTTTATACTCTTTGTAAAATAGCACACAATCATTCGGACATGCGTCAATTATCTTGTACTTTAGGCCGAGGCTGCTCAAGATATTTCTAACCTTATAATGAGATTTAGGAAGATTGTGATCATCAGGAAGCAACTTACATATTTGGTCCTGAATTTCGTCAAAAGCACTCACTGACATTTTGTGCTTCACTTTTATCTTCATTTGCTCCATCACATATTGCAACACATTCTCTCGACATCCAGGGAACAACGGGGTCTGCTCTTCAAGTAGCATCCGGTTGTACTTATCCATCTCACTGGTGTCAGTGGCCAAGCTAGCAGCGGGGAATGTGTCATCATGCTCATGAGTGGTACTGTAACCTCCGTCTTGGTGTTGGTGTCCACCATGACTAAATCCCGGAAACGCATCATGGACCAAATCTGCAGTTGGGTTGCAAGCTGGGGGGCCGGCACCATTGCCGCTGGATGAGGCACCCTGGTAACTGTACCCTGAGCTAAAGTCTGTTGAGCTGAACTCTACTGCTTCACCATGCTCGCTCCATGTAGTGTAACTCCATATCATACCATTTTCGTACAGGTGTTGCACCATAACATTAACCTCCGCATACTGACAATTAAGACATTTTTGGCACAGACACCTGAAACGCTTCTTTCCCTGACCATGTTCTATCGCAAAATTCACAAATTCGCTAATTCCATCCATATACCGGACATCACCTCTATTCTTTAACTTCATCCAACTCTTGCCCATACTGCTACAAAATATTATAATTAATTAATTATTACATATATATATATTAGTCCATTAATTTACGCTTAATTATACGTACTCAATCTACATCGATCCATCAATTACGTACGTACGTAATTTAATCTGTATATATAGCTAACATCCATGCATGCATGTACGTACGTTTTCACTAAATATATATTAAGCAAATTTTAACTGCGTACGTACTTGCTGGCCTTCTCGATATCAGTTAATTAAGCTAGCTAGCTAGTCAGCGGAGATCCCTTATCCTGATCCTTCTCAGCCTTCGATCTCCCTTCTCCTTCTCCTTCTCCCTTCTCCTTCAATTCTTCTTCGAATGGAATAATGAAGAAAGGATCGGATGGAATGAAGAGATTTTGGCAGAGGCCTTATATAATGCTTCACTTAGACGACGGAGGTGTCGGTACGTCGTCTAAGTGGAAGTTACTCGGACGACGGCGTGTCGGTCCGTTGTCCAGGTAATCACCTGGACGACGGAGAATACCTTCTCTGTCGTCTAGGTGATCACCTGGAGGACGGAGAAGACTCCGAGGTCCAGGTGTCCACCTGGACGACGAAGAAAATATTCTCCGTAATCCGGACGACGTAATATTAAGTTCAAATTAATTAAAGAGGTCACTTGAACGCGTAGAAGGTGAAGATCTTAGACGACGGAATCCGGACGACGTAATGTCACATTTTCCCTAAACCCTAAACTCTAAAACCTAGACGACTGAACAAGTTTTCCCTTAGATCACGAAATGAGAAGTACATTTTCGTCGTCTAAGTAATCACAATTATACAAACCTAAACCCTTTCTCTTAGACGACGAAATGGGACATTTTCGTCGTCTCTGTGACCACTTGGACGACGAAGTGTTTTCTTCGTCTATGTCATAACTGAAACAAAGAAAATGCGACATTTCGTCGTCTAAGTAATCACTCAGATGATGAAAATCTGAACATTTCTTCGTCTAAGTCATGTTATCATAATTTCACCTCTAAGAGAACGACCATGTAGACCATATCCCAATGCATATTCTTTTCGTCGAGGGCATAGAGTAAACAATTCTTAGAGTGTGAACGTTGACGGTTCCAAATTAGGAGTTACAGATTTTTCGTATATCCACGTTTCCGTTTTGTTAAAATTTGGTTTTATGGTTGACTGTGCTGATGAAAATCTTAACGAACTTACTATTTACTGAAAATTATTATGCTTATATATTATCTTATGGTAAATATATCAAATGGTTGTTTTTTTCAAATTCAATTTCGTTAATATTGATATGCAGTGAGCCTATACTTAATAACACTTAAGTTATACACATTAGTAGATACTTAACAAGTTTGAAGACGTAAATTAATTCGTCGTCTTAAATCCCCTTTTTATATATATGATTCTTTAGTCAATATTTTACGACCAAAAAAATCGAAAGACAGATCGGAAACTTCCTTACGAATTATTTTTAAATAATATTTTAGGTAAATTTTACTTTGACTATGAAGAAGGGGGCCATTTTTGTCGTCCAAGTACGCACCTGAGCGACGAACGCGGCCTGCTTCGTCGTTTAAGTCCAAATTTAGAGCAGTCCAAATTCCACCGTCATATATTAAAAACTGACTTATAAGACAAGCAGGCCACTTTCGTCGTCTAAGTATGCACCTGGACGACGAACATGGCCTCCTTCATCGTCTAAGTCCAAATTTACTTCCAATTTAATTTGGGCGGTCAACTTTCACCCGCCAGTTAATTAGGGGAGAAACCCGAGATGCTCTTAGACGACGAACCCTAGTTTTTTGTCGTCTAAGTGTCCACTTGGACGACGAAAACCTAGGGTTCGTCATCTAACTTAAATCGACACATTTCGTCGTCTAGGTGAAACTGTATATTTTACAAATTCCAGTGCGTACCGCCACCTCCCACCACCGTTAAATTTCAAAATTTTACAATTTTACGTAGGTACGTATAATTTTTTTAAACATGTATTTAGGTCTAATAATGCGTATGTATGTATAATAGGGTGTATTTATGTTTAATAATGTGTATAAATATTATAATAATAATGTGTTTATTTTGGTAAATATTATAAATTGATAAAAAAATGATAAATTGGTAAAAAATGATAAATAATGTGTTTAGCTAAAATTTGTTTAATAATGTGTGTTTAGGTAAATATTATAAATTGGTAAAAAATAATATGTATTTAGGTAGAATTTGTTTAATAATGTGTATTTAGATAAATATTATAAATTGGTAAAAATAAAAAATGGTAAATATTATAAATTGGTAAAAATAATAAATTGGTTAAAATGGTAAAAGTATAAAAAGGTAAATATTAAAAATGGTAAAAATTAAAAATGTTAAATATAAAAAATGGTAAATATCAAAACATGGTAAAACCAAATGGTAAATAATGAAAATGGTAAATTGTTAAAAAAGTTAAGAATTAAAAATAGTAAATATTAAAAGTGGTAAATATTAAAAAAGGGTAATATAAATATTAAAAATGGTAAATTTTGTGGTAAATTTGAAAAATAGTAAATATTGTAAATTGTTCAAAATATAAATGGTAAAATAGTTATAATGGTAAAATATTTTTAATAATTAATTTTTACAGCTCCCAGGTTAAAATGGCTGCGTGGGGTAAAAAAATGGCACAGAAAGAGGCCGAAGATGCCTGTCTCCGACACTTGGCAGACCAAGTAGGTTGGCGACGCTTGGAAGACACCGTTGCGGCTTCTGCGGACCCTTCAGCTGGCCCCTCGGCTACGACGTCTGGAAAAATTTCTAATGCCCTAGTTATAGCAAGCTATGACGGTGACATCCTTTCGGCCTGATCGTCGATGTCAGAAGGTGCCAAGGAGTTGACCTCCTAGTCTATGCTCTACAGCGCGCGGTGCAAGGTCTAGAGGACCTCGTCAGACCTTCAACCGAAAAAGACTTGAGGACTCGGAAATGGCGAAAAAAATGAGAAGTTGTTCAAGGCGACGGGGCAACAGATCCAGTTGTCGTACGACAATTTCACCGATGGCCCTCCGACCTCGCAACCAGCTAGTCTCTCAGCGCACAACATTGGGGTAATTATTCGCAACAACATCTGTATAGTTGCACCTACCTAGCTAGAAGGAGTTGCTAGGCTTGGAGAAAGGGTAGGTGTTCAGAGAACTCTCGGTAATACAATTTTAAATTTATTTTTTAATAACCAATAAAAATCGTAATTTCATAATATACACAATTTTAATTTTTTATTCTTTTTTCGAGGTACATTATGATGTGGATGGCACACCGGAGTTGCTTAGGTACATCAACACCACCACCAACGTCATCTACCGTGATTGGAAGTACAGACTTCACAAGTAATACCTCCAATTTAGCCGCTCGCCTATCCCTGTAGAGCTACGTGATAATAGGGAGGATGAGTGGGAGTGGTTGATCAACCACTTCGAAGAAGAATCTTATCAGGTTCGTCTATTTTTTTTTTATTTAAATTGACGAAATCGAATAATTTATTTTTTAGTCATTTATTAATTTATTAATTTTTAAGGATTTATATTGTCGAACAGAGGAGATCGCACGCAAACAAGGCAAATCGAGAGAAGAAGGATACACATAATCCCTCCGGCTCCAAGCAGATGATACAACTCGCCAAGGAGCACAGAGATAAGGGTTCCAAACACCCTTATCTAGATGCCAACGTCACCGCTTACGTGATGCCTGGGCTCGACAATGAAGCGAGTCAAAGCGGCGTAAGTGTCGTATATATATTTCCTCTCAATTAATGTAATTAATATTTATTATTTATTACACTCCCATACAAATTTATAATTATTTAATTTTCAGGCGAGGTTGCTAGAATTGGCGCAGGAGGAATTGACCAACACGTAGCTTGCACACTGCCGGAAGACCTGCCTCCTCTATCGAGGGAGAGCCAAATTGCAATCGCTGATACGGTATACGACCGTCGAGCTGGTAAGGAGGTTAGAGAGTTGGGACACAAGGTGCAGCGAGATTTATTTGACTCATCTGCGGCACGCTCGACTAGGAAGAGTGGTTAGGATGCGGCTGTCCAAGCAACCCTTGAGGAGGCTCGACTCGCACGGGCAAAAATGCTATCCATGCATTAGAAGCTTGATGACCAAACTCCTCGTCCTCATGCAAGCCAGGGTTTCAGACAATTGTCATCCTGTTTCGACCCCACACTTCGATGACTACGACATGGCCGAAGGCAGGGGACTCGGCAGCGCATCTACTCCCGCCGTATTTACTTAGTTTGTACGTAGTTTTTAATATATATACTTTTTGAAACGATCTCGATGTACGTACAACTTTTTTTTATAAATATTTTAATTAAATTTATTATTTTATTTTATTTAATAATATTTTACTTTAAATTCAAATTTTAAGGAATTTTTTTAAAAACAATAAAATAATTAAATTAACTTTGACTATGAAATATATGATTTCGTAGTCTAAGAAGTGACTTAGATTTAGATTTCGTAGTCTAAGAAGTGACTAAGACTTAGATTTCGTAGTCTAAGAAGTGACTAAGACATTTCTTAAACTACAAAATCATATATTTCGTAGTTTAAGTTATCACATAGACTACGAAACAATTTAGTAGTCTAAATGATGACTTAGACTAAGAAACAATTTCGTAGTCTAAGGTGTACTTGGATGATGAAAATGTTATTTTGTCGTCTAAGTAGTGTCTCAAATGACGGATCAATTGTGTCATCTAAGTCTTCACTTGGACGATGGAATGTTTTATTTTGTCATCTAAGTACTTAGACTACGACACTTGAACGATGGACTTTAGACGGCGAAGATTTTGTTGTCTAAGTAGTTAGACGAGGAAAACTTGAACCTAGACGACGAAATAGCTTCGTCGTCTGAGCGTTTTTTTTCTTGTAGTGCTACCAAAAACCTGTAGGAAGAGACATTTCACCAATTAATTCCACAGACACACCGTAGACCACCGATGTCCATCCGGATTTGTCAATAAATGACATGAACAAAACTAGAACTCAACTCAAGATATTGGTTCTGAATACAAAGGAAAGTAACTCTACGATAACATGAGAAGCTCACTTAGCTATTTACATAAACATTCTATTTACATGAGTCCTGTAGAAATAACAACATATGACTAGTATTAAGAGCGACTTTTATATAATCAGCATAAATCGATAAAACTATCACATCTTGCCTTTCTGCTGATTTCCGTGAAATAATGCGAGTTCAGAAATATAAACTGAATACAAATGGAGGCGCTCACCCATGTTACCTAACTTGAGTCAGATAACTGTAAGAAAAATAAATAAATATGATGAGATCATCCCCAGGCCACCTAACCTGAATTGATTTGAGTCTGACGAGGCCACCTAACTTCCCCTGACTAACTATTAGCCCATCAGTTATTAGCCCAATAGTTAGAACATCGATATAACTAAACAAACTACCAGAAATAAACCTCCAAATTAAAAAGCTCTAAAATTAAAGGTAGAGCATGCTGATAAAAATATGAACTTGCTACGACTAGGAAAATAAAAGGTTTACTCACAGATCATACGACATAACAATATATGTAAAACTATGGAAATCGGTCCTAAAAATAACCCCGAAAGTTCCGTCGAAGAATCATTCAAATTGTCTCGTCGGAGCTCCGCCATGGACGGCGGCGCATGGCCCTCACGCGCCTCCACCGGTGGCGGTGTTTGTGCCTCATGTGCCTCTGGTCAAGATGCTCTGATGGGGGTGTTCAATACATCAATGGAAAGCTTGAAGAAAACCCTGCAACATTTATAACTGGGCTGAGTCCAAAATCAGTAGCGTTGAGGCCCAAATCGCCGTTTGGCCTCTTCATCGAAAACAACCACCAACGACGGTGCCAAATACCCCAAAATTTTTCTTTTAATGAGCCCAATCACATTCCTAACTACACCCTACACGAATTTGACATAAATCGTCCAGGAAAACGTTCAAACAACATCTGCCCCAAAACCCTAAAATTACCCCCCATCGTCGCACCGCCACCGTCGAGGCTCCTCGGCGCTCGAGGCTGACCGCAAATGACTCAAGAGGGTGAGGTCTACATTAAACCTCAACCCTCAAAGGGCAATACTCGCTGGAGCATCACCATTTTTCGCCCCCGATAATCGACGAGTTCACCTCGTCGATTCGCACGCCACATACAACCAAATTCAACAACAAGCATGAGAAAATAAAGAGGATACCAAGGGCTTCAAAACCATTTGAAAATTGCCAGCAACTGTGGCATTTTCTGGTGGGTCAAAATTCGGGTCGGTGCCGGAGATAAGGGTCAAGGGCAATCGGGTGTTTTTCCTGATTTTTTTAATTTTCTCAAAATTCGCCTTAAAAACCCCTAAGCACCTCACCAAATCTACGGCTTAAAATAAATCTAATCACAATCGAATGGTGGAGAATTTACCGACTAAAAATTATTTTCTTTTTAATTATTTCTCGTATCGACTTCTGATAGACATAAAAACTAGCTCGCTTTCCGAAAAATTCTCCGAAAATTCCTACAATCTCGAAACTAAATAAACTACAAATTTTGTGGAGAAAGTCAAATCAAATTCTGACCCGATGATAAAGTCGTTAACAAACTCGCTAATGCGATTAATTCGTTATAAAGCTTAATGTCTCGATAAGCGCGTAATCTCGGTTCAGGTTGTCATAGTACACCTATTTTAATGGTCAACTTGTGTGGCAGGAGTCCTCTAATTATTATTGAGTTCAAGAACTCATGTTCGTATAAATTCTTGGTGTCGTCTTGCACTTAGTCAAAAGAATAAAATTTGATTTGTTCATCCATAAAAATGTTGATGATCTTTTAATTTAACATATTCACGTTATCATTTAGAGGAGTAATCAATGTTTTCTCCACCATATAACTTGTATCATACACATGATCACCCAAATTGGGAAAGATTTCATCAATGATTTGATTTATCGGTTGAGCTCTTACCCATGGAATCACCACATTTTTCGGTAACTTTATCATTTCATCATCTAATGCATGTTCATTTCCATCGCCACATGAAGTAAAAAAATCTGAAAATTGAGGGTTATTGATGGATCTCATATTATGTCTCAAACCTTAACATTTTTCTTTGTGCCCAAAATGAAGATTTCACAATTGAAGCTTCAATGAGTTGAGACCTAGTTCCGTTCAGAACAATTGGAAGCACTTGACGAAAATCTCACCCAAAAATCATTATATTTCCCCCAAATCGTACTTGAACATCTGTTATGTGTCTGAAAGTCCGATCAAGTGCTTCAAATACATCTCAATTTTTCATGGGTGCCACATCCCAAATGATTGTAGTTGCAATTCTAACCAACTCAGCTAGATCAGATTGTTTATTTATAAAAGTCAGGGTTGCTGCATCTACATGAAGTGGAATACTTAGGCTTGAGTGAGCCGTTCTACCACCAGGCATATTAATTGCAGCTATTCCAGATGATGTTGTGGCTAAGACAATACGATTCATTCTTCTTAGATTAGCTAATAACGCACGATATAAATATTTTTTTCCCATGCCACCTGGACCGTCAACAAAAAATAATGCACTACCCTCACTTTCCACAACAAGCATTATGGTATCGAACGCATTTTTTTTATTATCGTTAATGCGACCTATTGCATCAATGTCAATTTGCGGGCCTATTACATCATGGTCATATTGATCTATATTATTAAGCTTATCACCATCTTTTAGCACGATCAACATTTGAACGTGCGGTAGGACCATCTTCTGAAATTCAATGACAAAAGTATGAGCAACCACATTTCCCAACACTTCTTTTTTTATGATGTCCTCTTTTAAATGTTTGAGTTTCGCATGGAATACTCGTTTGACTAAATTGTGCGATCTTGGGGTGTTTGACCAGGGAGTCATCTCACACTGCTTTCGAATTAGGATTGCAAGTCATGGTGATAAAAAGATCTGGTCTTCCATATTTTTGAATCAAAGTCATAGTATCTTGATATCGTTGATGCATGTCACCCTGACTCCCAATAACTGAAGATGACAAAAAGATTCTCTTACCGACATTACTTGAAATTTTTTATATTACGATGGTGAGTTGGCTATTTAATACAATTTGATTACTACATGGAATTATATGATTTTAAGTTTAATGGTAATATGCATTCACACTTGCATTGTTTTCTCCTGCATGTAGAGAGTCTTGAAGTCCCTGACGGGCTTCTCTCTGAAACTTATCTTGATTTAGGAGAAAGTTTTTGTGACTCAATCTTTACATAATTATCTACTGAATACTGTTGAAAGAAATGTCCACCTCGATGTAAAAGATTGTTATGACCTTGGCGTATCTACAAAATTTATATTGTTAAGTATGTTTTAAGGCATGTTGGCTATGTTAGGAAAGAAAAGAAGAAATAATAGACACTAACCTCTAATACATATATGAGTAATAGTCACAACAACTCATAAAATTTCCATTATTGTCTGTAGTTTTAATGTCTCATCCATATAACCCATACTATAATAGTAATAGATACTGCATAGGATCATAATATCTCATAGAGTCTTGTATATTTCGAAGTTGTCTAGAAGCAGTTTGAATCATGAAGTCTCTTCCATTTGGACTTATATTGTCCCCTTCTACTATAACAGTAACAACCTGAGATGCTAATGGTAAGTTGTACTGACCAGAAGGTTGTTCTCTTAAGATCAATCTACAATTAGGCAAGTCTTAACGTTGTCCAAGACTTCATAGTGTATAAACATATGGGTTATATTGGTTCAAGATATGTTGTATCCTCTCAACTGTGTCCCTCTCTAAAATACTACTTTCTTACAATCTATTCTCAAGTTCATGGTCAGTGTCGTATATATAAGTTTGTAGATATTGTAGTCTTCTCCCATCAATTGGCAGAAGGCCATAAATCTTATGGTATATAGAACCCTGAGCATGAAAGGTGTAATGTGATTGAACGTTAATTCTCTCATTAACATAAACGCCCATTGAGGTGAATGAAAAAATATTATTGTATGCATGAATGTTTTGTCTGAATATCTTTTCCATTGTTGTTTGGTCACAGAATAGGTCAAGAATTTCTAGAGGACATTGAATTTGAGGTAGACTAATTCCGCTGTTCAAGCAATACAAACTTGGTGTTTCTTTATAAAACAATTATGCATTGCACTTGGGGCATGTTCTCGGTTGTGGTAGTTGACATATTGGTACTCCCATTTCCTCATGTAATGACCCAAACTGTGGAATGTGCACATATTGGTCCGAGCCGTGATTATTGTGAATTAATCGTACTCATGGGTTTGTTAACGAATAAACTATCGGGCAAGAATTTGGTTTGATTTTCTTTGCGAGAATTGTAGAAGATTTGATTTCGAGCTTGTGGGAATTTTCGGGGAATTTTTCGGATAACTGAGCAATGTTTTATCGAGTTTTGAAGTCGGTTGGTGAATGGGGATTTAATCGTGACCGTTCGATTTGGATCAGATTGAATTATAGCCGTTGATTTGGGGATGATATGTGTACGGTATTTATATGGTATAAATATGAAAAAAATTGGGAAACGTTCTATTTTTGGAAATACCCGTTGATCCGCATTGACCCATGGGTCAAAACTGACCCGTTTTGGGCCGTGAGCTTCTTGGCATCGATTTGCCTTATTCTAGCATCTTTTGGCCATTGTTTCTTCATGAAAGTTGTTGGGCTTGAGCTCTTCTTTCTTTTGATAGGTGGATCACTTAATTTGGTTGCCGGATGAAGAAGTTATGGCTTGTTAAATTTTGGGGAACTTCGACGGTAATCGGCAGTGGACAGAGGCGGCTCGGACGGTAGCGATGGGGATTGAGATTATGGGGGTTTTGTAGCCCATGGAGAGGTGAGTCTATTCTAAGTGGTTTCAGAGCTTGCCGTGCCCGGTGGTGGCCGATCGGAGAAATGGAATTCCAGCGAGGTTTTCGAACTTCACAGTGAGTTTTGGACCTTTTTCGGTTAAAATTGGGCTTAGTTTTGAACTAAAAAGTCGTTGAAAATTTCAAGATCTTCAAACTGATGTGTTGGTCGACATTTTCTGGGTTGGTGGAAATTCCGGCGGCCGGCGGCGGCCTTATGTGCCGCAGTGCGCGGTGGATTTCTGGCGAGGTGGATTTTTAGCAAGTTTTATGTCGTTTCGCTCGTTTTCGCATGCTGAATGCAATGGTGAGGTTTTTGAGTTGATTTGAGTATTCTATTTTTGGACGAGGGTTGTTTGGGTGTATTTTGGGATATTTCGAGTGATATGTCTTTCGAGAACGCGAGGTTCTCGACGTATTAGCTTCGTATGTTGTGCTTCAATATGTATTGATCGTATTCCTATTATTCAGGTGATCGTGATCGAGCATTTGGCGAGTGGTCTTCCGTTGGACTTCAGAGTTAGCCTCGTACTGTGAGTGGACATTTATTTACACTGTCGTAATGAGTTCTTGGTTTCTGTATTTGTTTTCAGTACAATGTTCAGATTATTTATCGTTTTGAATGTATTGTATATTTTATTGGTGATGGCATTTATTTATTTAGTATCGATGCATTGGCTACGTGGCTTATCACTAGTAGTCCATCTATCAGGGTTGAGAGATTCACTTGATATGCCGACTAGGCTTGAGAGATTCGCCTAGTCTATCACCGTCGGGCTTGAGAGATTTGCCTGACATGTTACTCTGGCAGGGAAATCTGCCAGAGTGGCGACCTTCATTTATTTAAAGAAATCGCTTTATTTTATGAATATATAAATGGTGAAAGGCATATGATTATTTTCGTCCACTCATTCTAACTATTTTATTTGCCTTTCCCCTGGGCTTTTCGGTTTCCTTTGCCCAGTTTGCAGTTTGAATTCCGGGGTTGCACGGCGACGGTGGAGGCGTAGAGTTCAGATCACTCTTCAGTTCGAGTAGGTTCTTTGTTCAACCTACTGGTTGTATATGATGTATATATGCATCGCTCTGAATACTTATGTCGTGTTTTCAGTTGAGTTTACTCCTGAATGTCTCTGGATTTCTTGTAAACCTTTTTGTTTATTATATATATGTTGTTGAGAAATCCAGATGGGGAACGGAGCTCCACGGTTTGGCTTTTGTGAAATATTCGAAGTGTGTTTCTTTGCAGGTTCTAATAATGGTCATGTGTTTCAAAGTAAACTCTGGCAAAAAAAATTTAAGGTCGTGTTTTCGAAAGGGTTTGATTTCGGTTTAGGCAACTACATCAGAGTTGGGTCCTTTCAGTTGGTATCAGAGCATTAGATTTTTGGTTCTGTAGACTCTTGTAGTTATGCTACTAAGGGTATTTGAGAATGTACAACATATCAGGAGCAATGACCTAACTGCAGCGGACAATCATCAATGCTCTAGAGTGTTGTATGCTTTCAAATATTTGAAGTTTCCTGATTACATTCCTTGTGTTGTGGGACTTATGTCCTTTCATCTTTAGGATGCCTCCTCAACGTGACTTGCTTATGCGAGTATTGCGTTTGGAGGAACGTATTGATCCAGTGGCTAAGGCAAGGACAGTGGGAGCAACTGTTTTCTCTTGTTCCCCTAATCCTGAGGTATGTGAAGCTTGGGTGGTTCAGGTTGAGCGTGTTTGTGAGTGTCTGCATTTTACTCCTGAACAGAAAACTATAGCAGCGGTGGGTTTGCTTGAGTCAGATGCCTACTTTTGGTGGGTTGGTATAGACAGAGTTCCTATTGATACTGCATGGCCTCTATTTAGAGATTTGTTTATGCGTCGGTATTTTAATTAGGCTACTTAACAGAGGAAATATGAGAAGTTTACTAATCTGAAGCATGGGAATATGTCAGTGCTTGAGTATCGGGATAAGTTCACTCGTTTGTCTGGGTTTACACGTGATATGGTGGCAATAGAGGAAGCAAAGTGCAAGAGGTTTGAGTTGGGTCTAAATCTGAATATCAAGAGGACTTTGACCAATATGCCTCGAGAGAACTTTGATGAGTTTGTTAGTGCTGCACTCAGAGGAGAAGACATTGAGAGGGAGAGATTGATGCGGTTTCAGACGCGTCGATTTGAAAAGGGTGGACCTAGCCAGGGTGCTTTGAAGAGGCTGAGTTCAGGTACTTCTAGATCAGCATCATCTTCGGGTAGTGGACCTTACAGACATCCTATTAGCACTCCTAGGCAGAGTTATAGATGGAGGTAGGGTCGACCGCAGAGGCAGCAGTCGAGTAGGGGTTTCAGTGGATCGATTTATCCTCGACCTTCCTTTGGCACACCAACTACACCGAGGGAATCTCCATTGTGCAGCAACTACCACAGATATCACTTTGGTCAGTGTCAGTATGGCACCTCTACTTGTTACCATTGTGGCCAGGTGGGTCACATTGCGAGGGAGTGTCCTCAGCTTAGCACTTTTGGTGATGTTGCGGATTAGGATACTAGACGAGATCAGGGTACTGCTTCTGGTGATCGTGCAACACAGTCTTCTGGACAGGGTGGTCAGCAGAATCGTAGCCAGCGTGGACGACCAGCTAGACATGCTCAAGTTTACGCCATGTCTCTACGCGAGGGCAGAGCTTCCCCAGAGATTAGCATCATTGGCTACTGTACTTGCATCTCCACTCCTTAGTTTGTGGCGAGTGTGGTATCCATCCGGCAAGGTAGTGTGTGTCGAGTGGGTGTATCGAGGTTGTGAGATTTTTATTGGAAGTTATGGGTTAGCCGTGGATTTGATGCTACTGGATATTGTGGATTTTGACGTGATTTTGGGCATGTATTTCTTGGAGAACTATTAGGTTGTTCTTGATTGTCATAAGAAGGAGGTTGTTTTCAGGAGTCCAGGCATGCTGGAAATCTTGTTTCGGGGTAAAAAGAATACTTCCTTGCCTTGTTTGATTTCAGTAATGAAGCTGAGCAGATGATGAGGAAGGGTTGTGTGGCTTACTTAGCAAATGTGATTAATATGAGACTTAGCACATGTGATTAATATGAGTGTTCATGTGCCTAACATTGGTGATATTACGGTGGTTTGTGAGTATCCAAATGTGTTTCCCGAGGACTTACCCGGTGTTCCTCCAGTCAGGGAGTTTGATTTCACGATCGAGTTACTTCCGGGTACCAGACCTATTTCGCAGACACCTTATCGTATGGCACCAGCGGAGTTGAGGGAGTTGCAGAGTCAACTTCAGGAATTGATTGAGAAAGGCTTTATTCGACCTAGTGTTTCACCTTGGGGTGCTCCAGTGTTTATGAGGAAGAAAGATAGTTCGATGAGGCTATGCATTGATTATCGGAAGTTGAATCAGGTTACGGTGAAGAACAAGTATTCGCTCTCACGGATTGATGATTTGTTCGATCAGCTGAAAGGAGCCTCAGTCTTCTCGAAGATTGATCTCAAGTCTGGATACCATCAGCTACGGATTCGGGAGTTCGATGTGGACAAGACGGCGTTTCGGTCACGTTATGGGCACTATGAGTTCTTTGTTATGCCGTTTGGGTTGACCAATGCACCGACTGCTTTCATGGATCTGATGAATCGGATCTTCAGACGTTATCTGGAAAAGTTTTTCAATGTGTTTATCGACGACATCCTGATCTATTCCAGGAGTGTGGGGCAGCACAAGAAGCATTTGCATGTAGTTTTGCAGACTTTGCGAGACGTTCAGTTGTACGCCAAGTTCAGCAAATGTGAGTTTTGGCTCAATAGTGTAAAGTTTTTGGGCCACGTGATATCAACTGAGGGAGTCAGTGTGGATCTAGATAAGATTGATGCGATGCTGAATTGGAGCAGACCTACCAACGTGGTAGAGATACAGAGTTTCTTAGGCTTAGCAGGCTACTATTGCCGATTTGTACAGGACTTTTCACGGATAGCGACACCGCTTACCCGTTTGACGAAGAAAGGAGTTAATTTTGAATGGTCTGATGCTTGCGAGGAAAGCTACTTGATCTTGAAGGATAGGTTGACAACTACACCAATGCTGACTTTACTTGACGTTAGCGGTGAGTATGTCGTGTATAGTGATGCTTCGAAGTTAGGTTTGGGTTGTGTTTTGATGTAGCATGGAAAAGTGGTGGCATATAGTTATAGACAGTTGAAACCACACGAAGTTAACTATGCTACTCATGATCTGGAGTTAGCTGCCATTGTGTTAGCATTGAAGAGTTGGGGACATTACTTGTATGGAGCACAGTGCAAGATTTACACCGATCACAAAAGTCTTACCTACTTGCGTACGCAGCCAGATTTGAATATGAGGTAGCGGAGAAGGATGGAGCTGATTAATGACTACAAATGTACTTTCGAGTATCATCCAGGAAAATCTAATGTGGTTGCTGATGCTCTTAGTCGAAAGCACGGTGTTTCTCTTTTCCATGTTCATGTTGCAAGAATGTCAGTTTTGACGGAGTTGCGAGCAACGGGAGCAGAGTTGGAATAGAATGAAGATGGAGCATTGTTAGCCAGCTTCCAAGTTCATCTGGTGTTACTTGATCAAGTTCATGAAGCTCAAGATTTAGATGCCTATCTGCTGAGCAAGAAGAATTTGATTCAGAATAATGTACTGATAGAGTTTCGGATGAGGAGTAATGGCACTTTGGTGTTCAGAAAGAGGTTATGTGTTGCCAGAGATGACAGATAACATGCAGAATTTCTTAACAGATTAAAGTTGTTGGATTATCAGAAAAGATTGCGCGTATGTCAGTCAGAGTATACTATGGTAATTGAGTATCCTTCTAGCTATTGCCATGGAAATGAGTTATGAACAGTTGTTAGCATGCGTGCCTAAGAAATTTTCATTTTAGACAGCTTCAATTGCAATTCAGTTCAGGTTGTGGAACCGTTGGATGTTCTTAATTGTCGATAGTAGATTCTCTGGAACATAAATTTTCTGTTAGTGTCAGCGTTTATGTTTGTACAGAAATCATACAGTAAAGGTAGTCACGTAGCAGCCAAAACAGTTTGTATGAGTAGTAGCTTTGTTCTCCTAGCCGGTATGTAAATTTCAAGGACGAAATTTTTGTTAGGGGATAGATTTGTAACGACCCGAACCATGGAATGTGTACATATTGGTTCGAGCCGTGATTATTGTGAATTAATGATACTCGTGGGTTTGTTAACGACTAAATTATTGGGCAAGAATTTGATTTGAGTTCCTTCGCGGGAATTGTAGAAGATTTGATTTCGAGTTCGTAGGAATTTTCGGGGAATTTTTCGGATAAGTGAGCAATGTTTTATCGAGTTTTGAAGTTGGTTAGTGAATGGAGATTTAATCGTGATCGTCTGATTTAGATCAGATTGAATTATAGCCATTGATTTGGGGATGGTATGTGTACGGTATGTATACAATATAAATACGATACAAATTGGGAAACTTTCTATATTTGGAAATACCCGTTGACCCGCATTGATCCACTGGTCAAAACGGACCAATTTTGTGCCGTGAGCTTCTCGGCGTCGATGTACCTTACTCCGGCATCTTTTGGCCGTGGTTTCTTCATGAAAGTTGTTGGGCTTGAGCTCCTATTTCTTTTGATAGGTGGATTACTCAATTTGGTTGCTAGATGAAGAAGTTATGGCTTGTTAAAGTTTAGGGAATTCCGGCGATAATCGGCTGTTGACGGAGGCGGCTCGGACGGTGGCGATGGGGGTTGAGGTTATGGGGGTTTCGTAGCCCATGGAGAGGTGAGTCTATTCCAAGTGGTTTCAGCCCTTGCCGTGTCTGGTGGTGGCCAATCGGAGAAATGGAATTCCGGCGAGGTTTTCGAACTTCACGGTGAGTTTTGGACCTTTTTCGGTTAAAATTGGGTTTAGCTTTAAACTACAAAGTTGTTGGAAATGTCGAGATCTTCAAACTGATGTGTTGGTCGACATTTTCTGGGTTGGTGAAAGTTTCGGTGGCCGGCGGATTTTCGCCGAGGTGGATTTTTGGCAAGTTTTATGTCGTTTTGCTCGTTTTCGCTTGCTAAATGCAATGGTAAGGTTTTTGAGTTGATTTGAGTATTTTATTTTGGGATGAGGGTTGTTTGGGTGTATTTTGGGAATTTTTCTATCCTTGTCGATATTTCGATCGATATGTCTTTCGAGAATGCGGAGTTCTCGACGTATTAGCTCCGTATGTTGTGCTTCAATATGTATTGATTGTATTCCTGTTATTCAGGTGATCGTGATCGAGCGTTTGGCTAGGGATCTTCCGTCGGACCTCAGATTTAGCCTCGTACTGTGAGTGGACATTTATTTACACTATCGTAGCGAGTTCTTAGTTTAAGTATTTGTTTTCAGTACAATGTTCAGATTATTTATCTTTTTGAAGGTATTGTATATTTTATAGGTGATGACATTTATTTATTTAGCATCGATGCATTGGCTACGCGGCTGATCACCGGTAGTCCATCTATCAGGCTTGAGAGATTAGGTCACAACCCAAACCGAAAATGGTATGTCGATCGACTTGATTTGCGAGTTTCGCAATTAGTCGCGATTTTGTCGTAGTTGGTTAATATGGTGGCCTTGTTAACGACTAAATTATCGGGCTAGAATTTTATTTGAGATCCTTCACGAAAGTTGTAAAGAATTTAATTTCGAGCTCGTGGGAACTTCCGGAGGATTATTTCGAGCCACGAGGAATAAGTTATGAATATTTTTGGCCGTCAGATATTGTCGTATTTATCAGTTTGGGATTCGATACGTGTACGGTATAAATATGGAAGCAATACGTGACAATTTTGGAAACTTTCCAAAACAGGAAACTGGGCGTTGACCCGCGTTGACCACGGGTCAAGGGCAACCCGTTTTGTACCGTGGGTTCTCGCCGCCGTAGAGCCCGATTCCGGCCACGGTTGGCCAGGATCTCTTCATGGAATATGTTGGGCTCGTGCCCCTCTTCAACTTGGTAGGTGGATCCTCCCTTGAGGTGGTTGGATGAGGAAGAATTGTTGCGGCGAAAACGGAAGAAAACCGGCGAGATTTCGACGGCTTTGGGGTGGCAGCGTTTCGGCCGAGTTGGTGGTGGCTCTTTGACGGGTTTTGTTAGCCTTGAAGAGAGGAAGCTATTGGAAGTGGTTTCAAGACTTGCCGTGGCCGAAGGAGGGAGAACAGTGAAGTTGGAATTCTGGCGAGGGTTTGTACCTTTGAGGTGAGTTTTGGACCTTTTCCGGTCAAAATTGGCCTTAACTTTGAAATGGAAAGTTGTTGGAAATGTCTAGATCTTCAAATCCATGTCTAGGTTGCATTTTTCTGGGCCGATGAAGTTTTTCGGCGGCGATTTCCGGCCGAGGTGTTTTTCGACAAGTTTTATGTCGTTTTGCTCGGAATCACGCACCGATCGCAGTGGTGAGGTTTATATTTTGAATTGAGCATCAGAAATTATAGCCAGGTTTTATGGTAAGGTTTACTTTACATTATTGTTATGAAATTGAGAAATCTGGATGGGATTGGTGCCCATGGTTTGGCTTTTGTGGCATAGGATGAAGTGTGTTTTCGGGTGCAGGTTAATGGCAATTCCACGTTATAGCGAAACTTTGCCGAAATTTTTATGGTTTTTGCAAGTTCGTGTTTTCAGAAGAGGTTTGATTCCGGTTTAGGAAACTAAATCGGGGTTGGGTCCTTTTAGCTTGGTATCAGAGCATTAGGTTTTAGGTTCTGTAGACTTCAGTAGTCATGTTTACTAAGGATATTTGAAAATGTACAGCATGTCTGTAGTGATGACCCGACCGGCCGGCGGATACTCATCAATGCTCCAGGTGTTGTATGCTTTCAAATATTTGAAGTTCCATGATTACGTCTAGTTTGTTATGAATAATGTCCTGTTCATTAGGATGCCTCCTTGACGTGTTTTCCGTGTCGGTATGGTTGTGGATCCTATTGAGGATCAGTCGGAGCACGACTTGATAATGAGTTATGGGTTTGGATGAGCATTCTGGATTCAGAGATATGTGTGGCATGGTTTGCCCGGTTGTGCGTGTATGGGCGTCTACATATTGCCTCAGAGCAGAGAATTGTGGTAGTTGATGGTTTGCCTGAGTCAGATCATTGTATTGGGAACAGCAACTACATTTGATTGAGTTCACCTACAACAATAGCTATCAGGCCAGTATCGAGATGGCACCGTACGAGGCCCTGTACGGGAGGAAGTGCCGCACTCCGTTGTGTTGGAGTAAGGTGGGCGAGCGATGGCTTATTGGTGAAGAGCACTATGGAAGACGTGCAGATTATCCAGGACAGATTGAAGATTTCCCAGGATCGCCAAAAGAGTTATGCGGACGTGAAGAGAAAGAGCCTAGAGTTTTATGTAGGCAATTGGGTCTTCCTGAAACTATCTCCGTGGAGGGGTGTTGTGCGTTTCGGGAAGCGTGGCATGCTTCGACCATGATACGTTGGTCCGTACGAGATCACCGAGAGGGTTGGAGCTGTTGCTTACCGACTTGAGTTGCCAGCTGAGATGGCTCGTGTTCATGATGTTTTCCACTTTTCGATGTTGCGGAAGTACATCTCTGATCCGTCACATGTGTTAGTGCCACAGCAGCTATCGATCCGTGAGGATTTGACGTATGTTGAGGAACCGGTACAGATTCTCGATCGTCGTGAACAGGAGTTGAGGCACCGTGTGATACCGCTGGTGAAGGTCTTGTGGCAGAATCACTCGGTTGAGGAGGCCACCTGGGAGACTGAGCAGCGTATGCGGGAGCAGTATCCTCATCTGTTCACCTGACAGGTACGTAAATTTCGAGGTAAAATTTTTTTTAAGGGGGGTAGATTTGTGACGACCCGAACCAGAATCAGTAGAGTAATCAGCGTAATCCACGAGTTAGTACGTAATCACAGTTGTTCGTTAATTGTGTGGTTTGCCGGTTTTAATCACGACTTAATTATCGGCGGAGAATTTGAGTTGAGTCTCTTCTCGAGAGTTGTTGTACACGTGATTTTGAGCTTGTGGCCGGTTCCAGATGATTTTTTCGATGACCGAGGAATATAATATGATTATTTGAAGTTTCGGAATATCGACGAGTTTATCCGTTCGTATCGAGTTTATCCGAATCGTAATGGTTATCCGTTTTGGACCGTCAATCATCCCGAGGCGCGAGTATAAATATCGGAAATAGTCAAAAATTGTCGAAAATCACTATTCGGGAAGTTTGACCATCGTTTGACCGAGCTGTGACCGTTGACCCGCGTTGACCGAAGGGAGAAAACCGGCCACCGTTTGACTCGCCGGCGACCTTCATTTTCCGGCCACCTCCGGCTTAGACCTTGGTATATTTTGATTCCTCTCTTGATTTCTAGTTGATTAGAACTTGGAATTGCTTGATTTGATGATGAATTGAGGGAGAAATGTTGATTTGAAAAATTGGGAAATTTGGCCAGAATCGTCGGTGGGAGAAGCTCCGGTGACTTTCCAAGGGGGGTTTGTGATGGAAATTTTTGGGCTTGAGGTAGGTAGGTGGTCCCTTGAGGATGGGAGGCCGTGGTTGCCTCACGGTGACGGAATCGAGCGGCGTGTGTGGCCGGTTATGGATCTGTGGCTTTCGAGCTGTTTTCCGGCATGTGTGGCCGGAATTGGACTTAGTCATAGAAGGGAGATGTGTTGCACTCGTCAGGATGAAGCTTCGGTGAGCTTGGTCGCCGGGAAATCACTTCGGTTGATGGTGCGTCGCCGCCGACGACGGCGGTCAACGGCGGAGCTCCGGCGACCCGTTGACTTTTTGGAATTTAGTGATTCTAATTTCGTTTTACTCGTATTCATGCCCCGATCGTCGCCTTGAGGTTTTTGAGTTGATTTGAGTATCGGATTTTCATTCGAGAGTTTTGAGTGAAGATTTCAGGAATTTCGTCGATTATTTAGCACTGTATTATATGTTTCCGAGAACGGTTGGTTTCCGCGGTGTGGTACAGTGTTGTGAATTGTGATTTTGATCAGATATATTTTACGATTATTCAGGGGATCGAGATCGTGCGTCGGGAGAGGGATCTTCCGCCGGGCCACGTGATTAGCACGAGTGCGCGTTTTGCTCACCTGTGAGTGGAAAATTTCTTTTCACTGATAATCGCAAGTCTTTATTACTCGTTTTACGAGCTTGAGCATGCATATGAGATTATGATTAATATGAGCATGTGTTATACGATTATGCCTATATAATTATATATTATGTATATGCATTTACATATTGCTTTATACACTTGCATAGAACTATTTATGATTTGGTTTACACAGAGTACAGTCACAGTATATATTGTTGTATCGATACACTTGCATCCCGGCTGATCCCCGAGGATGTTTACCCGAGGAGGCTGTGACCCCTGACTCGATGCCTTTACCGGGGAGGGGGGGAAGACCTCTGACCTGAGGCGTTTCTGGCTAGAATCACGTGTGGATCTGAGATCCCGTGATTCGGACTGTACTAGCACGGATGTGTCCATGAGCGACCCCGTGGGATTTTTCTATGCATGTTCTGTACGCTGGAGGAGTTTGAGTTCACCTCGTGTACTATATCATATTCATTCATTTTGACTCGCATATGTTATTATAACATATATTATTCGGCGAAAGATATTTATTTTCGTCCACTCACTCTAACGGTATTCATGTCTTTCCCTTGGACTTTTCAATTTTCGTGCCCAGTTTGCAGTTCGGATTCTGGTGTCTCACGTTGTGGTCGGAGGCTAGTTGTTCGAGCTACCTGTGTTATCCAGTAGGTTTCTTGTTTCACCTACTGTTGTATATTTTGTATATATATATACAGTACAGGTCGCTCTGATACGTTACTGATACATGTTTTATACGGATTTTCTCGGATTTACTATATATTACAATTATGTTTACTGTTTATTATTATTGATATGTTATTGAGAAATCCGGATGGGATTGGTGCCCACGGTTTGGCTTTTGTGGCATAGGATGAAGTGTTATTTTCCGGGTGCAGGTAAATGCAATTCCACGTTAGTAGCGTTACTCTGCCGAAGTTTTTATGGTTTTTGTTGGTCCGTGTTTTCAGAAGGGGGTTGATTCCGGTTTAGGAAACTAAATCGGGGTTGAGTCCTTTCAGCTTGGTATCAGAGCATTAGGTTGTCAGATTCTGTAGACTCTTGTAGTTGTGACGCTTAGAGTATTTGAGTTTGTACAGCATGTATGGAGTGATGACCCAACTGGCCAGCGGTACTCATCAATGCTTTGGGTGTTGTGTGTTCTCAAATATCTGAGGTCTCATGATTACGTTCTTTCTGCTTGTACCTAATACTTGTCTTGTATCAGTAGGATGCCTCCTCGACGTGGTCCCCATGTTGATCAGGAAGCGGATCCTGATATGGATCGCCAGACGCAGGACTTGCTGATGCGAGTGTTGCGTTTGGAAGAGCGTTTTGACCCTGAGGTCAAAGCTCATACTGCTGGTGCGACTGTCTTTTCGGGTTCAGCTGATCCAGAGATGTGTGAGGCATGGTTGGTTCAGGTTGAACGGGTTTGTGAGCGTCTGTGTTTTACCCTTGAGCAGATGACAGTGGCAGTAGTTGGATTACTTGAGTCAGATGCATACTTTTGGTGGGTTAGCACCGATCGGGTTTCAGTTGATACTCCGTGGACTTTGTTCCGTGACTTGTTTATGCGGAGATACTTTAACCAGGCTACCCAGCTGCAGAAGTATAAGGAGTTCACGAATTTGAGACAGGGTAGTTTGTCTGTGCTTGAGTACCGGGACAGGTTTACCTGCTTATCTCAATTTGCGCGTGACATGGTGGCTACTGAGGAAGCCAAGTGCCGCAGATTTGAGTTGGGTTTGAACTTGAACATCAAAGGGACTCTAACTACGATGCCTCGGAATAATTTCGATGAGTTTGTCAGTGCAGCACTCCGAGTTGAGGATATCGAGAAGGAGAGGCAGATGAGGTACCAGCTTAGACGGTTTGAGGAGGGTGGACCGAGTCAGGGGCCTTTCAACAGGTAGAGTTCTGATACTTCCGGTTCGGCTTCATCCTCGGGCAATAGACCATATCGACCACTAGTTAGTGCACTAAGACAGAGACCGAGATGGAGGAGAGATCAATCGCAGCGACCACAGGCTAGTGGGGGTTCCAGCAGTTTCAGTTATCCTCGGCGTACCGGTGGCACGTTTGCCGTACCGAGAGAGTATCCACTATGCAACTTCTACAACAGGCATTACTATGGTCCTTGTCAGCGAGGCCCTGTCACTTGTTTTCGTTGTGGCCAGGTGGGTCACTATGCGAGAGAGTGTTTCCAGCTTGATGGTGCTGATGGACAGGCGGCCCAGAGTTCCGGAGCTGAGCGAGGTGCCACTTCGGGAGCTCGACCAATACAGTTTGCGGGCCAGGGCAAACAACAGGGACATCCTCAGCGTGGGCAACCAGCCGGGCAGGCTAGGGTTCATGCCATAACTTTGCGTGAGGGCAAAGCTTCACCAGCGGTCGTTATCAGTACATTGCATGTCTTTGGTATACCAGTACTTACATTGTTAGATTCAGATGCCACACATTCATTCATATCATATAGACTATCATCTTTAGCTACTATACCTGCGTCCCCACTTCTAGAATTGTGGAGAGTGTTGTATCCGTCCGGTGAGGTGGTGAGTATTGGCTGGGTGTACAGAGACTGTGAGATTTTTATTGGAGGCCATGGCTTAGCCGCGGATCTATTGTTGCTTGATATCCTCGATTTTGACGTGATCTTAGGTATGGACTTCTTGGAGACGCATTGGGCCATGTTTAACAGTCACAAGAATGAGGTTGCATTTCGACGACTAGGCTTTCCCGAGGTATTGTTTCGCGGCGAGAAGAATACATCCTTGCCATGTTTGATTTCCGCGATGAAGGCTGATCGGTTGATGAAGAAGGGCTGTGTTGCTTATTTAGCTCATGTAGTGGACACTACGGCTACTGTGCCGGACCTTAGTAGTATTGAGGTTGTTTCAGAGTTCCCGGATGTGTTCCCGGAGGACTTAGCGGGCATACCTCCAGTTCGGGAGATTGATTTCACTATTGAGCTATTACCGGGTACAAGACCCATTTCACTATTGAGGTAGGTAGGTGGTCCCTTGAGGATGGGAGGCCGTGGTGGCCTCACGGTGATGGAATCGAGCGGCGTGTGTGGCCAGTTATGGATCTGTGGCTTTCGAGCTGTTTTCCAGCGTGTGTGGCCGGAATTGGACTTAGTCATAGAAGGGAGATGTGTTGCACTCGTCGAGATGAAGCTTCGGTGAGCTTGGTCACCAGGAAATCTCTTCGGTTGACGGCGCGTCGCCGCCGGCGACGGCGCTCAACGGTGGAGCTCCGGCGACCCGTTGACTTTTTGGAATTTAGTGATTTTAATGTCATATTACTCGTATTCGCGCCCCGATCATCGCCTTGAGGTTTTTGAGTTGATTTGGGTATCGGATTTTCAGCGAGAGTTTTGAGGGGAGATTTCGGGAATTTCGTTGATTATTTTGCACAGTATTATATGTTTCCGGGAACGGTTGGTTTCTGCGGTGTGGTATAGTGTTGTGAATTGTGATTTTGATAAGATATATTTTATGATTATTAAGGGGATCAAGATCGTGCTTCGGGCGAGGGATCTTCCGCCGGGCCACGTGATTAGCGCGAGTGCGCGTTTTGCTCACCTATGAGTGGACAATTTCTTTTCACTGATAATCGCAAGTCTTTATTACACGTTTTACGATCTTGAGCATGCATATGAGATTATGATTTATATGAGCATGTGTTATACGATTATGCCTATACAATTATATATTATGTATATGCATTTACATATTGCTTTATACACTTGCATAGAACTATTTATGATTTGGTTTACACAGAGTACAGTCACAGTATATATTGTTGTATCGATACACTTGCATCCCGACTGATCCCCGAGGATGTTTACCGGGGGAGGCTGTGACCCCTGACCCGAGGCCTTTACCAGGGGGGGGAGAGATCTCTGACCTGAGGCCTTTCTGGCTAGAATCACGTGTGGGTCTGGGATCCCGTGATTCAGACTGTACTAGAACGGATGTGTCCATGAGCGACCCCGTGAGATTTTTCTATGCATGCTCTGTACGCTGGAGGAGTTTGAGTTCACCTCGTATACTATATCATATTCATTCATTTTGACTCGCATATGTTATTATAACATATATTATTCAGTGAAAGACATTTATTTTCGTCCACTCACTCTAACGGTTTTCATGTTTTTCCCCTGGGCTTTTCGGTTTCTGTGTCCAGTTTGCAGTTCGGATTCTGGTGTCTGACATCATGGTCGGAGGCTAGTTGCTCGAGCTACCTGTGTTATCCAGTAGGTTTCTTGTTTCACCTACTGTTGTATATTTTGTATATATATATATACACTAGAGGTCGCTCTGATACGTTACTGATATATGTTTTATACGGATTTTCTCGGATTTACTATATATTACAATTATGTTTACTGTTTATTATTATTGATATGTTATTGAGAAATCCGGATGGGATTGGTGCCTACGGTTTGGCTTTTGTGGCATCGAATGAAGTGTTATTTTCCGGGTGCAGGTAAAGGCAATTCCACATTAGTAGCGTTACTCTGCCCAAATTTTTATAGTTTTTGTTGGTCCGTGTTTTCAGAAGGGGTTTGATTCCGATTTAGGAAACTAAATCGGGGTTGGGTTTATGGCACGGGTCGGACTCGACATTACATTTCACCAATAAGCATGTTCCCATTATGTTTCACTTTATCAATAACCATATTTTGCTCCGTTGCAATTATCATTATAATAAAGAAATATGGTAATTTAATAGACAAACTTTTTGTTATTATTCAACTGTAGTGCTTCGTTAATTTTTTTCAAAACAGAGATTATTTAAAGTTTAATTAGATCTCATATATAAAGCAAAAGAATGGAGTACCTGAAACCTCTTAATTTGGATCATTCGTAAGGGGTACTTGATTACCATCATTTATCCGTATCCCCTTCCGAACGTGCTCTTTGCCTAATGTGAGTTAAGCGCACCCTTTCTATATATAAATAAATAATCAATAAAAATGCCAATATATTAGAAAATTTACGAACATGACCAAGTGTAAAAACCTTTCACAATCAATAGTACCCGTAATTGGTTCATTTATTTTATTTGGCTGTGAATTTAGGTCATCATCAACAGATTCAACTATGGGTCGTTTTCCTTGAACATGGTCTCGGTATCGGGCCAAATAAGCTTGATATTGTTCGGGACTCAATGTCTCTTGCCATTGTCTACTGGTTCAAGCTTGAACTATTTTTTTGATTCATACTTTTATCTATCACCAAAAAGTATAAGTTTTAAATTGTATATTTGAGAAAATAGTAGTGCCACATGATTAACAAAAAAAAATGTATAATTTTTTTATAAAACTTCATCAGCAACATGAATCAATTTTTTTTCCCAGGTCAAAACATTAACTTTTTTCTTATATGAAGTGTCATAAAATTAACACATGATTAAGGAAATGAAAAAAGAAAAAAACCAATTTCAACAACATCATCGTAACTTTTAGCAACACATCATCTTCATAGCCTCATACTTGTATATTTTCTTCACTTTTATTTTTGTTCAAACGTTTTTGAAGTCTGTGTTCAATAGACTCTAGGACTTAACCAAATGACTATATGTCTAAGTTTGTTCTTTTTTGTAGAGTTAAGTCAGAGATATACTACTAAGACTAAGTTTAACTATTTTTTTTATTCATACTTTTATCTATCACCAAAAAGTATAAGTTTTAAATTGTATATTTGAGAAAATAGTAGTGCCACATGATTAACCAAAAAAAAATGTATAATTTTTTTATAAAACTTCATCAGCAACATGAATCAATTTTTTTTTCCAGAAGGTCAAAACATTAACTTTTTTCTTATATGAAGTGTCATAAAATTAACACATGATTAAGGAAATGAAAAAGAAAAAAACCAACTTCAACAACATCATCGTAACTTTTAGCAACACATCATCTTCATAGCCTCATACTTGTATATTTCCTTCACTTTTATTTTTGTTCAAAAACTTTTGAAGTCTGTGTTCAATAGACTCTAGGACTTAACCAAATGACTATATGTCTAAGTTTGTTCTTTTTTGTAGAGTCAAGTCAGAGATATACTACTAAGACTAAGTTTTGTTTTGTTTGTGCTCAGTGCTTTGATGATAATTACACGGTTAGATAAATAGCGAGTATTTCTATTAAAGATACATTCGCGTGTTAATTACTCTCACTAGTTGGGAGTAATTATTTGGTTCCGTTGTATTATAACTCAAAAATATATTAAATCTTTACGTGTGATAAGTGGAAGGTATAGTAAAAAACTATTAGATATTAATAAGAGTTCACGTTTAAGCAACCACGAGTTTGTAAGTGTAAGGTATATCACCATTTATTAAAATCATCCATGTGATAAGTGTAAGGTATATGAAAAAACCAACGTAGAAATATATTTCAACATATATGTTTTATGAGCTTGAAGCAGCAAACAAACATAATTTAAGTATTAAACTGGTACTTTTCTTGTCACTGTTAGATACATCTGTGATGGCCTGGAAAAATCAAACAGAGAAAATCACATAGAGAAAAACTACAAAGAAACCGTACGTTGAAATTTAGTTAATCAAAAGATACATGTAGTATATTAGTTTGACAACTACGCTAGTATATGATTTCGAGTAAGACGTCATGATATATACTTTCAAGCCTGATGCATTATTAATTTTGAATTGCGTTACAGAGTGCGTGGTCATCGACTGAACTTGATTATATCTCTATTGTTATAATCTTGTAAATTCACCAATTTCGAGTAAGACGTCATGATATATACTTTCGAGCCTAATGCATTATTAATTTTGAATTGCGTTATAGAGTGTGTGGTCATCGACTGAACTTGATTATATCTCTATTGTTATAATCTTCTAAAATTGAAGTCGAAAATATCAAGATTACCGTAAGTCTAGATTTCTTTGTCCTTCGTCTCGGTTAATCATAACACAGTTTAAGAAATACATAAAAAAATATTTTTTATTATTAAGAAATATGCATGTAATTGAATACATATAACTGGTACTTTTCATCTAATTGCTAAATACAGGGTTGATGGCCTGAAAAAATCACAAGGAGAAAACAACATGGAAACCATATGTTGAAATTTAGTGAATCAAAAGATACATGAAGAAGTTGACCATTGTTCTACCTCTGCAGTGTGCCTATGCTTTGCTAAATAAGTAGAGATCACCAAGGGCAGCAAATGTGAGTATCATAATAGTTTTTTTTTCCACAGTGACAGATCTTTATAGAAACCAATGTTCAAATTAAAGAATGCGGGGTAAAATGTGAATTAATTATACACTGAGAAAGTGACTCTAATCTCATATTCATTACCTTCGGTATGTTTTTGTTTATGTTTTTTACTGCTGGTGTGAGGAGATATCATGAAAATCAAATCTGTACACAAAGACAAAGATGTTATAACACACTTGATGAGAAAACAACTTTGAAGTAGTAAAGATTTGGAACGACCACCTTACCTTAAAAAAAGAAAATAAATCATGACCTTACACCAATGTGACATTGATTTACCAAAAACTTATGGAGTATGAGAAAGATAAGAGGCCAAGGAATTATGATCTTTGTAACTGACCACAAAGCATCTATTATCTTTTATTTTTTATTTTTTAAATTCCTTATCTCTTATCTTATTTTTTATGGCTGTTTGGTTCTCTCTTATCTCTGTTGCATTAAGTTTAGTAGCGAATAGGACTATCTGACCTTCAAAAATGTTAACTAACTATCAAATTTCTCCCTCTATAACAACTCAGAATCTATTCTACTCTAACTAAAAATAATGATGTAAAACTTTTAAAAAAAAAATTAAGGAACCCATGAGAAAAGAAAACTGTAATGAACTCATGCAACACAAACTCTTTACTTTTGAACTCATGAAACACATACTAAATAATTTTGAGATGTAACTTAATTCAACTTGTATATGATTCTTTGACTACTTGAAATCTATAAACCTATTAACCATATATTTATTAATTAAAGAAAAGGAAACCGAAGCTAAAGATGAGAAGTCACTAAAAGGAATTGCAATTGGAAATTGAAGTTAAGATTGAAGCTATTATCGGGAAAGCTCTTAATCGAGGTCCACCCCAAAAATCCACTGTCGCCGGAGAAGAAGGCCGATCTCAAAATTGGTGAGAGGGAGAATGAAACCTCTTTAATTTGTGAAAGAAATCAAAATACCCACTGCTGCCGTAGAAGAAGGCTCTCAGGCCACAAATTCACTCCCTTAATATTTAGTTTATATCAGCAAGTAAATCAAATTATATCGATGAACAAACCAACTAATAGAATGGAGGAAAAAAGAAAAACTTCCCTAAAATTGATGCATCTCCATTGACACTGAACCAATTTATGACCACTTGATCTTTTACTTGAAGACTGAGTGTAAGCTGTCATTTGATTATGCATCTCATTCTCATATGTATATGCTCATTCTACTGTGACCAACTCCCACTTCATCCTCGATCTTTGAAAAAAAAATAATAAGAAAATTAGTGAGTGGGATTTTGAAGAATTTATTGAGATGATTATAGATTAGGTAGGGATTTGGATTTTGAAGAAGTTGCAGGATAGAAATATTGGAGAGAATAATGAGATTCTATCTTTAGCAAATCCCATATCATCGGAAGCTCATTCACTGGAGATTTGTTTTTCCATTATACTCTGTCACTGGTGTCTGCTCTCTGCAAATTTTATTTTTATTCTAAGAAAAACTCCAAGTATCTATATGGAGGTGATGGGCGATGAACTACTTGCATCTCAAGTACCGTATGTGGCAGTGTGGCACCTTCTTTTGCCAAGTTCCTCTTATACATGGCGTGAAAGTCATGAATCCCTTCATTATATGATTTTATTACCTTCTTATCCTTTTCTTGATTAAATTTGAGCAATAAACGGTATGATAGAGGAGGAAATTTTATAACCATATGAAAGTTTTACCTCTCCAACTGCCGTAAGCACTGCTGCTTTAATTAATAGAGATTAATAGTGTTGCAATATGTCAAGATTTATGTGTGATATCCTCATCTTAGATTAGATAGATTTCCTACCTAGATTGCATGGATATTCAGTATCTACGTAATCAAGTAATATTTCAGTGTATCCTATATTCCAATTAGGATTTGTAATATGGATTCCTATATAAGGAGTCATTCACTATGAAATAAGAAGAATGTTGCTCATTCTATTTCTGCGCATATTTCAACACGTTATCAGCACGAATTTTAACCCTATGAAAGGACCCAACCCCGATTTAGTTTCCTAAACTGGAATCAAACCTCTTCTAAAAATACGAACTTGCAAAAACTATAGAAATTTCGGCAGAGTTTCACTATATTGCGGCATTACCATTAACCTGCACCCGAAAACACACTTCATCATATGCCACAAAAGGCAAACTGTGGGCACCAATCCCATCCGGATTTCTCAAGATCATATCATCATAATATAAAGTAATAAGCAAAAACTGTAACATTACAGAAATTCGGGAAAATCATATGAAGATATAAACATCAGAGTATTCAGAACGACTTCTAGTATATATATACATAAATACACAACAGTAGGCTAAACAAGAAACCTACTGAAAAAGAAAAGTAGCTCGAATACTAAGCCTCTGACTGCGACATCCGACCCCAGAATCCGAACTGCAAACTGGGCATTGAAAACAAAGAGCCCAGAGAAAGACATATACACTGTTCGAGTGAGTGGACGAAAATAAATGTCTTTTCGCCGAATAATATATGTTATAAAATATATGCAAGTCTAAGTGCATAAAATCAAATGGTACACGAGGGAGACATAACATCATGCAAATGTATAAAGCATAATGTAAATGCATAATCGTATCGCATAATTATAAAAGCCTATTCGTAGATGCTTATTCGTAAATGCATAACGTAAAACACATGCTCGTATAAATCATAATCGCATATGCATGCTCATGCTCGTAAAACATATAATAAAGACTCGCAACCAATCAGTGAAAAGAAAGGTGTCCACTCACAGACAAGCACAGCGCGCAAACGCACTAATCCCTAGATCCGGCAGAAGATCCCTCGCCAAGCGTACGATCTCGATCCCCTGAATAATCACAAAATATCACTGATCACAATCATAATTCAATACTCTGAACCACACCTCGGAAACCAACCATTCCCGAAATCATATAACTCGGATAACAAAATAATCTCCGAAAATCCCAAAATACTCCATATAAACCCTCGACTTAAAATCCGGCATCCAAATCAACTCAAAAACCTTAAGGCTACTATCGGGGCGTGATTATGAGCAAAACGGCATAAAACTTGACAAAAATCCAAAAAGTCAACTCTTCGCCGGAGCACCGTCGTTGACCGCCGCCGGCGGCGGCGACGCGGCGTCAACAGTGGTGGATTCCGGTCAAACTTTCTAGAAATGGTCTACACCTCAAGCCCAACACATTTCTCTTATACACCAAGCTCCAATTCTAAGCCCACCGGCCAGAATCGAGCCCAAAACCTCAAGGAATCCATTGATTCCGGCGAGATTTCGGCGAGTCCCAAACGGAGTCCAAACAAAATTCTTTCCACCCAAATGCATCATGGGATTGAGGGGAACCATTTCCCCCACAACCTCGACCCCAAACGTCGCCGGAGCACCTTTCCCGAATCCGGCAAAATCCCTAATTTTCATCGAACTCGTTCTCCCCGAAAACCTCCTCAAATCACACAAATCCAAACTTAAAACCATAGGAAATCATGAGAGGATTCCAACCATACCCAAATTGTAGCCGGAGGTGGCCGGAATCAGAAAGTCCACGACGAGTCCACGGCGATGCTCTTCCTTCTCGGTCAATGCGGATCAGCTCCAGTCAACGGTGGTCAAACTTCCAAACAGTGATTTTCGACAATTTTACGACTATTCCGATATTTATACCCGCGGTTTGATATGATCAACGGTCCAAATCAAATCACATCCACGTTTCGGATAACACAAAATTAATCGGATAAACATGACTAAATCACGCGACTTCAAATATTCATAACATATTCCTCGGTTATCAAAACAATTATCCGAAACCGCCTACGAGCTCAAAATCACGCATACTACAATTCTTGTGAAGAGACTCATCTCAAATTCTCTGCCGATAATTAAGTCGTGAACCAGACCGCCAATTCGATTAAATATGACAAACTATGATTATACGTGAAACTCACGAATTAAGCCGATTAACTACCATTTCCTGTTCGGATTGTCTCAAATCTACCACCCTTACAAAAATTTCGACCTCCAAATTTACGTACCTGCTAAGTGAACAGATGAGGATACTACTCCCGCATATGCTGCTTGGTCTCCCAAGTGGCTTCCTCAACCGAATGATTCTGCCATAAGACCTTCACAAGCGGTATGACTCTGTGTCTCAACTCCTGCTCACGTCGATCAAGAATCTGTACTGACTCCTCCACATATGTCAAATCTTCCCGGATAGGAAGCTGATATGGTGCTAACACATGTGATGGATCTGGAATGTATTTCCGCAACATCGAGACATGGAAAACATCGTGTACTCGAGCCATCTCGGAAGGCAACTTCAACCTGTAAGCCATGGCACCAACTCTCTCTGTGATCTCGTACAGACAAATATACCGTGGTTGAAGCTTGCCACGCTTCCCAAAATGAACAACTCCTCGCCAAGGAGACAATTTCAGGAAGACCCAATCGCATACCTCGAACTGGAGACTCTTTCTTCTCACATCTGCATAACTCTTTTGGCAATCCTGGGCAATCTTCAATCTGTCTCTGATAATCTGAATATCCTTTGTAGTGCTCTTCACCAAATCAGGACCAATAAGCCATAGCTCGCCCACCTCACTCCAACATAATGGAGTACGGCACTACCTCCCGCATAGAGCCTTTTACGGTGCAATATCAATACTGGCCTGATAACTGTTGTTGTAAGCAAACTCGATCAAATGCAGTTGCTGGTCCCAATTTCCTCTAAACTACAATACACATGATCGCAACATATCCTCAAGGGTCTGAATAGTCCGCTCAGACTGCCCATCAGTCTGGGGATGGAAAGCTGTATTGAAATGTAATCTGGTACCAAAGCTCGCTGTAATGCCTGCCAAAACTCTGAGGTGAACTGACTATCTCGGTCAGAACAATAGATACAGGCACACCATGCAATCGAACAATCTCGGCCAAATACAGCTTTGCCAATCTGCTCACTGAAATCTTCCCTGGAAATGCTAGGAAATGAGCTGATTTTGTCAATCGGTCAATAATGACCTAAATACCAGTATTACCAACAGAAGTATGTGGTAACTAATATACGAAATCCATGGTGATGTGCTCCCACTTCCAAACCGGAATCTCCAAGGGCTGTAACTTTCCCGCAGGCTTCTGTCTCTCTGCCTTCACTTGCTGACAAATGAGGCATCTGCTCACATATGCTGCGATCTCCCTCTTCATATTTCGCCACCAGTAATAGGCTTGAAGTGTACAAAACATCTTTGTACCACCTGGATGCATCACGTAAGTAGAACAATGGGCTTCATCTAAGATCTCTTTCTTTAAACCCTCGTCACGGGGCACACGAAGTCTGCCTCTAAACAGTAATGTACCATCATCACTCAACCGAAACTCTGTTGGTACCCCATTCTGAATCATAGTCTTCTTGTCCAACAGATAGGAATCCGCATCCTGAGCTTCCTGGACCTGATCAATCAATACCGGTTGAACCTGGAAGCTAGGCAATAAGGCTCCATCCTCATCCAACTCTAACTCGGCTCCCGAAGCCCGTAACTCTGCTAATATGGAAACTCTGGTCACACACACATGAAATAATGAGGCTCCAGATTTTCGACTGAGTGCATCATAGTCTTTGATCAACTCCATCCATATGCTCTGTCTCATATTCAAGTCTGGCTGCGTGCGCAAATAAGTGAGACTCTTGTGGTCTGTGTATATCTTGCACTGAGCTCCATACAAGTAGTGTCTCCAATTCTTCAAGGCTAATACAATAGCAGCTAACTCCAAATCATGTGTAGGATAATTGACTTCATGTGGTTTCAACTGTCTGGAACCGTAAGCCACCACTCTGCCATGCTGCATCAAAACACAACCAAGTCTCAATTTCGATGCATCGCTGTAAACCACAAACTCTCCACTGTCGTCAGGTAGAGTCAGAATCGGTGCAGTAGTCAACTTCTCCTTCAAGAGCAAGTAACTCTCCTCACATGCATCGGACTACTCGAACTTCACGCCTTTCTTCGTCACTCTGGTAAGCGGAGAGGCAATCCGTGAAAAATCCTGCACAAAGTGCCGATAATAACCTGCCAAACCCAAGAAACTCCTGATCTCTGATACGGTGGTAGGTCTACTCCAATTCAACACGGCTTCAATCTTGTCAGGATCTACGCTGACTCCCTCAGCATATATCACATAACCTAAAAACTTCACGCTATTCAACCAAGACTCACACTTGCTGAACTTCGCAAACAGTGGATTATCTCGCAAAGTTCGCAAAATAGTTCGCAAATGCTTCTTGTGCTGGCCCACACTCCTGGAGTAAATCAGAATATCGTCGATGAACACGATCACAAACTTATCCAGGAATCGCCTGAACACCCTATCAATCAAATCCATGAAAGCTGTAGAGGCATTGTTCAACCCAAACGGCATAACCAAGAACTCATAATGCCCATACCGTGATCTAAAAGCTATCCTGGCCACATCTGACTCTCTGATCCTCAACTGATGGTATCCAGACCTGAGATCAATCTTCGAAAAGGCCGAAGCTCCCTTGAGCTGATCAAAAAAATCATCAATCCGCGGCAACGGATACTTGTTCTTCACGGTAACCTGATTCAGCTTGCGGCAATCAATACACAACTGCATGGAACCATCCTTCTTTTTTTTACAAATAGTACAGGAGCACCGCACGGTGATACACTAGGTCGTATGAAACCTTTCTCTAGCAACTCTTGATGTTGAATCTGTAACTCTTTCAACTTCGCTGGTGCCATACGATACGGTGCCTGAGATATAGATCTAGTGCCTGGTAAAATCTCAATGGTAAAATTGATTTCTCGAACTGGAGGAATACCTGGTAACTCCTCCGGAAATACGTCTGGAAACTCATAAACAACTTCAATATCACCAATGTCTGGTACAGCAGCCGTTGTATCCACAACATGTACTAAATATGCAACACAACCCTTCTTTATCATCCGCTCGGCTTTCATCGCTGAAATCACACATGACAATGAAATATTCTTCTCACCGTGAAACAGTATCTCTGGAAAACCTGGACGTCGAAAAACAACCTCCTTCTAGTGACAATCAAACATAGCCCAATGTGTCTGCAAGAAGTCCATACCCAAAATCACATCAAAATTGACAATATCCAGCAATAACAAATCCGCGGCTAAACCATAACTTCCAACAAAGATCTCACAATCCATATACACCCAACCGATACTCACAACCTCACTGGATGGATACAATACCCTCCATAACCCCAAAAGTGGAGATGCAGGCATAGTAGCTAAAGATGACAATCTATATGATCTAATGAATGCGTAACGCCTGTATCTAACAAAGTAAGTACTGGATATCCAAAAACATGCAACGTACCAATAACAAACTCCGGTGAAGCTCTACCCTCGCGCAATGACATAGCATGAACCCTGGCCTGCCCAGTTGGTCGTCCTCGCTGATGGTGACTCTGTTGTCCGCCCTGACCAGAAGATTGTACTGGTCGAGCTGCAGAAGTGGTACCTTGATCTCCTTCTGAACTCTGAGCTATCTGTCCACCAACACCAATAGGCTGGAAACATTCCCTCATAAGTGACCCTCCTGGCCACAATGATAACATATAGTAATCCCTCGCTGACAAGGACCATAATGATGCCTGTTGCAGAAGTTGCACAATAGATACTCCCTCGGTACAGCAAAAGTGCCACCGGTACGTCGAAGATAGCTGGATCCGCTAGAACTCCCACTGGACTGTGGTCTCTGTGACCGATCCTTCCTCCATTTCTGTCTCTGTCTAGGCGTACTAAATGATGGTCTAAATGGTCCACTGCCAGATGATGATGCTGATCCGAAAGTGCCTGAACTCAGCCTCTTGGAAGGTCCATAACTCGGTCCACCCACCTCTAATCGTCTCATCTACCTTTCCTTCTCTATGTCCTCGCCTCGAAGTGCAGCACTCACAAACTCATCAAAGTTGTTCCGAGGCATCATAGTCAATGTCCCCTTGATGTTCAGGTTCAAGCCCAACTCAAATCTCTGGTACTTGGCTTCCTCTGAGGCCACCATATCACGAGCAAACCGAGATAAGGGAGTAAATCTGTCCCGGTACTCAAGTACTGACATACTACCCTGTCTCAAGTTGGTGAACTCCTCATACTTCCTCTACTGTGTAGCCTAGTTAAAATATCTCTGCATAAACAAATCTCTGAACAATGTCCATGGAGTATCAACCGGAACTCTATCGGTGCTAACCCACTAGAAGTATGCATCAAACACAAGTAAACCAATCGATGCCACTGTCATCTGCTCAGGAGTGAAACGCAGACGCTCATAAACTCGTTCAACCTGAACCAACCAAGCCTCACATAACTCTGGATCAGCTGAACCTGAGAAAACAGTCGCTCCAGCAGTTTAAGCTTTGACCATAGGGTCAAAACGCTCCTCCAAACGCAATACTCGCATAAGCAAGTCATGCGTCTGACGATCCTCATCAGGATCCACATCCCTAATGACACGGGGACCACGTCTAGGAGGCATCTTAATGATAAGAGAAAAACATTAGTCACAAAGCACAAGGAACGTAATCATTAAACTTCAGACATTTGAAAACATACAACACCTGAAGCATTGATGAGTTACCGTTGTTCAATCGGGCCATCGCTCCAGACATGCTGTATAATCTCAAATACCCTTGGTATCACAACTACAGAAGTCTACATAACCTAAAACCTAATGCTCTGATACCAAGCTGAAAGGACCCAACCCCAATTTAGTTTCCTAAACCGGAATCAAACTCCTTCTGGAAACACGAACTTCGAAAAACGAAAGAAATTTCGGCAGAGTTTCACTATATCGCGGAATAATCATTAACCTGCACCCGAAAACACACTTCATCCTATGCCACAAAAGTCAAACCGTGGGCACCAATCCCATCCAGATTTCTCAAAATCATATCATCATAATATAAAGTAATAAGTAAAACTGTAACTTTACAGAAATCCGGGAAAATCATATGAAAATATGAACATCAAAGTATTCAGAGCGACCTCTAGTATATATATATATATATATACATAAATACACAGCAGTAGGCTAAACAAGAAACCTACTAAAAAAGAAAGGTAGCTCGAACACTAAGCCTCCGACTGCGACGTGCGACACCAAAATCTGAACTGCAAACTGGACATTGAAAACAAAGAGCCCAGGAAAAGACATATAAACTGTTAGAGTGAGTGGACGAAAATAAATGTCTTTCGCCGAATAATATATGTTATAAAAATATATGCGAGTGTCTAAGTGCATAAAATCAAATGGTACACGAGGGAGACTCTAACTCCTCACGCGTACAGAGGATACATCGTAAAATCCTGCGGGGTCACTCATGGACACAGGCCTCAGGGTAGACCTCCCCCCCCCCCCCGGGGTAAAGGCCTCGAGTCAGGGGTCACAGCCTCCCCCGGTAAACATCAACAGGGTCAGCCGGGATGCTAGGTGTATCGATACGACAATATATACTAAGACTGTGCTCTGTGTAAACCAAATCATAAATAGTTTCATGCAAATGTATAAAGCATAATGTAAATGCATAATCGTATCACATAATTATAAAAGCATATTCGTAGATGCTTATTCGTAAATGCATAACGTAAAACACATGCTCGTATAAATCATAATCCCATATGCATGCTCATGCTCGTAAAACATATAATAAAGACTCGCAACCAATCAGTGAAAAGAAAGGTGTCCACTCACAGACAAGCACAGCGCGCAAACGCACTAATCCCGAGATCCGGCGGAAGATCCCTCGCCAAGCGTACGATCTCGATCCTCTGAATAATCACAAAATATCACTGATCAAAATCACAATTCAATACTCTGAACCACACCTCGGAAACCAACCATTCCCGAAAACATATAACTCGGATAACAAAATAATCTCCGAATATCCCAAAATACTCCATATAAACCCTCGACTTAAAATCCGGCATCCAAATCAACTCGAAAACCTTAAGGCTACGATCGGGGCGTGATTACGAGAAAAACGGCATAAAACTTGACAAAAATCTAAAAAGTCAACTCTTCGCCGGAGCGCCGCCATTGACTGCCGGCGGCGGCGGTGGCGCGGCGTCAACAATGGCGGATTCTGGCCAAACTTTCTAGAAATGGTGCACACCTCAAGCCCAACACATTCCTCTTCTACACCAAGCTCTGATTCCAAGCCCACTGGCCGGAATCGAGCACGAAACCTCACGGAATCCATTGATTCCGGCGAGTCCCAAATGGCGTCCAAACCAAAATTCCTTCCACCCAAAAGCATCAAGGGATTGAGGGGAACCTTTCCCCCCACAACCCGGACCCCAAATGTCACCGGAGCACCCCACCCGAATCCGGCAAAATCCCTAATTTTCTTTGAACTCGTTCTCCACCAAAACCTCATCAAATCACACAAATCCAAGCTTAAAACCATAGGAAATCATGAGAGGATTCCAACCATACCCAAATTGTAGCTGGAGGTGGCCGGAATCAGAAAGTCCACGACGAGTCAACGGCAGTACTCTTCCTTCTCGTTCAATGCGGGTCAGCTCCAGTCAACGGCGGTCAAACTTCCAAACAGTGATTTTCGACAATTTTACGATTATTTCGATATACCCGCGGCTCGATACGATCGACGGTCCAAATCGAATCACATCCACGTTTCGGATAACTCAAACTTAATCGGATAAACACGACTAAATCACGCGACTTCAAATATTCATAACATATTCCTCGGTTATCGAAACAATTATCCGAAACTGCTTACGAGCTCAAAATCATGCATACTACAATTCTCTTGAAGAAACTCATCTCAAATTCTCACCCGATAATTAAGTCGTGAACCAGACCGCTAATTCGATTAATTACGACAAACTATGATTATACGTGAAACTCGCGAATTAAGCCCATTAACTACCATTTCTGGTTCAGGTTGTCACACCCTGAGAAAAATACCAAAACATCTCTAGCACCTAAAATCCCTCTCGGTAACCATCATTCACCGAGAACTTTCTTCCGGCCACATCTTCCACCGTGGCTTCTCCCTAGTGCCGTCACGCCTCCACCTCTCCTCAGTCGTGAGCTCTGCCACCAGCTCCGTCGTTCCATGCACCCTGAGGTGCTCTCTTCCTTTGCGGCTCCTCCTTGCGCCATCGCGGCTTACCTCCTCTTCCACTGAGAAAAAGAAGACGAAGACTACAAGACTAAAAATCTAAGGTAAGATTTTTTGTGATAAGTTGTCTCTTCTCCCCCCGATACAACTTTGCGTTTTCCCATTTTTGAGAGTATTCTACTCCCTCACACTCCATCTTATTGATTTATCAACAGACATAAAAGAACCAAATATAGTAGGGATGCGCATGATAAAGGGAGCGAAATGCCCCTTGCCTCTCACGCATGTGACCTACATATATTATGATTGCTTAGTCTAGATTTAGAACTAATAACGTTCTTTTCCTGCCTTTTAGATGTCGCACCTGAATGGTTTAGACTTCACTACCCTTACCTCTGATGGAAACAGCTATGAGATATGGAGGGCAGAGGTGTTTACGCACTTAGTGAGCAATGGCCTTTATGGACAACTCATGCCCTACAATACTCTAACATGCGATCATAACTCAAACACAAAGCGGCGAGAACAATGTGTTCAATATTTGATTCGACATCTCGATTCAAATCTACAAAGGAAATTTGCGTATGAGGATCTACCTATCGTAATATGGGAAACCTTGTATATGCAATTTAGTAGACTTCATATACTTCTTGAATTCGGTGGAGTACCAATGTATTCTATTCACTTATGAGAGATTCTGTACAATCAATGAACTCGCCACAGAGATGACTTGAATATATCAACAATTTGAGATGTTCGGGATCCACAAAACGGATAAAGAGAAAATCGAGAAGACAATTTCGACCTTGTCCATCCAGGTCTGTCATTGTGAAGGTTTTCTTCGTGAAATTCTTATAGACAATGAACCCTTAATGTTCGACGAATTGCATGAATGGATGAATCAGATAAAAGCCGAAATTATCGCTCGAACTTAACCGAGTGTCACTGGTGCTACCTCCCTACCGCCACTAACGACACAGCGACGCACCCCCAACACCAACCGACTCCGTGTTGCTGATGGCGGTTTACTCCAGCCTAGCGTCCACCGTACATTGCTGAGATCCCTCTCAAGGGATAAAATATCTAATGCAGCAAGGAGAAGGATTGCAAATTGAGACCCCATAGGTGTAGTATTCATCATACGTGTGCACGCTCGATTTTCCCCCTCAAATCTAGTTTGTTCTAAGTTTTTCACATTTGACGTTGTTGTAATAAAAAGTGATATCAAGTAAATAAAGATTAATTTTACTATTCTTTAATTTAGTATGGCTCACCTTATTTAGTAGTGATGTCTAGAAAGAATTTTTTCATAAAGGTACTTGAGCGGACCTTGTGTCCCACCTACATCTATTACTCCGCCTAGCCACAAAAAACAGGAGCCACCCAAAATGTTGTGAGAAGATGTAAAAGTTTTCAATATTTGTCCTTGTATGGATCATGTACTTACATTGTAAGCGATTATGTAATGTTTAAATGGAATTATGTAAACCTTCCACCATTGGCATTTAATAAAAGTAACCTTAGTAGGATTAAGCGACTAACTTGAGCCCTTGACTTTTATAGGCATGGATTCAACCGAGTATTATTGTATAGTTGACGGTGGCGTGACTCACACTATGCTAAAGAATAGATCTTTGTTCATTGACTTAATCCTAGCCAAGTCTTCTGTGACGACCTTGGACGACCTAATATCATTGAAGGTCACAGTCCAGCTCGACGTACACTACCGAATGGATCTCTCATGAACGTCTAGGTGTCCAATTCGCCCCCAGAGGATCTCAAGCTCTACTGTGCTTTTGGGATGTTCGTGCCCATGGTTATCACTTTGAAACCCACATTGAGAATAGAGAAGAAGTTCTCTACATTACTTCAATGTATTACGGAATCAAGCAAATCTTAGAGAAGTATCCAAGTATTCGGAATGGTTTTTACTCTACAACCACACGAAAAAGTTGAAGTTCATTACTTGCTCCGTCAAGACTTAATAGACTACAAATTGGACGTCTTCTTATTATGGCACGATCATCTTGGGAATCCAGGTCGTCAGTTGATGGCTACGATTCTGAAGGTCACACACGGTCACCCTTTTTATAGGAAGATAAAAAAACTTCATAGAAAGGAGATCATGGCTGTGGAAAGGTTAGATTGACTATCACCTAACACGTTAAACCTTAGGAACGGCGGTGATGCGCCTCCTCCTAAAGATGTCACCGTCTCCCGGACTAATCCACTTTCTTTGGAGTACGATATAAAAACTTCACTAGAGATTTTCATAAAAGATTTTACAAAGCTTGTAGCCTAGTCAAGCTTGGTACCCGCCCTACGTATGTCAGGGTAAAGAAAAAGTCTTACTTGTTCCTACAATGTATCCAAGGTGACATTTGTGGACCTATTCATCCATAAACCGGAACATTTAGATAATTTATGGTTCTGGTTGATGTATCAACTTGTTGGTCATATATAGCGTTGCTGCCCATAAGAAACTCCGCCTATGATAGACTCTTAGCAGAGATTATCAAACTTAAGGCTCAACACCCTGATTTTCGAATCAAATCGACTTGACTTGATAATGCTGCCGAGTTTACGTCAAAAAAGTTTGACAATTATTGCGCCGCCATGGGAATTGAAGTGGAACATCCTGTTCCTCATATTCATACCCAGAATGGGCTCGTAGAAGCATGCATTAAACGACTTCAAATGTTTGCTAGCACATTATTAATGTGCTCTAACCTCCCTACTTCTGCATGGGGCCACGCAATATTGCACGCAGACAACTTGCTTAGCTTGTGGCCAATAGCTTCACAAACCTACATTCCAATATAGTTGACTACAAGATATGAGCCTAACATCTCATACTTGAGGATGTTTGGTTGTGCTTTATATGTTCCCGTTGCTCTGCCAAAGCGTATAAAAATGGGACATCAATGCAGACAAGGTATATACGTAGGCTTTGACGCGCCTGACATTCTCCGCTATGTCGAACCCTTGATAGGTCAGATCTATAAGGCGAGATTCGCTGATTGTCACTATGATAAGACTACCTTCCCATCGTTAGGGGGATGGAAGAATAGAATTTTTACGGAATGACAGGAAATTTTGTGGTCCGTCCCTACTCTCTCTCATCCTGTGATCCTCGAACTCCAAAGTCGGAAACTGAAGTTCGACGCATTGTTGATCTACAAAACATCGCGGAAAAACTCCCCGATTCATTTGCAAATATAGTAACAATGACAAGATGTCACGTTCCAACTGCAAATGTACCTAAGGGATAATGGTTCCAGGTATGCACCCAGGACTAGGGCAAACCATCACCCGAGGGAGGGATGGTGGCGTTTTCATGGGAGTGGCATCCCATGAGGCCATGGATCTTCCACGCAAGAAGGGGAGACCAAAAATTTCTACTGATTCTCGTCCATGAAAGCGAGTGACCAAAAGATCAAATGATCCTATGGTTATCGATATACATGATCCGTCCCATAGGGTTGTCCCGGAGTATAGTGATCCACCAGATTTTGTTTCTATGAACGAAAGCCAGGAAATCTCGATTAACTATACTGATCAGACTTATGACATATGGTATCGACATGAGACAACAGTTGACGATGCATTTGCATTCTCAGTTGCTTAGGATCTTATCAATGTGGATAATGTCGAACCCCAGACTGTCGCTGAATGCGAGGAACATTCGGACTGGCCTAAATGGAAAGATGCTATCCAAGTAGAACTCGATTCACTAACAAAGCGGGACATACTCGGTCATGTTGAGTCGACCCCCCTTGGTGTCAAGCTTGTTGGTAATAAGTGGTCTTTGTTAGGAAGCGGAATAAGAAGAATGAGATTATCATATACAAAGCTCGCCTTGTAGCTCAAGGATTCTTACAAGGCCCTGGAATTGATTATGAGGAGACTTATAGTCCAGTCATGGATGTCATCACTTTCCGATACATAATTTTTTTATGTCGTTTCCGAACGATTGAACATGCAGCTAATGGATGTTGTTACTGCCTATCTATATGGGGATTTAGAAATAGTATTACACATGAAAGTTTATGATGGTATTCAGTTTTCCTTATTAAGTAGTCAAAAGCCAAAAGGTGTGTTTTCAATGAGACTTAAAAGATCATTGTATGGATTGAAACAATCAGGACGCATGTGGTATAATCAACTTAGTGATTATCTGATAAGAAGAGGACATACAAATGATGAACTGTGTCCTTGCATTTTCATCAAGAAGTCAGATTCTGGTTTCGCGATCATTGTAGTATATGTCGATGACATGAACATCATTGGTACTCTACCTGAGCTCAATGATAATGTCGAAGAACTGAAATCTGAATTCGAAATGAAAGATCTTGGGAGAAGACGTTTCTTTCTAGGGCTCGAGCTAGAGCACCGGGGTGATGGAATCTTGATCCATCAAAAGGGTTACACAGAAAAGCTACTTAGGAGTTTCAATCACGATAAGTGTAACCTAGTAGTACTCCTATGGTCCTCTAGAGCCTCGATTCTCTCAAGGATCATTTCCGTCCCGTTGAAAAGGATGAAGAGCTACTTAAAGTAGAGGTATGTTATCTTAGTGCTATTCGAGCTTTTCACTACTTGACATTATGTACTAGACCGGATATTTCATTTGCGGCGAACTTTCTTGCACGTTATAGTTCAGGACCAACTCGCAGGCATTGGGTTGGAGTCTAATGCATCTTTCAATACTTGAAAGGTACAACGAATTTAGGTTTATTCTATCCTTACTGAGAGAAAAATAGTGTAGGGTCGGACCCTACAGTTATGGGTCATAAAGGCCATTGCTTAGACCCGACTACCTCTATAAACTTGGCAATGGTCTTTTCCACGGATGGCGTTGAACACTCCCATGACCAATGTCCGTTTGACATTGTAACTGGTTACACTGATGCGAGTTACCTCTCTAACCCACATAAACGATGTTCCCAAACGGGCTATGTCTTTACCATGGGAAATACTGCGGTCTAAGGTCCACCTTGAGCTTATCCGTGCATCTTGCCAATTCGGTTTCCCAAATCTTTCCATTTGAATTATGTGACGTATTAATCCAAATCTCTGTAACAACATCACCACATTCTAGATCGGAAGTCCAAAAAGTCTCAACCTTGAACTCCAATGTTTTCCTAATTCGTGTTCGATTAACCTAAAAAGAATAAAATTATGATCCTATCCTTAAAAGGTTAGTAACAGAAGTGTGAGGCCAAAATAAAATCTAACTTTCATCCACCACACCTCTATCAAGTCTCTCTAAGAGCATATGCAGCCATAAAATGGGTGAGAAATTCCTATTTGAGGAATTCCACTTCAAAGTTCTCGAATAGGAAGTCTTATTCGTGTTTTGTGTGCAGCGGTGTACAAAATAGAACTTCCTATTACTATTTATTATTATTTAAAATTTTAATTTTTTAAATCTTGATAATATTTTTATCCAATAACTAGCCGACACGTCATTCTCGATCAAATAATTGGTAGCGGATTTCCGATAAAATTTTCGACCAGTAATTTAGTGACATGTGGATATGGTACAGTCTAAATTATTGATGAAAATTTCCAGTAAGATTTCAGACCAATCAAGCTGTGACACGTGGATATGGCACAGTCTCGTTATCGTCTAAATTGTTGATGAAGATTTCCAGTAAAAATTTCGACCAATCAAGCTGTGACACGTGTCATTATCTTAAAACATCTGGTAATTCAAAAAGGCTATAAAAACATTATATACAACTCCTTGAACACTCACACCATTTACAAATCACTTGTAGTTCTACTCATAAACAAATTTCTCCAAACACTTCTTTACATTCCGATTTCATCAAGATGAATCCTATGGGTTTGAACAATTTTTTAAGTAGGAGGCAACAACAACGTCAGCGAAATGCAGAAATTGCCAATACATTCATAACTGACGTGGTCGATGGATGCAGCATTTGATGATGAACCACCATGCCGCCATCTAAATCAACCAAGGATGAAGGAGTCCAGGGGACAAAATCTTATGGAAAATTACTTCATCGAACGCTCAGTGTTCAACGACCATGACTTTCGCCGGAGGTTCCCAATGAGCTGGAATATATTCAACTGTATAATGACGGATCGTTGCAACTACAACCAATTTTGGCATCAAAGAGCTGACACCACTGGAATGGTCGGACTACTTCCCTAATTAAAGATGACAGGTGATCTACAAATGTTGGCATACGGCTCAGCTGAAGATCAGTGTGCTGAAATTACAAGGATGGGAAAATCAACAACTCTAGAATGCATGAAGAAGTGGTGCACCCAAGTTGTAGAGCTTTATGGTAACTGTTATCTCTGTGCTCCAGATCAGACAAACATCACTCAACTTCTAAGAAGGGTCAGACAACGAGGATTTTCTGGTATGATTAAAAGCATTAATTGCATGCATTGGAAGTGGAAGAGCTGCCCAACGACTTGGTCTAGGTCATACTCAAGGAGGAGGGGTCATCCCACTATCATCTTAGAAGTTGTGGCCTCATATGACACATGGATATGGTACAGTTTCTTTGGTGTACCAGGAGCTCAAAATGATATTAATGTGCTCTACAAATTAGATGTCTTCGATGCGCTGCTTGGGGGAAGAGGTCCGACTGCGACTTATAAAGTCAACGGTATGATAGACCATAACACTTCTTATCTTGCTGACGGGATATATCCGAGGTACCCCTCGTTTGTCAAAATAGTTTCCAATCCTCAGGAGCTACCACAAAAGCTTTTTTGCGAAGAAACAAGAGGCATACCGCAAGGATGTGGAGATGTGCTTTGGCATCTTACAAGAGCATTGGAGGATTATTCATCATGCAGCTTGGTCTCACCACCTATCGACATTAAAAAGCATCACGTTTGCTTGCATCTTAATGTACAACATGATTGTTGAGGAAGAATTCGTAGAGGATGAGTTTGAGGAGAATGAAGAAGAAGATCTCCAAAATCCATCTACCGCTTTCATAGTTTATGATGACCCAGTTAATCAACAAAGGAATCAGATTCCTTTCGAGCCGGTTGGAAGAGATGGACAGAATGAACAACGGTTTAACGACCATCTTGTAGATCTCCAATCTGCTTACATCCATAGAGAGCTTCAAAAGGACTTAATTAAGCACAACTGGTTTCTGGAGACTGGTGAATAACTATAAATATGTTGTATTAATTATGTGCTTGCATTGTTGTGTGTTTGAATTATGCCTTTCAATTGTGTGTGTTTCATTCGGCCATGTCTTATTGTAATGTGTGTGAACTTGATCTAAATAAAGAAAGTGTGTTTTTATTTTTTGAAAAGGGAAACTACATAGTTTAAATGCTTGGAAACTTAAATTACATAAACTATAATTTAAATGCTTGAAAAAATAAATTACATAATTTAAGTGCTTGGAAAAAGAGGGCGATAAAAATTTGAAAAAGCTTCCTCGCTAGGTTCTTCTTCAACCCCATCTACTTGAGCAAAGATTTCGGCTTTCCTCTTTGTGAAATACTTCTTTGATTTAGGAGTCATAGTATTGGTATCCATTGATATAATCCTAGTTTCCTCCTCCAAAGCCCTCAATTTGTAGTCTCTCTCTTGAAGGGCGAGTTGCTTTTCCATAAAGGCAACCTCAAGAGTATCACTTTCTTTTTAATTGTTCATAAAAATTGGTTGATTTGCCGCATTTTTGTTCAAAGCCTTGACTCTCTCATTTGTAGGATTCATGACATTTTTTCCTTTCTTTTTGAATTCCTTGGCCGCTTTCACTCCCATAGGTCTAACCGGAGAAGAGGGGCCTTGGTTACTCATTGGTGTAGCAATCACTTCATCCTCGTCCAAGTCGACGGTGGGAGGCATTGAGCTTGCAGGAGTAGATGATGAGTAAGGTGGAGGTGTACTAGCTTCGACATGGATAAAGTAAGAATGATTTTTCACCACTTCCCAATGATACACGACTTTTGCAACCATTAAATTAACACTTAACACTCAACAAAAACGCATACAATTAAAACCCTTGGTTGTAGATGTAGCATTGGTAAATAGGGTATCGTTCTTAACCGGGGATTGATGGTGCATGCATATTTACGCTAGTTTAAAAGGGGGGATTTAAAAAGGGTGGTTTGTTATCTACGAAAATAGAAGATAAAAACATGGCATAGCAAACACATCGTTGGCTTCTAAATTCTAACATGCTTAAACTCATAGACAAGCAAAACAAACAAGAACATAGAATCCTAAACATGCTTACTAACCGAAAATAAAGTCTAATTACATATATACATGTTGATCAACTCATTCCATTCACCACGTCTTACTCTCCTAGTCATGTTATATGCAACCTATTAATCTCTAAGTCTTTAATCAAGTTAACATGTATGATCTTTATTAGTGCTCGGGAATTTGCCCTACGACACATACCAACTTGACAAGGAATTTGCCTTCGCCTAAATTGGTTCATTAAGTTTGACATGCTTGACTAAATTCTAAGATAATAATAAGTCACGAAAATAACACAAAGATGACAAGGAAGTGAACCGAAACACACTTTATTTCAACTTCAATAGAAAAAGTTTACAAGAATGAAAATAGAAGGGATCGAAATACACTTCGCTCGGGAATTTTCCCTACGTCGAGAGTGTGATCCGGCCTTCTAGGAGATGGAGAACCTCTAAAGGAATTTGCCTTCTAGTCGACTCGGCGGAGGAGTTCTTTGATGGACGGAGGGGCGGCTTCTTGTAAGAAATTTGCTAAGGTAGTAGAGAGGAGTGCTTGGCAGAGCTATTTGGTGTCTTGAATGAGTGATGCTTGAGAATGAGACCTAGCTCTTGTATTTATAGGTGAAGAATTCCAACTTTCCTCTCCAAACTAGGTTTTCCTAGTGTACTCGGGTAGAATTGCCAGCCTGTCTTGAAACATCTTTTTCGGGTGTTCTAGAGCTCAGAAAATTCTGATTCTTGTTTCATTGGAAAGCTTATTCAAAGGGCTGTAAAATCCATATAATGAACGCCATATTTGGAGTTGAATTGAATTTACTACGGATTTTAGAAGTTAAGTGACCTGACTGCCCAGTTTTCTTCTTCTTCAAGGAAAAGGAAATCTTTATATCTTCAAATCTTGCATTCCTTATTCCCTAATAATTCTTGGCCGAATATACCATATATTTTAACATATTTTGGCCCTCAAATCAGGTATTTATCTTCATGGAATATTCTTCCAAAATTCGTCCATTATATGCTCCATATATTCCGCCATATTTGCTCTTTCCTGGGTCGCGCAGGAGAAATGTCTTCATCTTTTTGTCCACCATTTTGGTATCCATTTCATTTGGCATTTGGTTTCCAATTCTTGACACCATATGAGAATGCATTTTAGTAACCATTTGAAGACCATTCCTCGGACCATTTCTTCTCCGGAATTGAGAACTTCCTCCCTAATACGCTTTTAGCTCCAAAACTCCTCCTTTATTATTTTCTCCTTTATTTCTACCTAAAAGCATAAAGTAAGTTAGAAACATATTTATTAACCATAAAACAAAGTTAAATGTTGAGAGAATTGCGTTAAGAATCAAGTATGAAATGCGTTGATCAAAACCCCCCACACTTAAACTTTGCTAGTCCCTAGCAAAAACTTCAAATAAAGGAAACGAGAACGTAAGCTACATAATTCCAACGATGAGGCTAGCCTTCACGTTGAACATATTTCATGGACTTAAATAAAAACAACTTCTAAGCCCTTAACTAAATTTGTCTCAGAAATTTCTTTATGTATATGGCGATGGAATCACAAGATTTTAGAACAATTTCGAGAGTTAATAGAAATATGATCATGTTATAAACAAGTAAGACTTGGAGAAAACAATGGTGAAGTTAAAGCTATGCATGTTTCGAACAAGTTCAAATCAATCTCACATGGATGCACTCATCATATTTTCACTCATGAAAAGAGGTTCACTCAAAATGTATATGTATTTGCATCGAAATACCTCATAATTACTTGCACAAATGAACCGAACCATATGCTTACTCACGTAACTTACTCAACCAATTGAAGGCTACTCATCTTAAGGATCATAAAGGACTTTAGAAAGGTTGTAATGAGGCTAAGGCTAAGGCATTCGGAATTTAGATAAGTGGTGGTGTAAAAACATTCTAAAGACTTAAGTTAGCACTTAGAATTCTTCAAATTCGTGGCTCATCCTCTCCACACACTTCCTGGTGTCAAACTTCAAGATCGGGGGCCAATTTTCATCTTTTTGGGCCCTAACTTCATTCTCAACTTCCTTTGAGCTTTATGAACAGGACAAAGGCCATATTTCTTCACTTTTGGGCCTTCAATTCGTAGTAATCTCCAAATTCATAAGTATAGGGGACATTAATCCAAACTTATACAATCTAAACACAATGCCTCGAGATCTTTACACATTTTTCTTCTTTTTCTTTTTTATCTCGAAAATTTTGGCATTCAAATACAAAATTTATTGGACAAGTCTATCCCTATACACACATCTTTTCATCATCTTCACGCCACTTTCATTGTGCTAGCTTCGAAATTTTTCACCAAGTCTTTTAGAACAAGGGTAGGAACTCTATACTAGGCTAAGTGTTTAGATATAATGTGGTAATGAAAGAAAGGCTAAACGTGGGCTCAAATGGGGTAATCTAAGGGTGTCGCAACTCGTGCGCACAATGGGACACAAGGCCATTTGGTTTAAGTGGTGGTAACCTAATTTGCCTTTAATCATATCCAAAATCAGAGCATATATCAACTTAAAAGCTTTGCAAGTCTACATGAGTAAGTTCTAGTAATCTCTAGTTCATTAAAATCTATGGCAAGTAATTAGATGAAGCATGTATTATTTTTGAGACATGATGCACGAAAATCACTCATCAAAGAAAGTATTGTAGGCTCAAAAACTCACTTTAAGGTTCGTATGATCTAAACTTATTCTAGCATGTGAAATCTGTACCATGTTTATGCAAACCATATCCACTACATGTTATAACACTCAAAACATCTCAATTAGCACTAGAAATTGTTTAAGTGATTTGCATGCCATATATATATTCTTTTTTGGTCCAATTTCATCATAGACTAGTTAAGGGCATCCTAAGACTCTTTAAAAACAAAAAAAAAATTTTAGGGCATCATCCGCCGGAAAGTTCCTTTGTCCGCCCGGTTTTATGACTTTAAGACTCAAATAAAGTTGTAACCCCTCCCCCACACTTAAATTCTACATTGTCCTCAATGTATTTAAGGGAATCATAGAACTTCATGGGAGAGAGGAAGGCTACGAAAATTTTGACTAAAAAATACGAAAATTTAAAAGATAAGGGAAAAGAAAACAAATCTGTTGAAGACTCCTCCATTGGGTTTCCTCCCAACAAGCGCTTGTTTTTTAACGTCTTACAGCCTAGACGTGAAACTTCTTCTATGCTTGTGATGTGATTGGCTCGAATAAGGTAGCTTCCTCAACGTCATGCTCCTTGAAATTTGCATGATAAGGTTTCAAACGGTGGCCATTCACCTTGAACTCGTTTCCGGATGTTGGACTCTTTATTTGAATAGCTCCATGGAGAAAAATTTCGGTAACTATGAAAGGTCCAATCCACCTTGAGCGAAGCTTTCCCGGAAAGATCTTGAGTCGAGAGTTGAAAAGCAGAACTTGTTGGCCGACGAGAAATTCCTTCCTGCGAATCCGTTTGTCATGGAACGCCTTAGTTTTCTCTTTGTAAATCCATGCGTTGTCAAAAGCATCGTTCCGGATTTCTTCGAGTTCACACAACTGTAATTTCCGATGTACTTCGGCTTCGTCATGATCCATGTTGAATTTCTTAATAGCCCACCATGCTTTGTGCTCAAGCTCCACCGGAAGATGGCATGCTTTCCCATAAACAAGACGAAAGGGTGACATTCCAATGGGAGTCTTGTAAGCTGTTCGATATGCCCATAATGCGTCATCAAGACATTGGCTCCAATCCTTCCGGTTGGGCTTGACAGTTCTTTCCAGGATTGTCTTAATCTCACGGTTGGATACTTCAGCTAATCCATTCGTTTGAGGGTGATAAGGTGTCGAAACCTTGTGCTTGACTCCATACTTCCTCATTAAAGCCTCCACCGTTTTGTTGTAGAAATGGCTCCCTCCATCGCTTATGAGAATGCGTGGCATTCCATGTCGACTGAAAATATTAGTCTTGAGGAAATCTACAACAACTCGCGAATCGTTAGTCCGGGTGGCTTTTGCTTCCACCCATTTTGAAACATAATCAACGGCGAGTAAGATATAAGTAAAACCGTTAGACATGGGAAATGGTCCCATAAAATCAATACCCCACACATCAAAAATTTCGACATTAATTACATAGTGTTGTGGCATTTCATTACGTGGTCCAAGATTACCGGTTCGTTGGCACCTATCACACTTAGCACAAAAAGCGTTAGAATCACGAAATAGGTTAGGCCAAAAGAAACCACAATCAAGTATTTTGAGGGCTGTTTTTCGAGATCCAAAGTGGCCTCCACATGCATCATTATGGCAAAACTTAAGAATGTCTTCGAACTCATTATCTGGAACACACCTACGAATCACTAAATCAGAGCATTGTTTCCATAAGTAAGGTTCATCCCAAATAAAAGTTTTAGCATTGAATCGAATCTTATCACGTTGAACACTATGCATGTGAGGTGGAAATTTATTGGTAACCAAATAATTAACAATGTCCGCATACCAAGGAGTTTCCGAGGCACTTACCTGAATTCCGAAGAGTTGTTCATCCGGAAAATTCTCCTTAATGTCGTTGGTCTCTCTCTCGTGCACAATCCTAGACAAATGATCGGCTACCACGTTTTCCACTCCCTTTTTGTCCTTAATTTCGATGTCGAACTCTTGGAGTAGAAGTATCCAACGAATTAGCCGTGGTTTAGCATCTTTCTTTGCCATCAAATACTTAAGTGCTACGTGGTCCGTGTATACAGTCACCTGACTTTGCAATAAGTATGATCGAAACTTGTCAAGCGCAAACACTACTGCAAGCAACTCCTTCTCGGTGGTAGTATAATTGCTTTGTGTGTCATCCATCGTCCGAGAAGCATAGTAGATGGCGTGAGACTTCTTGTCTTTTCGCTGACCAAGGACGGCTCCAACAGCATAATGTGATGCGTCGCACATCAACTCAAAAGGTAGTGACCAATCCGAAGCACAAAGTATAGGAGCACTTGTGAGAAGCTCCTTCAATTTTTCAAAGGCAACTTTGCAATCATCATCAAATTCGAAGGGAGTGTCCTTTTGAAGTAGTTTGCACAAGGGTCGAGCTATGTGGGAAAAGTCCTTAATAAATCGTCGATAAAATCCTGCATGACCAAGAAAAGAGCGAATCTCTCTAACCGAAGTCGGAGAGGGTAAGTAGCGAACAAGATCTACCTTAGATTTATCAACTTCAATTCCTTTTTTCGATATAATGTGTCCTAAAATAATCCCTTGAGTAACCATAAAATGACACTTTTCCCAATTTAGCACAAGGTTAGTTTCAACGTATCTTTGCAATATTAACTCTAAATTCCCTAAGCATGCATCGAAATCTTTTCCAAAGACACTAAAATCATCCATGAATACTTCGATTATTTTCTCAATAAAATCAGAAAAGATAGATAGCATGCAACGTTGAAATGTACCTGGTGCGTTGCATAATCCAAATGGCATGCAGCGATAGGCAAACGTTCCAAAAGGGCAAGTGAACGTTGTCTTCTCTTGATCCTCTTCCGCAATGCTGATTTGGTTGTAACCGGAATAACCATCGAGGAAGCAATAAAATGCATGGCCAGCCAATCTCTCGAGCATTTGGTCAATGAATGGCAAGGGAAAATGGTCTTTGCGAGTGCTGGCGTTTAACTTCCTGTAGTCGATACAAACACGATGGCCGGTAACCAGTCGTTGAGGGACGAGCTCATTCTCCGCATTTTTGACAACGGTGATGCCAGATTTCTTTGGAACAACTTGAACGGGTGACACCCACCGGCTGTCCGAAATTGGATAAATTACACCACAATCAAGGAGTTTGATAACCTCCTTCTTCACGACTTCCATCATTGGAAGATGGAGTCTGCGTTGAGCTTCCCTTGAAGGTTTAGCGCCATCTTCTAAGAAAATCCGATGCACACATGTGGCCGGATTAATTCCTTTGATATCCGCAAGCGTCCAACCTATAGCAGACTTATATTTCGAGAGCACCTCCACTAATTTCTCTTCTTGTGCCGTCTCTAATGAAGATGAGATGATAACCGGTAACGTTTCGTTGTTGCCCAAGTATGCATACTTAAGATGATCCGGTAACACCTTCAATTCTAACTCCGGAGCTCGGACAATTGAGGGAACCAACGACTTAGTGCCATAAATGATAGGAATTGGTGGTGAATGACTTACAACTCGTGGTGCTTGGTTTAGTGCCATGGCCATCTCACGAATTCGGGGTTCCAAAGTTTCGATCAAAGAATCAATAAGGGCTTCATCCCCGAGTCGAGTCAGCCCCGCTCCCTCCTGTATGGCCATGTCGAGTTCATCTTCTCTCAAAGTGTCCAAGTGTAGTTGTGCCATGTCTTCAATAATGTCAATCGAGCACACATCCCCCACACTTGACGTTGGGACCTTCATTGCATCGAGAATATTGAACTCAATTCTCTCTCCATCGATTTCCATGGAGAATGTGCCTTCGAACACGTCGATCTTCGTTCTAGCCGTCCTCATGAAGGGTCGCCCAAGCAACAATGGCGTGGTATTCAACGAACTCTCCTCCATGTCAACGATGTAAAAATCGGCGGGAAATATCAAGTTGTTGACACAGACTAGAACATCCTCCACATATCCTCGTGGATACTTATGCGAACGATCGGCTAATTGGATGATGACGTTATCATGCTTGAGCTCGCCTAACTCCATAGAAGCATAAAGATAGTAGGGCATAACGTTGATTGAAGCTCCTAAGTCAAGCATGACATCTTCGAAGTTCTTGTCACCAATTATGCATGGAACGGAAAAACTCCCCGGATCTTTTAACTTCGGGGGTAGCCGACGTTGCAAGACCGCTGAAACGGTTGCGTTCACCTTTACAACCTCCTTCGCCCGTGTTTGCCTCCTTTGGGTGCATAACTCTTTTAAAAACTTAGCATATATCGGCACTTGCTTGATGCACTCAATGAGGGGTAGATTAACTTGCACCTTCCGGAAGATGTCCAAGATTTCTTCATATTGTTCATCCTTCCTTGGTTTTGACAACCTATGTGGAAAAGGTGCACGAGCAAACGAGGCATTAGTATTAACAACATTTGAAGGATTAGAGTTAATACCTTTCGTTGGGGATGGTTGAGATGGCGATGGTGCCTTAGTAACCTCGGCCTCCTTTGTGGCCGATTCATCTTCTTCCATGTATTCGTCTAATACGTGGGGATCTTGTGCTTTCTTTGGTTTTGGTATGGTGGCTTCAAGTATTCTCCCACTACGTGTCGTAACCGCGCTAACATTTCTCGGGTTTAGAAGTGTTTGCGGGGGTAATTGGCCGGTTTCACGGATGTGACTCATGAAGTCCACAACTTGGCCCATTTGTTTCTTCATCTCTTGTATGTCTCGGCCATGGCTATCCAAAGTCTCCTTAGCTTGAGCTTGTCCTGCCAAAAGGACTTGCGTCGAAGCTGACAATTGAGCAATCATCTTGTCGTAATCCGGATTTGTAAGTGGTTGGACCGGAGGAGCTTGGTGCGTTGGAGCTTGAGGAAGTGGCAGCCTAGGTTGAAATGGAGCACATTGGTAGCCTTGATTAGGTGTCGGAGGGTTTAGACATCCCTCATTACTACTCCACTTGAAACCCGGATGATCTCGGTTGCCAAAATTGTTGTTGTTGTAGTTGTTGTAACGTTGGCCACCTTGATAACCATCTCGGCCTCCATTGTATCCGCCAATGGCGTTGACTTGTTCCTGCTCTCCCTCTTGCTCGGCTATAGTTGGACATTGGTCATTGTAATGTCCTTGCATATGACAGACACCACACACGGGTCCTTGGGCAGATTTGGCTCTTTTAGTCTCAAGTTCGAGCACTTGTTCTAGCATTGTTGCGAGCTTGTCATACTTTTCATCTGTAGCTTGCTTTGAACTTGCCTCCGCGACTGTTTTCCTTGGAGCCATCCCATATTGAGCATCATTGTTGGCTCGATTTTCTAGTAATGTTCGAGCCTCTAATTCGTCTAAATCCATAAAAGCACCAGCGGCTGCGGCATCGAGTAACTCACGATCAATTGGCTTCAAACCATCATAGAAGTAGTTCATGAGATTGGTCTCCGAAAATCCATGGGAGGGGCATGTGGCGCAAAGGACCTTGAATCGATCATAATATTGGCCGAAGGACTCATCCGATGATTGTGTAATTCCGGTGATCTTCTTCCTCAAAACAGTAATCTTTGAGGCCGGAAAGTACTTCGCCAAAAATAAGTCCGCGAGCTGCTTCCATGTTGTGATGTAGTTTGGAGGAAGCTCCAGAAGCCAAGTTTGAGCTCTATCAACCAATGTAAAGGGGAAAGCCTTGAGTTTGAACAATTCTTCATACTCATGCTGATGAGATGAAACTGTTTGAGATGCATATTTGGATCTTCATTTGACAGCCCATGGAAGATTGGTAAACGGTGTAGGAAACAACTCTTCAGCTCAATATCTTTCTTATCCGCTTGGGGTTCTGGAAATGCAATGCATGATGGACCACTACTCCATTCGGTGGAACAAGTGCGTTGGCGAAGCGATCGGCGTTCATTGTTGTTGGCCATTGGGACTTGTTCGGTTTCTTCTTCACTATAACGGTCGGTGGAGCGTTGTGATGAGTGAGGCGAGTCTAGACCGTCCTCAATAGTAGGTTGGTCTAAAATCAAAGGTAGTGGAATGATCTCGGACGTTTGTGCAGAACGACGTGCTTATAGTCGAGTGTTGTAATGTACGTTGAGATCGTTCATACGTTGTAACTATACCACCACCAAAGATCAAGTGTTAGTATCAAAAGAATACACATAGAATGCATGATACTTCACCAAAACGTGGAAAACAAAAAGAAAGGAAGAAAACACACAAAAATACCTAAGAAACACACAATACATAAAAGCACACATAGAAACATAACAAGGTACACGTTATATATAATATAGATTGTAGGAATGGATGTAATGCTTTAGATATATATATATATATATGTATATATATATATATGCAATGTCATGAAATGCATGAAATGAACTATAAACACATGTACACACATTTTCTGCAAAGTTAGATATATATACAATGCAAGACTTATAAACAAGTTAGGATACACATATATTGCACTCGGAAATTATGCAAGTATACATTAATCACGTTGGATGCATCATGTAACACACTTAAAAGGAAAAATGCACACTTATAAGATCCTACGTGAAAATGGTATGAATGCATAAGAGAAAATGTTAGAAACCTGCAGAAAACACACAAAGTTACGTGCTAAATACATGATGCAACGTGACCATACGTTTGGCCTCATGTCCCTAACTTCACTTAGGTTAGGGTACCCGATGATGAAATCCGAGCATCACAAAGCCGCCGGCAGGTTATGCAAGCTAAATGCAATGTGGTTAATTCTTTACAAGTTAACAATGCACACGAAATTTACAAGTAATATGCACAAGTATTTTGTTCATTGAGTTTCGCCCTCGATTTAAAGAGAATACGTTCATTTAGCCTTTAGGTCTTTCATTGGACGTGCGACCCGCGCGATAAAATGTACATTCTCAATCAATCGGCCTTGGTTCAATCGAAAAACATGGCCAGTTGGGGATAGAGATAACGCGAGAGGCAGGACTAATTTCGACGATGCATCCCGAGGCTTACCGATCATGGAAAGTAGATTTAGTCCTTGTCTTCTTTGGGCAACTTTAATTAACTTGGCCAGTTGGCAAGAGAGACCACGAGAGGTAGGACCGATTTGAGATCTCGGATCCAAAACCCGTCATAGAAACCGTCACCTTCTAGACACCAAGTTACCAAAGATTTCTTACTAAAAGACAAGTATTCATCCACTCATCGGATCATTGGTATATACTCCATTGATGCAAGTCTTTCTTAGATCCAGAACCTGTCACCAGTCATAACCCGGTCTAGACACCATGTCCGACATTCAGCCAAAATTTTGAGAAAGACATTCCCTCAAGTTCTTTGCAAACTCCGCCCTCGACCTTATGTCCATAACTTCACTTAGGTTATGGTGTGCGGTGATGAAATCCACACATCACAAGGGGTTAAGGAGATAAGAAAGAAAAAGAGGCGCCATCTATTCCAATGAGTGAGACTTAATCAACCATACTTGCGTACTCAATGTAAATCGAAGACTTCCTTTAATATGTACCTATTTACATGGCTGCAAAACAAAAGGTTAGAATGAAACTTATTATGGACATGTATGAAAATTTTCGACACTTTATATATATATATACTTATTTACACAATTTCACATATTTACAAGCATAAACACACAATTCTTTACAATCCTCTGCAGCGGCGCCAAAATTGATACACGACTTTTGCAACCATTAAATTAACACTTAACACTCAACAAAAACGCATACAATTAAAACCCTTGGTTGTAGATGTAGCATTGGTAAATAGGGTATCGTTCTTAACCGGGGATTGAGGGTGCATGCATATTTACGCTAGTTTAAAAGGGGGGATTTAAAAAGGGTGGTTTGTTATCTACGAAAATAGAAGATAAAAACATGGCATAGCAAACACATCGTTGGCTTCTAAATTCTAACATGCTTAAACTCATAGACAAGCAAAACAAACAAGAACATAGAATCCTAAACATGCTTACTAACCGAAAATAAAGTCTAATTACATATATACATGTTGATTAACTCATTCCATTCACCACGTCTTACTCTCCTAGTCATGTTATATGCAACCTATTAATCTCTAAGTCTTTAATCAAGTTAACATGTATGATCTTTATTAGTGCTCGGGAATTTGCCCTACGACACATACCAACTTGACAAGGAATTTGCCTTCGCCTAAATTGGTTCATTAAGTTTGACATGCTTGACTAAATTCTAAGATAATAATAAGTCACGAAAATAACACAAAGATGACAAGGAAGTGAACCGAAACACACTTTATTTCAACTTCAATAGAAAAAGTTTACAAGAATGAAAATAGAAGGGATCGAAATACACTTCGCTCGGGAATTTTCCCTACGTCGAGAGTGTGATCCGGCGTTCTAGGAGATGGAGAGCCTCTAAAGGAATTTGCCTTCTAGTCGACTCGGCGGAGGAGTTCTTTGATGGACGGAGGGGCGGCTTCTTGTAAGAAATTTGCTAAGGTAGTGGAGAGGAGTGCTTGGCAGAGCTATTTGGTGTCTTGAATGAGTGATGCTTGAGAATGAGACCTAGCTCTTGTATTTATAGGTGAAGAATTCTAACTTTCCTCTCCAAACTAGGTTTTCCTAGTGTACTCGGGTAGAATTGCCAGCCTGTCTTGAAACGTCTTTTCCGGGAGTTCTAGAGCTCAGAAAATTCTGATTCTTGTTTCATTGTAAAGCTTATTCAAAGGGATGTAAAATCCATATAATGAACGCCATATTTGGAGTTGAATTGAATTTACTACGGATTTTAGAAGTTAAGTGACCTGACTGCCCAGTTTTCTTCTTCTTCAAGGAAAAGGAAATCTTTATATCTTCAAATCTTGCATTCCTTATTCCCTAATAATTCTTGGCCGAATATACCATATATTTTAACATATTTTGGTCCTCAAATCAGGTATTTATCTTCATGGAATATTCTTCCAAAATTCGTCCATTATATGCTCCATATATTCCGCCATATTTGCTCTTTCCTGGGTCGCGCAGGAGAAATGTCTTCATCTTTTTGTCCACCATTTTGGTATCCATTTCATTTGGCATTTGGTTTCCAATTCTTGACACCATATGGGAATGCATTTTAGTAACCATTTGAAGACCATTCCTCGGACCATTTCTTCTCCGGAATTGAGAACTTCCTCCTTAATACGCTTTTAGCTCCAAAACTCCTCCTTTATTATTTTCTCCTTTATTTCTACCTAAAAGCATAAAGTAAGTTAGAAACATATTTATTAAGCATAAAACAAAGTTAAATGTAGAGAGAATTGCGTTAAGAATCAAGTATGAAATGCGTTGATCACCCAACAATCAAAGTCTCTAAACTCTTTCTTCTTTTTTGTCACATAAAATGATTGACCATGTCTCATCTAACCAAAAATACAATTAATTAATTGCTTTGACATAATAATATCAAATAAAATGGCATAAAAAACTAGTATTTCATAAAATTAAATTAAATAAATGGACATAATAATATTAAATAACATGGAATAAATAACTTGTAATTCATAAAATCAAAATTAAATGAAATGGACATAATAATATCAAATAGAATGGTATAAACAATGCGTATTTCAAAAATATGGTATAAACAACTTGTATTTAATAAGAACAAAATTTTAAAAAATGGGAGATTACAAACTTACCTCATCTTGTAAGTTTGAGCCGGATGGTGCATTCATTAGTGCGAAAGCAAGAGCACTGACCCAAAGTTTTAAATTTGACTTCAACTAAGCAAAACAAGAGGATAATGCATTTTGGGTCCTAGCATCCGGCCTTGATTCACCATGACCTAGCTCCCAATTCTCCTTGTAATCGACATAAACCTTTTCCCACAATTTGTCGACCTTTTATCTGTTTCCGGTGATGGAATCAACATTAAAACAACAATAAGAGATGCACAATTGTACATCTTCCGAAAGAAGCCAATTGGTAGCCATTTTTTGCAAAAGAAAATCAAAGGATTGAGAGGAGAGATGGAGGGAGGGAGAGAATAAATTTTTTGTGCACAAATTTGTGTGATAAATGGATGAAATGAAGGTAGTATTTATAGAAAAATTGTAGGGGTCAATTGCAATTTTTTGGGGTTTTATTTTCAAATATTACATTTCTAGCCAAAGTAGCCATTTCATTTGAACGTGGACCGTTGGATTGCTGAAATCTGTTCAAAATGGACGGCCCAGATTAAAAGATCCGTTGGGAAATGAAGGCCAATAGTCTGGCCACGTGTCAAGCACCGATTGGTTCAGTTAATTTTTTTTACTGAATTACCGGCGCGTGTAATACACGCGCCAGGGTGAAAAAAATTACGTGCCCCCTGGTGTCTCCCACGTGCGTGGGGACCACCAAGGAGAACGTTCTCTCCCTCGATCAATTTCCGAATGCCGTCGAGGAAATCATCGATGTCAACGATGGGTCACCAAACCATTTCTTCACTGCTGCAAGTCATTTTTGCACCGAACGTCCTATTTAGCGAGCCCCGTGCGAGAATGTCCCCAAATCCAGCCACCGCTGCATATGCTCTAACAATTTCCGGATGCCGGCGAGGACGTCATCGACGTCAACGATGGGTCACCGCACCATTTCTTCACCACTGCACGTCATTTTTGCGCCGAACGTCCTATTTCAGCAGGCCCCATGCGAGAACGTCCCCAAATTCGGCCACCGTTGCGTATGCTCTAACAAAACAACCACATCATCTTCCTTCTTGCACCATGTAAAGCATTGACTTTTGAGCCCAACATCAATCAGGTTAATGGTATCCATAAACTCTTTTAGGAACCTTTTTCCTCCTATTATACCATACAACCCCCGAAACAACTTCTCTCCATAATCTTAACCCTTGATTGATTTGACTAACTTGACTTTATTATGGTCATATTTTGATCAAATTGTGTCTTCCCATTTTTACCGTTGTTGGAAAACTTCTATGTTTCTCTCTAACCTCTGTTTCACTTGACCTATTTTAACCCTTTGCTGCCTTGCTCAACCCAACAAGCCACCATTGATTTCCGCACCGCTGCCAGAAGTAAGTCCATGAGAGACAACTGATTCTACTCCGCCTCCTCATCCTTCACACGATCCCACTTTGCAACCTCCTTCGCCGCTGCCTCTCGTCACCATTAGGAGGCATGTCATCCGCGTTGGTTTAAATTGTGGGTTTGAATTAGGGAGTTGGGTAGTCTGGTTTGAGGGTCGTATGGAAGTGAAGGGTAAAGTGGGTTTGAAATTGAATATATGGGTTGGGTTAAATTAAATTCAAAGCGTTTGGGATTGGGACTTATGAAGTTCCAAGCTACTCTTTTGTTTTCCATTTCAAAAGGCCACTCGTTTCAAATTTCTTGCCTATATATTAGCTTGCATATATGTATTTTTTGGGATAGCTTAGCTTGCATGTATATTTTCGAGATTTGCAGAAGGACGAGTTCTGAAGTGGGTTTGATGGGATTTTACAAGGAATAAAGAAGAACTGACGACACGGCGTCTCCTGCGTTGGCGTTAATGAAGGCGGTGTTGGATTTGTCAATAATGGAGAGGAACAACTCATCAAGGACGCTTTTTGCATCACACGTGACGTAGAGGACAACAGAGGAGGGTGGGTGCCTTGATTGGAGTGGCGACGAGGGTAGGTATCTACCATAGATCGAAGAGAAATATGCCTCTAAAATAACAGTTTTTACCAATTATATGTACTATCAACAATTGTATTTTACTATCAACATTTTGAGGGCAGATAAATTAATGAGTAACATGGGAGGTGGAGGGATGGAAGCCTCTTCAACAATAGTTTATTCATATAACCAATAACTAATCTTGTGATATCCTTACTCCAATTTGTAAGCTCCCAAGAAAACCAAAAAATATTCCTTCTTTTCCTTGTATGGCGGACCACAAACCCAAAAAAAGATGAACCTTATTACCAATCATGTTATTACAGGCCCAACTCTAAGGCAAGGTAGGCAGGGCGACGGCCCAGAGCCCAATATCAAGAGGGGCCAAATTTTATTAGTCAAAAAATTAAAAAAAAAACTTTTGCACTCGAACCCTTTCTCGTTCTCAGTTGTCCTCATTAGAAATCTTTGCACAATGATCGTCTTCTCTTCTTCTTCCTCTTCACCCCTCCCAATTTCCAACTTCAGTCATGGACAACCATAAATATCTATTATAATTCCCTTTGCTTTCTTTAATTTGAGTCTCTGCTAATCTCTTTAATTATCTGCAACTAGCTCTCCCCATTAATCAAACACCCATTTCGAAGAGCCTATGCCTTATTGAATTTCAGCCTTGCTTGGCTTACAGACTCATAAAGCATTATGTACACTTTAAGGTTTGTTTTTTTAAAACTTTTTCTTATCTGTTTGATTGTTTGCTTAATTTGAATTATGAAGATCTTTTCCCAAATGTCATATTAGGCCATGTAAAGTTGCCTGTTGAGAAATCTAGTTGTTGAAGTTCTTTGATTCGATTGATCAGTTTTATGGAGTTCAAATGGGATTAACACTCACTTGCATGAGAGACAACGAGAAGTCGAGATTTTGAGGTTTAGACTTTAGATTGATCTTTATTTTCATATAACTAGGGAAATCTTGTGCAATTAGTCTACTAACCATCTATTAGATTCGTCCTATTTGGGAAGAATAAGTTGCAGATGTTTTCTTCTATTTTTGTTGTTGTAGTTTTTGGCATATATTATGTATTTTATCTTTGATTAAATGTAATGTCGATGGAATGAATCAATACTTGATGCGGAATCGGCGAAATTTTGGACTTGGGAGTTAGACGTTGTTCATAGGTTGGTGTGTATTTATCTCTCTGATACATTGTAATCATATTGCAACTGATCACCATTTGGATACATTGCCTTAAAATAAGTATGTTGTCGAACCACTGCACTGAAAATAAAAAATACGTTCAAGGTTCAAAATTTCTTAAGATTTATAAATAAATAAATATTGTATAATTTTATAATAAAGAGCTCAATTTTATTTTTCACCCGAGCTTCAATAGCCCAGGTCAGGCCTGATTACTAACTATCCCATCTTAAGTGTAAATAGGTAGGTGTGCATTATATGAGAACTTCTAAGTTTTAAAAATGTGAGTAGAATATAAAAATTACCGTCTCGGGAATGTGAAACATATTTCTTTCCACTGTTACTCTCGAGACCAAGATCCTTGTTACTACTTATTATCCAATCTAATCTTGACTTGGAGTTAAGAGCTTCGAACAGTGAAAGAAAATCTAAAGATACCCACCACCCGATCCATGAGGCCCAACTAATCACTAGGTTAAATAATGAGGCCAAGAAACATGTCGAGATCGTTCTGATCCATTACCGAAGTTCATATACATATATACAACCCAGTCATAAGCAGCTAGCTAGTGTTTGCGTTTGATTCGTAGCCAAATCTCTTATTCTCAACATGGAGAAAACTTATCAGCATAGTAGAGTTTTTTTATTACTATTTTTTATTTTTTTTGCTAGGAAAAGAAAAAAACTACAATGAGCAGCCCATAAAGCATCACATACGTCAATTGTTAAAAGAGTTGCACTCTAGCTGCATCAGGAGGAAAGTGAGTCCAGGTTATAGTGTTGTAAATGCCATGGCCACATTGCACTACTTTATCGGCTTAGTTAACTTTTCTGAAAACATGCTGGAATTAAATACAATTGAAACTCCAAACAAGAATTGGATGTTCTTGATGATTGAAGTAAGTCTCAATGAAGGTTTCCACTTGTTAGTAAAGCAGCTGATGATGAGAAGAGAGTCGTATTCAATAATGATATTGTTATATCCTGCTACTTTGGAGTGAATTAGACTTTGTCTAAAGGCTTGAGCTTTGGCCAAAGGACATTTTTTTCAGAAGTAACGTACAGGAGCCATCGCAAGAGAAAAACTGTTAGAGTTCCTTATCACATATCCCCCAGTAGCAGAGGAGGTTGAATTGTACCTAACTGAGCCATCAAATTTGAATTTGAGAATGTTGAGAGAAGGAAAATTCCATTTTATGTTGGTAGCATCTTACTTGGTGGGCTTAGGAGACATTGTTGCATTTCTGTATTCCAAACTGTAGTAGCTCTAATGTAACTGTTTTTGGTTCAGAGTTCTCATTCTTGAAGATCAACATTCTTCAAATTCTCATATTTCAAACGTACCTTAGCCACAGACCCATCTCTTGTTAGAAGATTGAAGAGCTAAAGTCATTTTAGCATTAATGTCAATCCTCAGACGAACATAGTCCCACTACCTAGACACATTTGTGTCCTCTACATCAATAATTGTCAAAAATCTCACTAAGTTTCCTTCAATTGGCCGCCACCAATTGACTTTTAGGAATTCCATGAACTTGGATCAAATAAATGGCTATATACGCTTCATCATCAATCAATCAAAAGATTATTAGGCCACATTCATTAAAAAAAGAGTCTCTTCAGGTTCCAAGGGATGTTTTCCATAAGTTTTCGACTAGCTTTTCAGACCCAACCGTTACCACGGATATATTTTTTTTAGAGGAAAGATTCAATTTTCCCTAGCAACTTCCACATCCCTTGGATAGTAGCTTTGATACTCACTAAACTAGGCTCTCCATCAACAATAAGCAGACCTAATAGGTCTACCTCATGCTGAAGATCCAGCGATCCCTCATCACTTTCAAAGTGGCAAGACATTACTTCCACCAATCCAACATCTTCTTATGAAATTTCCTCATCTCGCACAATGTATGGACATGAAGCAATAGAAAAGTACAAATATGGTCTAATAAATTCCCAAGATAATGGGAAACCAACCTAACTCATAAAGTAGGACAAAGAAGTCTTAATAATAGATTTTGTATTAACAGCTCTTAGAAACCTTAAGAAACTATAAAAGAGGTCAGAGCATATCTAATTACTTCACAACAACTAGATCTGAGTTAAAACCAGAAGCCTCAAAGAAGTTAATGCAGCAAGACACAATGCTACACTTCCTTTCCTTTTGTAAAGCCCAAATCCTGAAAAATTAGGGTCCAACACAAGAGACTGAATTCAAGCTTAAGAGGTCTCAAGAAACTACTACTTCTGTAATCCAAGAACAATTTGTAAAGATGAAAGGAAGACACTTTTGGTCGGAATGAATTTCATTAATATTCAATTTAGTACATATAGAAGAAGATCTCTAATACATGTCTTTGATTCCTATAATCATGTTACAAGTCAAGAAAGTCTAGCTACAAGTTAGGACTATAACATGAATGTATATACATGTGTATATCTAAATAAGGATGATCACTCTCCAATACTTCTCCTAAATTTGGAGAGTGAATGTGTTGCACTCATAACTTGTGAACCATAGGAACAAAATTTTATTTTCCTATATTTTTGTACGTTAGATTGCATGCCAATTGATGTGGAGAACTAACATACTTTGTAGCAGCTGAACCATATTAAATCTCGTCTTTGATGTAGTGGCAAAACAATCTCTATGGGCGTAGTTCTCTCATTAAAAACTTGGTTGGCTGCAATGTGTAAAGCAACCATGTTGTCACAGTATATGAGGTAGGTCCATGATGAACAAGTCTCAAATATTGTAATAAAATCCCAAGCCATGCTTTGAATAAGCCACTTCCATTACACGATACTCTTCTTCCGCAGAGCAAAAGAACACTATTTTTTTTTTTTGCCATTTTGATATCTAGGATATTTTAACGAAGGTTCCAGAAAAACACAATAACCAGTAGTAGACCTTCTAGTGAGTGGATAATCTATCCAATCCGAATCACAATAGGCACGTAATTTGACATCAACTTGTGGAGGAGAAAAATAAGCATTGGCCAGGCGCCCATTTCAAATATCGAACAACTCAAAGAGCTACCTTCATAAGTAGTTTCTGTGGCTTATGATATTTGGCCTTAAAACAATCAAGTTTGAGGAAAAAACTCATGTTGGGGGAGGAAAATATGACATCGTGTGTAGAGGAGAAGAAGATGATGTCAAATCGTGTTCTGAGTTTGGAAGAGAAGAAGATGAATGAGCAAGATTAATGGATTGGGGAGAAGATGCGCCAAAGCTATGCTCAAGGAATTGGGCTTAACTAGTCAACAAAGTAATTGAGCTTGAGTTGTGGGCCAATAGAGGAATGATGGAGTTGGGCTGATTAAAAGTATATAGAATGTTGTTCTCATGAAGTTTGATATCCCAACTGCTAAAAAAATTTTTGGTAGATGACTCAAACAACTTGTAAGGTTTTTGACCTACATGGTAACTAACAAAGACGGAAGGCATGGAATGATGATCGAATTTGTGGGAAGTGTGAACATTAGTGGCATATGTTAAACAACCAAACACATGAAGATGGGAAAAAGAAGGCAGTTTTGAATAAAGCGGATCAAACAGAGTTTTGAAAGAGAGTATCAGTGAAGATAACATGTTGAAGATTTTAACTGTAGCGAGGGAACACTCTCCCCAAAATTGAGGAGGAAGGTGAGCTTAAAAGTTTAAGTCACGAGCTACCTGGACGATGTGGTAATTTTTGTGTTCCATAACCCCATTTTGTTGAGGCGTTTAAAGCAAGAATGTTGAAAAACAATGTCATGAGCTTGAGAAAAAAAAAAGAACAAAATGAAAGAAATTGTCTACCATTGTCACTTTGAAAAGAGCATAGTTGAAAAGCTTTCCAAATGTGGTTGTGCTTCAATTTTGTGTTGCATTAAAAAAAAGTTATGTTCCTTTCAAAAAAAATAAAGAATCCAAGTAAAAGGGTGTATACTCATGAACAATAGTGAGAAAATTATGAGCACCCAAAAAAAAAAAGAATTGCGATAACGACCCCAAATATCACAATGAACATGCTCAAAAAGTTTTGTAGGAGATATATATATATATATAATACTAATACAAAAATGTTCCAAGGGTTTTTTTTTGAATTATGCAGAGATTATGTGACGACCCGAACCAGAATCTGTTGTGTATTCGGCACGATTCTCGAGATTGAATTTAGTCGCGGTTTTATGTCGTATATGTGGTTTGCCGATTCGATTCGCGACTATGTTTTCAGTCGATAATTTGAGTTGGGTGTCTTCACGGAAGTTGTAGAGTACGTGATTTCGAGCTCGTGGGAGGTTCCGGAAGATTTTTCCGATAACCGAGGAATATTTTATGATTATTTGAAGTTTCGGTTCCGACGAGTTTATCCGATTGTTTCGAGCTTATCCGAATCATTTCGTATATTCATTTTGGACCGTCGATTGACCCGAGGCGCGAGTATAAATATCGAAAATAGTCGTAAAATTGTGGAAAATTTCAGATTGAGCTTTGACTGAGGTTGACTTGCATTGACTTTCCTTTTTTGGAAAGGTTGACCGTTGACCCGAGGGGGTGAGTTTCCCGTTTCGGCTTCAACTCTCGACGACCAAATTCCGGCCACCTCTGGCCAAGTGAAGGGTAAGGTTTCCTTCCTCTCATGATTTCGAGTGTGTTTAGCTTTGGTTTGATGGAAATTGGTGAGGTTTGGAGGGAGTTCGATTAAGGCCGAGTTGGGGGAATTCGACGGTGATGGTGATGGTGACGGTGGTTCCGGCGAGCATTGGTGGTGGGGCTGTTGGGGGTTTTGCTCCCCACACCTCACTGATGCTACCTGGGTCGTTGGTTTTGGATGAGATGAGGTTTTGGGGTGAACCCGATTAGGGTTCCGGTTTGGAATTTCCGATCGGGTTTTGGTAATTAAATTGAGCTAGTTCTGGTTTGATTCGAGGTTTGTGTTAATTGTGGAAGTGATTCGAAATGAGGAGAACTTGAAATCTGGAAGTTTTGGCCGTGGAATTCCACCGTCGACGGCGCGCCGCCGGCGGCGGCAGCGGTCAACGGCGGAGCTCCGGCCAAAAGTTGACCTTTTGGATTTTGATGTAATTAGTGTCGTTTTTCTCGAAATTGCGCCCTGATTATCGTCCAGAGATGTTCGGGTTGAATTGGTTAGCCGATTTTTAGTCGAGGTTTCGAGTGGGGATTTCGGGAATTTCCGTTATTCATTTTGTACCGCATTGCATATTTTCGGGAACGGTTGGTTTCCGTGATTCGGTACAAGGTTGTGAGTTACGATATTGATCAGTTATATTTTGTGAATATTCAGGAGATCGAGATCGAGATCTGGATCGTGACCGTGCTTCAGGCGAGGGATCTTCCGCGGGACCACGAAATTAGCGCGAGTGCGCGTTTTGCTCACATGTGAGTGGACATTTCTTTTCACAGAAATAATTGCGAGTCTTTTATATGATTTACGAACTTGAGCATGCGTATGAGATTTCGGATTACATGAGCATGTGTTGACAATTATATATATATATACGGATATACGTGTACGAATAAACAGATATGAGCATATTTACGAGATTACAATTATTATGAGCATGTGTTATATACGATTATGTTACGCATATGCATTTTTATGCTGATTACTGTACATGCATCGAGATATTTGTGATTTGATTTTCACAGAGTACAGTCGTAATTCATGTTGTTGTATCGATACACTCGCATCCCGGCTGATCCCCGAGGGTGCCTACCAGGGGGGTACCGTACCTTATGCCGATGTAGTTCCGGGTGGGTACTGGTTTCTGTATCTTGTGCCGATGTATTTCCGGGAAGGTACAGATGTCTATTTCTTATGCCGATGCAGTTTCGGGTGGAAACAGATACCCTGACCTGAGGCCTTTCTGGCTCGAATCACGTGTGGGTCTGGGATCACGTGATTCGGACTGTACTAGCACGGACGTGTCCATGAGTGGCCCCGTGGGATTTTTACTTGCATGCTCTGTACGCTGGAGGAGTATGAGTTTACCTCGCGTATTTTATTAAATTTATTCATTCGACTCGCATATGCTTTTATAACATATATATTACTTGGTGAAAGACATTTATTTTCGTCCACTCATTCTAACGTGTTTCATGTCTTTCCCCTGGGCTTTTCGGTTTCCGTGCCCAGTTGCAGTTCAGGTTTTGGTGTTTTCACGTCGCGGTTGGAGGCTAGTGATCAGAGTTACCTGTGCTTTCTAGTAGGTTCTTGTTTCGCCTACTGATGTGTATATTGTATATATTTTACTTTAAAGGTCGCTCTGATACATTCAGATACTTGTTTATACGGATTTTCTCGGATATATATATATACTACAGTACTGTTTACTGTTTATGATTCACATATTGATGTTGAGAAATCCGGATGGGATTGGTGCCCACGGTTTGGCTTTTGTGGCATAGGACGAAGTGTTGTTTACATGGTGCAGGTTTATGCAATTCCACGTTAGTAACGAAACTCTGCCGAAATTTTGAAAATTTTTTGTTGGTTCGTATTTTCGAAGGGGTTCGATTCCGATTTAGGTAACTGAATCGGGGTTGGGTCCTTTCAGCTTGGTATCAGAGCATTAGGTTGTCAGATTCTGTAGACTCTTGTAGTTGTGACGCTTAGGGTATTTCAGTTGATACAGCATGACTGGAGTGATGACCTGACTGGCCAGCGGTACTCATCAATACTTCGGGTATTGTGTGTCCTCAAATATCTGCTGTTTCATGATTACGTTCTTTTTGCTTGTGCCTAATGCTTGTCTTGTATCAGTAGGATGCCTCCTCGACGTGGTCCCCGTGTTGATCGGGATGATGATCCTGATGAGGATCGCCGAACGCGCGACTTGCTGATGCGAGTGCTGCGTTTGGAAGAGCGTTTTGACCCCGTGGTCAAGGCTCGTACAGCTGGTGCTACTGAGTTTTCGGGTTCAGTTGATCCAGAGATATGCGAGGCATGGTTGGTTCAGATTGAACGTGTTTGTGAGCGTCTGCAGTTTACTCCTGAGCAGATGACAGTAGCCGCAGTTGGTTTACTTGAGGGTGATGCATACTTTTGGTGGGTTAGCACCGACAGAGTTCCGGTTGATACTCCGTGGACATTGTTTCGTGATCTGTTTATGCGGAGGTATTTTAATCCGGCTACCTAGCAGCGTAAGTACGAGGAGTTTACAAATTTGAGACAGGGCAGTTTGTCTGTACTTGAGTATCGAGATCGGTTTACCCGTTTGTCTCGTTTTGCGCGGGATATGGTAGCTACAGAGGAAGCCAAGTGTCGTAGGTTTGAGCTGGGATTGAATCTGAACATCAAGGCGACACTGACTACGATGCCTCGGAACAACTTTGATGAGTTTGTTAGTGCTACACTCCGAGGTGAGGATATTGAGCAGGAGAGACAGCAGAGATACCAGCCAAGACGATTTGAGGAAGGTGGACCGAGTCAGGGGCCTTCAAAGAGGCAGAGTACGGATACTTCCGGTTCAGCTTCATCCTCAGGTAGTCGATCTTATCGACCTTATCGACCACCAGCTAGTGCATCGAGGCAGAGGCAGAGGTGGAGGAGAGATTGAGCACAGGCTAGTGAGGATTCTAGCGGTTCTAGTTACCCTCGGCGTACTGGTGGCTCGTACCCTGTACCGAGGGAGTACCCGTTGTGCCGCCTCTGCAACAGATATCATTATGGTTCCTGTCAGCGAGTTCCTACCCTTTGTTATCGCTGTGGCCAGGAGGGTCATTTTTCGAGCGATTGTTCCCAGCCTATTGGTGGACAGGCGCCCCAGAGTTTCGGAGTTGAGCGAGGTGCCACTACGGAAGCTCAACCGGCACAGTTTACAGGCCAGGGCAGACAGCAGGGACAACCCCAGCAAGGACGACCAGCCGGACATGCAAGATTTCATGTTATGACTCTACGTGAGGGCAGAGCATCACCAGAGATTGTTATCGGTACGTTACATGTTTTTGGTATTCCTGTACTTGCATTGTTAGATCCAGGCGCTACACATTCATTCATATCATTTAGACTGTCATCATTGGCTACGGTACCTGCATCTCCTTTTCCGGGGTTGTGGAGAGTGTTGTATCCGTCAGGTGAGGTGGTGAGCATCGGTTGGGTTTACCGAGATTGTGAGGTGTTTATTGGAGACCATGGTTTAGCCGCAGATCTGTTACTGCTTGATATTGTGGATTTTGATCTGATCTTGGGTATGGACTTCCTAGAGTCGCACTGGGCCATGTTTGACTTCCATAGGAAGGAGGTCGTGTTTCGACGACCAGGGTTACCCAAGATATTGTTCCGTGGAGAGAAGAATACTTCACTTCCGTGTTTGATTTCCGCGATGAGGGCAGATCGGTTGATGAAGAAGGGTTGTGTTGCTTACTTAGCCCACGTTGTGGACACTACAGCTGCAGTGCCAGATCTTGGTAGTATTGAGGTTGTGTATGAGTTTCCGGATGTATTTCCAGTGGAGTTACCTGGTATACCCCCTGTACGGGAGATTGACTTTACTATTGAGTTGTTGCCGGGTACTAGACCGATTTACCAGACACCGTACCGGATGGCGCCTGCGGAGTTGAGGGAGTTGCAGATTCAGTTGCAAGAGTTGTTAGAGAAGGGATTCATTCGACCGAGTGTTTCTCCGTGGGGTGCTCCGGTGTTGTTTGTGCGGAAGAAGGATGGGTCTATGCGTTTGTGTATTAACTACCGGAAACTGAATCAGATTACAGTGAGGAACAAGTATCCGTTGCCACGGATTGACGACTTGTTCGATCAGTTGAAAGGAGCAGCAGTCTTTTCGAAGATTGACCTTCGATCCGGATATCACCAGTTGAGGATCCGAGATTCAGATGTAGCTAGGACAGCATTCTGGACGCGGTATGGGCACTATGAGTTTTTGGTTATGCCGTTTGGGTTGACCAACGCCCCCGCAGCTTTCATGGACTTGATGAATCGGGTGTTTCGACGATTCCTGGACAAGTTCGTGATTGTATTCATTGACGATATCCTGATTTATTCCAGGAGTGTGGGCCATCACAAGAAACATTTGCGGGCAGTGTTACAGACTTTGCGGGACCATCAGTTGTTCGCGAAGTTTAGCAAGTGTGAGTTCTGGTTGGATAGTGTGAAGTTTCTGGGCCACGTGATTTCGGCCGAGGGAGTCAGTGTTGATCCTGACAAGATCGAGGCCGTGCTGAACTGGAGTAGACCCACTACTGTGCCAGAGATCCGTAGTTTCTTGGGGTTAGCAGGCTATTATCGACGGTTTGTACAGGATTTCTCCCGGATTGCTACACCACTGACTAGATTGACGAAGAAGGGCGTCAAGTTTGAGTGGTATGATGCGTGTGAGGAGAGTTATTTGCTCCTGAATGAGAGATTGACTACCGCACCGGTTCTGACATTGCCAGACGACAGTGGTGAGTTTGTTGTATACAGCGATGCGTCGAAGTTGGGCCTTGGCTATGTATTGATGCAGCATGGTAAAGTTGTGGCATATGGTTCCAAGCAGCTGAAACCGCATGAGGTCAACTATCCGACGCATGATTTGGAGTTAGCCGCTATCGTGTTAGCATTGAAGAGTTGGAGGCATTATCTGTATGGTGCTCAGTGTAAGATTTTCACTGATCACAAGAGTCTCACCTACTTGCGGACGCAGCCGGATCTGAACATGAGGCAGCGCCGATGGATGGAGTTAATCAATGCTTACGATTGTACTTTCGAGTACCATCCGGGGAAGGCCAATGTTGTGGCAGATGCACTTAGCCGGAAATCTGGAGCCTCGTTGTTTCACATGTGTGTGGCCAGAGTATCGATGTTAGCCGAGCTTCGAGCTACAGGTGCTGTGTTCGGGTATGATGATGATGGAGCTTTGTTGGCCAGTTTTCAAGTTCGACCCGTATTGGTTGATCAGGTACGGGAGGCACAGGATTCAGATCCTTACTTGCTGGGCAAGAAGACCATGATACGGAATGGTGTGCCTACAGAGTTTCGTTTGAGCGACGACGATACGTTGTTGTTCAGGGGCAGGCTATGTGTGCCCAGAGACGAGGAGTTGAAGAAAGAGATTCTGGATGAGGCCCACAGTTCAGCGTATGCGATGCATCCCGGAGGTACGAAGATGTTTCGTACACTTCGAGCGTACTATTGGTGGCGCAACATGAAGCAGGAAATTGCCGCGTACGTGAGTCGGTGTTTGATTTGTCAGCAGGTGAAGGCGGAGAGGCAGAAACCTGCAGGGAAACTACAGCCACTTGAGATTCCAGTTTGGAAGTGGGAGCATATCACGATGGATTTCGTCTATCAGTTGCCGCGTACTTCGGTGGGCAACACTGGCATTTGGGTTATTGTTGACCGATTGACGAAATCCGCACACTTTCTTGCACTTCCGAGGAAGATTTCAGTGGGCAGATTAGCCAAGTTGTACTTATCCGAGATTGTTCGCTTGCATGGTGTGCCTGTGTCGATTGTTTCTGACCGAGATAGTCAGTTTACCTCCGAGTTTTGGCAGGCGTTGCAACGAGCTTTGGGCACGAGGTTGCGGTTTAGTACAGCTTTTCATCCTCAGACTGATGGGCAGTCCGAGCGGACCATTCAGACTCTTGAGGATATGTTGAGATCGTGTGTGTTGCAGTTTCGCGGAAACTGGGATCAGCAGTTACACTTGATTGAGTCCGCCTACAACAACAGCTATCAGGCCAGTATTGAGATGGCACCGTATGAGGCCCTGTACGGGAAGCAGTGTCGTACTCCATTGTGTTGGAGTGAAGTAGGCGAGCGTTGGCTTATTGGTCCAGATTTGGTGAAAACCACGATGGAGGACATACAGGTTATCCGGGATCGATTGAAGATCGCCCAGGATCGGCAGAAGAGTTACGCGGATGTGAGGAGGAATAGTTTAGAGTTCGAGGTTGGTGATTGGGTCTTCCTGAAACTATCTCCGTGGAGGGGAGTTGTGCGTTTCGGGAAGCGTGGCAAGCTTCGACCGCGGTATATTGGTCCGTATGAGATTACGGAGAGGGTTGGAGCTATTGCTTACAGACTTGAGTTACCGGCTGAGATGGCTCGTGTTCATGATGTCTTCCATGTTTCGATATTGCGGAAGTACATCTCAGATCCTTCACATGTGTTAGCCCCACAGCGGTTGCCGATCAGGGAGGATTTATCGTATGTTGAGGAGCCAGTGCAGATTCTCGATCGTCGTGAGCAGGAGTTGAGGCACCGTGTGATTCCGCTGGTGAAGGTCTTGTGGCAGAACCACTCAGTTGAGAAGGTCACCTGGGACACAGAGCAGCGTATGCAAGAGCAGTATCCTCATCTATTCACTTGAAAGGTACGTAAATTTCGAGGTTGAAATTTCTTTAAGGGGGGTAGATTTGTGACGACCCGAACCAGAATATGTTGTGTATTCGACACGAGTCTCGAGATTGAGTTTAGTTGCGGTTTTACATCGTATATGTGGTTTGCCGATTCGATTCGCGACTATGTTTTCAGTCGAGAATTTGAGTTGGGTGTCTTCACAGAAGTTGTAGAGTACGTGATTTCGAGCTCGTGGGCGGTTCCAGAAGATTTTTCCGATAACCGAGGAATATTTTATGATTATTTGAAGTTTCGGTTCCGACGAGTTTATCCGATTGTTTCGAGCTTATCCGAATCATTTCGTATATTCATTTTGGACCGTCGATTGACCCGAGGCGCGAGTATAAATATCGAAAATAGTCGTAAAATCGTGGAAAATTTCAGATTGAGCTTTGACTGAGGTTGACTTGCATTGACTTTCCTTTTTTGGAAAGGTTGACCGTTGACCCGAGGGGGTGAGTTTCCCGTTTCGGCTTCAACTTCCGACGACCAAATTCCGGCCACCTCCGGCCAAGTGAAGGGTAAGGTTTCCTTCCTCTCATGATTTCGAGTGTGTTTAGCTTTGGTTTGATGGAAATTGGTGAGGTTTGGAGGGAGTTCGATTAAGGCCGAGTTGGGGGAATTCGACGGTGATGGTGACGGTGGTTCCGGCGAGCATTGGTGGTGGGGCTGTTGGGGGTTTTGCTCCCCACACCTCACTGATGCTACCTGGGTCGTTGGTTTTGGATGAGATGAGGTTTTGGGGTGAACCCGATTAGGGTTCCGGTTTGGAATTTCCGATCGAGTTTTGGTAATTAAATTGAGCTAGTTCCGGTTTGATTCGAGGTTTGTGTCAGTTGTGGAAGTGATTCGAAATGAGGAGAACTTGAAATCTAGAAGTTTTGGCCGTGGAATTCCACCGTTGACGGCGCGCCGCCGCCGCCGGCAGCGGTCAACGACGGAGCTCCGGCCAAAAGTTGACTTTTTGGATTTTGATGTAATTAGTGTCGTTTTTCTCGAAATTGCGCCCTGATTATCGTCCAGAGGTTTTCGGGTTGAATTGGTTAGCCGATTTTCAGTCGAGGTTTCGAGTGGGGATTTCGGGAATTTCCGTTATTCATTTTGTACCGCATTGCATATTTCCGGGAACGGTTGGTTTCTGTGATTCGATACAGGGTTGTGAGTTACGATATTGATCAGTTATATTTTGTGAATATGGCGTGGGAGCTTGAAACATAATGCAGTGAGTGGAAATTTGGGGGTTAGGGTTTTTGAAGAGGAAAAGAAACACTGAATGGAATGTGAGGAAAGGTTAGGCTTGAAGGCTTGAATCTTGGTAGGGGGAAAGCTATTGCAATAAAAGGACCATGGTAGTTTTTATCTGAAGGCATTTTGAAGGACTCAAGAATTATATGAGGGTAAGGCGAGCTTCAATGTCAATCAGAAGACATTTATGATGTTGAAGGTTGCAGAGGTATCCTACAATAGAAGACAAAAATGGAAATTACACTCAATTGATCGATGTTTCTTCCATTGCTGCTATGTTTGAATTTGAACGAAAAGTTGCCACTTAGTTGGGTAGTAAATAGATACTTTGGATTGATACTTGGGCTGTAATGGTTGGTTTCAAATCAAATTGAGCCTTTGATTACTTTTTTGGGCATTGAGTTTTATAGGAGGCTCAATTTCCAAATCACTGTTGCTTTGATTCAAACTATTGGGCACGAATTTTTGGGGCCCAAGACTAAAATTATCGATTGTTTAAGTCAACGACAAGCGTATATATTTTCATTACCTTCCATCCCATACCCACAGCCATAAGCCCCAAATAGTGCATGAGTGGGCCATACAAATTGCATGATTTCTCAGGTAAAACGTAGTCAAGAATGTCATGTTTTGTATTTCATTATGGCCACTACAAGAAAAAGTGACTTAGACGACGGAGCATTTCCGTCGTCTAAGTGACAGTCTCCGTCGTCTAAGTACTTGGACGACGGAAAATCCGTCGTCCAAGGTACGTGCTCCAAGTGCTGTCGTCTAAGTACTTAGACGACGGAGAATTTCATCTCCGTCGTCCAAGTTCACTTGGACCACGGAGAACGTCCGTGGCCCAGGTGGTGACCTAGACGACGGAGACATTAATCTCCGTCGTCTAAGTTCCTACCTGGGCCACGGAGAAGCTAACAATCTCCGTGGCCCAGGTGGTGACTTAGACGACGGAGATTAATGTCTCCGTCGTCTAGGTTACTACCTGGGCCACGGAGAAGTTAACAATCTCTGTGGCCCATGTAGTAACTTAGACGACGGAGACTAATGTCTCCGTCGTCTAAGTTACTACATGGGCCACAGAGATTGTTAACTTCTCCGTGGCCCAGGTAGTAACCTAGACGACGGAGACATTAATCTCCGTCGTCTAAGTCACCACCTGGGCCACGGACAAGCTAACAACGTCCGTGGCCCATGTGGGGACTTAGACGACGGAGATTAATGTCTCCGTCGTCTAAGTGAAAAATTAATTTAAAAAAAAAAATTAAATTCAAAAATATTATTAATATTAATTGAAAAAAAATTAATTAAATTAATTAAATACACTAAATTAATAAAATAATTAAAATTAATTTGTACATACATAATCGAAAAAACCCATAATTAAAAATGAAAATATTGTTCGTAATGCGGAAATTAAGAAACGAAATAATAAACTACTAGCTAGCTAAAACACTGGAGGAGCAGATGCGCCGCCTCGTCCTCCGCCTCCAGCCGGGTCGTCGTCGTCGGGGAATGGGTTCGGAGGAGGTTGACATTGTCTTTGAGCTTGTTGCATAAGGGCGATGAGTTGGGCTATTCGCTCGTCTTGCTGGTCCATTCTTTGGCGCATGGCAATATTCTCCTCCCGTGCGATTCGAGCCTCTTCATAGGCTGCCGCAGCTTGAGAACTTCTCCGCCGCCCCAAACCTCCCGTAGATGATGACTCAGAGGTCGACAAATCTCGAACCACCTTAGGCCCGAAGTGCCTAACCTCCTTGCCAGCTCTACGACCGTAGACCTCATCCGCAATTGCTATTTGGCTCTCCACAGATAGAGGAGGCAGGTCTTCTAGCGGCACATCTGGGAACGCAAGCTGAGTGTTAGCCAATTCTTCCTGCGCACGCTCTATCACTCTTGCCTACAAAAGAATAATAAATTTATTATAATGAAATAATATTTAAATAATAATTACTATAATTATTAGCGCACACACATATATATATATATGACTTACGCCGCGTTGACTCGCTTCATTATCGAGCCCAGGCGTCACGTACGCGCTTACGCTTGCATCGAGATAAGGGTGTTTGGAGCCCTTATCCCTGTGCTCCTTGGCAATTTGAATGAGTTGCTTGGCGCCGGAAGTATGGTGCTTGTCCTTCTTCCCCCGGTTGGCTTTGTTGACACCGGAGAATTTCTGTTAGACAACATAATGAAATCATTAAAAAATTTATAAGTAACTAAAATTTAGAGTATTCAATTATCTTAATTGAAATAAAAAAAGTAAATTAACACCTGAAATTGCTCATCGACAAAGTGGTTACACAACCACTCCCACTCATCTTCTCTATCCCCACGCAGCTCTTCGGGGGGAGGCACGGGACCGTTAGTTCGGAAGTACTGATGGAGCCTGTACTTCCAATCTTTGAAGATGTTGTTGGCGGTTTGGTTGATATGCCTCAACATCGCCGGATCCGGATCCACCGCAAATTGTTCCTATCAGAAATAAATTGGAAATTATAATCGTATATATTATAAAATTATATATAACTAATATTAAAAATAGTATATAATAACTAAAATTGTACGTATTACGTACCGAAAGATCCTTAAAGACTTTCGCCTTCTCCGAATCCGGCACCTCCCTCCAAGTAGGGGCAGTGATACGAACCCGGTTACGAACAATCGACCCAATGCTATGAGCCGAGAGACTTGCTAGCTGAGGTGTGGGAGGGCCACCGGTGAATTCGTCGTAGGGCAAGGCGATCTTGCTCCCGGTCGCCTTGCAAATTTTCTCCGCCTTTCCACCTTTAACGAGACCCCGAGTCTTTTTCGGTTGGGGGTCAGTGGGGGCCCTCCTTTGCTTACGGCGGGCGCTGTACATGATAGAATCGGCCGTCGAAGACGCCTGAGTACTTCCCGTTGAAGCGGTACCGGGCGTCGGAGTTGAAAAGGGGTCGACGTCATCACCGCTTGAGAGAAATGGGGCATAGGGAATTTCCCCAGAAGGCCCCGGATTGAGGGCGTCGTCCTGCGGTTGAACCCAACCGACTTGGGCCGCCAACATTTGGAGCATCTCATCTTCTGACTCCTGTTGGGCTTTCTTCTTGCCGGATGTGGTCTTTGGCGGAGCCATTTAAACCTAAGAGTACGGTGTTAAAATACGCGTACCTACTTACCATAATAATTACAACTTAAAAATTTACGCTAATTAATTAAGTACGTTTAAGATTTAAATAGAGTACACTAGCTTGGCATTTTCGGTCGTTCAATGGACGTGCGACCCGCGCGATAAAGTGTAAATTTTCAATTAATCAGCCTTGGTTAAATCGAAAAACATGGCCAGTTAGGGATAGAGATAACGCGAGAGGCAGGACTAATTTCGACAAAAGTCTTTCTTAGTCCAAATCCTGTCACCAGTCATAACCCGTTTCTAGACACCATGTCCGACATTCGGCCAATTTTTCGAAAATTTACACTCCCTCAAATCCTTTGCAAACTCCGCCCTCAACCTCGTGTCCATAACTTCACTTAGGTTATGGTGTGCGGTGATGAAATCCACACATCACGAGGGGTTAAGGAGATAAGCAAGGAAAAGAGGCGCCATCTATTCCAAAGAGTGCGACTTAATTACACCAAGCCTATGTACTAAATTTAAATCGAACACGTACTACTAATTAATTTAATCTCATATTTATTTAATTATGCAACTAATTAATAAATAATTACAATAATATTTATTCATTTCATAAATTATCAAGTAATTACAATTATTCATTTAATTATTATTAATATATAACAATAATTTACCATTTAATTAATTAATAACAATATGTAATCATTTATTTAATTAATAACAATAATTAATCTAAATATAATTAATAACAATAAATTTACAATTATTCATTTAATTAGTATTAATAGCAATAATTAATAAATAACATTAAAATAATCATTTAAGAAATATTTAAAACTAATTAATTAAAAAAAATTATTTTAATAAGGGAAAAATAGAAATTTACCGAATCGGAGTTTTTCGAGAGTTTTCTGCGAAAATCGCCGGAGTTGTGTCGTCGGAGAGGAGGAACCACGCCGGATATAATGTCGTCGGAGCGTCGCCGGAGGAGAATCGCCGGAATGAGAGAGAGAGAGGAGATGGAGGAGAGAAAGTTGTAAGGGATGAGGAAAAGAAGATGAGGCTCGGCCTATTTATAGAGTTTCACTTAGACGACGGAGCACTATTATCCGTCGTCTAAGTGCACTTAGACGACGGAAACAGTGTTTTCCGTCGTCTAAGTGAAGAGTCAAATTTTTTCGAACCGGCGCCAAATAAATGGGCGGGCCGTTTCACCGCCATAAATGTTGACTTAGACGACGGATACAGTGTTTTCCGTCGTCTAAGTGGAATTTCAAGCGGCGCCGAAAATTGAGGCGGCAAATCGAACCGCCATGTTATTTCGACTTGGACGACGGATATGTAGTTTTCCGTCGTCCAAGTGTTCACTTGGACGACGGAAAACGACATATCCGTCGTCCAAGTCAATATTTACATCGAAAAATAAGAAAAATTTTATTCGAACCGCCATGGTAATTTGAACCTAGACGACGGATACGGTCATTTTCCGTCGTCCAGGTGAACACTTGGACGACGGAAAATGACCGTATCCGTCGTCTAGGTTCAAATTATGCAAAAAAAAATATTTAAATTAATTCGCTAGGAATTTAGCGATCTGTCATTCGAGTGAAATAGTCGTACAATATCGATGAACGCATCGTATATATAAACAGATAAATTTGAACCGCCGAATAATTTTACGTTTTGAAAGTTGTTAAGTATCGACTAATCTTTAAGACTTTAGTGTTCACTTGTAGTTGCTGATTTGCAGCAGAGTACTAACGAAATTGAATTTGGACAAAACAACCGTTGGATATGTTCGTCGTAACATAATATATAATTACTATAAAGGACCAGGAAATAATAAGTTCGGGAAGGGTTTCATCGGCACAGTCAACCGTAAAACCGAGAATTTCACAAACCGGAAACGTGGATACAGGACATTTCGCAACTCCGATTTTCGAACCGTCGAAGCTCACACACCAAGAATATACTACTCTAAAGTCTTGACGAAAAGAATATGCATTCGAAGATGGTCTAGATGGTCGTTGTCTTAGAAAAAATTACGAAATTTACACCTGGACGACGGATACGACATTCTCCGTCGTCCAAGTACACACCTGGACGACGGAGACGCTAATATCCGTCGTCCAGGTGTGTACTTGGACGACGGAGAATGTCGTATCCGTCGTCCAGGTGAATATACCCTGAATTCAGGGGTTAGGGGTCCTTAGGGTTTAGGGTATAGGGTTTGTCACTTGGACGACGGAGACAGTCATTCTCCGTCGTCCAAGTGTGTACTTAGACGACGGAGAATGACTGTCTCCGTCGTCCAAGTGTAAAACCCTGAATTCAGAGGTTAGGGCCGTAGGGTTTAGGGTTTAGGTCGTCCCCGGTCATTTGTATGTTCGTTCAATTATTCTCATTCAAGAATATAATTAAAAAAATGATCGATCGATCCGATCATGCTACATTTAGTGTCGAGGATTTAGGGTTTGAAGGGCTGCTTGAGCGAAATGTAGAGCAGCTTCAGCTTACTTTTAATAAGATCAGAGAATACACCGATGAAGTTGAAAGCAAAGAGAGGGGCCGGGACTACGTACAAAATTTTTGCTCTCAATAATACTATCACAAGTCAATATATATAATCATATATAGGGACCCATAATTAATCCAATTTATACATAAATAGTATTTAAAAACAATAAAACCAACCAAAGCTGGACGAGGAATCTTAAAGTCTCGACATAATAGAAATCTTTCACCTTTTTACGATGCATCGATCGATCATATATATATTACAATAATAAATTAGGGTTTACCAATTAATGATCCTCGTCGTGTGACCGTACTCTTCGTCATAATCGTCATCATCATCATCACCGTTATCCGATTGCTCATCCTCCTCATCGTACTCAACATCGTCCGAGGAATAACCAGAGTCGTCGTCATCGTCCTCATCCTGCACGTCTTCTTCATCTACCTCAATAATCTCTTCTTCAGTTAGATCTGTACAACCATCAGGCATGGGTAACCGTTCACCGTCTTGAACCAGGTCCATTATGTCGGAGCGGATGACAGAAATATTAGGCTCTTGATAGGCAGGAATGTCTCTATCTGGTTCAGCAGCATCTTCAGTCGTCGCCGGTGTCCCTTCAATTGTCTCTGTATTCCAAACTCCTCGATGAGAGATCTGGTTCACTATTTTCCACCCGTCACCAGCTTTCGGATCGTCGAGATAGAACACCTGCCTAACTAAGGTGGCGAGAGCGAAAGGCTCATCCTCATACCAGCTTGAGTTTGTATCGACTGATAAAAGTCCCAGGTCTTCCTTTGTACGCTTGAACCATCTGCACTTGAATAGGAAAACGTTGACATCATTCCCGTAACATAGCTGAACCACATATACGATCATTCCGTAATATAGATCAGGGTCTTTCCCAACCGCTATCCCACTGTTTTGTGTTCTTCTTCCTTCATCTCGCGCTAATGAATGGAACTTCACACCGTTCACAAAACATCCCGGATAAATATAGTGTTTAATCGGCTTCCCTGCTAGCAAGTGCTTTGGCCAAGACCACCACCCCCCGTGGTTTTCGGATTTTTGCAGATCAATCATCTGCGAAAATGGAAAAATGTAAGGGTTTACTTTCTACAAATTAAACATGCATGATCTCAATATGTATATAAATCACTAAATACGTACCCATTGGAAGAAATAATCGGGGAACTTTTTCTTAACCATTTTCTCAATCCACGCCGAACTCTTGTCTGGATATAACGCCTGAAGCCTCTCCCTGTATGACATCATGTACGGCTCAACTTCGTCACAGTCTCGTAACACTACCCAATGTGCCTCAATAAGTTCTTCCCGTGTTAACGTTTCCTTTAATACTCCTCTAAACGGTCGGACGACATTGGTGACGACAGAAAGATTGATGCGGGCACTGGGATCGGAGGCAGTTGGAGGTGGTGGATCTTTGAGGTACCTGTTGCAGTAAGTAACACACTCATGCATTAGGTATGTCTCTGTTATGGAGCCATCCGGGGCCGACCTGTTTTTGACGAATGACTTATACTGTCCAAGCTGTCTACAAAATTAATCAAACGTACAATAAAAATAAGTACATGCATATAGCTAGCTAGTAATCTCCAGTGGAACAAATTATGAATCGAAAAACCTGTATAATTAATTAGTTGTACGTACCTTTCTTGAGGATACATCCAAGTGTACTGGACCGGACCAGAAATGAGAACCTGCTCGGGCAGGTGGATCATTAGGTGAATCATTATGTCGAAGAAAGCAGGAGGAAAAATCCTCTCTAGTTTGCAAATGATGTGCACAATTTGTTGTTGCAATTCCACGACATCTGACTTCTTTAATTCTCTGGCGCATAACCTCTGCCACCATCTGCACAATGCCACTATTGGTTCTACGACGTCGCGAGGCAAATATGGTCGAATTACCACTGGAATCAGTCGTTGCAGCATAACGTGATAGTCATGTGTCTTTAGACCAACAAACTTGTGTTGCACCTCGTCCACTGCTCCAGTTATAGTAGCTGCATACGTGGCCGGATAACGAACGCCCTTAAACCAGTGAAATACAGAACGTCTAAGTGTCGGCTTCACTGTGTACGGTGCAGCTGGCATCTTGTTGTACACTCCTTTCCTATCCCTCCTCAACCACAAGGGACGACGTAGATTCATTGATTCCAAATCTTTGCGCGCTTTGGGAGTATCTTTAGTCTTGAACTTAATACCGAGAATTGTTCCCACCACGCTGTCGCACACATTCTTTTCTATGTGCATCGCGTCCAAGTTGTTCCTCAGCTTCAACTTCGACCAGTAAGGGAGTTCAAAGAATATACTCTTGTGATCCCAATAGCTCAGATCATGTGGAGGAATTGGATTGCATTTCTTTACATCCGCGTCGTTAGTCAACACACCAAAGTCGAAATAGCTCAACCTCTCTAAAATCTCTTCGCCCGACCAACTACGGGGTTTAGGATTGTTCTCTACCGTCCCGTCGAAATGAGCTTCATCCTGTCGCCAAGGGTGGTCGTGAGGGAGCCATCTACGGTGACCCAAGTAACACACCTTCCCTGCGTGCCAACTAGAGTTCACGTCGTCCAAACATATAGGACATCCATTATATCCTTTTGTCCTGCACGCTGCCAACATCCCATACGCTGGAAAATCGCTGATCGTCCACATTACGGCAGCCCTCATCGTGAACATCGTGTCAGTGAATTTGTCATAAGTTGGGACTCCATTTTCCCACAACAGTTTCAGCTCGTCGATCAAAGGTCTGAGGTAGACATCTTAGCACTTCCCTGGAGATTTAGGACCTGGAATTAGTACAGTAAGGAAATTAAATTCCTTGTTCATGCACATCCACGGAGGCAGGTTGTACGGCATCAGAATTACTGGCCAAGTGCTTACGGCGGAGCTATTACTTCCCCAAGGATTGAATCCGTCTGTAGATAGGCCGAGTCTAACATTTCTAACCTCTGCAGCAAAGTTTCCGAATTCTCTGTCGAAATGTTTGAAACCCTCCCCATCCGCGGCGTGTCGCAGGACATCGTCATCTATTCGCTTTTCTGCGTACCATCGCATCGCCTCTGCTGTGTGTAGAGACATGTACAGGCGCTGCAATCTGGGAATCAAGGGAAAATATCGAACAACTTTCACAGGAATTCTCTTTTTCGAACTCTTCCTATTCACCTGGAATCTGCACTGGCCACATACGGGACAATAGTCCAAATCTTTATACTCTTTGCAAAATAGCACACAATCATTCGGACATGCGTCAATTATCCTGTACTTTAGGCCGAGGCTGCTCAAGATATTTCTAACCTTATAATGAGATTTAGGAAGATTGTGATCATCAGGAAGCAACTTACATATTTGCTCCTGAATTTCGTCAAAAGCACTCACTGACATTTTGTGCTTCACTTTTATCTTCATTTGCTCCATCACATATTGCAACACATTCTCTCGACATCCAGGGAACACCGGGGTCTGCGCTTCAAGTAGCATCCGGTTGTACTTATCCATCTCACTGGTGTCAGTGGCCAAGCTAGCAGCGGGGAATATGTCATCATGCTCATCAGTGGTACTGTAACCTCCGTCTTGGTGTTGGTGTCCACCATGACTAAATCCCGGAAACGCATCATGGACCAAATCTACAGTTGGATTGCAAGCTGGGGGTCCGGCACCACTGCCGCTGGATGATGCACCATGGTAACTGTACCCTGAGCTGAAGTCTGCTGCGCTGAACTCTACTGCTTCACCATGCTCGCTCCATGTAGTGTAACTCCACATCATACCATTTTCGTACAGGTGTTGCACCATAACATTAACCTCCGCATACTGACAATTAAGACATTTCTGGCACGGACACCTGAAACGCTTCTTTCCATGACCATGTTCTATCGCAAAATTCACAAATTCGCTAATTCCATCCATATACCGGACATCACATCTATTCTTTAACTTCATCCAACTCTTCTCCATACTGCTACAAAATATTATAATTAATTAATTATTACATATATATATATTAGTCCATTAATTTACCATTAATTATACGTACTCGATCTACATCGATCCATCAAATTACGTACGTAATTTAATCTGTATATATAGCTAATTAACATTCATGCATGTATGTACGTACGTACGTACGGTTTCCCTAAATATATATATATATATTTAATCATGCAAATTTTAACTGCCTACGTACGTACGTACGTACCTGCTCGCCTTCTCGATATCTGCAGTTAATTAAGCTAGCTAGTGATCGAACACCGGAGATCCTTTAATTAATTTCTAGCCCCGGCCTAGCCTAATCCGGCCTTCTCCTTCTCCTTCGATCTCAAAATTCCCCACGGGAGAAAATATAATGGAATGATCGAAGCTAAGAGAGTTTGGCATGGCCTATATATATAATGCTTCACTTAGACGACGGAGGTGTCGGTACGTCGTCTAAGTGGAACTTACACCACGACGTGTCGGTCCGTTGTCCAGGTGATCACTTCTCCGAGGTCCAAGTAAAACTTAGACGACGGAGATGTAATTCTCCGTCGTCTAAGTTTTACTTGGACCACGGAGAAAGCTCCGAGGTCTAAATGTTACTTAGACGACGGAGATGTAATTCTCCGTCGTCCAAGTGATAACCTGGACGACGGATACGTCTCCGAGGTCCAGGTACTTACCTAGACGACGGAGAAATTTCACATCCGTCGTCTAAGTTACACTTAGACCTCGGAGATTTCTCCGTGGTCCAAGTAACACTTAGACGACGGAGAATTACATCTCCGTCGTCTAAGTGTTACTTGGACCACGGAGAAATCTCCGAGGTCTAAGTGTAACTTAGACGACGGAACTAATACTGTTCCGTCGTCTAAGTCCTCTTTTCTTGTAGTGGGCCTTTGGAAGGTCGGTACAAGCGGTAATTCGTCTTCAATTTGGGCTCGGCTGCGTAGTGAGCTTAATGATTTTTTGGGTGTCAACATTAGCCTTCTTCATTATGTTGGAAAATTCATGAAAGAGTCAAATTCTACTTCTATTCTTTTTCTTTTCGCCGCTGGGCCATCCTAGACTGGAACCAGCTTCTCGACAAACTTCTATTTCAACAATGGAATTTCCCATTCCTTGAGCTGTTATTTCAAATATGTCCTCCCCGTTTCGTTTGGTGTGAATTTTCCTAATACGAATTAACAACTTGTTGGGCTTATCTATTTCTTCACTTTCTCGAGCATCAAAGAAAACTTCACATAATAAAAAAATAACACAAAAAACAGTTTCCTTTTTCTTTGGGCTGGTTGAATTAGGGAGCCCGACTCAATTCTAATGTAACAAGTCAAGCCCTTTGCAGTAAACTAAGACGTCTTTTCTTTTCTTCTCATCTTCTACTGCGACTTCCTTCGATCTATCTATTGTGACTTCCAATTTTATTTCAAATCCCAGAGAAGAGTTTCCCGCGCGCTCTTCAAAGGGAGGACAAAACGGGGAAGAGAGATTGACTTCATAATATTCTCGATTTGGCAACCCAAAGGTTAATCATCTCACTTGTTGTCATTGATACTTTTTTTCTATAAGATTTGTGATCGAATTGATTATGCGTATGCACTTTCTTGCTTGTAGATTTACTATGCGAGTGATCAAGCATCTCTTATCATTTTGCTTATTGCATGTGTATATCTACTAACAATCCTCCTCTTCATCACCGTGGGAAGAGACATATTTGAACCATTGGGTTGAAAGAAGACCGCTTAGGCTTTGATCGATCTTGATTATTATGAAATAAAGGATTGATGCCATGCCTTTCTGTGTGTTCTTCTTCTTTTGCCCTTTTTTTTTGTTTAAAAGAGACACTGTACAACATGTATTCCTTATGCCTAAGCTTATTTTCTTCTACCTTTGTACGTTCTTTCTCTCTATCTCTCTTTGTTTGTCATTCTTCTCTCTCTCAGTTTTTGTTTTGTTTGCATATGTATAAGTAAATGAGATTATATACTAGACAATTCCCTATTGTGCGTCTGGATCTTGATTTTCAAATTTCAAATATATGGTGGTGTCACGGCTGTAGCAAACACAGTGAACTTTTGTACTAGCAGAGCAATGCTTGATGCTATATTGATCATATTTTCTTTGTTTGGCATTTTATTAGCTTGGCATGATTCATAGGTTGTGTCGCGTTTGAGTAATTGTGCTTAGCTTGGATTTATTGTCCCTCGATCATTCTTATTGGAAGCAACGATGCGTATGAATATCATGCTTGGTTCGCTGCCATATTAATGTGCTTATGGCGAGTTCTTTTTTCTTAAGTATCTCTTTTGTTTCCCACCCTTACTTTTTAGGGAATGGGCATGTGCATTATTGACATGTATTACTGGTTTTCCTCCTTGAGTGCATTGCTTACAATGCATTTATGATGAGCATTGTTGTGCTTATGGCATACCATAGTGTTTGTCATTTTATTTCATTGGCCATAGTGTACTTCGGTAGCTGTCATAATGCTTTCTCTTTTTCTGTTTTTTTTTTCACTTACAAGTAGTTTCTACCCGTGATAAATAATGGCTAAGAAGTAGGAACCTATTCAACTTCTAAATCACCAAGTTTCCATAAAAGATGGTCTAACAAATGATGTCATTGTCGTGGAATACGAAGATGACCTGGAATCAAGGAGCCTTATTTCACCAAAACCTATCTCCAGACTTTGTATTGAGCGTGGAGATTTCTCTGCAGTCCTAATATGCTTACGCACTACTTCAGTGGCAGCAGATGGGTGGTTATTTTTTGTTGCTAAATAGGTGAAAAAGAATGAAGATGAGGGGAACAACATATTTTCTCTTGTAGGGGGGAATATTTCTTTTTTTATCATTAATGTTTGTAGGGGGACGATGCAACATCCACTTTGGCCGTTCTAGGAAGCCTGGCGGTTGACAACGTTGCTAGGACTTTTTCTGGCCCGAGTAAAGTTTAAGTCTCCAGGTAGCCAATGCCGCTAGATCGAGGACCACATCAGGGACATCCCATCTAGGGTGATTAGCCTTCGGGGTAGTTCGTGTACGAGAGAGATGGGTGCTGGGCACCAGTCATCTATGTGTCGGAGCTACCCACTCTTGTGCTCGTCTCTCGAGGCGCATGACTGAGGTGTGAGGCATATCCAAAAGGTATGTCGATCGCCTGAGTAGGTTAAGTGGTCGGACCTACGGTAGGTGCGCTTGGTGAGTAGGGTAAGAACTGGTAGAGCAATAATTGTATGCCCATCTGCTCAGTGGTTGAAATTATGATGAGTTTAGAAGAGATGTCAAGGGGGGATGTGTGCATGTGTGACATCTGTAAGTCAACACTGGTTCTCAAGGTTCAAATGTGGGGCCATCAAGCACGTTCATTGATGATGTCATTATTGCGGCTTGCGAAGAGATGTTTTGTGGTTTAAAATTCAAATGACTTAAGACACGTGTTGAAGATCAACAGTTTTGTGCACATATGCGACGACGGGTTGAGAAGCGCTAAGAGATTTTTTCTTCTTAGTATATAAGGACTTTTAGCCAAGTCATTTTGCCATTTCGCACTTCAGAGATAAAGTTGGAGCATTTTGCAGTGTTTTATAGTGCTTATGTGAAGACTTACTGCTCTCGATTTGTAGTTGATTTCCTCGATCTTCATTGCTCAAAAAGTTAAATCTATGAGCTCTTCTCCTCTTATGCTATTGTGTTATTAGATTTGTACATGTTTTATGCTGGATTCACTGGGTTTTGATTTTGATTTATGGTAGTATGCATGTCGAAGTGTGTTTGTATGGGTATTTGATGTGATTTGATGCGAAGAGCTAGTTATAAGCGTAGGAGACCAAGTGTTGATTGATATGTTTGGATAGGAAGTATTGTAGATGTAGTTAGAAAGCTTTTGAAGTTCTTTATGTATTGTTGAGTGGATAGTTCTGTATAGGCTGTTTGATGATGGATAGGCGGTACAAGTACCGTTGGGGTCGTGTAGTGCCAAAGAGTGTGAAAGCTTCTATGATAAGTATAATATACCTCGTTCCGTTCAGCTGCGGCCGCCGGATCCTGGAGAGGCATTTACCGAAATGCTAATGGGCCAAATATACGTTCATGAGTGGCATATACTAAATGGAACCACATGCTACTTCACCCCTTCTTCCAGTACGTGCTGTCACATTTTAATGTTGCCTTGGGGCAGTGTGGGCCAGTGATGACGAGGGTGCTGATATCGCTGTACAAAAATTTTAAGTTGTCGCGCTTGCATTTCCCTATGATGGTAAAGATCACCTAGTTCTTCAATACAAGCTATGTCAAGCAAGATTGGGGTTACGGTACCATGACGTTGTCACCAAAGAAGTCGAAGAAGTCGTGGTTTCAGGACATGCAGTCGTTGGTGACTGTTTTGCATCGTAAGGCTTGCTTGGCTAGCAGGAATTAGGAGTTTGGGGACCGCCAAGGTGTCAAAGGGTTTCCTCATGTTCTTACCTCCTTTAAACCGCTAGGTTGTTTTGAGGCGCTTTATAATTGTGATAGTTTGTTGTCGAATGATTTGCTTTGATGATAGCCGGTATACTGACTTTGCTTGCTGTTGTGTTTTTTGTTACTGTGTAGTGAGATATAGATTTTTTTCCTTGTGAGAGGGAGGAGGATCGGTTGGCGAAGGTTTTTTACTAATGGGACCACCCATAAGTGTGCCTGATTATTGGGAGCTCAACGACCCTGATATTATCGAGCGGACGAGGATATTTCGCAGACCTGGTGTGTGTTTGGCTTTGTTGGTTGTTTCCTTTTTTCTTCTTCAATATAATAGGTGGTGGTTTGATCATTATGCACTACTCTTGTTTCCTCGCAGCCAAGAGCACTGTTGTAAGTATAGACTAGAGGATGGAGAAGGCTAAGTTTGCGGGGATGCTGGGGCGCCTGATGTCGTAAGCCGCAAATACCACCAAGCTAACACAGGGGCCTGATAGTGCCTTAGTACGAGGGAACGAAGAGCGCAAGATGGCCTTTCCCTCTTCCAAGGAGATGCATGAGGCTGAAGTTATCCTACTAGACGAGGAGGAGAGAGAATGATGATACGAAAGCTACACCACAAGAGGGAAAAGGCAATGAAAGATAAAGAGAGTCCCTTACACAGGCAAAGTGTTGGATCATGATGTGGAGTAGCTCTCGGCCACCCAAGTCTTGGTGCAGACAGAGCATGCGTGGGTGAAGTATGAAGCCAAGAAGGCTTAGAAGAAATGCCCTGCTAGCAAACATAAAGAATATTAGAAGTTTAAGAAGAGAAAGTCCTTGGTGGGGAAGACGAGATCTATTGTCGCCTGAGAAATGGGTCACCACTCACCCGTGTTATAGGCGATAATGACGGAGGAGAGAGTAGCCAAGGAGGAGCGAAATGAGATGGATAACGGGGAATCTGACGACGAGGAGAGGATGCCGTACAATTCACCTGTCTGTACTCCCCCTGGGTCTCCACCCTTGGGGCAACAGACAAGGAGTAAAGGGCCAAGCAAAAGTGTCGAGTCGAGCGGCCCTACAACACACACACCCAAGGTGTCCGAGGAGGTGGCCAGAAACCTACTAGAGTAGTATATCAAGTTTTTGCGCAAAACCTTACCTCTGGACATTATGGCCAAGCAAAGAAAGTGGACACTGAATATGGATAGCCTTAATAACCACAATAGCCTGTTCTTAGAGGTGGTGCGATAGGTACATGACCTTCACCAAGCCATACTTCTGGAGGAGCCAGACGAGGTGCCGGGAGAGCTGGTGGTGTTCAAAAAAAAGGCGCGACAGTTAGAGGAATCGCTCAAGAGTAGGGAGGTGGTATTGTTAACGACTAACGACAATCTCATGAAGTATGTGGCTTTGGAGAATGAGCTTCGAGATAAAGTGCAAATTTTGCAGCAGGGCGCCAAAGACATGGCAGGGTAGACAGCTAAGGCATTTAAGGCGTGCCATAATTGTTCTGGCCTCTATCTTGTTGGCTGGAAGGGTGCCCATTGTCTTGTAAGAGATGATGGGATCCAGCCAGCTGGGTTCAGTGGGCATTTTAGGTAGGATCTCAGAGAAGCTCTTGGCAATGCTTAGAGTATCAATGATCTTTACCTTTGTTGATTAGTAGATGTGGGGTAGGGTGCGGTGGCAAGGCAAGCTAACGCATCGGCCTTGGCTTTCTGGGCATGTGGCACTTGAGTCATATTGAAGAATTTGAGTTTTGAAAGGTTGTGCCTAGCCAGTGCTAGGTAAGCAGCCATGGATCCCTCTTTTCCCTCAAAGTCCCTAGTTACCTGATTAATGACAAGTTGTGAATCACTGTATATGTGATGTTAGAGGCGCTTGAGAGGCGCGCCAATTGTAGCCCTGCAATAAGTGCATCATACTCCGCTTCGTTATTGGAAGCATAGAATTTAAACTTTAGGGAATATTTTGCATGAATGCCCCTCAGTCTTGTGAGGATGACTCCAGCGCCACTGGCTGACTGGTTTGTGATAGTGATTGTCCAGTTTCTCACTGGGCATGTTTGTCCTCGGCCTTCATGTATTATGCTATGAAATCTACCACCGTTTGCCCATTTACAACGGTGCAAGTTTTTTATTCGATGTCGAACTCACTGAGCTCGATGACCCACTTACTCAAGCGGCCAGTATGGTTCGAGGACTGAAGGACTTAACGGAGTGGGAGGTTGGTAAGGACCTGTATTTTATGCGATTAAAAGTATGGACATGGATGTTGAGCATTCCTGACTAAAGCCAGCACCACTTGTCAAAAGTTGTGTTGCATTTCTCAGCGCCTGTAAATCCCTTGCCTGTAAAAAGGATGGAAAGCTTGTTATCAGTGTCACACCGTACAAGGGTAGAGCCGACAACTGTGAGTCAAGTTTACCTGTGATGGCTTGATCTTTTCAGGATTTGCCTCGATGCCCTGCTGGCTTACGATGTACCCTAATAACTTTTTAGCGGTGATGCCAAACGCGCATTTAGCTAGATTCAAGTGGACGCCATGCTCCATTAGCATCTGAAAAACGATGCAGAGATTGGTCATGTGGCCCTTGGCGGTTGTGCTTTTGACCAAGATGTCATTGATTTAGACCTCCTCTATTGTGCCATTCACATGTCGGAAGATGTAGGTCATGAAGCGCTAGTACATAGACCTAGCATTCTTGAGGCCGAACGACATAACTTTGTAGCAATAGAGGCCTTTTTCTGTTGTGAAGGTTGTTGCGTCTTGGTCATCCGGGTGCATGAGGATTTGGTTATACCCTGAATAAGTAAAGTGGAAAAGAGCTCATGTCCAGCTGTGACGTCTATCAGTTATTTGATATGGGGGAGCGAGAAGCTTTCCTTAGGGAAGGCCTTGTTGAGGTTTATGTAGTCGACACACATTCGCTAGCTACTACTGCTTTTCTTCACCATTACCACATTCGAGTTCACATTAGAGTAATGAACCAGGCGGATAAAACCAATCTTGAGCAGTCGGTCTACCTCATTATATGCGCACTGCTTTTACTTGGTGTTAGGAGTAATACTTAATTTATGGGAAAAAAAATTAAATCAACAAATATACCTGACATGTCCGCGTAGGACCAAGAAAATACCCCCTAATACTCAATGAGCAGTTGCGTTAACTTTGCTGCAATAGCGGGATCAAGTTGGGCGCCAATCCTGACTTTGCGATTAGGATGAGCAGGGTTAAGCTCGACCTCGACGAGGGAGTCCCCAGTATCTAGTGGTCCAAGGGCATTGACGCCATCCTCGAGATCGTTTAGGGTTTAGGGAAGCGAACTAACACTACGCCAAAAACTAGCACAGACAATACCTCTCAAAAAACATCTAACAGTTTTGCCATTGTCCCAAAAAAAAACCATTGTCTATATAAGGCATATAGACAACTGAAATATGTTAGTTGTTGTAGTAGCTTAAATCAGACTATAGACTGTGTGAGCTATTGTCTGTTACTAAACATTCAGACAATACGTCTATTTATGGATGTTGTGTGATTCACGACAATAGACAATGGTTATTTACACGTTGAATGAAAGTATTCAGACAATTGTGCATTGTATCATTGTCTTATGTCAGACAATAGTTTAGTTGGGCCATTGTCTAATGTTGTTTAGACAACATTTTTTTTTAGTCAGTTGTCTATTGATTATGAAGGAAATTTAGGCCCTGGGTTTCCCGGCCAGCTCTAACACCTTGGTGAAAATTTTGATTTTCCTCCCTTATTGTTTGTATTTTCATTTTTTTGACATAATTTGATTTTAAATAAAAATCTCAGCCAATATCTTCCTTAACAAACCTTAGTCTCATCTAATTTTCTCCCTCTCTACTTCTTTGCCCTCTCTCTCTCTCTCTCTCTCTCTCTCTCTCTCTCTCTCTCTCTCTCTCTCTCTATCTCTTGTAAAACAAAACAAAAACCTTGTAGCAGTTTCCTCTACTCGTCGACGGTCCAACTTCATCCTTTGCGTCATTTTTAGGCCCATAATTATGCTCTAATTATGTCTCTAACCACATGCTTATTACTTGCCTTTTATTAATAAAGTATCATTTTTATTATGTTTCCTTGTTATGCCAGAAAATGAGGGATTGAAAAGGAAATTCTCTAAGAAATGGAATCTAATCACTTTTTAGAGAAGACGAGCAAGTTTCCTAAGCCTTCGGAGAAGATGGAGAAAAATTGAGAAAATGACGAAAATTCAACGGCCTGTTAACGGTCAACTCCGACGATCAGCAGTCAACTCTGGCAAGTCTTTGCCGGTTAATGACAAGGCCATGTCAAGTTGGTCCAAGACCTCAAGACCCAAGCCTACTTGGGAGATATTTTGAGAAGATGGGTGTGCATGCAAGTCACATGACTTTGGGTGAGTCACACCTCTTGGACCACTTAAAACTCACCTAGACCGCGGACCGTTTCCGTCGTCTAAGTGAGCTTTTCCTTCGTCTAAGTACTTAGATGACGGAACTTCTGTGGACTAGGTTACGTCCTCCAAGTACCGTCGTCCAGGTACTTAGACGACGGAAAACAAGGGTTGTGCGGTCCAAGTGGAGCTTAGACCACGGACTTTTTCCGCGGTCTAAGTGCTCACGTAGACAATGGAAAATCCTTTCTTCGTCGTCCAAGTGGGACTTAGACCATGGAGAAATAATTTTCCGAGGTCTAAGTGAAACTTAGACCGCGGACTTTTTCTGCGGTCTAAGTTCCACTTGGACTACGGAAAATATTTTCGCTGTAGTCTAAGTGAGCACTTAGACGGCCAAAAAGTCCGCGGTCTAAGTCATCACATAGACTACGGAGAAAGTTTTTTCCGTGGTCTAAGTGACCACTTAGACCACGGATATGGTGCATATTTCCGTCGTCTAAGTGTTTACTTAGACCACGAAAAATAGTTTCTCCGTAGTCTAAGTGATTATTTAAATTTTTTTAATTAAAACTTTAATGTAATGTAAAATATTAATAATTTAATTAAAATACTAAATTCTCATTTAAATAATTAAATATTTTTAAATTAATTAAAATAATAAATTGTTGATTAAATAATATAAATTTGTACATACATGAAATTAAATCATTCGGAATCGGAAAAAACAATATGATCGATAAACTACATAGCTAGAATACATGCAAACTACTAAAATACTGGAGGAGCATATGCGCTGCCGTGTCCCTCGCCTTCAGCCGTGTCGTCGTTTTCGGGGTACGGATTTGAAGGAGGTAGACACTGTTGTCGAGCCTGATTTTTCATGAGGGCGACGAGTTGGGTTATCTGCGTTTCTTGCTGATCAAGCCTCTGACACATAGATTGATTTTCCTGCCGTGCGAGTCGAGCCTCTTCAAAGGCTTCTTGGACGGCCGCAGCCTAAGTACTTTTCCCCGCCGAACATCCCGTAAATGAGTCGGAGAACAAATCTCGCTGGACCTTGCGCCCCATCCCCCTAACCTCCTTGCCAACTCTACGACCGTATACCTCATCGGCGATTGCAATTTGGCCCTCCATCGATAGAGGAGGCATGTCTTCCGGCGGCAAATCTGGGTGTGCAAGCTGCGTGTTGGCCAATTCCTGATGCGCCCGTTCTACCAACCTCGCCTGAAAAAAAATTAAATAATTATAAATTTGTACGACAATTTAATAAATAGTAATTAAATAATAACTACGCTATTAAAAGCATATATATATCACTTACGCTGTATTGACTTGCTTCATTCTTGAACCCAGACGTCACGTACACGCTGACGCTAGCATCCAGATAAGGATGTTTGGAGCCCTTATCTCTGTGCTCCTTGGCTATTTGGATCATTTGCTTGGAGCCGGAGGTATGATGTTTGTCCTTCTTCCCTCGGTTTGTCTTGTTGATATTGGAGAATTTCTGTTGGACAACATAAATCATTAAAAAGTTAATATGTAACTAAAATAAAAATAATTCAATTCTCTTAATTTATACAAAAAAATAATCACCTTATATTCTTCTCCTTAGAAGTGGTTACACAACCACTCTCACTCATCTTCCCTATCCCCACGCAGCACTACGGGGGTAGGCACGGGGCCGATATCGTCATAATACTTATGAAGTTTGTACTTCCAATCACGGTAGATGGCGTTTGCAGTTTGGTTGATGTGCCTAAGCATCTCCAGTGTGGAATCCACCTCATATTGTTCCTATAAGAAATAAATAGAAAATTATAATCGTATATATTATGAAATTACGATTTTTATTGGTTATTAGAAAATAAATTTAAAATTGTACGTATTACGTACCGAAAGTTCTTTAAACACTTTCGCCTTCTCTTCATCCGACAACACCTTCCAAGTAGGGGCAATCATACGAACCCTGTTGCGAATGATTGACCCGATGCTGTGCACTGAGAGACAAGCTAGCTGAGATGTGGGAGGGTCATCGGTGAATTCGTCGTACGGCAACTGGATCTTTTGTTTAGTTTCCTTGAACAATTTCTCGGATTTTCCGTCTTTTACGAGACCGCGAGTCTTTTTGGGTTGAGGATCTGTCGGGGCCCTCCTGACCTTGCGCCATGCGCTGTAGAGGATAGATTCAGAGGAGGCTGACGATGCCTGAGCACTTTCTGCAAGGGACGTCGGACCGGAATATGCGTCATCACCGGTCGGGATAGGGCGGTCAGCGAAAATTTCCCCAATGGGCACTGTCGAAGGACCAGCTGAAGGGTCCAGAGGAGGCGCGTCGTTGTCCTCCTCTAAATCCCAACCGACTTGCTCTGCCAAGCGTCGAAGTAGAGCATATTTAGCCTCCTTTTGGGCCTTTTCCTTTCCTGACGGGGCCATTTTAACCTAGGAGTTGTTAAAATATTATTACCATAACAATTATATATAAAAATTTACGATAATTATTTACAAGTATTAAGTGCGCCTAAGATTTAAAGAGAGTACACTAGCTTAGTGTTTAGGTCGTTCAATGGACGTGTGACCCGCGCGATAAAGTATAAATTTTCAATTAATCAGCTTTGATTCAATCGAAAAACAAGGCCAGTTAGGGATAGAAATAACGCGAGAAACAGGACTAATTTTGACAAAACACCCCGACGCTAACCAAATCAATGGTATATACTCTATTGGTGTTAGTGAAAGGACCCAACCCCGATTTAGCCACCTAAACCGGAATCGAACCCCTTCGAAAACATGAACCAACAAAAATTTTCCGAAATTTGGGCAGAGTTTCGTTACTAGCGTGGAATTACCTTAACCTGCACGCGGAAAACACACTTCGTCCTATGCCACAAAAATCAAACCGTGGGCACCAATCCCATCCGGATTTCTCAACATCAATATAATCAACAAACAGTAAACATACTGTACTATATATATGTATATCCGAGAAAATCCGTATAAACAAGTATCAGGATGTATCAGAGCGACCTCTAGTGTAAAATATATACAACATATACATCAGTAGGTGAAACTGAAACCTACTGGAAAACACAGGTGACTCTGATCACTAGCCTCCAAACCGCGACGTGAAAATACCAAACCTGAACTGCAACTGGGCACGGAAACCGAAAAGCCCAGGGGAAAGACAGTAAACACGTTAGAGTGAGTGGACGAAAATAAATGTCTTTCACCAGTTTATATATATGCTTAAAATCACATATGCGAGTCCAGGTAAATAAAATAACAAGTACACGAGGTAAACTCATACTCCTCCAGTGTACTGAGCTTGCAAGTAAAATTCCACGGGGTCACTCATGGACTCCTCCGTGCTAGTACAGTCAGAATCACGGGATCCCAGACCCACACGTGATTCTAGCCAGAAATGGCCTCAGGCCAAAGGTCTGCCTCCCCCCGGTAAAGACCTCGGGTCAGGAGTCACAGCCTCCCCTGGCAAAGGCGTACCATCGGGGATCAGCCGAGAGGCAAGTGTATCGATACAACAACGTAACCACAACTGTACTCTGTGTAAACCAAATCATAAACATTTCGATGCAAATGCATGAACAACATATAAGTATATGTATACTCGTATACGTATATCCGTATAAGTATAATCGTAAAACACATGCTCATGTAATTCGAAATCTCATATGCATGCTCAAGTTCATAAATCATATAAAAGACTCGCAAGAATTCCGTGAAAAGAAATGTCCACTCACAGATCAGCTAGCGCGAACTCGCGCTAAACTCGTGGTCCGGCGGAAGTTCCCTCGCCCGAAGCACGATCACGATCCAAATCTCGATCTCGATCTCCTAAATAAATATACACATAACTGATCAAAATCGTAATCCACAACATTGTACGGATGCACGGAAACCAACTGTTCCCGGAAATACGAAATGCAGTACAAAATGAATTACGGAAATCCCGAAATCCCCACTCGAAATCTCAACTGAAAATCGGTTAACCAAATCAACCCGAAAACCTCCATACGATAACCGGGGCGTGATTACGAGAAAAATGACACTAATTACATCGAAATCTGAAAAGATGACTTTTTGACCGCCGTTGACCGCCGTCGCCGGCGGCGGCGCGCCGTCAACGGTGGAATCACACGGCCAAACTCTCCAGTTCTCTAGGTCTCATCAAGGCGAGCAAGATTCCCTTCTACCTCACCAACCAATTCCAAGCTGAACTACCTCAATTCTTCAAAACCAATTCAGAATACCCAAATCGAATCCCAATTCGGGTTCACTCAAAAACTTCATCTTGTTCAAAACCAATTAACTAGAAAGCTTCAATGAGGTGTGGGGAGCAAAACCCCCAACAACTCGACCCTCAAAACTCGCCGGAACTGTCTCCACCGTCACCGGCGAAACCATCCCGTTCGGCCAAGCTCGGGTTACCTCAAAACCAACTCATTTCAACCCAAACCAAGTTCTAACACACTCGAAATCACGAGAGGGATCGAACCATACCTGTCCCGTGGCGGATGGTGGCCGGAAAAAGGTCGCCGGAGGTTGACTTCCCGTTTGGCAAACTTTCCCTTTCGGTCCGATGGCTTACTTTCCAAATATGGAAAGTCAACAAGATTCAAGTCGGTCAACGCCCAAAATGAAGTTTTCGACTAACTCTCGACTATATTTCGAATTTTTGATATTTATACTCGTCCCTCGGGTCGATCGACGGTCCGAAATGAAAATATGAAATGATTCGGATAAGCTCGAAACAAACGGATAAACTCGTCGAAACCCGAAACTTCAAATAATCATAAAATATTCCTCGGCTATCGGAAAAATCTTCTGAAACCACCCACGAGCTCGAAATCACGTACTCTACAATTTCCGTGAAGACGCTCAACCCAAACTCTCGACCGAAAACAAAGTCGCAAATCGAATCGGCAAACCACATAATATCGCAAAACTGCGACTATAACTCAAATCTCGAGAATCGTGCCAAACACACCTCTGATTCTGGTTCGGGTCGTCACAGTTAGTCTTTCTTAGATCCAAAATCTGTCACCAGTCATAACCCGTTTCTAAACACCATGTCCGACATTCAGCCAATCTTTCAAAAATTTACACTCCCTCAAGTCCTTTGCAAACTCTACCATCAATCTCGTGTCCATAACTTCACTTAGGTTATGGTGTGTGGTGATGAAATCTACACATCACGAGGGGTTAAGGAGATAAGTTAGGAAATGAGGTGCCATCTATTTTAAAGAGTGTGACTTAATAAACCAAAGTTATGTACTAAATTTAAATCAAAGACTACCAATTTACTATAAAATTGTCATAATAACCAATTTATTATTTTTAATAATTCACTAATTTACCATATTTACTACAAATTTACAATATTACAACAATATTTACAAATTATAATTACATGCAATAGTAATTACCAATTATAATATTAATTAAAATAATATTTAATTACAATAATTAATTATTATTTACCATGCCTTTACAATAATTAATTATCATGCATTTACTAACTAATATTAATTATTATTACCAATTATTACTAATATATTATTTTTACTAATTAATTAACTAATTAAATTATAATTATGTTTACAATTTAAAAAATTACCTAAAAGATGAGTCGCCGAAATGTCGCCGGAGTAGAGAGTCGCCGGAGGAGGGAGGCCGGATTTTTGAGAGAGAGTGAGAGAGAGAGAGAGGAGAGGGATGATTTGATTGAGAATGGAATGAGGAAAAGGCTTGGCCTTACTGCCTTTTATAGAGTTCCACTTAGACGACGGAGCCCTATTTTCCGTCGTCTAAGTGCACTCAGACGACGGAAAAGGGTGTTGCCGTCGTTTAAGAGAACCGTTTCAAATTTTTCAACCGGCGCCCAATTAATTTGGCGGGTGGGAGTTAACCGCCTTAATTTTGGGAAGCGTTTCAAATTTGACTTAGACGATGGAGATAGGTTTCTCCGTCGTCAAAGTCAAAATTTGAACCGTTTCCCCAAAAATAAGGCGGTGGTTATTAGACTGCCATGGTTCTTCAACCTAGACGACGGAGACACACATCTCCGTCGTCGAGGTGGCCATCTGGACGACGGAGATGTTCTTTTTCCGTCGTCCAGGTGGTCACCTGGACGACGGACATGGTTAGTCTCCGTGGTCCAAGTGAAATTTACGTAAAATTAATTTTTAAAAATAATTCACAAGGAAGTTGCCGATTTGTCATTCGAATTAAATAATCGTAAAATATCTATTAACACATCGTATATATAAAAAAATTTGAGACGATGAATAATCTTACGTCTTTAAACTTTTTATGTATCTACTAATCTTTATAACTTAAGTGTTATTAAGTATATGATCATTGCATATCAATATTAACGAAATTGAATTTGGACAAAACAACCGTTGGATACATTCGCCGTAAGACAATATATAATTACAATAATTTTCAGAAAATAGTAAGTACGTGAAGGGTTTCATCGGCACAGTTAACCGCAAAACCGAAATTTTGACAAACCGAAAACATGGATACACGAAAATTCTTAATTCTTATTTTGGAACCGTCGAATCTCACACTCCAAGAATTGTTTACTCTATGGTCTTGACCAAAAGAATATGCATTGGGACATGGTGTAGATGGTCGTTGTCTTAGATAAAATTATGAAATCTGAACTTAGACGTTTGCGTCGTCTAAGAGAAAATTCCCTTAACTTGGGATTGGGGCTTTAGGGTTTAGGGTTTGGGGTATACTTAGACGACGGGTTGACAATTTTGCGTTGTCTAAGTACTATTTTTAGGATTTAGGATTTTATATATACCTCATTAATTGCATCAATAATCTCATCTTCAGTTAGATCTGTACAACCATCAGGCATCGGTAATCGTTCACCATCTTGAACCAGACCCATTATGTCGGAGGGGATGACAGAAATATTAGGCTCTTGATAGGCAGGAATGTCCCTTTCCGGTTCAGCAACATCTTCAGTCATCGGTGTCCCTTCAATTGCCATAATATTCCATATTCCTCGATGAGAGATATGGTTCACTATTTTCCACCCTTCAACTTTCTACAAACATCATCGATATGTATATAAACAAAATACTGAGACATACGTACGTATGTACCCATTGGAAGAAATAATCAGGGAACTTCTTCTTAACCATTTTCTCAAATCACGCTGAACTCTTGTCCGGATTTAACGTCTGAAGCCTCTCCCAGATTTAACGCCTGAAACCTCTCCCTGTATGACATCATGTACGGCTCAACTTTGTCATAGTCTTGCAACACTACCCAATGTGCCTCAATAAGTTATACCCGTGTTAACAATTCCTTTAGTACTCCTCTAAACGGTCGTACGACATTTGTGATGACAGAAAGATTGATGCGGACACTGGGATCGGAGGCAGTGGGAGGTGGTGGATCTTTGAGGTACCTATTATAGTAAGTAACACACTCATGCATTAGGTATGTCTCGGCTATGGAGCCATCCGGTGCCGACCTGTTTTTGACGAATCTTTTATACTGTCCAACCTGTCTACAAAATCAAACGTTCAATTAATACATTGTAGAATAAGTACATATAGCTAGTAATCTCCAGTGGAACAAATTATGAATCGAAAAACTTGTATAATTAATTAGTTGTACGTACTTTTCTTAAGGATACATCCAAGTGTACTAGACCAGACCAGAAATGAGCACCTGCTCGGGCAGGTGGATCATTAGGTGAATAATGAGGTCAAAGAAAGCAGGGGAAAAATCCTCTCTAGTTTGCAAATGATGTGCACAATTTGTTGTTGCAGTTCCACCACATCTGACTTCTATAATTCTCTGGTGCATAACCTCTGCCACCATCTGCACAATGCCACTATTGGTTCTACGACGTCACAAGACAAATATGGTCGAATTACCACTAGAATCAGACGTTGCAGCATAACGTGATAGTCATGTGTCTTTAGACCAAAAACCTTGTATTGCACCTCGTCCACTGCTCCAATTATAGTAGCTGCATATGTAGCCAGATAACGAACTCTCTTAAACCAGTGAAATACAGAACGTCTAAGTGTCGGCTTCACTGTGTAAGGTGTAGTTAGCATCTTGTTGTACACTCCTCTCATATTCCTCCTCAATCACAAGAGACGACGTAGATTCATTGATTCCAGATCTTTGCGCGCTTTGGGAGTATCTTTAGTCTTGAACTTAATACCAAGAATTGTTCCCACCACACTGTCGCACACATTTTTTCTATGGGCATCGCGTCCAAGTTGTTCCTCAGCTTCAACTTCGACAAGTTAGGGAGTTCAAAGAATATACTCTTGCGATGCCAATAGCTGAGATCATGTGGAGGTATTGGATTGCATTTCTTTACATCCGCATCATTGGTCAACACACCAAAGTCGAAATAGTTCAACCTCTCTAAAATCTCTTCGCCCGACGAACTTCGGGGTTTAGGATTGTTGTCTACCATCCCATTGAAATGAGCTTCATCCTATCGCCACGGGTGGTCGTGAGGAAGCCATCTACGGTGACCCAAGTAACACACATTCCCCACGTGCCAACTAGAGTTTACGTCGTCTAAACATATAGGATATCCATTATATCCTTTCGTCCTGCAGGCTGCCAACATCTCATACGCTGAAAAATTGCTAATCGTCCACATTACGGCAGCCCTCATCGTGTCGGTGAATTTGTCATAAGTTGGGACTCCATTGTGCCACAAGTTGGGACTCTATTTTGTCACAACAGTTTCAGCTCGTCGATCAAAGGTTTGAGGTAGACATCGAAGCACTTCCCCAGAGATTTAGGACCTGGAATTAGCAGAGTAAGGAAATTAAATTCCTTGTTCATGCACATCCACGGAGGCAAGTTGTACGGCATCACAATAACTAGCCAAGTGCTGACGACGGAGCTATTACTACCCAAAGGATTGAATCTGTCTATAGATTATTCGAGTCAAACATTTCTAACCTCTACGGCAAAGTCTCCAAATTCTCTGTCGAAATTTTTGAAAGCCTTCCCATCTGTGGCGTGTCTCAGGACATCATCATCTATTTGCTTTTTTGCGTATCATCACATCGCCTCTGCTTAATATAGAGACATGTACAGGAGCTGCAATCTGGGAATCAAGGAAAAATATCGAAGAACTTTCACAGGAATTCTCTTTTTCGAACTCTTTCTATTCAGCTCATACCTGCACTGGCCACATACGGGACAATAGTCCAAATCTTTATACTCTTTGTAGAACAACACACAATTATTCGAACATGCTTCAATTATCCTGTACTTTAGGCCGAGGCTGCTCAAGATATTTCTAACCTTATAATGGGATTTAGGAAGATTGTGATCATCAGGAAGCAACTTACATATTTGCTCCTGAATTTCGTCAAAAGCATTGACTGACATTTTGTGCTTCACTTTTATCTTCATTTGCTCCATCACATATTGCAACACATTCTCTCGACATCCAAGGTACACCAGAGTCTGCTTTAAGTAGCATCTTGTTGCACTTATCCATCTCACTACTGTCAGTGGCCAAGCTAGCAGCGGAGAATGTGTCATCATGCTCATGAGTGGTATTGTAACCTCCCTCTCGGTGTTGGTGTCCACCATGACTAAATCCCGGAAACGCATTAAGAACCAAATCTGCAGTTGGGTTCCAAGCAGGGGGGCCGGCACCACTGCCGCTGGATGAGGCATCATTGTAACTGTACCCTGAGCTGAAGTATGCTGCTTCACCATGCTCGGCCCACGTAGTGTAACTCCAAATCATACCATTTTCGTACAGATGTTACACCATAACATTAACCTCCACATACTGACAGTTAAGACATTTTTGGCACGGACACCTGAAACGCTTCTTTCCCTTACCATGTTCTATCGCAAAATTCACAAATTCGCTAATTCCATCCAATACCGGACATCACTTCAATTCCGAAACTTCATCCAACTCTTGTCCCTACTTCTACGAATTTTAACAATTAATTATCATATTAGTCAACTATTCTATATATATATATATATAGATTTTCAAGCTAGTAATTATATATGAAACTATTATATATGCACAAATTTTCAACTACCTTAATATATTAAATTAAATTATTAATTAATTACCTTAAATAATTACCTTTATTAATTATTGGTGAATATATGTATTCGATCTACATCAATTAATTACGGAAATATGTCTAACATACATGTACGTTTTAAGTAAGTATTAAATAAATTTTTAAACCTCAATGCATATATATACGTACTACATACTGATCAATATTAATTAACTAATATATATATAATAAATTACCTAACTTAATTATAAATATATATTATAACGTACTAATTATTAACAATGCAATCAATCAAATGTACAATTAATTATATATATAAATGTTAAATGGTGTTAAGAAATTAACTACGTACGTACGTACCTAGCATTCTCCGATATATGACGAATCGATGCTTGGATATAGTGCTAGCTAGCTAGAATTTGCATGTGCCTGCGCCATATACGTACGCGTGAGGATCGGAGAGTCTGATCGATCAAGAGAGAGAATTAATTGAATGATCGATCGACATATATATATGCATGGAGATGAAGTTGAGACGAGCAAGTGGAGGGGAAGAGAGTTCGGCATGGACATTATATAATGCTTCACTTAGACGACGGAGTGTAGGTCCGTCGTCTAAGTTGCCACTTAGAGGACGGATTGGGCGCTTCTCCATCGTCCAAGTGCTTACAAGGACGACAGAGAATTTCTCAGCCGTCAAAGTGGCCTCTCGGACCACGGCGTGTCGGTCCGTGGCCCAAGTGGCCACTTGGAAGACGGAAGGTGGAACTTGGACAACGGAGAATTTTTCCATTGTCCAAGTGACACTTGGACGAAGGAAACACTCTTCTCCGTCGTCCAAGTGTCACTTGGACCGTTGAGAATTCTCCGTCGTCCAAGTTCCACTTAGACCATGGAACCTTAAAGGTTCCGTGGTCTAAGTGCATTTTTCTTGTAAATTTGTGGATCATGTCTAAGAATGTAATTTTGAATTTTAAACACCGAAATATGTTCTAAAATCCATATTGGTCGAACTCCCCTCAACACACATAACACCACACTTCATTTAACTCATTTTTCCAAATTTTGAGCTCCTTTCTCTCTAGTTTTCTTTCTAGCTTCTCTCTAGGGTTCTTAGTTGAGTTTTTTAGAGAGAAACTAGATTACTCTTCATCTTCTCTTCTCTTTCAACCCTCTATAAATCCAAGAGACCTAGCCTTGCAAGCCCTGGTCGAACTTCTTCCACTTTCCCTCATCACCATCTATCACTTCCTCCTCTCATCCTTGCCTCCAAGGTTTGGGTGATTCTATAGAGCTTGAAGAAGTGGGAAATAATCCCTCTTTCCCTTGGATTCTTTGAGCTCTAGAGGTTTTATTTTCCTCATCTACAAGCTTGAAGATGCTTTGGAGTAATGAAGGTGAAGTTAAAAACACAAGGGTAGACTTGAAGAAGCTTGGTTTACTTTGGAGAGATTCCTTGGTTATTTCTGAAAGGACCAAACCCTAGTTTAGCTAGTAAACTAGATAGTTTAACTAGTAAAGTAGAATTAAATCCTAGATAATTTTACATAACACATCCCATCCCCCCCCCCTTCCTCTTGAAACTAAACAACCCAAAAACCTGTAGAAAATAACACTCCACAACTAATTTCATAGACACACCATGCACCACCAGTGTCCATCCGGATTTCACAACAAATGGGACAAACTAGAACTAGAAACTCAACTCAAGAATTAAAGCATCATAAAAATGTACTAATTCAGAATACAACGGATGCTAGTTGACTCAGCTATATACATGAACACTCTATATACATGAGTACTCGCTAACAATAGTGAAAAATAAAGTCCACTCACCTGGATCGCCGAAAAATTAAGTCGATCCACTAACTCGATAAACGTACTTAGCGCTCCTAAGTCAGACAAACATCTAATTTAATTAATATAATATTCTAACTGTACACTAGAGTATATAAGGAACTCGATAAGATTAGTAACTGAAGTACTCACATTCCATTTCGATTACTAAGCATTGTTACTCTGCCACCTCGCGATACAAATTCGTGTTGCGACTCCAAGCTCTATAGAAAGATGTGCATCTACTCGACACATGGCAAAAGATCGCGTCAAACATGTCGAGTCATATCCGAATCCTATACATACATAGAAATATTACGCAAATTCCCAAAATCTATGAAACTACTCAAAAACTAATACAAATCAACTAGCGAAACATCCCATGAAAAATTGGTCTTCGGGGTCGCCGGAGCTCCGCCGTGCAAGACGGTGCGTGGAGCCCACGCACCACCACCGGTGGTGCCCAAAATCTGATTGGGTCCAAATCAATCAACCTGCATATCCAAATATTTCTCACATCGATCCCAAAAACATTGTAGTACAAAAAAAATTCAAAAACTTGACGAAAACTAACGAAATTACCCGTTGAAATTTGGAATCTTCGTCGGATTTCTTGGTGACCGATCGTTAGCGTCAGGCCATGGCTTGACCCAAATTTGGTCGGGTTCGAGTTGTGGAGGAGCGGGCAACAAAACCCCCAAGGTCTCGCATACTGATTTTGGTCATAGCTTTGTCGTCCACGACGACACAAACTCGCTAGCTAGGAAATCGGTCCCATTTTTCCTCTCGAGTATGTTCATGCTCTAAACGTCAACGAAGATGAAACCAGGGGAGGGAGAGCTTCCATATTTAGGGGGAGACGAGGCGAGGCATGTTCGCCTGGTGGCAACGACGACGTCGTCGAGAAATTGATGTCGGGGAGAGAGAAAGATTCGGGTTCCCAAAAATGATCCAGCAATATCAAATATTTACCAATTAGATTAATGGCCCAGATTAAATCCAATGAAAATCTAACGGTTCAAACAATTTAGCCAATGGTAGATTTTTCAATTAATTAGTTTTTATCATAAACTTCTAAAATTCGTAGAAATTAGCTCAAACATCTGAAAAATTTTCAATCAAAGTATAGACAGGCTCGAAATAATTTCCTCTATAACTTCTATAAAGAGAGTTAGTCCAAAATCATAATTTATAAAAGTCAATTTTTAGTCACGACTAATCATGACAAACATAACATATAAAGCTCAGCTCGTTAATTAGCACGATTAAAGATGATTAATTCACTGAGCTAGATGCAGGTCGTTACGTAGGCAGCCTTCTACATGTTCGTTTAGAGCAGTGATCAAAATAGAGTCCTTTGAAGCCATTGAAATTTTTTGGCTTGTCTTGCGATTGGACTACGGATCTTCTTGTACCCATCGATGGAGCGGATTTTCTATAGTTTCTTGTAGCGTTCGTTGCATGCAAGTGACACCGCCTTTATTCTTGTGAGACTGAGGAATATGCAGTGCGAGTTGAAGCAAGAAGATTCATTCGGAGAAAATTTGTCTGCAAATTGCACTTTAAAATTCGTTCAATCCCATAAAAAATGCATTAATTTTTTTTTTAGCTGCATTTTTTATATTTGAGTGTGTGGCTAACTTTTCTCATAAGCAGTTCAATTTAGCGTAGTAAATAGTGATAAAGAGTTTCTCTTGCAAAAGAGAGAGATGCTGCAGAAGAGGTTAGAATGCAGAAATGAGTCAGAATGTTAGTCGTGCTCTACTGTAAAAAGATGAAAGAAAGACATTAATGGCGGAAATGAATTTCATTGATATTCAATTGATTACATATACTACATATACCATACCAGAAGATCTCCAAGTACATATTGATGATTTCTATAATCATGTTACATGTTGGGAAAGTCTAGTTACGAGATAAGAATACAACAGGAAGATCTACTCTCCAAAACAACTTGACCAGAGAATCAAATGAGTTTTTGGATCTGGTAGCGAAGAGAGACAAGGAACTCCGATGAGTCATTCTGTTTCGAATTTGGATTTCAGATCGGAGAAAATACGCCAATTTATCTAGCACCAAAGCTAATGGCTGGAAATCAAAACCACCCCACAACGGTGTTGCTTGTTGGATGAACTTGTTTTATTCTTTTCACATCAACTTGAAGGCTTTCTATATCAGATAAATCATGAGTGAACAAATTCTGAAAGTGAACTCTTCGAAGATCGTTGGTGCCCTGCAAGCTGACTACTTGGCACAAGTAAGAATCGGCTTGATCACACAGCACATTAAGGTCTCTAATAAGCAAAATCATGATTGCCAACTATCATCGAATCGTTATCACAATTGAACCAATACGATTTGTACAATCTCAATAACTTGAAATGCATTTCCCAGGTGCAAAACTAAAAAAAAAATGGAAAAGGATCCCGACCATAAATTTAACGATCACTAGTATAATTTTTGCCTCCGCAATTTCACATGGGGTGATTATTAGAATAACAGAATGATCTCAAAGAAAACATCTTAAACTTCAAACCACGTTTTTATTTCGTTGCCATCAGATAAACTTAGCCCTCCAATGCCGATGCTCCGGAAATAATTTCAATCAATTCTGTGGTGATAGATGCTTGACGAGTTCTGTAACAAATAACCAAGATCCATCAATTCAAATATTATAGAGAAACAAAAAAAGCAGCCAGACAAATACTAATGCTAAAAGAAAGCAAGTAAGCTCATCAACCAGATACGGCCAAACAATGCAGTTTGACTAATGCAGGCAATAAATCGGTGATTGACGAGGGAGAAAAACCTGTTATAAGTGAGTGTGAGGCGATCAAGCATCTCTCCAGCATTTCTGCTTGAGCTGTCCATGGCAGACATCCTTGCTCCCTGCTCACTGCAAGCATTCTCCAAAACCGCGTTGAACATGACCTGTATAAATATGATATCTGTTTTATGAATAATACTAAACAAGAGAGAGTATTTAATTCGCAGAAGAGAAGCTTCCAATGAATTACAGGGCATCAACATAGAAATATGAAAGTCCCTACACAGGTGCTGGAAAAATTGCTGTTATAATGAGGGACTGGAGAGAAAAGGATGACCAGTCTGTATTATAAACATAACCAAAATTCAATATAGTATCACAACATGAGCTGACAGGAAAAGCCCCTAAAGTTTTTTCACAGGTTGTAACCGTTTTTCTCCCATTTACACTTGAGAGAATTGCTTCGAAGAAGGTGTGACGACTCAGAACAATTATTATATATTTAGTGCGGTATGTTAGTTTAATCACGTGTTAGTCGCGAATAATGAGTCATTTAACGACTTTTCTCTACGTTATGAATTGAACTTTTTGTCCTTCATAAAAGTTGTAGGGAATTTTAGTTCGAGTTTGTAGGAATTTTCGGGAAATTTTTCAGATATGTGAACTAATTTTTATTAATTTCTAAGTTGTTGAAGGGAATTTGATAAAAATAAATTAAGTTATTGGGGGACTAATCTCAGCCGTTGGATGTCATTGTGGTTGATTCTGGGTCGTTAATCTCTAAGGGCTTTAGGATATACCTTGGGTTAGGACCAGAACCCAACCCTCTCTGAGCCTGACCCGTTTTCGGGAGAGATCTGCGTAGCCGAACCGACCCAAGGCCAACCCGCCGGAAACTTTGCCGTCGGGCCACCATTTGCGGAAATTAAGGTATGAAAATGAAGCTCCTCTCTTCCCTAAACTTGTTGGTGTGTGATTTTAGAGCATGCAGGTACACCAGAGGGAGAACCGACGCGGTTTCTCTCCACGAAGTACTGTCGCCGAGTCCGGCGGTGCTCCGGCCGAATTGGGGGTTTGGGTATAAGGGTTTTGTAGCTTAGGTCTGTGGGAGGGTGTTTTGATGTGGCTTGAGGCACGAGGAAGCTCGATGGCACCAAAATCGAGTGCAAAAGTTTTCCGACGATTTTGAGGTCAATGGCTTTCTGACTGAATTCCGGCCACGTCGAGCAGAGTTGGGTGAAGTGGTAGTGAGAGAAATGGTAGGACTTGGAGAGAGGAAAATTTTGCGAGGTCGGGAGCTGCCGTTGGTGGCTGCCACCGGAATCGGAGATTTACGACTGTGGCGGTGATTTCGGCCACAATGCCGCCGAATTTTCCTCCAGTGATGAAGTTGTTTGGCATGAGAGTTTCGGGGTCGCCAGAGTTGGTCGCCGGCAGCGGTGCGTGGCTACCACGCGACGCTATGCACGATGGAGTTTTGGCGAGGCAGAAATTTAGAATCTTCATATGGGTTTTACGGGTAGTTTTAAGCTAGGTTTGAGCTATTTTAACGATGTTTGACATTAAATCTTTCGTATCTTGAATTTAGAAGATCACAACCGGGATTTTGGCAAGGACTTTTGCCGGAGCACAAAACTAGCCGTATACTGTAAGTGGACATTCGATTTACACTGTCGATCAGCGAGTCTAGATTTTTACGATTTCTCTTACGCTTATGATTTTCTTATGCATTTATGATATGATTTATGATACGTATATAATATGCACGAAGACCTATGATATGATTTTACGATTTCAAACACACATGTTTATGTACGAATGCATCGATGCATTGGCTGCTCGGCTGATTACCGAGTACACTCTTGGGAGGACACGACAACACTTGACCAGATAACTATGTTATGCACACCTCCATACACACACTTATGATTCACTTACTTACACTCGCTATGTTTTTCTTTCTATTTTTCTTTACTTTTTGGTGAAAGGCATATTTATTTTGTTATGCTTATAATACTTTATTTTTTAACCACTCACTCTAACATGTTTTACTCTCTATGCCTTTCTCTTGGACCATTTGGTTTATCATTGTCCAGTTTGCAGTTTTCATCCGAAGTTCACGTCCCAACATCAGAGACTTAGTGTTCGTGTTTCCATTCTTCATCAGTAGGTTACCAGTTAACCTACTAGTCTTGTAATAAAGTGAACTAGATGTTGTGTGCTCTAAGAACCATGTTGTATTTCCGTTTCCGCTGTTGTTGTTTAAGCAATCTAGTAACCTATGAATTTGGATTTTAAACTTTGTAATGGTAATATTCCTCCATTCTTAGAAGTTAGAGACACTTATGATTATGTTGTGAAATCCGGATGGCATAGGTGGCCACGGTTTGGTTTGTGAGTTTTGTTGATGCGTTGGAAGTGTAAAACTCTCATGCAGGTTTTTGGTAGATTTTCATTTTATGGGGAGGTTATGCCAAAATTTAGGTAGAATTATTTTAAGTGTCAAGTTGTGTCAATCATGACCTAATCTCAAATTAGTGCTTAATTTGGGGTTGGGTCGTCTCAGAAGGATAATAAAAAAATGTCACCTTTAGATGTTGGATTTCCAGTAATATGAATTGTTTAATTTCAACTACACTGAAGTACATGCATGATGTAGGACAGCAAATGATACTGACAGTAGATAGTTTAACTACACAGCAGTTAAACAAATAAGAACTAATGAGATCTATGAGTACATCAACCCCACATGAATAGATATCAGAGATCAAGCATGCAATAGCTTAGTGTGATATTAAAAAATTGATGCACTGAACAATGGCTCATTCCCAAGTACATATGAGATATAAAAAGGGGACTTACACAAGAAAATTGGAACTCAGCCAGGTTCTGGAGAATTTCTGACTTCGTCTCGCCACCTTCAATCTCATAGGAATCTAGCTCGCCAAGCTTTCCACCAGCTTCACATTCTTTCTCCACAACCTGTATAAGGATTAAATATCAATTCTTCAATGACCAGAGATTTGAAAAGAGTAAATATAGATTGGATTGAAGCAGTCTTATTACCTCTGGAGATAGGACAGTAGAAACAGTAGGCAGAAATGAGACAACTGATTGAAATTTGTTGAAGACAACTCTCAGAGCATCAAATTCCACATTTTTTAAAATGTCATCTGCTATGACAGATACCTGAGAGGATAAAAAGTACATTGAAAATGATTGCAAGAACTTGTGATGAGACTACCAAATATCAACCAAATTAAACTTTTCTCGACCATCAAGAGAAACATATTATTCAGTCGAATTTAAGATTTTAAGGTAACAAACGGAAGAAAACATTTATATGTGGGTCTCAATGAAAACTTAAGGCTGCCTGCATATTCGGTTTTACAAACCCTTTGTGAGACTATAAATGTCAACGAATACTCATGTAATTTAAACAGCTATAAATTGAGAATCAGCAAAATTATATACATATGTTCTTTTTAAGTCTCATGTCACTTGACTAGTATGAACAGGTGCATCCATAAAATTAATGTTACGTCTTCTAATTAGTGAGGTATAAAAGAATGGAACAGAACTTGCTAACCTGTGAGTAGTTCAGAGGGTTCTTTTGCAACTCAGTTATGCTTAGCTCAATGTCCTTCTTGGAATCTCTGATCAACTGAGCTTTTGCCTTTTCCCCCAAAATTACATATTTTGTTTCTTTGTCTGGACCTATGATAGTCGAAGAAAAATGCATTAATGTGTATACAAGTTGGACAAAATAAAAAGACTGAAAAGCAGCTTCTGGGTCCAAGTTGCCAATAAATACCAGCATTCATCTTGTGTATTGCCTTGCTTATTTTGACTGAAGTAGAGTTAATTCCACCACATAAACCTTTGTCCGAAGAGATGGTAACAATGACATCCTTCTTAACGTCAACACCTAGCACGTAAACGCAGAAGTAGAACTTAAGATGAATAAATCACTTAAAATTCAAACTTGAACAGCAAAGATTATGCTGGTAAGCTTACTTGGGGTGTCACCAAGAAGTGCTGTGAAAGGTTGCCACAGGCCACGAGAATTTTCGGCCTTAGATTGAATTGCTCGAAGCTTTGATGCTGCAACCATCTTCATAGCCTTTGTAATCTTCTGGATATTCTTCACACTCTTCATCCTATTTCTAACTGTACAGGTCAAGTTTAGAGAATAACTAAATTACTATTGATTCTTACAAAGCCACAAGTCTATCACAAAAAAGGAATAAGACTCTCATATTGATGGCAATGTTCTTACCAATCTGAGTTGAAATTAAGCGTACTCCCAGAGGGGCCTGCTCCCTGCCAGTCAAACCAAACAATTTAGTTTTAGGGCTTCTGAATGAATGCCCAGTGCAAATAATTAACCAAACATAACCATATTATACTCTAGCATGGTCTCAGTTCTCAGGTAAATCAACTGTTCTAAATAAATTTCATGCCGCTCTTAATAGAATAGTGATGGTAATGCTGTCCGCCGGTGAGTTCCTAACCGTTGCAACGTATAGGAACTAAACAGACTTAGCTTGCAACCTAATAAGCTTAGCATACAGTCCAATGTCCCACTATAGTTTTCGCTAGTGTATCATTTGGCGGTCAAATTCAATTTCACCACAAGTGAGATTCACCTATCATATACATTTTTAATGGTATCTACAGTACAAATCTTCCGAAAAACCGTACCGATGAGCTCTTTAATTTTAGGGCAGATTCATAATCTCAGTCTTCCACAAAATTCTTCAATACAAAAAATAAACCAATACCTGAGAGATGAAAATGCAACCAAAATTTCACAACAAGTGAAACACAGAGAACATACTCGGCGGGGAGGATTGCGGATCGGACGGCGGCGATTGGATTGGGCGAAACGGCGAAACGCCTCCCTTCGCGTCTAAGAGCAGCCATGGCCATTGCTTCGTGATCGGCGGTGACCTGAACCCCAGAGAAACCTGAATGTTGCGAGCTCCGGCGCTGAGAAATGTGAGTTACAAAGTGAGACTTTCGGTTCTTTTGGGTATGTGATTCGGGAACTCATACGACGTAGTATTAACGATGACGTCACCCAAACCTAGCACGTGTTTCTGGGAGTATAGGGTGAAAAGAAAGAAAAGGTAAAACCCACCCTTGCTGTTAAGTTAATAAATAGTAGTAAAACCCTTGGCTCTCAAACATCCATCTATAAACCCTAACCAGAGCGATTGTGGGAGAAAACTTGGAATGGCGATACAGAGCTCGACTTCGAGCGAGGCACTTGCTTTGGGCGTCACAGCTGAAAATCACTTCTCATCGGGAAAAGAAACCCAGAACAACTTCTTGGGTGAGCAGCTTAAACAACTCTTGGTTATATGTCTCTGGATTTTTCATTAATTAATTTCTCTTAAACAACGTGCGTGCTCAGAATTTGTAATTTGATTATACTTTTTTTTATCACTATGCTCATAACCATAATTGTGTGGATTATGTGTTTGATTTTATGAGCTGTTTATGTAGTTGGAGAGAATTTCTATGGGGAGGTATTGCTGGTGCCTTTGGTGAAGGAATGATGCACCCAATTGACACCATAAAGACGCGTATCCAAAGCCAAGCTATTTTCAGTGCAGGTGAGGTATGAATGCAATCGTAATCATCATATAGTATAAATTATACTGTTGATTATGGCATTGGGTTAGAGGTGTACAATCATTTGTGATGCAATTCACTTTTGCAGAACCAAATGAACATAGTGCAGACGGTACGGACTGTCTGGGGAGTCAATGGGTTAAAGGGTACTTTTGTTTATTGATTTTGGACTTGTATCATAGGCATTTTTCTTTTCTTGATTTATTGCTGATCATGTGGGTCGTAACCTAATGATTCTATAGGTTTTTACAGAGGAATAGCACCTGGCGTCATTGGTTCTCTTGCAACTGGAGCCACATATTTTGGGGTCATATAATCGACCAAAAAGTGGATTGAAGAAACACATCCAAACCTTGGAGGACATTGGGCACATTTTATTGCCGGAGCAGTGGGTAAGCTGATTTGCAGCTTTTAGATACCTGAATCAAACCCCTTCTGAAAACACGAACCAACAAAAACCATAAAAATTTTGGCAGAGTAACGCTACTAACGCGGAATTGCCATTAACCTGCACCCGGAAAATACACTTCATCCTATGCCACAAAAATCAAACCGTGGGCACAAATCTCATCTGGATTTCTCAATATCATAACAGTAATGTAAAGTAATCAATAAAACTATATTTTACAAAAATCCGGGGAAAATCGTATAAAAATATAACATAAGAATGCTCAGAGCGACCTCTAGTGTATAATTATATAAATATACCACAGCAGGCAGAACAAGAAACCTACTGGAAGAAACAAGGTAGCTCGAACACTATGCCTCCGACTGCGACGTGCGACACCAAAATCCGAACTGCAAACTGGGCACGGAAACCGAAAAACCCAGGGGAAAGGCAAATAAAACGTTAGAGTGAGTGGACGAAAATAAAAATATGCCTTTCACCAATTTCATATACAATAAACAAGTATAGCGAGTTCGGAAAACATATATGGAGGTTGCCAGGCGAATCTCTCAAGTCCGACGGTCAGGCGAATCTCTCAAGTCCGACGGTGATAGGCCAGGGGAATCTCTCAACCCCAGCGGCATAATAGGGGAATCTCTCAACCCTGCCCAGAGGAATCTCCCAACTCTGGTCCAGAGGAATCTCTCAACTCTGGCAGACTACCAGTGATCAGCCGAGTAGCCGAAGCATCAATGCAGTAATGTCATCACCATAAAATATAAAATAATACCTCCGAAAATAATAAATAAACTCAACATCGTATATAATAAATACGAAAAATCACAAAAAATCACAAACTCGCAACAACTGTGAAAATATAAAAGTGTCCACTCACAGGTGAGCGTAACGCGATACGCGTTAATCCCGTGATCCGGCGGAAAATTCCTCACCAAATGAACGATCACGAACCCCTGGATAATCATAAAATCCACTGCTCAAAATCATAACTTGAATCCTCAAATCATATCACGAGAAACAACCGTTCCCGGAAATATATAATTCAATAATGACGAAATCGTCAAAATCCGATAATCACACCACAAAACCTCGCTATAATTTCCGATGCTCAAATCGAAAAACAAACCTCACCACTGTGATCGATGCGTGATTCCGAGCGAAATGACATATAACTCTTCAAAAACCCCAAATGTCAACCCTCACCGGAGCTCCACCGTTGACCGCCGCCGCCGGCGTGACGCCAACCAAAAAATTTTCCGGTGAACCAACACCTATTCCACACAAAATCATCCAACAAACAACTTCCATAACTACACCAAAGTCTAATTCTAACTCTAACTAGCCCAATTTCATACAAAACCAAAATCTCACAAAAATTTCAATCGATCGATTCTCCATGTACAAGTGGAATTGAAATGCCATACATACATAGGTAGCTTCGTGGTGATGAGGGCTTCAAAGCCCAGTGTTTTACGCCGCCCAATTTGGCCGGAAAAATGTCGACCCGAAACCCCCAAATTCTTCCAATTTTTGGCCGGAAATCCTTCCTTCTCTGGCGTCCTTGCCGTCGATGGTGGCCGGAAACAAGTCAGGAATGTCAAGGCGAGTTGAAAGAGTCCTACCCCGACTTCAGAGGTGATCGAACGGCAGCTTACCACCGGCGAGCCGAACCACCCCGTCGTCGCACCTCCTCCCCCCGAGTTGACTCGGTCAACTCCCTTAATGCTCCAGTTGACTTTCCCAAACAAGAAACCCACCATAAATACTTTCTATTTTTGGAAACTTCCAAATTTACTTTACGACAAACTTCAATCAAATGTAACTTTCGCGTCGTAATTCCGTTTTCAACAATTCTCGCGTCAACAAACTTATCTCGACAAATTCTTCAATTTCCACCTGAAGTCAAACAACTTCGACAAATCCAATAAAAAGTCAATGGCTCAATTCAACACAAGCTTATCCGATAAAACGATCAACAGTCGAAAATATTCATAATTTAATCCTCGTAACTCAGAAAAATCCTCCGGAAGTTCCCACGAGCTCGAAATTAAATTGTCTACAACTTCCACGAAGAATGCGAAATCAAATTGTTGTCCGATAATTTAGTCGCTAACGAAGCCGCCATATTAACCGATTACGTCGAAATCACGACTATTCGCGAAACTCGCAAATCAAGTCGATAATCATTCCATTTACGGTTCAGGTCGATCAATGGTCCAAAACGGATCACAATCACGATTCGGATAGACTCGAATACGAACGGATAAACTCGACGATATTCCAAAATTTTAAATATTCAAAATATATTCCTTGATCGTCAAAATAATAATCCGAAACCGTCCACGAACTCGAAATCACGCGTACAACAACTCTCGAGAAGAGACTCCACTCAAATTCTCAGCCAATAATTAAGTCGTGATCAAGTCTGGCGATTCAATCAATTATCGGAGAACTGCGATTACGCGCTAACTCACGAATTAAGTTGACTACACTACTGATTCTGTTCCGGGTCGTCACATAAACAATAGATAATGTCTCCTCAAGATGCTGGCATCATTGGAAACCCCGAGCTCAAGTACACGCAAGTGACATATCATGTACATGAAAATTTCAGTAGCACTGTCTAAGCAGAGCGACATTTAAAGTACATCTTGCTTCTTTAGACAACATGAAGAACCGTGCCAAATCTTGTTAAACTTACCTAAATATAGCTCACTCAAACGTAACCAAAATACAAGTCTTTCAGAAAGTTACTCTATTGAACAGTAATCAGTGTCTAATACCTGGGAGAGAAATATGGCACACTTTGAATCTCATTGGCCTTGCCTACACGTTATCGTACTTAGAGTGCTCCCCACCTCAATGGGGTCAACGAAAGATACGCGTACAACCTTGTAAAATTTTATCATAATACACATCTCGCATAATGTTCATTGTTAATTAGTGATCACGCGCCGCATTCCAAATATAATTCCATATCTGTTCCCAAAACACGAAGGAAGTAATTCCTAAATCAAGAGAATTCTACCGCAAATCCATATCTGTAGCGTAAGCTTACGCGGAATTGAAATGAAAAATATTTGAGAATAAGCCTTGTAGTTAAGATAGATGAACAACCTTCTCGGCCGACAAAATCGAGAAACATTACGGAACCAAACTTAAGGAGTAGATTGAAACTAATGAACAAAGTGAACAACAAAGAAAGTGAAACGATGTTAGCTGAAGCTATACTCGATGATTTCATTAGATAATTTGTAGGTGATGTTCCCAAAGTTATTCTTGGGTCTCAGTGTAGTTGGAAAGAAACGACAATGGATCTTGTCATCTACGACAATGATACACTCAGAATAGGTAAAATCAGTAAATAATCTTCAAGATGTACATTGTCGAGGGTACAACATGACAAAATGAAATAACGTAAACTCGAACGATTACAACATGGCAGGGTGAAACAAATTAATAATAGCAGAACTGATTGGAACTGAATGGAACAAGAATGACACGTCTTTTCTTTTCTGAGGATGCAGGGCGACACACCATAAATATTTATAACCATCCAAGCAGTATGACCAATTATATTGTACACCGAGTGACTTCAATTCCTCTACCTATGGGTGTCGTCCAAGTGTAAAGGCATGCTAATCTTCTCTGCATCGTCCCTATTTTATCGGATGGCCCCGAAGGGACCCCACAATCAACAGAATACTCCAAATAGTTTCTCAAATGAGACACAAGAAGCACGACTCACTGTCATCAGTATGAACTGTGACGACCCGAACCAGAATCAGTTGAATATTCGGCACGATTCACGAGATTATGCTTAGTCGCAGTTTTACGTTATATATGTGGTTTGTCGATTCTATTCACGACTATGTTTTCAGCCGAGAATTTGAGTTGAGTGTCTTCATGGAAGTTGTAGAGTACGTGATTTCGAGTTTGTGGGCGATCCTGGAAGATTTTTCCGATAACCGAGGAATATAATATGATTATTTGAAGTTTCAGTTTCGACGAGTTTATCCAATTGTTTCATGTTTATCTGAATCATTTCGAATATTCATTTCGGACCATCGATTGACCCGAGGCGCGAGTATAAATATCGGGAATAGTCGTAAAATCGTCGAAAAACACTGTTTGGCGTTGACTACCGTTGACTTTCCATTTTTGGAAGTTTGACCTGTTGACCGAAGAGGAAAGTTTCCCCTTTGAGCTTCGCCGGCCGATTTGCTATTTCCAGCCACCTCCAGCCACGTGAAGGGTAAGGACAGCTTCCTCTCATGATTTTGAATTGATTTGTAATTGGAATTGGATGAATTGGTTGAGTTTTGGTTGAGAACGAATCGGGTTAGGTATCCAGGTTTCGCCGATGATGGGGGGTGGCTTTCCGGCGAGCCACGGTGGCGGGGAGGTGGGGGTTTCGCCTCCCCTTGCCCCATGGAAGCTTCCCCTATGGTTGGATTGGACTGAAACGGAGTTTTCCGGCGAACCCGATGTGGTTGCTGGAGTTGAGTTTTCGCTCGGATTCGAGCTGATTTGGGGATATTCCGATGAGATTTGGCCTTTGTGACAGTTGAAGAAGTTACTCGGCTTAAGGAGAGCTACAATTCTGGAGCTTCCTCGCCGGAGGAAGTCACGGTTGACGGCGCGCCGCCGCCGCCGGCGGCGGTCAACGGTGGTGCTCCGGCGAGGAGTTGACTTTTTGAATTTTAGTGTTTTTAATGTCGTTTTTCTCATAATTGCGCCCTGATTATCGTCCAGAGGTTTTCGGATTGATTTGGGTAGCCGATTTTCAGTCGAGGGTTTCGAGTGGAGATTTCGGGAATTCCGTTATTCATTTTGCACTGCATTGTTTATTTCCGGAAACGGTTGGTTTCCGTGGTAAAGTATAGAGTTGTGGGTTATGTTTTGATCAGTTGTGTTTATTGAATATTCAGGAGATCGAGATCGGGATCGTGATCGTGCTTCAGGCGAGGGATCTTCCGCCGGACCACGAGATTAGCGCGAGTGCGCGTTACACGAGTCTGTGAGTGGACAATTTCTTTTCACGGAAATGATTGCGAGTCTTTTTATATAATTTTTGAACTTGAGCATGCATACGAGTTTATGATTTATACGAGCATGTGTTAGACGATTATACTTATATCATTACACAATACGTATATGCATTTATATATCGTTTATTGCATTTGCATCGAAATGTTTATGATTTGGTTTACACAGAGTACAGTCGTTATATGTTGTTGTATCGATACACTTGCATCCAGTTGATCCCCGAGGATGTGTACCGGGAGAGGCTGTGACTCCTGACCCGAGACCTTTACCGGGGGGAGGCAGACCTCTGACCTGAGGCCTTTCTGGCTAGAATTGCGTGGAAGTCTGGGACTCCATGATTCTGACTGTACTAGCACGGATGTGTCCATGAGTGACCCCGTGGGATTTTTACTTGCATGCTCAGTACGCTGAAGGAGTATGATTTTACCTCGTGTACTTTGTTATTTTATTTACCTGGACTCGCATATGTTATTTTAAACATATATATCAACTGGTGATAGACATTTATTTTCGTCCACTCACTCTAACAGTTTTCATGTCTTTCCCCTGGGCTTTTCGGTTTCCGTGCCCAGTTGCAGTTCAGGTTTGGTGTTTCACGTCGCGGTTGGAGGCTAGTGATCTGAGCTACCTGTGTTTTCCAGTAGGTTCTTGTTTCGTCTACTAATGTGTATAATGTATATATTTACACTAGAGGTCGCTCTGATACATTCTGATACATGTTTTATACGGATTTTCTCAGATATATATATATACTACAGTATGTTTACTGTTTATTGTTTATATTATGATGTTGAGAAATCCGGTTGGGATTGGTGCCCACGGTTTGGCTTTTGTGGCATAGGATGAAGTGTTATTTTTCAGGGTGCAGGTTTATGCAATTCCACGTTAGTAACGAAACTCTGCCGAAATTTCGAAAAGTTTTTGTTGGTTCGTATTTTCAGGAGGGGTTCGATTCCGGTTTAGGTAACTGAATCGGGGTTGGGTCCTTTCATGAACTTCCAGACTTCATGTCGTATCGAGACTCCTAAAGTGTTTGTGTGATTAGTAACGATCCGGTCATAACATTTTTTTTCTACTATGCAACAACACATAATATGACTCCACGTCCAAGAACTTTTCAATTCCTAGAAGGTAACTGAACATGAAGCATAAAGTTGTGAGGTTAAATGTGAAAGAGAAGACCGAAAAGCTAAATGAAACACTTGAAGCTTTTCTGAAACATGACTAAGGAGATTGCAAAAATTAGACATGGCGAAAAACTAAAGTTTGCGCATGTGATTCTTCGACATAGCTAGTAATTTACTAACTAAATGTTACACCATGGTTCATGAGCTTTCGATTCAATCGCCAAACACTAATCGCTTACAGACTCACCATGACATTTCTTATAATACGCGACGGGACATAGCTCAGACAATTTATCGAAAATTTGGCATAACCTCCCCATAAACTTATAATCAACCAAAACTTGCCAGGAGATTACATTTCAAAGATAACAAGTTCCTGATACTAACTGTGAGCCACAGTTGCTCAATCAAAATACCCATCATATAAAGCACCTGATTTAATTCAAAACAGAAGTCTTCTCAAAGCAAGGAAAACGTCGTAGAAGTTTCTACATCTAAAACCATTTAGGATCACAATTTCGTAATATCACCACGATAATTCGCTAACTGTTGTAATAACCCATTTTACCTTATGGAGATTGGTACACATCTAAATTCTACTTAACGAAATGTGGTAGTCCACCAACAGTTCACATAACAAACTAGATCTTACTAATCAATAGGTCTTCGTGTATCTGATACATACTTTGTACTTGTAAATTTTTCGTCATACTTTAGTATTTTAACGTAGTAAGGCAAAAGCGTAGAAAATACAGAGATGACAAGTATGCAAACTCGGAAGTACTACAAACTTAATGAGAAAAACTTTTACCTTATACTTACAAGAAGAGAGATTGATATCGGCTCACACGAGGTATAACTACAGAGGCAGGCTGACTCACAGGCTAGGTTTGGTACTCGGTCACATTTGCCAAGTATTTAACGACGTTCAACACCTTGAGTATTCAATAGGGATCCATCGGCCGGTCGGGCCATCACTCAGGACATGTTGAGCGTAATCGAACATGAAAATGATAGTGGCTTAGTAAGGTCTATAGAACTTATAACCTAAAGCTCTGATACCAACTATGAGAACCTGATCCCGATTTCGTTGTCTAAACCGGGATTAAGCCTTAACAACCAAATTAACATGAGATTAAACTGGTACTTAACTAAAAATAGAAAGAAGTAAAAGCTCAAAACTCTGAAGTTATACAATAATGTAAATCTTTTTCAATTGGGTCACACCAAGTAGAGAATTCTAGAAGACGTTTACGTTATCAAAGCTACAAGATTAGCTAAACTAACTACGCTAACTGAGATAGTAACTAGTAGGATCAACCGGTTCCTACGACAGTTTTTGCTATGCCCCAACATTATGTGCGCTAGACCTCCACATAACTCTGTAAATCTGGGCATTTGAAATCAAATGGCTCAAGGGAAATCCATATAAAACATGCAAAACGTCACAATGAGTGGACGAAAAAAAAAATCTGAAGAAAACATAAAGCATAATCTTATGCCTTTCACCAAAAATATAAAATAAAACAGAGTGAGTCAAAATAAAAGTAATGCAAGCGTGTGGAGGCAAAATACATAAATCATCGGGTAAGGCTTTCCTTGTCACCCCGGACGAGTCATCGGATAAGGCATTCCTAGTCCCCCGCGATGTACTCGGTGATCAGCCAAGTAGCTGATGCATCGATGAATAATTGTGTACGTGTCGTGCATAAAAATCATAAAGTACATGCATAACCTCCATGCATAATCATAGAACACATAACATGTCATATCTTAAAAGCCTATCGTAAAACATATGACATGTCTTGTTAGAAAAGCATAATGTCAATTATGAACATGCATAATTAGACTCACTATCGACAGTGAAAAACAAAGTCCACTCACCTGGATCATTAGCTTAAGTAATTTGTAGATTCATAAATCCAAAAATTGTACTTGGTCTCCATTTATTTTTGATAATCACGAAATGATATTTGTTCTCGTACTCGACAAATATAATGTTCGGTTTCAACCTCTGCATCAGGCCCTATAAACTCAAACAAGGTGAGCCTCGACTCGACACGCGACGATCGACCACGTCGAGGGTGCGGAGTCGACCTAACACCTAAAAATAAGTCGAATTATTACGAAAATGGTCTAACGATACCAAACTACACAAAAATGGGTACGAAAGGTTCTAGAAAACTTCCTGTGAGAAAACTAGACTTCTAGTCATCGAAGATCCGCTGCACACAGCAACGGGTGGGACCCACGTGCCACCACAGGTGGAGATCAAAAATTGACCCTCTTCGATGCCTGAAAGTTATACACCAATGGAAAGCTCACAACAAATGTAACAAACACTACAAAATGCCTTTGTTAGAAGACGCACAAAATCCGTCGCCTAACAAAGGTATTCTATTGGCTAGCGACTTAGCCAATGCAAAATCTGTTGGCTAACATCCGTTGTCTAAGCAATGTCGCGAAAATGATTAGCCAATGGAAATTTATAAATCTGTCGATCTATATTCTTGTTAAAAGACGGAAAAAAATCTATCGTTTAACGACTGAGCAACGAAATATTTTAGGTTTGGACGACAAGAAAAAGCGTCGTGTGAAGCTTTGTAACCCGATGGATATATGGTTATAAATCCATCGGCTTAAAAGTATTGTTTGCAGAAGGAATTAATGAATTCCATTGGTTAATGTGTAGTCCAAACAGACGGATTATGGTAATAATTCTGTCGGCTATGCAATACATCTAACAGACGGAATTGAAATTTCCGTCGGTTAACGTGTAATCCAAAAGATGGAATTAGTGTCGCCTAATTAATAAATAAAGTCATCGATTAAATGTTAATTCCATCTTTTAACGTAGAATTAATAAAATAATAAATAAAATATTGATTAAAATATTTTTAAAATAACCGAGCGATAATATAATATTGATTTTAAATAGTCGAATCACGATTTCGATCGATAATATAATATAATATAATACTATACAAGAGACATCCAATCAAAAACTACATAATGTACAATTGATAGCTAGCTACACCAGTGGTGTGGGGATCCCTCCGATCCTACTACTTCCATCATTCAGGTCATCCTGCGAATGCTAGATGGCGTAGTGGACATGTGTTTTGCCATCATTACTATCATCTACTGAAACCTCTCCTCCATCTTTGCTCGTAGACACGCCTCAAAATTTTGAGTCCGCGCCTGCTCCTCAACCTCACGAATGCATGCCTCAACTTGCTCTTGAACTTCCCGGATGCGCACCTTTGATTGCTCCTGTACCTCATGAATGCGCGCATCGACACCACTAGAACAAGTGTGCGATGTGGACGTCGAAGTCTGGGTCAAATCTCAAACGCCTACATATCCAAGACATCGAATCTCTCTACCTCGTTGGACTCCAAGCACGTCCTTAAACATCAAAAGTTGTGTGTCCATATCCAAAGGCCCGAGCTGCTCACGCAGAGAGTTGGGAAATTCTGCAACTCTTTCAACAAACTTTTGGTTGACATACTACATCATCTTCTCCTACAATAAGGTAAACAATTGAAAATTAATCAAAAAATTTGACTAACATAATCGATAATTCTACTAAAAATTTGACATATCCTATTATTATATAAGGCTACCAAAAACAAAACACATAAAAATAAACCAATATAACACAAGAAACATGCTACATTCTCAATATAACAACATATCACTACATAACCATTTTTATGGGCTCATATAACACTATATATGTGGCAATCATTCTTGATATGTAGTTATGAACTGCAAGTTAAGATAAAATAAACTTTTTCAGTCACCATCTACTCTAACCTATGTGCATACCGGGAAGATGCTTCTAAGGTTTTGTCACATAAACATTCACACAGAATAGTAAACTTCTGTTAGTTTTGAATTTCGTGGTCACTTACCAGATTTTTGGCTGCCTTCTCACTCCTGGGATGGACATACGCTTTTCGGTACATGTCTATGAAGGGCACAAGGGAACCCTCCGCCATATGGGCTGTCATCATGTAGCTGAATGGAGTTGACCCGGAGTGGTGGTTCGCATCCTTGAGATCTCGGTTGATCGCGTTTGCTTTCGACATTAGCTGCTACAAAAAACAAAAAAATACATAGTTAAATAATAATAAATAGTAAAAAAAAATAGAAATTATATTTAAAAGTGTTACAAGACATTACAACAAATTTGTCGCTCCGAAAGTGCTGCACTAACCATTTCCACTGAGATACCCGATGCTCGAACTCATAAGGGGTTGGTTCCTCCCTCTGCATTTGATAGAGGCTGTGGCACTCACTCTTCTACTCCTTAAAATGATTCGTCGCTTTCCTGTTGATGTAGCTGAACATCTCAGTGGTGTCTGGGTAATCAAAGTGTAGCTACAAAAAATATGACAAGATGTTAAATCTACGTAATATATGTTAATTATTCAATTATAATGTCAAACATAATTTAGGTTCAAACACGCTTACCGAGAGATCGTCGTAAACCTTCTCACACTTGCTCGGCAGGAGATCCTTCGACGAAGGTGTGATCATTGCTACCTCCCCTCGTATAGTGGCCCCAATTTGGTGGAAAATCAAACTATTCAGCTCCTTTGACGGCGGGCCCCTGTGGAAGGCATCGTAAGGAACCTGGATCAATTGTTTGGTCACCTTCACTATGTCACCTACTTTTGTCCCTTTGCACAGCCCTCGTGTGCGTTTGGGGGCAAGTCTTACAGCAAAAAAGAGTCGTCTTAGTTAGTAATGTACACTGAACACTCATAATAATCAATAAAAATAAATGAAAATATTACTATAAATGTATACTTTAACGTACCTATAGTGCTTTTTCCCTTGCGACGAGCACTTAACCGTACTTGGACTTCATCCTCCTCCTGGGTAGCAGATGGTGAAGTAGTGGTCTCATGGGGAATAGTGACAAGAGGACCCGGCAGTAGATCGCCTTCACGTGGTTATGTAATCATCGAATCATCACCTCTTGTTCTCTGACACCGCAATCGAAATTCTTCTAGCTTATCCAACTCCTGCTATTTCGTGCGACATGTACCTCCTGGGTCCATCTCTTTCCCCTGTCATAACCGTAACCAATTCGAATAAAAATTAATCCATATAAAAATTAACAAATTAAAAAAATTACCAATATTATCAAATAATCCATATATCAACAACCTATATATATCAAATTAACAAATTTAAAAAATTGACAAATTAAAAAAATTAACAAATTAACCAATATATATCAACCTATATCAACCAAACATTAACCAAAATTAAATCAATAACGAAACATTAACCAAAACTACTCCAACATTAAGCTAGAGCTTATTTCGATCCAAAATCACGTAAACCACCAAAATTATCCAAATTAACCAAAATTCACCAAAATTAATGAAGATTCACCATAATTCTAATATAATTAATCAATCACAAATTCACCAAAATTCCATATAATTAACCATTAAACATTAACCAAAATTAAATCAATAACCATAACCAAATAATTATATCATTAACAATATTGAATAACATGCAATAACAAAATTCATCAATTAATTCATCATTAACTAAACCAGAAAAAATAAAAATTAAAGTTCAAAATCTTATGTTAATGGCGGAGGAGGTTTGGAGTAGGGCTCGACGGTGGAGGTTTGGACCAGCAGCTTGGGGATGGACTAGGTGAGCAGAGGAGGCTCGGTGGAAGCCCTAGGCGGCGGAAAAGAAAGGAGAAAGGCATCGCCTAAATCTCCATACGGCAGAGGTGAGCTAGAGGGAGGAAGGTGGCGTCACGTGGAGGTGGGAGAGGTGCAGGAGGAGCGGCGGAGTCTGGGTGTTCGAATTCGGAATAGAGATCAATTAGAGCGACGGAGAAACTGTGGTGATCGAGAGCGACGACCAAATCAAATGATTGAAATTTTCCCAAATTGGGGATTTTATCGATCTATTGTAGGCCAACGGAAATATTGCATCTCCTAAGAAAAAAATTCTGTTGCCTAAGAGTTTTCAAATATCCCCAAAAAATAAGGCGAAAAAATGTGCCGACATATTTTTTGTGCTGGCCGACAAAAATAAGAACTTTCCTTCGTTTATGGACTTTTAAATATTCACCAAAAAATGGCGTAAAAAATGACAAGCCAAATATTTTTAGCCTGGCCGATGGATATAAAAAATTTCGTCTTGTAATTGGTTCTAAGGCAACGAAGCTGTACAATTTTCGTCGGCCAATGAATTTTTATTTTAATTTTAGGAATAGTATTGCGAATAAAATATATTTTAGGTACGTATATATACACCATTTGTATATATATAGAGATTTATACCCTAAACATTTTGACTATTAGTTAGTCTAAGGCTAAGTGAATTCCCCTTACCCTCAAGTATACGGAGTCAAGTAATATAACTTATATAGAAGTCGAGTGTCGAACCCACATGGATTGACTAACCCGATTCTATAGCTTTTTCCTGTTAAATCCTTTATATGCGTGATATACAAACAATTGATGCAACAAAGAAACACAAAATATGGAAATGTATCTCACAAAGTCAAGTCCTTTGGAGACTCAACATCACAGGGGATGATTAGACAACGGTGAGTGATTTAACGAAAATTTGATTGATTGTTGACTACTAATGGAAGTTGGCAAATAAAGATGATCACAAACTCAAGATAAAAGAATGGTTGGCTAGGGATGCCTTTGTTAACCATTTGATGCTCAAACAATGTTTAATTTTAGGGTCATGAGTTGTTTAGTCTGGTTTACATGCTCAAATATCCTTTGGACTATAAGAACAAATCCTTTCATTGTCCAAAATGTGCCCTCTCGGGTCACGCTTGGTGATGGGCCAAAACTCCTAGGCCTTTTAGGATTCTAGAAGGTTTTGGTCCATCCATGAAGAACAAAGTAAACCAAGATTAGGAGCTACATTTTTGGTGTTATTTCATGCGTAATGAGTTTGGTTGCAAACACATGTGAAGATTATGGATGGCTTCCCTTCCCAAGCCTCTATTAGAGCACTTATGAATGTGTTCTAATGAATGCTCCCTACTAGCACATTTTGGGTTATAAGTTGAAAGAATCAACACTAGCTACAAAGTCTCTCGGATCAATGTAAGTTTAACCGAGAACCCTTAATTCACTTAAACATCAAGAGAGTCTCTATTCATGCTCAAGCACAAGGAAACCAAATCCTAAGCTTAACATTTTAAGTCTAAGCCGAAGTCTTGTTATATGCTCATTTATTTCCTAAGTGAATGACTAGTTCCCAAAAGAGTAATTTCCAAGTTCCTTTAAGAAAATCCTTATTTAGCCGAAGCTAAGACATGCATAGGTGAAAATAATCAATAAGCTCAAGAATAATAACTTGCCACAATCGTGTTTAGTATAGAATGTGCCTCCACGCGTGGTTAAAGTTCCTGGGCTAGGGTTCCGTCACTGACAAGATTCTTTCTTGTCTCTATCACTCCGTCGCCTCTCGGGGCTAGAGCTTTTGCTAGTGCTGTTGTCACCCTGGCATTGGCGTGCTTGCACGACGATGGTGCCATTGTTACTGATTAGTTCTGGTTTAGGGTTTCGACCTGAGTTCATGTACCCCATTGTTTCTGTTTACCGTTTATCTCCTACAATGGTGCACAGACACTACAAGGGCTCCAAGATCATGATGAGATCGTGATTCCATCAAGCACAATTTCCAAGGACGTGGAGCAGCGGCGACTGGGATCCAGGAATCGTTGAAGGAAAATGGCAGAGTGGGCAGCTTTACTTGGATCCTGGTGGCTTTCATGATGGTGAGGGCGGTGGTCGAAGAATCAAGTCGGACTGGTTCTTTGGTTTTGTTGCCTAAATTCTGGGTGGTGATACCGGTGAGTTTCCGGGCTTGTAGGCGGGTGATGGGGTCTGGAGAACAACGATTAGGATGGAAGGCCAACGTTAGAATTTTCAGACTGTCGATGCAATGTCATAGAGCCACCTCTGATCCCATTCCCCAGGGCAGTTACGGGCAGCTTAAGCCTATTGGACTTCGCGGGCTTCCTATACTGCTAAGGGATATATGGGCCACTTCTCTGGTTTGGACCATGAGAGAAATCTAGATTATCTTCAAGGCTCTGAAAAAAAAAATGGGCCAGGCCCAATTTGTTAGTTTTGTTAGTTTCTTTTATTTTCCTGTGTGGGATCCAACTGGCTTTATTGATCTGACTGTTAATGGTATGGCTTTCAGAGATTGGTTTATGCTTAATTTAAATAATGTATTCATTGCAAGGCTTCTCTGCCCGGTTCGAGATGTACTTTTAGCAACACACAATGTGGAATTGGCGACTGAGGAGGTAAATTGTGAAGATGGAACTTCTATGAATGATTGCCTAGAAATTATAGCATGACTATTGACACGTCATTGTGTGATTCATGGTCGAAAACCGATTTATCCGGTGAATGAAGACATCCAATTTCTAGTTTTAGCTTACCATTATCAAGATCTAATGTGTATTTTGGATCCTTTTTTTTAATTTAGTTTTATTACCCCTATTGTACTTTAATTTTATTCAATAGAAATTCGCGTTTACCTAAAAAAAAAATATGTCACAATCACATCACACACACCACAAACTCATCCAATGACATAGAACACTCAAAACATACTCATAAACATAAATCAAACATCATTGTTTACATCAAATAGCTAGAGTTCAAGTTTGAATACATCAATAGAGTAAATAGGATGAAGAAATAACCCAAGAATCTCCTCAAAGAAAGCCAAGCTTCTTTAAGTCTACTCTTGTGCTCCAAACAACACCTTCTTAGCTCTAAAGTATGTCTTTAAGCTTGTAGAAGGGTAAGGAAGGCCTCTAGAACCTTAAGAGCAAAAGAAGAAGAGAGATTAATTCTCATATTTTTTAGCTCTAGAAATCTTACCAAACCCAAAGAGACAAAGATAAGAGGAGCAAGTGAGGGATGGTGATGAGGGGGAGTGCAAAAGGTTCGCTTAGGGCTTGCAAGACTAGGTCTCTTGGATTTATAGAGGGTTGGAAAAGAAGAACAAAGGAAGAAAAATCTAGCTTTTCTCTAGATAACTCAACTAAGAACCCTATAGAGAATCTAGAGAGAAAACTAGAGAGAGAAGAGCTATCAAAACATAGAAATGTGTAAAATGAAGTGTAGTCTTGTGTTGGGGGAGAGGAGCTCCAATTTGGCTGCCTAGTGAGGCCAATTCACAGTCCTTATATGATAAAAAATGAGGAGTTGGAAGATATAAAGGTTGACTTTGAATCAAGAGAACCATGATCCACTATTTTAGGGTTTGTAAGGCTAAAGTTCGAAATAAGTGAAATAATGCGGTCCATCTTCTTCCTCTTCTCTTCAATCAAATTAACATATATAATTGGGTGAATTGGGCATATATTGGGCTATACTTAAAATGTTTGGGCCGACAAGGGTGGTCCGGCTAGCTGTGGTGAATTCTGGTGGGTTCCGGACAATTTCCGGTGAAGTTATTTCGTCATTTTCCCAAATTTGCTCCAAATTCCCTTATGACTTCAGAAATGTATGCGTCTTCTCTAGAAATGGATCAATTACCCTTTTTAAGAGCGTTTCTGTGCTCCTAATTTCCTAGCATAAAAAGTAAACGTTATAAGAATGATGTTTTATTCATAAAAGACAAGAAATAAGCATGTAGTAAAGGACATAATTAGCTCATAATTATGGACTTAACCATATCCACTGGTGATGTCATATTGGAATCATGTAAGATGTGAGTGGAGGAATACTTGTTAAAGGAAAACATATTAATATGTGCTAAAAGACATGAGTAATACTAGATGCATGGATTTCCAAATGATTATTTGGATCACAATAAATGCTTATATACATGCCTACTTATATTGTTTAACAAGTCTTGGTTATGGGGGAATGTATATATCACAAAGTGAACAACATGAAAGAAATAACCATCGCTTCAATATATATTGTGCGGGTATTTGAGTAATATTACTCACATTTAAAATTCTTAAAGCATGACAACATAACAACCCAAAGATTCAAACGTTTTGCAACTACAAGAGTTGGCTAAAGTTATTAAATTAAAGTGTACCACATAAACTCTTTTGTGCCTCTCTTTATTAAGTCTGAAGGTATAGGTTTTCCTTTGATATAGAAATACGAGAACGAAAGGGAATACTAAAACTAAAGACAAAAAGATTGAGAAAGTGGGTTAATCACGTGTTAGAGCCTAGTCATGAAGGAATGAGTGTGTTGTCTTTATTTGACGGACGGAAGGCAGTAAGAAACTCCATTAGGAGATTTAGTAGTATAAATAAAGTTAGCTCTATTTTATTCACTAATTATTGAGTTGGTAAAAGAGAATGACCTGTCAATTTGTGACTGGCACGTCAATTTTCTGTGGTGGACTGACATATCAGTGACACATCATTTCACCAAACTAACCTTTTATATTTGAGGAATTAATAGTTTTTAGAGTTTTTTTTTTCAATTAAATTTTATTTAAAATCTTTTGAAAAAATATTGGTCGACCATGTTCAATGATATCAGAATTTTAAATTTCAACCATTATTGACCGCCTTTGATATCATGAAAATAAAGTTTATTACAACAACGATGAGAGTGTTCAATCTTCTCCAATAACTCATTTTTATTTTTCCAGATCCTCCATCTTCCATAAAAGAGAGTTTTCTAGACAGAGTTTGTTGAACTTAATCTGATTGGCATGGACTCTTTACTCTTTTCTTATTTGTTGCCACCCATCGGTTATAATTATATATAGATCAGAGTTTTAAAGGTTTAACTATAATGCAAGCGGATGAGGGATTGAAGTTTCTTTCTACTACGATCAATTCCCATGTACTCATTGGTTAACATAGATAGAAGCTTTCAAGTTGTAGCCATATATAATTGATTACTGCTAGCTCAATGAGATGATGGATTGGGTTTTTTCTATTTCTACTCCGATCAATATATTTTCTTTAATTTTTCCTAAAAGTAGACCGATCAGTTGTCACCCATTGATAAACAAATTATATCCCCTAAATTTTGAATTCAAATATTAACATGATTAGAATGATTAAAACATTAGACGATGGATATAAATTTTCTGGGTTCTTCACCTAGTTTTATATTCCAAGATTAGAGTTCGTTGAATTGGGGGAGAAGTCGAGAAGATTTGTTTCTAGTTTAATTAGTTGAAAGTTTAATAGTTTGTAAGGATAATAATGGCTCCTGATATATATATATATATATATATATAAGTTGGCTCTAAAAATAATGTATTTATTTTTTTAGTGAGATGTAAATGCTACATAAGATTAATGTCACACATTTTAGGCGTTCTATAAGCCCTCTAGCATTTTTTTTTGTATTGATTGAAGCACACCTCAATGTATTAAAGATAATTTAAATTTTTTTAACTTGCAACAACAATTTTTATTTAATTAGGATGTTAAGAGATACAATATTTAAGGAGCAACTCTCTAAGAGTTAGAAATTGATCAAATGCACGAAATTAGAAAATATTATAACCTTTAACAACATTGCCCGACAAGTTCTCGTGAGTGAAAAAGTCATTCATTATCCACAGTAGCATAGCCCTCAATGTAAAGTACTAACTTTTTACAATATCATAGACTCCCCTCACACCTTCTCAGAAAATCTTCAAGTCATCAATTACAGGTTGAAGATACACACCAACATCATTCCCAGGTTATCTAGGCCCTAATATTAGTAACGTAAGCATCATGTGTTTCCTATTCATAACTAACCATGGAGGCAGATTGTATATAATAAGGATAACATGCCAACATTATACTTGGTGCTTAGTCCGTTGTGGGGATTAAACCCATCTCTTGACAAACCAAGTTTGAAGTTCCTTGGATCAATACAAAAGTCAGGAGATGTACTATCTATCATCTTCCAAGAGGCTGCATTTGTGGGATGTCGTATCAGGTCGTCTGTTTTACTATCAGTAAAATGCCAAAGTAGGCTCTTAGTTGTGGCAGATGACTTAAAATATTTTTTGAAACCTAAGAATGGGTGGAAGGTAACACATCACCTTAGTTGGTATAGTTTCTCTCTCATGGCCAATCTTCTCTACTTTCTATGTGATAAACCACACCTTTGACATACTAACTCATCAACATATTCTTTTTGATACAAAATACAATCATTCGGGCATGCATGTATTCTCTCGTGATCCATTCCTAATTGAGTCAAAATCTTTTTGGCCTCATGCACTGAGTCTGGTTTTTTTTATTACCTTTTGGCAGAATATTAGCTTTGCTGCCATCTAATCAAAAAATGTTACATCACTCATTAGCTTTCAAGTTGAAAAGTGTAGTTAAAACATCTAACTTCATATGCTTATCATAACCAAGGTTTTCCTACCACTAGGTTTCCCTACCACTAGGTTTCCCTCTATAGTTTTAGAAGACTGTGAAACCAAATTTTCTTCCAAATCACTCTCATCTATGTTTTCTACTTCAGTTTTCCCATGTTCTGTCCATAACTCATAATCTTCATAAAATTAATTTACAAACAAAGTGCTCCCTTATAACCTTAGGCTTGAAGTAATTATCATTTCCAAACTTTTTGCAAGAAAACATATGTGTTTAGGTTTACCTCTATAGTTTAGAAGACTGTGAAACCGAATCTTATTCTGAATCACTCTCATCAATGTCTTCTACTTCAGCTTTCCCATGTTCTGTCCATAACTCATAATCTTCATAAAATCTATTTACAAACAAGTGCTCCCTTAAAACCTTAGGCTTGAAGTAGTTGTCATTTACAAAAAAAATTCAAGAAAATATGTGTTTAGGGTCTCTCGCATTTTCATGAGAAATTTTTAAGAAAATTCCACCCCTAATTTATATTCAATGGATGTCTTGTCTGCACATAGCCAAGACTTATCCATCTAATAAAAGAAAAATAAAAAGTTTCAATTTTATACTATTGACATAACACAACACCAAGTATAACACAACACCATTCGTAGACTTATCTGATCCAACAATGTACAATATCAAATACAACACTAAGTATATCACAATACCCACAAATATTTATCACTATCATTCTCACTAATTAATCAATTATCACATATTAATAAAACAACTAATTAATCAATTGACACACTATGAATTTATCAATCACATCAACAATATCAAATACAACAACTAATAACAACAATGAACACATCAAAAAGGGAAGGGTTTATTTCTCATACCTTCTACTTAGAAAAATCTCTCCTCGATTCTACCCAATAATGTACTCCTCTTCACGTACAACCTTAATCAATCAATGCATCTTGGGAAACAAAACCATTAATCTGTGATGCCCCGGACCAGAATTAGCAGTGGAATCAGCTTGATTGATGAGCTTGCACGTAGTCGCAGAGTTACGACAGTCGTTTTAATCGTCGAAGCTTCTTAACGACTAAATTATTGGCCGAGAATTGGAGTTGGGTCTCTTCTCGAGAGTCGTTCTACGTGTGATTACGAGTTCATGGACGGTTCCGGATCGTTATTTGGATGACCGAGGAATTAATTATGAATATTTGAAGTTTCGACGGAAACGGATTATAATGGCGAGCTACTTAACGACTAAATTACCGGTCAAGAATTTGGTTTCGGCTTCTCCACAGAAGTTGTTCAGAATTTAATTTCGAGTTTGTGGGAACTTCCCGAGCATGATTTTGAGTTACGGAGTTTAAGTTGTGAATATTTCCGATTATTGATTGTTTAGTCGATTTAAATGTGTGTTGATTCAAGGGTTGACTTTTTATCCATTTGACCGATGTGTTTGACTTCGGGTGATTATTGAAGAGTATGTCGAGACGAGTTTGTGGCCGCGAGAATTATCGGAATCAGAATTACGACGAGAAAGTTACGGGTATTTGAAGTTTGCCGAAATGGATAATTATGAGGTTTCCTTTTTGGGAAAGTATAAATAGTGGGCTTACTATTTTGGGAAGGTCAAAGTTGGTCATTAATATAGTTGACCGAGTTGACCGAGTCAACTCGGTGGTGCGAATGGCGACGGGAGGAGCCACGGCCTCGCCGGCGGCGAGCTCCGTTCGGCCACCTCCATGCTCGACACCGGTCTCATTCGGTTCGTCCCTGTGCCCCGATCCCATTTTCGGCCTCTCTCCACGGCGAGGCTCACCGGAGAGAGGGAAATTTCCGGCTTGAAAATGAAGATTTTTGGGTTGATTCGGGTTTGGAGATTTCGGCCGAATTGAACTTCAAGAGGTACTGGGTTTTGTAGCCCTCTTCAATGTGATTCTAACCATATAAACATGGTGTTCTAATTCGATTTGTAGATGAAGAATTTTGGGTTTGAATTTTGTGTTCTAATTCGGTTTTGCTTGAAATTGGATGTGTTAGAGTGAGAATTGGACTTCGGTGCAGTTGACAAAGTTGCTCAGTGCATGATTTTAAGTGGAATAGGTGCAGCTCCGCCTTGAATTTCTCCGTCCGGCAGCGGCACCGCCGTGGACGGCGGTCAACGGCGGTGGTTAACGGTCAACATGTTTGACTTTTTGGACTTTCGACAAGTTGCATGTCATTTGACTCGAAATCGCGCCCCGATCGCAGTGGGGAGGTTCGTTTTTCGATTTGAGCATCCGAAAGTAAAGCGAGGTATTGAGGTGTTATATACGGATTTTCGACAGTTGGTCGACATTGAGTTATGTGTTTCCGAGAACGGTGGTTTCTCGTGATTTGTCTTGTATTGTCGAGATATGATTTTGAGATATGGATTTTGTGAATATTCAGGTGTTCGTGATCGTTCTTTTGGCGAGGGACTTTCCGCCAGATCACGGGTTAACGCGATACGCGTTACGCCAGACTGTGAGTGGACAATTTATTTTCACGGAATTATTGCGAGTCCTTTATATACGTTTTATGAACTTGAGCATGCAGCATGATTATGGTTTTACGAGCATGAGATTTCATACGAGATTATGTTTATTATGAGCATGTGTTTTACGATTATACGGTTATACTTATATGAATATACGTATACGAGTATACATACACTTATATGTTGTTTCATGCATTTGCATCGAACTGTTTATGATTTGGTTTACACAGAGTACAGTCTCAGTTACGTTGTTGTATCGATACACTTGCCTCTCGGCTGATCCCCGATGGTAGGCCACCAGGAGGGGCAGTACCCCTACCTGACCGGCGAGGGGCAGTACCCCGGAACCGAGGCCTTTCTGGCTATGGATCACGTGGAAGTCAGGGACTCCGTGATTCCGACTGTACTAGCACGGACGTGTCCATGAGTGACCCCGTGAGATTTTCCATGCATGCTCTGTTTACGGGTTGGAGTCAGCGGCTCCTCGTATACTATTTGATTTATTTATATTTCGACTCGCATATGTTATTTTAAACATATATATTAACTGGTGAAAGACATTTATTTTCGTCCACTCACTCTAACGTGTTTCATGTCTTTCCCCTGGGCTTTTCGGTTTCCATGCCCAGTTTGCAATTCAGGCTCCGGTGTCGCACGTCGTGGTCAGAGGCATAGTACTCGAGCTACTTTGTTTCATCCAGTAGGTTTATTGTTCTACCTACTGTGGTATGCGTATATGATTATGTATTAGAAGTCGCTATGAGTTTCCTATTGAATATGTTATACGATTTTACCCGGATTTCAGTAAAGTATATATTATATGTATTGTTTACTTTACTGTTGATATATTGAGAAATCCGGATGGGATTGGTGCCCACGGTTTGTTTTTTTTGTGGCATAGGATGAAGTGTATTTTCCGCGTGCAGGTAATGGTAAATCAACATTAGTAACGAAACTCTGCCAAAATTTCAAAAAGTTTTTGTTGGTTCGTGTTTTCGAAGGGGTTTGACTCCGGTTCAGGGAGCTAAATCGGGGTTGGGTCCTTTCATAATCACAAACCCAAAACCTAGCAAATTTGGATGTGATTTGGTTTTGGGTTGAAGAAATCAATTGAAGATAAATTAAAGCAGGTTTATGATTGAAGAGAGATGATCGATCTAATGGAAGAGAAAGGCAGAGATTCGGGATGTGAATTGAGGGTTTCTCTCAAAGAAGTGCCTGGTTTTTTCTCAAAGCCAGCTAGAATAGGATTTTCTCAACCGCATTAAAGTGTCTCTTGAGGGTGAATAACATAAGTGTTTTCACCTATCCAATTTACAATATATTTTTGTTTATGTTTTTAGAATCAGGCAATGGTAATTTGCATTAACTGTTGTCTATTCTATAGATAAAAGAGGAAAAAATTATTGGCTAGGAGGGAAATATATCGAGCTTAGGCACCATCTTAGATTTGGCATCTCATCGAGACAATCAGACAACAGTAAATTATATGTAATCTTGTCTAGCTTTTCAAATTGGATGAACAAGTTTGGCCAGTTGTGCTTGGATTTATGATTCATAGCCTCACATAATGAATTAGACACAAACTTTTGTGTAAGGTGCTCAATTTTTGGAGTTTTGTAGTACAATTTGGGTTGTCAAATGGAGGAAAATCTACCATATTTTTTCATCTCCACACAACAAATTATACCTCTTTTAATGTGTGATAGTAAAATACATTGAGATTTCAGTCAGCCACATAGCGGTTAGACATTTTAACCATTGTATAATCAGGGTTCCATAGACAGAAAGCGAGCAATTTCTCAAGTATTGTCTAAGAAGTGTTGTGTGGTGCAGCTTTTGTAGTAGTGTATATATATCCTTCATGCCATTGTTGTTAAACAACTATACGAGTTGGTCTCGAGAATAGCAAAAATAAATGAATAAAATACATAGATAAGACTATGGTTGGGGAATCCACCTCAAAAATCTTTAAAATCTATGTACAACCACTTGAACAAAATCGCAACTTATTGAATCAGAAATTACTACATTTTAGAACAAAATTATAACAATTTTTTTTATATTATTTACATACAGTTGAACTATATTACAACATTGAGAATAATTTGTTCTCAAATTTGTAAAAATGTACTTCTTGGAATAATTACCTAAAAAAGTGAACGAAATTAAACAAAAAATATCTCATTTTACATTAGTAACAACAAAGTTATTTGATAAAATCTAGGTAGATGTCCCCCCTCCCTCCTACCAATATGTTGGAATTTCTCCATAGTAGACCTTCTCCAGAAATAAAAGATAAAGTCTTTCTAAAACATATATTTGAACATTTTGGCTACTTATTAGATTTTTAGCTATGTTGTTCTTCACTTCTTCTATTTGTCTTGCTTTTGGACCATGAGTAACATAATATTCTTTCTCCTGTGCATAATTTTCAACATCTGCATTGTCACTTGGCCACTCTCAAATGTCAGCAAAGTGCCTATTAAGCCGAAAATGTCTCATTACATAATTGTGAAGAACCATAGTTGCAATTACAATTTTCACTTGCTTATCAAATGAGAAAACCTACCATGTGCTTTAAAACTTCCCCTTTTTTCTTCCAAACTTCAAAAGTATTGTCGATAACAATTCTAAGAGAATAGTGCCTTTGGTTGAATAACTCTTCAGAATTGGATGGTAACCTCCTTTGATATTGATATATTGTACAACCAGAATCTTCAGAATAGCTTGAATTTTCACTTTTGTAAGGACCAAAATAGTCATTCATTTGTGAGTACTCAGAGTCTTTAAGATACTTAACTACATATATAATATTGACTGTCATAATCAATCAGAACAAATAACAAAATAAGGTCATTAAAACAGTATGAAATATATTATATGTTGGTCAAAAATAGTAAACAAAAACACGTAAGATTAAATTACCGGGTGACGGTTTTGAAAATACCTGGCATTATCACATAATATCGAGAGGAACACTCTAGTATCATGAGTATATCCTTCCCATCCACACATGCAAATATTAGTTGCATATCAAGACACAAACATCTATAACGTTTTGTGTCAGTATTCATTTCCTTCCAATGTATGACACTTGCTTGTGACGATCCAGGAGGAATTAAAACTTTAGTGTGCATATTATCAATGACACCAATGTAATGCTACATCCAATGTGAAAAAAATTATGCAAGACAAACAAATAAAGAATGAAATACAAAAACTTATACATTAAAATATTGTAGCTAGTGTAAGATTAAATGTATACCTTAAAATGAGTCATGCATGTATCTCTTATGATTTAAAATCTTGTCGAAGGCTTGTCCAAAATACCTATTAACTATTTCACTAGTGTTGAAAAAAGCACTTGTGCGAATATATTTCTAAGCCCATGTTCAAGTTTATGCAAAAGCATTCCAACACTTTAGTCTGATATGTTCTCTTGAACCTATCAACCAAACATTTACTTCTACATCATTACTTAATTTACCAAAGATTTCATTATCTATTCTGAACATGTTATACCAACGACTTTCATTTTCTTCGTAAAAACTTCCTTTGACTACTTGTTGCCCGATAATGTAAATATCATACACATGCTCTTTTTGAGACACCTTAACCCCAATTATTCCGACAAAAATAAATTGGAGTCGGGATAAGAAACTAGAATTTTGTTTTCAAATATTTTTATCACAACATCCCCAATAACATCTTTATATTAGCATAGATGATAATGATAATGATGATATGACTAGGTCGATCATGCATAAGTCCACGTATGAGCTTAGTATATATATATATAGAGAGTGGAAATTCAAGGCTTGCCTAACTAACTACAATTACTACCTTAATTTCTATAGTTGATACATATAAGCATGTCGAAGTAGGAGAAGTGAGAGAAGAGATATGGAGAAGAGATACGGAGACAAATAACGAAAGAGAGTCTTCCAGCTGGCTGGCTTAGGGGAGAAGTGAGAGAAGTGATAAGAAGAGATAGGTCTCAAATAAATATTGATGGGTAATGATAGTTTTTTTTACGTGAATCAAATAAATACTGATGGATAGTATGTAGTCTATGTACTGCCCCATTATGGGCTTTTTAAGACCTATTATAAAATGGGCAGGGCAGGTAAGGGTGGGACATTGGAACTAAAAATTGAAGAAAAAAAAACTAAGTCAAACCAAGCCACGACTGAAAGAAACCACACCTGATACAAACTGAACCGAAAATAACCAAAAAAAATTGGTTCGATTTTGGTTTTTAATTTATAAAATCCGAACCGAAACACCTAAGTATGGATCGATAAAATACGGGCCTATAAAGCCTTTCTATGGCCTGCCCTAATTTTAAATTTATATTTTTTTAGAAACTAAATGCGTTATTAAATTGTTCAAAAAAAAATATCTTTACATTTATAAATCTAAATTTTACAGTAAACGGCTCAATCCTCAACCAATTGGTCAGAAGTTACCACGAAATTCCATTTAGCCCGATTCTTTAATACCTCGGTTTTGTAGAAGGTTAGATTTACCAATTTCATCATCACCTCGATTCATCCTCCTCCAATCTGATATGAATTGAAAATGTTGTGGTTGAATTTGCAAGATATATGGACTTTAGAGCATCTCCACCATAGTAGCTAAGAGTTATTTTATATATATATGTTTAGCTAAAATCAGCTCCAACAGAATAGTTATAGCCAAGTCAAATATAGTTTTTAGCTAAATCTCTAGCTATATTTTACTACTAAAGACAGAGAAATGACTTAAAGCTAAATATTTAATATTATAAACTTAACTTTTAACTTTAGAATTGCCATCACTGTTAAACTTGAAGTTAAAATATTACGAGCTACATTTAGTTTTTTAGTTAAGAAAAGCTATAAATTTAGTTAGAGATGCTCTTAGAGATCCTACACTACTACACAAAACATAAAAAATAAAAAAAGGACACTGAGATTTGAGAAACAAGAATGTTTCAATAAAAACATGTCCTCTTATTATTATTATCGCAACGTACAACTTGTTTTCATAAACACAGAAGAATAGTGTTAGGTAGCACACAAGTTACAATGATATTTTCTTAAAAAGATATGGGACAAAAGCTTAGTAAGCTTTTATGTGCGAACCCCACTTACTAACCCAAGAGATAATATTTTCCTATAGATTTAACTCAAAGTTTTTCAATGTTTAAGAAGATCAATCTCTCTCTTTTTTTCTCTCTCTTTGGAAATAAGCTCTCACACTCATTTTTTTTCGTGAAGATACACATTTACACAAAAATAAGAAGAAGAAAAATGCAAAATTGCATGAGTGTAAGAGTGATGTGAATGTAATAAGTGGACAATTATTGATTTTTATTTTTGAAAAAAAAACTTTAAATTGTGAGGACTAGTCTGCTAATAGGTTTGGCACCTTTAAATTATTGGGAGATTCTCTATGGAAAAATTCTCACCACCCCTACTTTTGAAGAATCTCTTTCCACTAGCCACCAAAGTTTCAAATATTCTCAAGCACCTATTAGTCTCTTAGAACCTCTTTCCACTTACCCATATTTTCAGTTTTTTTTTTGTTTTTTATATTTTCACTACGTGAAAAAGTGCTTTAGACAATAGGCAATAAACAACAAATATAATATATCCGTCGTTGTAATTTTATAGCATATAATCAACAATAGTTAGGGTCATATCTGTCGTCTAATGTCATGTTTTATCGATGATTTGTAATGATAAATTCAGAATCTTTGAACCATATGACACAAATATGTCGTCTGAAGAAAGTTAAACTGGGGAGTGTTTCTCATGAGAATTAGGCATTATAACAACGACTTATATCTGTCGTCGAAAAGAAAGGACTATAGAGAGCTTTTTGTTTGTAAGTTATGTTTACTTGGATGACACATATATGTAGTATCTATAAACCCATGGTTTGATACTTCTTATTCAAATTTGAGGAGGTTATTCAACAACATATATTTGACATCTTTTTTGTATCGAAAGTTAGGACTTTTGCTCTGCATCTAGTTGGGCTTTTATAGGACAGATATCTGTCATCTCTAAAACTATGTTTTTGATGACACGTGTTTTGACTTTTAATATAAAACAAAAAATCATTGCTGACTTCTACACTTGGTCTTTATTTTCACACAACGGGCATCACACAAACACCCACCTCCTCTGTAACCCACAAGTTAACGCTACCACTCAACATCATGCCACCATCGATCTCTGAATTAGTCCACCAATACCATTGATCTCCAACTTAGCCCAGAGGATAACTAGCACCATCATCACTAGTTCCTTCTCATTCGCTCACTGACTTACTTCACCACTATCTCTACTCACTCTCCACCTCAATTTCAATTTGATACCAGCTTCATCGATTGGTAATCTCTCTTCAATTGCATGCACATATGTTTGTGTTTATTAAGGTTATTCAGTTCATGGATTTGTTGATTTTATTGATTTGGGTATTATAGGGTAACAATTTGGGGATTTTATCAATTTTGAGTATAGTAGGGTTATTCAGTTAATCGACTACTCATGTTGGTGAGAATTTGAACCAGATGTTGGTGAGATTTTGATTGATCATCAGTATATAGTTGATTTAATTTTAGTGGACCTACCAGATTATGTTCCCTATCATGTCAGGGACCATCTGGATTTGCATATAAGTTATAACAAAACTTGAACTATCACACTCCGTTCATTTCATACCCAAAGACTCCAATTTTGTTGTTTCTTTCTTTCTAAGAACATAAAAGGCATAGATGGCCCAGAGTTCTTAGGTATTGAGTTAGATATAGATAGTTGAAGTCACTATTGGAAAATTGAATCCAAAGTAATTGGAAAACTGAAGCCATAATGCTATTTTTATCTACAGACTATGTTATGTAGAAAAGATTGGCTATAAACAAAGAGTTGTTTAGCTTTGTCTAGTGTTCTCCATACTAATTTTTTCTCCTTCGTTTGTCAGGATAAGGATCTTTAGAGCTAAAAATACATCCGAGAAGATTGGGAGTCATAGTCACTATTTGTGGAGTTACGAGATTGTGAATTCATTTAGTCGATGTTAGTACTGGAAGCATGATATACCACTTATTTAATCTACTGCTGAAATGTGAAAGTGCCTGAAATTGGTTTATATATGCATGTATTTGGTAGAGATGTATATGAAATTGTGTGAATGGGTGCTTGACATTAATGTTTCTGAAATTGTATGAATGTTTGATAGAAATGTGATGAACTTGTTTGAGTAATAGTTTGTTTGCAAAATTTTATTAGCTAGATGGATAAGTCTTGGATGGCCTCTGATAGAAGAAAATCAAGGTTTCAAAATGGACTTGATGAATTCTTGAAGTTTGCTGTGAGAAATGCTATTCATGTTAACCAAATACTATGTCCTTGCTTAAAATGCAATAATCTTCAGAGTTTTTCAGAAAAAGTTATTAGGGATCATATATTCTTTAATGGAATAAGTACTAGTTAAAAGCAACAGATATGGCATGGAGAGCCTTCCACATCTTTCATGCAATCTAGTATACTAGAAAACATAAATGAAAGTTCCTATAAAATAGTAGGCATAGGATCTCATTTAGGAACAAAACCAATTGATGAAAATATTGGAGGGAGTGATGACGAGGGGATGTCAGATAATATCGACAACTTCATGAGTTTTGTGGAGGATGCAGATAAGTCCTTGTACCCTGGCTGCATAAGCCTGACAAAGTTGAGTGGTTTAGTTCAGACATTTAATCTAAAAGTAAAATACGGGATGAGTGATGCATGATATTCTGAAATGCTTCTCATGATTGGCGGGCAGCTGCCAAAAGATAATGAGATGATTGGGTCTTTATATGAGGCTAAAAAGTATATCTCTAAATTAAGAATGGATTATCAAAAAATCCATGATTGTCCAAATGATTGCATGTTGTATCAACATCAGCTTTTTGATGTTATAAGTTGTGGCACTTATGGTGCATCAAGGTGAAAGCTGGACAAACACTAAAAAGAGAGAATAAGGGTGCATGCCAAGGTATTATGGTACTTTTCACCAATACCAAGGTTTAAGAAGTTGTTCCATTCACCAAAATCTGCAAAGCACATGACTTGGCATACCTACGGTAGAAGCAAAGATGGAAAGATGCGGCATCCAGGAGATTCTCTGACTTAGAGGTTGCTTAATGAGAAATGGGCACACTTTGGGTTAAAACCAAGGAACCTTAGACTAGGACTGGCCGCTGATGGGTTTAACCCATATAGAGAGAAAAATAGCAAGTATTCTTGTTTCCTTGTTATACTCGTAATATATTACCTTCCCTCATTACTATGTATGAAGAGAAAGTATATGATTTTGACATTGTTAATATTGGGACCTAAATAGCCTGAAAACGATAACGATGTCTTTCTTCAACAATTATTTGAAGATTTGAAGCTTTTATAGGAGGAGGTTGCTAAGGGAATGTATGATACTCATAGAAAAGAGTACTTTGCACTTAGAGAAGTCTTTTTTTGGATAGTTAATGACTTTCCAGCATATGGAAACTTATCTGGAAGCATTGTGAAAGGGTATTATGTTTGTCAAAACTGCCTTAAAAAAACAAACCATATCAGTTGAAGCATGGGACAAAATAGCATATATGAGGCATCGTAGAGGTCTGCCACTTTCTTATCCATTTTGAAGGCAAGCTGCTACTTTCGATAATACTGTGGAAGATGATCTTGCTCTTATACTTTTAATGGGAGAGGAAGTGCTGAGCAGAATGGAGAGTTTCAATTTTCCATTCGGAAAAAAACATGGCCATCCTTCTTACAAGTGTCTCCCTGATGATAATCAACCTTGTTTCAAGAAAAAGTCAATTTTCTTTCAACTTCCTTATTGGAAACATCTTCCCAAATGACATATGCTCGATGTCATGCATATCGAGAAAAATATTTATAAGGCTCTCCTTGGGACTTTGTTGAACATTACCAACAAGACAAAAGATGGTATTGCTACTCATTTAGACATGGTAAAAATGGGAATCAGAACAAACTTGAGAGCTAAACATGGTAAAAGGAAGAGCAAGTTGTCGGTGACTAGTTGGAACTTGCGTTTAAATAAAAAGAATATTGTTTCCGGTTCTTTTCTCAAGATAAAGGTTCCTACGATATTTACATCAAAAATCAGTAGCCTTGTGAAAGGACCCAATCCCGATTTAGTTTCCTAAACCGGAATCAAACCCCTTCTGAAAACACGAACCAACAAAAACCATTAAAATTTCGGCAGAGAACACTACTAACGCAGAATTACCTTTACCTGCACCCGGAAAATAACACTTCATCCTATGCCACAAAAGCCAAACCGTGGGCACCAATCCCATCCGGATTTCTCAATATCATAGCAATAAACAGTAAACATAACTGTAATATATAGTAAATCCGGGGAAAATTCGTATAAAACATGTATCAGTAACGTATCAGAGCGACCTCTAGTGTATATATATACAAAATGTACAACAGTAGGCGAAACAAGGAACCTACTGGAAAACACAGGTAGCTCGAACAACTAGCCTCCGACTGCAACGTGAGACACCAGAATTCGAACTGCAAAATGGGCACGAAAACCGAAAAGCCCAGGGGAAAGGCAAATAAAACGTTAGAGTGAGTTGACGAAAATAAACATATGCCTTTCACCAGTTTCATATACATAATCAATGTAAAACAATGCGAGTTCGGAAAGTATATATGGAGGTGCCAAGCGAATCTCTCAAGCCCGACGGTCAGACGAATCGCTCAAGCCCGACGGTGATAGGCCAGGGGAATCTCTCAACCCCGGTGGCATACAGGGGAATCTCTCAACCCTGCCCAGATGAATCTCTCAACTCTGGTCCAGAGGAATCTCTCAACTCTGGCGGACTACCGGTGATCAACCGAGTAACCGAAGCATCGATGTAGTAATGCCATCACCATAAATATAAAATAATGCCTCCAAAAATAATAAATAACTCAACATCGTATAAAGTAAATACGAAAAATCACGAACTCGCAATAACTGTGAAAATATAAAAATGTCCACTCACAGATGAGCAGAGCGCGCATTCGCGCTAATCACGTGGTGAAAGGACCCAACCCCGATTCAGTTACCTAAACCGGAATCGAACCCCTTCTGAAAATACGAACCAACAAAATTTTTTCAAAATTTCGGCAGAGTTTCGTTACTAACGTGGAATTGCATAACCTGCACCCTGAAAATAACACTTCATCCTATGCCACAAAAGCCAAACCGTGGGCACCAATCCCATCCGGATTTCTCAACATCAATATATAAATCATAAACAGTAAACAGTACTGTTGTATATATTTATCCGAGAAAATCCGTATAAACAAGTATCAGAATGTATCAGAGCGACCTCTAGAGTAAAATATATACAATATACACATCAGTAGGCGAAACAAGAACCTACTGGAAAGCACAGGTAGCTCAGATCACTAGCCTCCAAACCGCGACGTGAAACAGCAGAATCCGAACTGCAAATTGGGCACGAAAATCGAAAAGCCCAGGGGAAAGGCAAATAAAACGTTAGAGTGAGTGGACGAAAATAAATATATGCCTTTCACCAGTTTATGTACATACTCAATGTAAAACAATGCGAGTTCGGAACACAACACATATATATAGGGAGGTTGTCGGGCGAATCTCTCAAGCCCGACGTCGGGTGAATCGCTCAAACTCGACGGTGATAGGCCAAGGGAATCTCTCGACCCTGGCGGCACTCAGGGGAATCTCTCAACCCTGCTTCAGAGGAATCTCTCAACTCTGGGCCAGAGGAATCTCTCAACTCTGGTAGCATCGATGCAATAAATGCCAATCACCAATAACACATAATAACACCTCCGAAAATAACATATATCTCAATCATCGTATAAAATAAATACGGAAATCATAAAATCCACGAACTCGCAAATCAACAGTGAAAATAGAAACTTGTCCACTCACAGATCAGCTAGCGCGAACTGGCGCTAATCTCGTGGTCCGGCGGAAGTTCCCTCGCCTGAAGCACGATCACGATCCCGATCTTGATCTCCTGAATATTCACAAAAACATAACTGATCAAAATCGTAGTCCACAACCCTGTACTGAATCACGGAAACCAACCGTTCCCGGAAAAATACAATGCAGTACAAAATGAATATCGGAAATTCCGAAATCCCCACTCGAAAACCTCGACTGAAAATCGGCTAACCAAATCAACCCGAAAACCTCTGCACGATAACCAGGGCGCGATTACGAGAAAAATGACATTAATTTCATCAAAATCTGAAAAAGTCAACTCCTCCGCCGTTGACCGCCGCCGTCGGCGGCGGCGCGCCGTCAACGGCGAGATTCACCGGCGGAGAAATTCCAGATCACAAGGTCTCGACCTTCCAAACCCTTTTCACAACTGACACACAAGCCAATTCCAGCTCTAACCTTACCAAAACTCCTCAAACCCGAACGGAATTCCTATTCCGGTGACCTAACCGGTGACCCCCAAAACTACCACCTCGCTCAAAATCAACCACATAGGAAGCTTCACCTAAGCTAAGGGAACAAAAACCCCAACATCTCCACCCTCGAAACTCGCCGGAGCACCACCTCCCAACTCCGGCGAAAAATCCCAGTCGGCCTCGATTCGAACTCACCCAAAACGTGATCAATTCCACCCAAACCAAATACCATCACACTCGAAATCAAAAGAGGAAGCTATCTATACCTTTCACGTGGCCGGAGGTGGCCGGAAAGTGGGTTGTCGGACGGCAAGCCGAAACGGGAAACTTCTCCCTCTCTCGGTCAACGGTCAACTTTCCAATTTTGGAAAGTCAAAGCAAGTCAACGTCAGTTAAAGCCCGAAATGAAGTTTTCGACTAATTCTCGACTATTCCGATATTTATACTCACGCCTCGGGTCGATTGACGGTTCGAAATGAATATACGAAATGATTCAAATAAACACGAAACAATCGGATAAACTCGTCGGATACCGAAACTTCAAATAATCATAAAATATTCCTCGGTTATCGAAAAAATCTCCCGGAACCGCCCACGAGCTCGAAATCACGTACTCTACAATTTCCGTGAAGACACTCATCTCAAATTCTCGACCGAAAATATAGTCGCGAATCGAATCGTCAAACCACATATACGACGTAAAACTGCGACTAAGCAGAATCTCGTGAAACGTGCCGAATACACAACTGATTCTGGTTCGGGTCGTCACAAATCTACCCCCCTTAAAGAAATTTTAACCTCGAAATTTACGTACATGTCAAGTGAACAAATGAGGATACTGCTCCCGCATACGCTGCTCGGTCTCCCAGGTGGCCTCCTCAACTGAGTGGTTCTGCCACAAGACCTTCACCAGCGGAATCACACGGTGCCTCAACTCCTGCTCACTACGATCGAGAATCTGCAATGGCTCCTCTACATATGATAAATCCTCCCTGATCGGTAACTGCTGTGGGGCTAACACATGTGAGGGATCTGAGATGTACTTTCGCAACATCGAAACATGGAAAACATCATGCACACGAGCCATCTTGGCTGGTAACTCAAGTCTATATGCAACAGCTGCAACCCTCTCTGTAATCTCATACGGACCAATGTATCGTGGTCGAAGCTTGCCACGCTTCCCGAAACGTACAACTCCCCTCCACGGAGATATTTTCAGGAAGACCCAATCACCAACCTCGAACTCCAAACTCTTCCTCCTCACATCTGCGTAACTCTTCTGCCGATCCTGGGCGATCTTCAATCGATCCTGGATAAGCTGTATGTCCTCCATCGTGGTTTTCACCAAATCAGGACCAATAAGCCAACGCTCGCCCACCTCACTCCAACACAATGGAGTGCGACACTGCTTCCCGTATAGGGCCTCGTACGGTGCCATCTCAATACTGGCCTGATAGCTGTTGTTGTAGGCAAACTCGATCAAATGCAACTGTTGATCCCAGTTTCCGCGAAACTGCAACACACATGATCTCAGCATATCCTCAAGAGTCTGAATGGTCCGCTCGGACTGCCCGTCAGTCTGAGAATGAAAAGTTGTACAAAACGGCAACCTCGTGCCCAAAACTCGCTGCAATGCCTGCTAAAACTCAGAAGTAAACTGATTATCTCGGTCAGAAACAATGGACACAGGCACACCATGCAAGCGAACAATCTCTGATAAGTACAACTTGGCCAATCTGCCCACTGAAATCTTCCCCGGAAGTGCAAGAAAGTGTGCGGATTTCGTCAGCCGGTCAACAATAACCCAAATACCAGTGTTGCCCGCCGAAGTAAGCGGCAACTGATAGACGAAATCCATCGTAATGTGCTCCCACTTCCAAACTGGAATCTCAAGTAGCTGTAGTTTCCCTGCAGGTTTCTGCCTCTCCTCCTTCACCTGCTGACAGATCAAACATCGACTCACGTATGCGGCAATCTCCCGCTTCATGTTGCGCCACCAATAGTACGCTCGAAGTGTACGAAACATCTTCGTACCTCCGGGATGCATCGCATACGCAGAACTGTGGGCCTCATCCATAATCTCCTTCTTCAAATCCTCATCTCTGGGTACACATAGCCTGCCTCTGAACAACAACGTACCATCGTCGCTCAATCGGAACTCTGTAGGCACACCATTCCGTATCATGGTCTTCTTGCCCAACAGGTAAGAATCTGAATCCTGAGCCTCTCGTACCTGATCAACCAATACAGGTCGAACCTGAAAACTGGCCAACAAAGCTCCATCATCATCATACCCAAACATAGCACTTGTAGCCCGAAGCTCGGCTAACATCGATACTCTGGCCACACACATGTGAAACAACGAGGCTCTAGATTTCCTGCTAAGTGCATCTGCTACAACATTGGCCTTCCCCGGATGGTACTCAAACGTGCAATCGTAATCATTGATCAACTCCATCCATCGGTGCTGCCTTATGTTCAGATCCGGCTGCGTCCGCAAGTAGGTGAGACTCTTGTGATCAGTGTAAATCTTACACTGAGCTCCATACATGTAATGTCTCCAACTCTTCAACGCTAACACGATAGCGGCTAACTCCAAATCATGCGTCGGATAGTTGGCATCATGCGGTTTCAGCTGTCTGGAACCATATGCCACAACTCTACCATGCTGCATCAACACACAGCCAAGGCCCAACTTCAATGCATCGCTGTACACAACAAACTCACCACTGTCGTCTGGCAATGTCAGAACCGGTGCGGTAGTCAATCTCTCCTTCAGGAGCAAATAACTCTCCTCGCACGCATCAGACCACTCAAACTTGACGCCCTTCTTCGTCAGTCTGGTCAGTGGTGTAGCAATCCGGGAGAAATCCTGTACGAACCATCGATAATAACCTGCTAACCCCAAGAAACTCCGAATCTCTGGCACAGTAGTAGGTCTACTCCAGTTCAACACGGCCTCGATCTTGTCAGGATCAACACTGACTCCCTCGGCCGAAATCACGTGGCCTAGAAACTTCACTCTATCCAACCAAAACTCGCACTTGCTAAACTTCACGAACAACTGATGGTCCCGCAAAGTCCGTAACACTGCCCGCAAATGCTTCTTGTGCTGGCCCACACTCCTGGAATAAATCAAAATATCGTCAATGAATACAATCACGAACTTGTCCAGGAATCGTTTGAACACCCGATTCATCAAGTCCATGAAAGCTGCGGGGGTGTTGGTCAACCCAAACGGCATAACCAAAAACTCATAGTGCCCATACCGCGTTCTGAAAGCTGTCCTGGCTACATCAGAGTCTCGGATCCTCAACTGGTGATATCCGGATCGAAGGTCAATCTTTGAAAAGACTGCTGCTCCCTTTAGCTGATCGAACAAGTCATCAATCCGCGGCAACGAATACTTGTTCCTCACTGTAATCTGATTCAGCTTTCGATATTCGATGCACAAACGCATGGACCCATCCTTCTTTCGCACAAATAACACTGGAGCACCCCACGGAGAAACACTCGGTCGTATAAAACCCTTCTCTAACAACTCCTGGAGCTGAATCTGCAACTCCTTCAACTCCGCAGGCGCCATCCGATACGGTGTCTGGGAAATCGGTCATGTACCCGGCAACAACTCAATAGTAAAGTCAATCTCCCGCACAGGGGGTATACCAGGTAACTCCTCTGGAAATACATCCGGAAACTCAGACACAACCTCAATACTACCAAGATCCGGCACTGCAGCTGTAGTGTCCACAACATGGGCTAAGTACGCGACACAACCCTTCTTCATCAACCGATCCGCCCTTATCGCGGAAATCAAACATGGTGGTGAAGTGTTCTTCTCGCCACGAAACAGTATCTCGGGTAACCCTGGTCGTCGAAACGCGACCTCCTTCCTGTGGCAGTCAAACATGGCCCAATGCGACTCAAGGAAGTCCATACCCAAGATCAGATCAAAATCTACAATATCAAGCAGTAACAGATCTGCGGCTAATCCATGGCTAACTATAAACACCTCACAATCTCGGTAAACCCAACCGATGCTCACAACCTCATCTGACGGATACAACACTCTCCACAACCCCGGAAGTAGAGAGGCAGGTACCGTAGCCAATGATGACAGTCTAAATGATATAAATGAATGTGTGGCACCTGGATCAAGCAATGCAAGTACAGGAATACCAAAGACATGTAACATACCAATAACGACCTCTGGTGAACCTCTGCCCTCACGTAGAGTCATAACATGCACCCTCGCCTGTCCGGCTGGTCTTCCTCGCTGGGGCTGTCCCTGCTGTCTGCCCTGGCCTACAAACTGTGCTGGTCGAGCTCCCGAAGTGGCACCTCGCTCTCCTCCGGAACTCTGGGCCCCCTGTCCTCCAGTAACATCATACTGATAACATTCCCTCGCATAGTGACCCACCTGGCCACAGCGGAAACAAGTGACAGGATCTCGCTGACATGGACCCACATGATGTCGGCTGCAGAGACTACACAACGGGTACTCCCTCGGTACAGCAAAAGTGCCACCAGTACGCCGATGATAACTAGAACCGCTGGAACCTGCACTAGCATGCGGTCGCCGCGGTCGGTCTCTCTTCCATCTCGATCTCTGCCTCGGTACATCAACTGGTGGACGATAAGATCCACCGCCTGAGGATGAAGCTGAACCGGAAGTATCAGAACTCTGCCTCTTCGAAGGCCCCTGACTCGGTCCACCTTCCTTAAATCGTCTCGGCTGGTACCTATGCTGTCTCTCCTGCTCAATGTCCTCGCCTCGGAGTGCAGCACTAACAAACTCATCAAAGTTGTTCTGAGGCATCGTAGTCAAGGTCGCCTTGATGTTCAGATTCAATCCCAGCTCAAATCTACGACACTTGGCTTCCTCTGTAGCTACCATATCCCGTGCAAAACGAGACAAACGGGTAAACCGATCCCGATACTCAAGTACAGACAAACTGCCCTGCCTCAAGTTTGTAAACTCCTCGTACTTGCGCTGCTGGGTAGCCTGATTAAAGTACCTCCGCATAAACAGATCACGAAACAATGTCCACGGAGTGTCAGCTGGAACTCTGTCGGAGCTAACCCACCAAAAGTATGCATCGCCTTCAAGTAAACCAACTGCGGCTACTATCATCTGCTCAGGAGTAAACTGCAGACGCTCACAAACACGTTCAATCAGAACCAACCATGCCTCGCATATCTCTGGATCATCTGAACCCGAAAACACAGTAGCACCCGCAGTGCGAGCCTTGACTACAGGGTCAAAATGCCCTTCCAAACGCAGCACTCGCATCAGCAAGTCGCGCGTTCGGCGATCCTCATCAGGATCCTCGTCCCGATCAACACGGGGACCACGTCGAGGAGGCATCCTACTGATACAAGACAAGCATTAGGTACAAGCAGAAAGAACGTAATCATGAAACCGCAGATATTTGAGGACACACAACACCCGAAGTATTGATGAGTACTGCTGGCCAGTCGGGTCATCACTCCAGTCATGCTGTATCAACTCAAATACCCTAAGCGTCACAACTACAGTGTCTACAGAATCTGACAACCTAATGCTCTGATACCAAGCTGAAAGGACCCAACCCCGATTCAGTTACCTAAACCGGAATCGAACCCCTTCTGAAAATACGAACCAACAAAAAATTTTCAAAATTTCGGCAGAGTTTCGTTACTAACGTGGAATTGCATAACCTGCACCCTGAAAATAACACTTCATCCTATGCCACAAAAGCCAAACCGTGGGCACCAATCCCATCCGGATTTCTCAACATCAATATATAAATCATAAACAGTAAACAGTACTGTAGTATATATATATCCGAGAAAATCCGTATAAACAAGTATCAGAATGTATCAGAGCGACCTCTAGAGTAAAATATATACAATATACACATCAGTAGGCGAAACAAGAACCTACTGGAAAGCACAGGTAACTCAGATCACTAGCCTCCAAACTGCGACGTGAAACAGCAGAATCCGAACTGCAAACTGGGCACGGAAACCGAAAAGCCCAGGGGAAAGGCAAATAAAACGTTAGAGTGAGTGGATGAAAATAAATATATGCCTTTCACCAGTTTATGTACATACTCAATGTAAAACAATGCGAGTTCGGAACACAACACATATATATAGGGAGGTTGTCGGGCGAATTTCTCAAGCCCGACGTCGGGTGAATCGCTCAAACTCGACGGTGATAGGCCAAGGGAATCTCTCGACCCTGGCGGCACTCAGGGGAATCTCTCAACCTTGCTTCAGAGGAATCTCTCAACTCTGGGCCAGAGGAATCTCTCAACTCTGGTAGCATCGATGCAATAAATGCCAATCACCAATAACACATAATAACACCTCCGAAAATAACATATATCTCAATCATCGTATAAAATAAATACGGAAATCATAAAATCCACGAACTCGCAAATCAACAGTGAAAATAGAAACTTGTCCACTCACAGATCAGCTAGCGCGAACTGGCGCTAATCTCGTGGTCCGGCGGAAGTTCCCTCGCCTGAAGCACGATCACGATCCCGATCTCGGTCTCGATCTCCTGAATATTCACAAAAACATAACTGATCAAAATCGTAGTCCACAACCCTTTACTGAATCACGGAAACCAACCGTTCCCGGAAAAATGCAATGCAGTACAAAATGAATATCGGAAATTCTGAAATCCCCACTCGAAAACCTCGACTGAAAATCGGCTAACCAAATCAACCCAAAAACCTCTGGACGATAACCAGGGCGCGATTAAGAGAAAAATGATATTAATTTCATCAAAATCTTAAAAAGTCAACTCCTCCGCCGTTGACCGCTGCCGCCGGCGGCGGCGCGCCGTCAACGGCGAGATTCACCGGCGGAGAAATTCCAGATCACAAGGTCTCGACCTTCCAAACCCTTTTCACAACTGACACACAAGCCAATTCCAGCTCTAACCTTACCAAAACTCCTCAAACCCGAACGGAATTCCCATTCCGGTGACCTAACCGGTGACCCCCAAAACTACCACCTCGCTCGAAATCAACCACATAGGAAGCTTCACCTAAGCTAGGGGAACCAAAACCCCAACATTTCCACCCTCGAAACTCGCCGGAGCACTACCTCCCAACTCCGGCGAAAAATCCCAGTCGGCCTCGATTCGAACTCACCCAAAACGTGATCAATTCCACCCAAACCAAATACCATCACACTCGAAATCAAAAGAGGAAGCTATCTATACCTTTCACGTGGCCGGAGGTGGCCGGAAAGTGGGTTGTCGGACGGCAAGCCGAAACGGGAAACTTCTCCCTCTCTCGGTCAACGGTCAACTTTCCAATTTTGGAAAGTCAAAGCAAGTCAACGTCAGTCAAAGCCCAAAATGAAGTTTTCGACTAATTCTCGACTATTCCGATATTTATACTCGCGCCTCGGGTCGATCGACGGTTCGAAATGAATATACGAAATGATTCGGATAAACACGAAACAATCGGATAAACTCGTCGGAAACTGAAACTTCAAATAATCATAAAATATTCCTCGGTTATCGGAAAAATCTTCCGGAACTGCCCACGAGCTTGAAATCACGTACTCTACAATTTCCGTGAAGACACTCATCTCAAATTCTCGACTGAAAACCTAGTCGCGAATCGAATCGACAAACCACATATACGACGTAAAACTGCGACTAAGCAGAATCTCGTGAATCGTGCCGAATACACAACTGATTCTGGTTCGGATCGTCACACGCGGTCTGGCAGAATATCCCTCGCCCGAAGCACGATCTCGATCCCTTGAGTAATCACAAAATATATCTGATCAAAATCACAAATCACAACACAGTACCATACTACGGAAACCAACCGTTCCCGGAAATATACAACACAGTGCAAAACAATCGACGAAATTCCTAAAATCTCAACTCAAAACCCTCGACTGAAAATCTGATACTCAAATCAACTCGAAAACATCAAGGCGACGATCAGGGCGTGAATACGAGAAAAACGACATTAAAATCATCAAATTCCAAAAAGTCAACGGGTCGCCGGAGCTCCGCCGTTGACCATCGCCGTCGCCGACGGCGCGCCGTCAACCGGAGAGATTTCCTAGCGACCAAGCTCACCGAAGCTTCATCTCGACGAGTGCAACACATCTCTCAACTGTGACAAGGATCAATTCCAGCGGGATTGGCCGAAAATCAGCTCGAAAGCCACAGATTCCCTCCACCGCCGGGGACCTCCGATCTCCTCCTTTCTCCGTCCACAGCGCATGGCGGCCTTCGAGACCACTCCCAAAGGCACCACCGTGGCCCCACGGTCCAAACCCCTCACATCTCCGGCCACCCCCGTGGCCGGAGCGCCACCGTCCACGAAACCCAAAACAGGCTGTAAAAATAATGAATTTCAACTCAACATTTCTCTCTCAATTCTCAACAAAATCAAGAAATTTTTAAGTTCTAAACTGTTTAAAATCACGAGGAGAAAATTTTACTTTCCAAAGTCGTGGCTTGAAACGGCCGGAATCAGCCAGTTCACCGGAGAAAGCCAAACGGGCCAATTTTTCTCCACGGGTCAACGGTGGTTAACGGTCACAGCTCGATCAACGCCGGTCAAACTTCCCAAACAATGTTTGCGACAATTTTTCGACTATTTCCGATATTTATACTCGCATCTCGGGACGATCGACTGTCAAAAATGGATAATCAAAACGATTCGGATAAACTCGATACCAACGGATAAACTCGTCGATATTTCAAAACTTCAAATAATCATATTATATTCCTCGGTTATCGGAAAAATCATCCGGAACCGCCCACGAGCTCGAAATCTTGTGTACAACAATTCTCGAGAAGAGACTCAACTCAAATTCTCGGCCGATAATTAAGTCGTAATCAAAACCGGCAAACCACACAATTATCAAAAAACTGTGATTACGTGATAACTCGAGAATTACGCTGATTACTCTACTGATTCTGGTTCGGGTCGTCATAAATCTACCCCCCTTAAAAAAATTTCGACCTCGAAATTTACGTACCTATCAGGTGAACAAATGAGGATACTGCTCCCGCATACGCTGCTCAGTCTCCCAGGTGGCCTCCTCAACCGAGTGATTCTGCCACAAGACTTTCACCAACGGTATAACACGGTGCCTCAACTCCTGCTCACGACGATCGAGAATCTGTATCGGCTCCTACACATAAGTCAAATCCTCTCAGATTGGTAGCTGCTGTGGTGCTAACACATGCGAAGGATCTGAGATGTACTTCCGCAACATCGAAACGTGGAAAACATCATGAACACGAGCCATCTCAACTGGCAACTCAAGCCGGTAAGCAACAGATCCAATCCTCTCGGTGATCTCGTACGGACCAATGTACCGTGGTCGAAGCTTGCCACGCTTCCTGAAACGCACAACTCCCCTCCACGGAGATAGTTTCAGGAAGACCCAATCGCCTACATCAAACTCGAGACTCTTTCTTCTCACGTCCGCATAACTCTTCTGACGATCCTGGGAGATCTTCAATCTGTCCTGGATAATCTGGACGTCCTCCATGGTGCTCTTCACCAAATCAGGGCAAATAAGCCATCGCTCGCCCACCTCAATCCAACACAACGGAGTGCGGCATTGCCTCCCGTACAAGGCCTTGTACGGTGCCATCTCGATACTGGCCTGATAGCTGTTGTTGTAGGCAAACTCTACCAAATGTAGTTGCTGGTCCCAATTTCCTCGAAACTGTAAAATGCAAGACCGCAACATATCCTCAAGAGTTTGTATAGTCCGCTCAGACTGCCCATCAGTCTGAGGATGAAAGGCTGTACTGAAACGCAACCTCGTGCCCATGGCTCGCTGCAATGCCTGCCAGAACTCAGAAGTAAACTGGCTGTCTCGGTCAGAAACAATAGATACATGCACACCGTGCCGTAGAACAATCTCCGATAAATACAGCTTGGCCAATCTGCCCACTGAAATCTTCCCTGGAAGTGCGAGAAAATGAGCGGATTTCGTCAGTCGATCCACAATAACCCAAATACCAGTGTTGCCAGCCGAAGTACGCGACAACTGATAAACGAAATCCATAGTAATGTGCTCCCACTTCCAAACCAGAATCTCCAGTGGCTGTAATTTCCCTGCAGGTTTCTGCCTCTCCACTTTAACCTGCTGACAAATCAAACATCGGCTCACATATGCAGCAATCTCCTGCTTCATGTTGCGCCACCAGTAATACGCTCGAAGTGTACGAAACATTTTCGTACCACCAGGATGCATCGCATACGCCGAACAATGGGCCTCATCCAGAATCTCCTTCTTCAGACTCTCGTCTCAGGGTACGCACAACCTGCCTCTGAAAAGCAACGTATCGTCGTCACTCAACCGAAATTCTGTAGGTACACCCTTCCGTATCATGGTCTTCTTGCCCAATAGGTAGGAATCTGAATCCTGAGCCTCCCAAACCTGATCAACCAACACGGGTCGAACCTGAAAACTGGCTAACAAGGCTCCCTCGTTATCCCACTCGAACTCGATCGGCACCTGTAGCCCAAAGCTCGGCTAACATAGACACTCTAGCCACACACACATGGAACAACGAAGCTTCAGATTTCCGACTGAGTACATCGGCAACAACATTGGCCTTCCCTGGATGGTACTCGAAAGTGCAATTTTAGTCGTTGATCAACTCGATCCACCTGCGCTGCCTCATGTTCAAATCTGGCTGGTCCACAAGTAGGTGAGACTCTTGTGATCAGTGTAAATCTTACACTGGGCTCTGTACAAGTAATGTCTACAACTCTTCAACGCTAGCACAATAGCGGCCAACTCCAAATCATGGGTCGGATAGTTGACTTCGTGTGGTTTCAACTGCCCGGAACCATAGGCTACAACTCTGCCATGCTGCATCAGCACACAACCAAGTCCCATCTTTGACGCATCACTATAAACCACGAACTCACCATTGTCGTCTGGTAATGTCAGAACCAGTGCAGTAGTCAATTTTTTATTCAGGAGTAAATAACTCTCCTTACATGCATCGGACCACTTAAACTTGACGCCCTTCTTCGTCAGTCTGGTCAGTGGAGTAGCAATCCGAGAAAAATCCTGTACAAATCGCCGGTAGTAGCCTGCCAAACCCAAGAAACTCCGGATCTCCGGTACAGTGGTAGGTCTACTCTAATTCAACACAGCCTCGATCTTGTCAGGATCAACACTGACTCCCTCAGCCGATATCACGTGGCTCAGAAACTTCACACTGTCCAGCCAAAATTCGCACTTGCTGAACTTCGCAAACAACTGATGGTCCCGTAAAGTCCTCAACACCACTCGCAAATGCTTCTTATGCTGGCCCACACTCCTGGAATAGATCAAAATATCATCGATAAATACAATCACGAACTTGTCCAGAAACCGTCTGAACACCCGGTTCATCAAGTCCATAAAGGCTGCGGGGGCGTTGGTCAACCCAAACGGCATAACCAAAAACTCGTAGTGCCCATACCGTGATCTGAAAGCTGTCCTGGCTACATCAAACTCTCGGATCCTCAACTGGTGATATCCGGACCTGAGGTCAATCTTCGAAAAGACTGAAGCTCCCTTGAGCTAATCGAGCAAATCATCAATCCGCGAAAACGGATACTTGTTCTTCACGGTAACCTGATTCAGCTTCTAGTAGTCGATGCACAACCGCATAGATCCATCCTTCTTCCGTACAAACAAAACTGGGGCACCCCTTGGCGAAACACTGGGTCAAATGAAACCCTTCTCCAGCAACTCCTGAAGTTGAACCCGTAACTCTTTCAACTCCACTGGCGCCATACGATACGGTGCCTGAGAAATGGGTCCTGTACCCGGTAATAGCTCAATAGTAAAATCAATCTGCCGAACTGGAGGTATGCCTGGTAATTCCTCCGGAAACACATCCGGAAACTCGGAAACAACCTCAATACTACTAAGGTCCGGCACAGTAGCCGTAGTGTCCACAACATGAGCTAAATAAGCAACACATCCCTTCTTCATCAACCGATCCGCCTTCATCGCGGAAATCAAACGTGGTAATGAAGTGTTCTTCTCGCTGCGAAACAATATCTCGGGAAAGCCTGGTCGTCGAAACGCAACCTCCTTCTTGTGACAGTCAAACATGGCCCAATGCGTCTCCAAGAAGTCCATACCCAAGATCAGATCAAAATCAATGATATCAAGCAACAACAAATCTGCGGCTAAGCCATGGCCTCCAATGAAAATCTCACAATCTCGGTACACCCAGCCGATACTCACAATCTCACCGGACGGATACAACACTCTCAACAACCCCGGAAGTAGAGACGCTGGTACGGTAGCTAAAGATGACAGTCTATACGACATGAATGAATGCGTGGCACCTGAATCTAACAATGTAAGTACTGGAATACCAAAGATATGCAATGTACCGATAACGACCTCCGGTGAAGCTCTGCCCTCACGCAAAGTCATGGCATGAACCCTGGCCTGTCCGGCTGGTCATCCACGCTGAGGCTGTCCCTGTTGTCCGCCCTGGCCCACAAACTGTACCGGTCGAGCCCCCGAAGTGGCACCTCGCTCTCCTCCGGAACTCTGGGCTGCTTGTCCACCAGCACCATCAAGCTGGAAACACTCCATCGCATAGTTACCCACCTGGCCACAGCGAAAACAAATAACAAGGCCTCGCTGACACAGACCAACATGATGTCTGCTGCAGAGACTGCACAACGGGTACTCCCTCGGTACGGCAAATGAGCCACCGGTACGCCGAGGATAACTGGAACCGCTAGAACCCCCTACTAGACTGTGGTCGCTGCGGTCGATCTCTCCTCCATCTCTGCCTCTGTATCGGTGCACCAACTGGTGGTCGATATGGTCCACTGCCCGAGGATGAAGCTGAACCAGAAGTATCAAAACTCTGCCTCTTTGAAGGCCCCTGACTTGGTCCACCCTCCTCAAACCGTCTAGGCTGGTACCTCATCTGCCTCTCATTCTCGATATCCTCACCTCGGAGTGCTGCACTAATAAACTCATCAAAGTTGTTCCGAGGCATCGTAGTCAGAGTCCCCTTGATGTTCAAATTCAAACCCAACTCAAATCTGCGGCACTTAGCTTCCTCAGTAGCCGCCATGCCACGCGCAAATCGAGATAAGCGGGTAAACCTGTCCCGGTACTCAAGCACAGACAAGCTGCCCTGCCTCAAGTTTGTGAACTCCTCATACTTCCGCTGCTGGGTAGCCTGGTTGAAGTATCTCCGAATAAACAAATCTTGGAACAAAGTCCACGGAGTATCAACTAGTACCCGATCGGTGCTAACCCACCAGAAGTATGCATCTGACTCAAGTAATCTACTCGGGGGTAAAACACAGACACTCACATACACGTTCAACCTGAACCAACCATGCCTCACACATCTCTGGATCAGCTAAACCCGAAAAGACAGTCGCACCAGCAGTACGAGCTTTGACCACAGGGTCAAAACGCTCCTCCAAACGCAACACTCGCATCAGCAAGTCGTGCGTCTGGCGATCCATATCAGGATCCGCTTCCCGATCAACACGAGGACCACGTCGATGAGGCATCCTACTGATACAAGACAAGCATTAGGTACAAGTAGAAGGAACGTAATCGTGAGACCTCAGATATTTGAGAATACATAACACTTGAAGCATTGATGAGTACCGCTGGCCACTCGGGTCATCGCTCTAGTCATGCTGTACAAACTCAAATACCCTAAGCGTCACAACTACAAGAGTCTATAGAATCTGACAACCTAATGCTCTGATACCAAGCTGAAAAGACCTAACCCCGATTTAGTTTCCTAAACCGGAATCAAACCCCTTCTTAAAACACGAACCAACAAAAACCATTAAAATTTCGGCAGAGTAACACTACTAACGCGGAATTGCCTTTACCTGCACCCGGAAAATAACACTTCATCCTATGCCATAAAAGCCAAACCGTGGGCACCAATTCCATCCGAATTTCTCAATATCATATCAATAGGAATAAACAGTAAACATAACTGTAATATATAGTAAATCTGGGGAAAATCCGTATAAAATATGTATCAGTAACGTATCAGAGTAACCTCTAGTGTATATATATATATATATACAAAATGTACAACAGTAGGCGAAACAAGGAACCTACTGGAAAACACAGGTAACTCGAACAACTAGCCTCCGACTGCGACGTGAGACATCAGAATCCGAACTGCAAACTGGGCACGGAAACCGAAAAGCCCAGGGGAAAGGCAAATAAAACGTTAGAGTGAGTGGACGAAAATAAACATATGCCTTTCACCAGTTTCATATACATAATCAATGTAAAATAATGCGAGTTCGGAAAGTATATATGGAGGTGCCAAGCGAATCTCTCAAGCCCGACGGTCAGGCGAATCGCTCAAGCCCGACGGTGATAGGCCAGGGGAATCTCTCAACCCCGGCAGCATACAGGGGAATCTCTCAACCCTGCCCAGAGGAATCTCTCAACTCTGGTCCAGAGGAATCTCTTAACTCTGGCGGACTACCGACTAAAAATTCGATACTTAAATCAACTCGAAAACCTCAAGGCGACGATCGGGGCGCGAATACGAGAAAAACGACATTAAAATCATCAAATTCCAAAAAGTCAACTGGTCGCCGGAGCTTCGCCGCCGCCGGCGGCGCGCCGTCAACCGGAGAGATTTCCCGGCGACCAAGCTCACCGAAGCTTCATCTCGACGAGTGCAACACATCTCTCAGCTGTGACAAGGATCAATTCCGGCGGGATTGGCCGGAAATCAGCTCGAAAGCCATGGATTCCCTCCACCGCCGACGACCTCCGATCTCCTCCGTTCTCCGTCCACGGCGCACGGCGGCCTTCGAGACCACTCCCAAAGGCACCGCCGTGGCCCCACGGTCCAAACCCCTCACATCTCCGGCCACCCTCGTGGCCGGAGCGCCACCGTCCACGAAACCCAAAACCGGCCGTAAGAACCATGAATTTCAACTCAACATTTCTCCCTCAATTCTCAACCAAATCAAGAAATTCCAAGTTTTAAACTGTTTAGAATCACGAGGAGAACATTTTACCTTCCAAAGTCGTGGCCTGAAACGGCCGGAATCAGCTAGTTCACCGGAGAAAGCCAAACGGTCTAATTTTCTCCACGGGTCAACGGTGGTCAACGGTTACAGCTAGGTCAACGCCGGTCAAACTTCCCAAACAATGTTTTCGACAATTTTTCAACTATTTCCGATATTTATACTCACGTCTCGGGATGATCGACAGTTCAAAATGGATAATCAAAACGATTCGGATAAACTCGATACGAACGGATAAACTCATCGATATTTCGAAATTTCAAATAATCATATTATATTCCTCGGTTATCGGAAAAATCATCCGGAACCGCCCACGAGCTCGAAATCACGTGTACAACAATTCTCGAGAAGAGACTCAACTCAAATTCTCGGCCGATAATTAAGTCGTAATCAAAACCGACAAACCACACAATTATCGAAAAACTGCGATTACGTGATAACTCGAGAATTACGCTGATTACTCTACTGATTCTGGTTTGGGTCGTCACACCTTGTGTCGATGGAGGATTTAAATTTTTTTGGTATGAAGTCACATGAATATCACACTATATTGCATTATTTACTTTCTATTACAATACGTTCAGTGTTAGAAAAGCTAGGTAGGTATGCTATCATTCGGTTTTGCCTATTTTTCAAGGGTATATGTGCAAAAGAGATAGACACATCCAAGTTACAGACTTTGCAAGATGATTTGGTTGAAACTGTTTGCTTGCTGGCGAAGTATTTTCCCCTATTATTTTTATACATCATAATACATTTGTGTGTGTATCTGGTTAAACAAGTTGAGTTGTGTGGTCCAGATTTTTTCAATGGATGTACCCATTTGACAAATATATAAAGACACTTAAAGAATATGTGAGGAATAGAAAATATCCTAAGGGGTGCATTGCTGAGTCTTATATTGTTGAAGAAACTATAGAGTTCTGTTCAGAGCATATGGATGTTGAAGGTACTGTTGGCATACCTAAGGCAGCCAAATCTGTCTGATTAATGGCTATAAACCTATATCGACTGTTGGGTTAATAGAAATCTGTGAAAAGGAACTCTAACTTGCTCATCTTACTATTTTGCAAAATATAGAAGAGACTCAACCATATTTTTTGTAAGTAACATTCTTTTAAAGTTACTTCTCTGAATCCAATACGACTATCACTGACATTGTCGAAGGTTTTTAATTATTTTTCTTCTTTTTTGGATTAGTGAACATATGGAATTGTTGAAGTTACTTAACCCTAGGGTTTGTTCTTTATTATAAAGTAGTGGATTTACATTATGTCAACTTTTAAAAATTAATTTATTTAACACATCCACAATATATATATACTGGTACGTGAAGGAGGAGCTCCAATTTCAAAACCACAATGTCTCAGAAACAATGAGACGGATGGTTGATGGTCGAAAGAGTAAAGCGTTAACTTGGAATGGATACCATGTTAAGGGAGCGAATTTTAACACCTAGGCTCGAGATAATCAGTTATCCACTCAAAATAGTAGGGTGTTTCTAGAAGCCAGTGCGATGCAAGTTGCAAGTGCATGCGATAAAAATCAAATTATTGAAGATATGCAGTTCTATAGAGTGATTACTGATATTTGGGGATTAGATTACATGAAATTCAGGGTTCCTGTTTTCAAGTGTGATTGGGTCGAGAATGCAAGGAGGGTCAGAGTAGATGAACTAGGATACACTTTGGTTAATTTGAATATGATATGGCATATGAATGATCCTTTTATATTATGTATGCATGTGAAACAAATATTTTACAAAGAGAACAATGTAAATGCCGAATGGTCAATTGTAGTGAAATGTGCTGAGAAAGATTACCCTGAGTCGGGTGAAGAAGGTGATGATGATATCGAGGAAATTGAAGTCGAGTAATCAATTACCACAAGAATGCCCTCCATTGATAGTTTTGACGATGTACTTGGTACTTCGCAGGTTAATTTCATGAGAGATGGAAATGAAGAAATGTTGGTCCCTAATTAGTGTCGGTTGCCAAGGGTTTTTTATTTTGTAATATTTTAATTTTGTACTTTGATGATTATGAAACTCATATCGGTCAATTATGGTTGTATTGCTTATGTGTGTTGTACGTCCAAAAAATTGAAGGTTTGTGGTGGTTGTGGACGGTCATCGGAGGAGGAGCTCCGGCGTTGGTTTCGGGCTGATTTCCGGCGATTTGGGATGGAATTAGAGGTTGTGGCAGTGGAGAGATGTGTTGGGCTCGAGGAGAACTTGAAAACTGGGCTTTCCTCGCCGGGAAATCTCCCCGGTGACGGCGCGTCGCCGCCAGCGGCGGTGGTTAACGGCGGAGCTCCGGTGAGGCGTTGACTTTTTGGATTTCAAAAAATTTTATGCTGTTTTGCTCGTAATCGCGCCCCGATCATCACCTTGATGTTTTCGAGTTGATTTGGATATCGAATTTTTAGTCGAGGGTTTATGTGGAGAGTTTGGGGGTTTTCGTCGATTTATGTATCCGAATTATATGTTTCCAGAAATGGATGGTTTCCGAGGTGTGGTACAGAGTAATGAATTGTCATTTTGATCAGTTATATTTTCTGATTATTCAGGGGATCAAGATCGTACGTCGGGCGAGGGATCTTCCGTCGGATCTCGTGATTAGCGTGTTTGCGCGCTATGATATCTGTGAGTGGACTTTTATTTACACTGTCGTAGCGTGTTCTTGATTTCAGTATTTATTTCCAGTACAATATTGAGATTATTTATTGTTTTTGGAGGTATTATTTTATATTTTATATGGTGATGGCATTTATTTAGCATCGATGCATTAGCTACTCGGCTGATCACCAGTAGTCCAGATCCAGGGTTGAGAGATTCCCCTGATGTGCCCACTAGGCTTGAGAGATTCGCCTAGTCTATCACCGTCGGGCTTGAGAGATTCGCCTGACCGTCGGGCTTGACAGATTCGCCTGACACCTCCATTCATTTTAAGAACTCGCATTGTTTTTATATTATATAAATGGTGAAAGGCATATGATTATTTTCGTCCACTCACTCTAACGATTTTATTTGCCTTTCCCCTGGGCTTTTCGATTTCCGTGTCCAGTTTGCAGTTCGGATTCTGGTGTCACACGTCGCAATCGGAGGCTTAGTGTTTGAGCTACCTTTCTTTTCCAGTAGGTTTCTTGTTTTGCCTACTGTTGTATATTTATGTATATATACACTAGAGGTCGCTCAGATTACTCTGATGTTATACTTTTATATGTTTTTCCCCGAATTTTTGTAAAATACAGTTTTATTTATTACTTTACATTATTGTTATGATATTGAGAAATCCGAATGAGATTGGTGCCCATGGTTTGGCTTTGTGGCATAGGATAAAGTGTGTTTTTGGGTGCAGGTTAATGGCAATTCCACGTTATAGCGAAACTCTGCCGAAAATTTTATGGTTTTTGCAAATTCGTGTTTTCAGAAGGGGTTTGATTCCGGTTTAGGAAACTAAATCGGACTTGGGTCCTTTCAGTTTCGTACATAGTTCAGGAGTTTGATGAAGTCCAGAAAGAGTGGGCAAGCTATGTTATGCAATTTTCATGACTAGCTAGGCTTTCCAATTCCTGAAGAAGATTTTCTTTTTGCATATCAACACTGCTGACATGATAAAACTAAAAAGTGGCTAGCTAGATAGCTATATGGTTTTAGTCCATTTTTGTGGCATATATGATCAATGCATGCATTGAAAGTTTTTTGCGCATTCATCAATTAATCATATGTTAGATGACCGATCATTTTTAATTAGTATGTTAACTCTCTATGAGAAAATGTAGTTAGTTTTAAGGTGCTATTGTGAATTCATGCCCTTAATGCCATTCACATGTTTATATATATGTATTAATTTTTAGATTTTGTATGAATGTGCATGTTTTGGAGATTTGCTGCACTGCTCAAATTGTTGGTATTTTGGTTTTTCAGATCTTTTGCATTTGCATTGGTCAAATGGTCAAAAACCAATGCTCAAGAAGCTGCTTATTATAAATCCTATATGTCGTCTCTATAATTAAAGAAAAATATGAACAAATGATAGATACATGCATAGAATAACAAGAATTCGAGTCCTTAATGCCGACAGATAATATGTCGTTATACATGCTTTCTTTTATTATTATAAGTAGGCTTCATGCTTATTCTAGTGTGGTGTTGCCCAGTTGGAGAATTGAAAATTGGAGAGTGTGTTGTTCTAAATTGGAAATTGGTTTGCAGTGTTGAAAGAGGTATTTATGCACATCATATGTTCGACGAAATGCATGCTTGAATGATATTTTGGAACTTTTTCTGTTTGAGAACCATGTATATTGTAATTGGTAGGCAAGTGATCGAAGAACCATGCATATTGTATAATGTAATCGAAGAACCTTCAACTTCATCACTGAAATGTTCACGCCTAGCACCCTCAGAGACTAATAATCAACTACACAGCTCATAACTTGATTACTATCAAGGAAGACATATAAGATGTGTCATCTAACCGAGTTGCTATATAACTTGAAACAAGTACATGCAGAAGTACCAGCGAGTAAATATAAGAGAAGTGAAAAACTGGGCACGCCAAATCTTGTGTGGTCTGGCGCATATGCACACACTCGATCCACCTATTATTCACAGGGACCTCAAGTGTGACAACATCTTTGTTAATTGCCATCTTGGACAAGTCAAGATTTATTATTTGGGCTTAGCAGTTATTCTTTGTGGGTCGAAACAAGCACATAGTGTCATTGGTAACTTCTCACTCTCTGATTATTCATAGCAAATCATATTGAACTGAGAGATTTCATCTGATGTCTCTTAATTAATTTCCATTGATTAATCTCATTTCCTTTGTATATTTCATCAAGTACACCAGAATTTATAGCACCAGAGTTATATGTGGAAGAATACAATGTGCTAGCAGAAATATACGCCTTCGACATGTGTACTAGAAATGCTACGGCCCTGTTCTGCTGGTCAATGATTTCGGAATCAGTTGTGGTCACTCACGGTTAGATTTGCATCAAACGGTTGATAAATAATTTGTCTTCTATTTGTATTGTAATTTACCACCGTTGGATGCAGATCTAATAGGGATTGATCATGATTGATCATTGAATTCATTGACCACTAGAATAGGACTTAGAGATGCTTACTTCATAATATTCGTATAGTGAAAGCACTAATCTTGCCCAAATATACAAGAAAGTGACTTCAATAAGTCCATTTGGCCTTCAGTAGTCTGAATGTGTGCCATTTGATGCTTGTCTCATAAGTAAATAGAATTCAATTACTTGCAAGGCACATGAGTTTATCAACATTTATATTTGTAGTCTTGGACACTTCTGGGGACATTTACATACCGTAATCATTTTCGATACTCTTTACTCTTTTTTTGGATTCGATTCATTAACATCACAAGTATGTGAGAGCAAATATGTAAGAAATGTTAAATTATGTTAAATTTCTGTTCCTTATTGGGTGATATTATGTATTTTGTAATTATTGACGAAATGCTTAGCTTAAGCACTGTGTCGAATATGTAAAAAATATTAAATTATGTTTAATTTGAGCTCCTTGTTGGGTGATATTGCGTATTTTAACATATTGATGAAATACTTAGCTTAAGCATTGTGTCGTAGATTATTATGTTTTATGGGTATATCAAATTCGATGATGTTGGTATGGTTAATCTCATTTGACACTTAGATGAAACTCAACTGATACTTGGGATGAACTTCAACTAATACTCAGATGACCCTCAACAAACACTTAGGTTAACCTCAACTTACACCAAGATGATCTGAGATGCTATAAGAGAGGGAAGAATAGATGGAAGCTATAGAGTAGATTGACCTTGTCGAAACATGAGCTTGTGATATAGCTACACCTAATTTTGAACCGAGTAATTAATGCAAGAACTATATACTTCGAACGTCTAGATGAACTTCAACTAATACCTAGATGAGCTTCATATGATACTCAACTGACATAGTTGAACCGGGAACCTCAACTGACTTTAAGTTGAACCTAAATTAACACTCATATTAACTCAAAATGACACTCGGTTGAATGACCAAAGTCAATGGTCAATGGTTAAAGTCATTGAAATCCTCTCATCGGTCGTCGAAATTTCGTCGGTCAATAATCATTGGTCAATGGAGAGGATATGAATTTAAGGTATATTTGTCATACTAGGTTATTGGGAATTAAAGTTCTTATTTTTGGGCTAGTGAAAAAAATCTCATTCTCTATGAGAACTTGATGAGTACCTTTCAAAAAATGGTTATAATAGTCACTTTTCCATTACATTTTGGCAAAATCAACCATTAGATGTCTAGATATTTATGAATAGATCATTCCTATGAATTTTCATCAAAATTGAAAATCATTAAGGTATTGAATAAGATCAAATCAATGAACGAACCAAAACTGTCAAACCTACACCGTTCATATGCATAAGTGATAAATCTCAATTATGAATATCTTAACGATTATTAATTTTTTAAAATTTTGTATAAATGATTCACAATTATCTATTTAACCAATAATAAATTTGCCAAATTATAATAAAAAACTAATATAATAAAAAGGTACTCGCTCGCCAAGTCCTCAAGGTGTCGGTTATGCTTGTCAATGGGGCGGATCCGGACCGGATCAACCTAGATCCGGATCCGTTTAAAGAGAAAAAAATTAGACCCCCTCCGCCTAGTTTATCCGGCGGATCTTTAATAATTAAATCCCGGATCCAGCGGATCAACGAAGCGGATCCGGACCCGTTTATCAATATGCTAATTATTAAATTTATTTATTTTATCAATATGTTAATTATTACCAATATGTCATATAATCTCTTTACATAAACAAAATATTTCATTAAAACAAATAAGAGAGACCAAAATAAAAAAAAAATCCATTAACATTGAGGAACTTGACAAGAAACAAATTATTTTGGGTTTTTACTTTTTTAATTTATTAATAATTTTATATAACTTTGCCAAAGATATTTCTATTTTATTTTTTAAAAAGAGAGTTTTGGATTAAAAATATTTCATATATGTAAATAAAAGTAAATTATATAATAAGTTTAAAAAATATAAATGAAGAGGATCATAAACGGATCGAATCCTTTGTGATCCGGATCCGATCCGTTAAATAAACGGGTGCAGGTCACAAACAAATCAACGGATCTAAAAATCAGATCCAAATTCGTCTAATATGTACGGATCTATAACGAGTCCGGATCAAAACCCGCCCCACTGACAGGTCAGTCGGTACAGAATATCTCTCGAATTAAATACCAAGCGGGACCAAACCCCCTTTAAAAAAAATATATACCAAGCGGGACCAAGTCATAAAACACGGTATTATTTGCGCCAAACTGTGAACTGAAGTGTGAGATATCTTCGAAACAAAAGAAGAAAAGAAAAAAAAAAAACTCTGTGCATCGATCAGATGGCGTCGTCCTCCGACGAAGAGGTGGAGAAAGTCTCTCTGAGGAATAGACCGGAATTTAGGGACGTGATCCCCGTGGAGCAAGACGACGGGCTGAACCCGGTGGTCCCCATAGCCTACAAGGATGAGTTCCGGGAGACCATGGATTACTTCCGAGCTCTCTACAAAGCCGACGAGCGATCCCCTCGCGCCCTCCGCCTCACTTCCGAGGCCATCCAACTCAACCCTGGCAACTACACGGTCGGTCAGCCTTCCTCTTCTTCCGAATTCAATTGCTGTACAAATCTCAAATTGATCCTTCTTGTCTTGTCTTGTGTGTGTGTGTGTTTTGCGTAGGTCTGGCATTTTAGGCGTTTAGTTCTTGAAGCACTCAAGGATGATTTACAGACTGAGCTCGCCTTGACTCAACGTATTGCTCAAGGGAACTCTAAAAATTATCAGCTATGGTCAGCTCAATCAATTTCTTTCTTCATATCTGCTATTCAAATTCATAAATGTTTTAATTTTTTAGTTTTCCTGGATTTAGAGATTTATTGATGTTTAATCAAGTGTGCTGTGCTGGGAATGTAAATCTAAGAGGATTTTGTGCAGTTTGAGTTGTAACTGTATAAGAATAATTAGATTGTGTGTTATGAAATGAAATCTTTGAGGAGTATCACAATTGTTGTCTTGATACCTTGCTGATTTGTGTGCATTTTATTGACTAGTAACTATATTGGTTTCTAATATTCATAAGTTGTATAGTGTTTAACATGTATGGAGTTTTAGCGGATGTTTACTATTACCGTTCCTTCAGTCCATTAATCTGATGACAGATACTTATAGGCATCATAGGAGGTGGGTAGCTGAGAAATTGGGATCTAGTGCTACAAACGAGGAACTTAGGTTCACTAAGAAGATACTGTCCACTGATGCTAAACATTATCATGCTTGGTCTCATAGGCAGGTTTGTTTTTCCTTTCTTCAACTCCCTGAAATGGATTAATCATAATCTTTTAAAGGGATTGGAAAGTTGGTATAGGCTACTAATTCTATGCCCTTTTTTTTCTTCGATGATGACATTAAGTACCGAGCTTGTTACATGTATTTAGTGTTTCACATTTTTTTTTTCCGGTTTGAATGCAGTGGGTTCTTCAGGCATTTGGAGGGTGGGAAGATGAACTTGATTATTGTCGGCAACTCCTTGAAGAAGATATTTTCAACAATTCTGCTTGGAATCAGGTATAACTAGGCTTTAAACATTCCTACGTACCATTTTGTTTGTTAGACCACTTGAACCCTGACAAAGTTATACCATGCCTGGGATTTGGAAGGTGAGGTTGCTGTCCATACTCCCAACTAGATATAGTCCAATTTCTAATGCATATGTTGGCCAAGGTGGATCGATGCAGTGATTTTTGTTGTTGTTGTTGTTGTATTAAATATATGATTAAGTGAAAATCATTTGCTGATTGATTATTATCATTGGAAGAAAATTGTTAAGCACAACAGTCTCAAAAGGCCTCACCCTTCAAAACACATGTATATGGACTGGAAAGTTCTTTCTTCACTGTTTGTTCTTTTTATTTAGTAACAAGGTTTTCTATAGATACCAACAGAAGACTTTGATAAGTAAATATGGAAACATTGGCAGCCAGTTATATTGAGCATTTGCTTACGAGTATACTAGTTCATTTTTTTTGCCAATCTTTATTTTTTTCCCCTTTAATCCCTTCATTTTTCATTCTAAACTTGTTTTACTGTAACATTATAAACCATATACTTAATTGCATGCAATATCTTCTAACGAAGGAAATAAAACTTGCAAGAATATACAAGATGTAGCTACTGTATATTCTTGACTCAAACTGTGAAAGCATAATATAAAGAGGGCCTGGATGTAGGATCTGAAGAACGCAGACTTTCCAAAATACCTTTTGTGGCTTTGGTTTTCTCTCCTGTTTTGGGGGATGAAGGTGATGGGTGTTCTTTTATAAGGTTTAGGTTTTCTGCAAAATAGAAAACGGACTAGATTGATATACTTCTTCATTTAAGGAATGAATTCTTCTATAACATTTAGAGAGAAAAAAAAAACAAAAAATCCACACCATATCTATATTGAAAATATTTTAAAGGAGAAGACAAAAGAAAGTTAGGTCTCAGTACAGTTGATATAAATATAAAAATAATTGTATGGTCTTGTACTCATTTCATTATTGTTCTTTTGCTGCTTTTTTGTGCATCTCGTTGTGTTTAATAACCACCTTATCTTTGAATTTCACAGAGATATTTTGTTGTGACAAGATCTCCATTCTTAGGGGGCTTAAAAGCTATGAAAGACTCTGAACTCTGTTACACTCTCAATGCCATAGTTGACCACCCTGAGAATGAAAGCTCATGGAGGTACCTTAGAGGGCTTTACAAAGATGACAATTCCACTTGGGTAACCAATCCTCAAATTTCTTCAGTATGCTTGGAGATTTTAACTGCCAAAGCCAACTGTGTCTTTGCTCTGAGCACACTATTAGATCTCATTTCGCATGGTTTCCAACCAAGCCAAGAGTTCAGAGATGCTGTGGATGCTCTACAAACATCAGACTTGGAACAAACAGATTCTGACTTGGCAAAAGCTGTCTGTTCTTTGTTGGGATCTGTTGATCCATTACGAGCTAACTACTGGATTTGGTATAAGAGCAAGCATTTCCATGATGCTTAAAAATACAAGTGCGGGGATCTTCTGACATTTGCATCATATATTAATAATAGTTTATTACAGTTGGTAGGAATGTCATGTTTGACTTGAAGGATATAGATATAAGAATCTTGTGTGCTAATCTGTTCGTTCCTAGATACGTTTCTGTGATGGGGGCTCCCCACTCGAGAGAATTGCTGTTATTTTGCTAATTACGGCACAAGTCTTTGCAATTTGTTACTGTGATAGATTTTTGTTTAAAGATTGGCTTTGCTGTTCATGAATCCATAACAGGCAGGCATATACCAACAGATGAATCAATAGCTTAAATTACTCTAGGATTAGAGCATCTGCACCCATGAAAGAGCAATTGCAAGAGCACACCAAATTTTTTTGCAAGAGCAAACCAAATCTACAATTTGCAAGCAAATCCGTTTTTAAATGTAGCAACACAATTTGCAAGAGCAATTACTATTCATCATGTTGAAAAATGTTAATATATTATTTTTCGGATTGGATTTCGACCATTCACAATGCGACACGTGTTATTGCTACGTGTTGTTATCGAATAAATAAATATACAAGATTTTCGATAAGATTTTTGACTAATGATAATATGACACGTGTGCAGTTATTTTGCCAGAAAAATAGTTGTCACAAGATTTCTGGTAAGATTTTGTCTAATGACGATATGACACATGTCACTCCCAGATAACGTTATCGACAAAATAATTAGACCAGATTTTCGTTAAGATGTTTGTCCAATGATGATGCGACACATGTCTTCATCCTTAAATATCTGATTATTTACAATTGGCTATAAAATGTTCATCCATTACTCATTCTATACTCACACCAATCCGAGCAAATAACATATCTCTATAAACACTTCTCAAGATTTCCTTCATCACTTTGATGAATCCTTTCAGTTTCAACAATTTTTTCAGGAGGAGGTAACAACAACAACAAGAGGATAATGATATGGAGCAATCCTTCATGAATCAGGTGGTCATAGAGGAGACACCTAATGACGATGAACCACAACATCACGGTTCACGTTGTGGTCGAAAACCGAATTGACCAAGACAGAGGGAGGCGAGGGGACATAATATCATGAGAAGATTACTTCATCGAGCGCTCCATCTTCAACGTCTAAGAATTTCGGCGGAGGTACTGAATGAGCAAAGACAAATTCAACACTATCATGACGGATCTCTACAACCACGACCAATATTAGCATCAAAGAGCATATGCCACTGGAACGGTAGGGTTTTTAGCTCAACAAAAGATGACCAGTGATCTATGAATATTGGCGTACGGCGCAGCCGTAGATCAATGTACTGAAATTGCAAGGATGGGGGAATCTACAACACTAGAATGTATGAAGGAGTTTTGCCAAGTGGTTGATAATTATGGTTGAAGATACCTCCGCATTCCAACACCAGAGGACCTCACTCAGCTCCTAAATAAAGGTCATCATTGAGGGTTTCTCGGTATGATTGGAACCATCGACTGCATGCATTGAGAATGGCAGAACTGCCTAACCGCACATCAAAGGGCATACTCAGGGTAGAAGGCTCGACCCACTATTAACCTACAAGCGGTGGCCTCATATGATATGTGAATATGGCACAGTTTCTTCGATGTACTTGGAACTCAAAATGACATTAACGTGATCCACCATTCCGATGTATTCGACGAGATCCATGCTAGAAGAAGCCCAACTACCGCCTTTGAAGTTCACGAAGAGAGGTACTCCAACGCTTATTATCTAGTTGATAGAATATATCGAGGTACTCTACATTTGTGAAAACAATATCCAATCCCCAGTTGCCACAAGATAAGCTCTTCGCAAAAAAACAAGAAGCTTACCAAAAAGATGTGGAGATGTGCTTTGGAATATTGTAATCTCATTGGGCAATTATTCGTCATAATTGTACATTGCACAAGAAATCAGTGATCACATCCATCATGTTAGCTTCATCATATTACATAATATGATTATTGAGGAAGAGTTCATGGAGGAAGAGTTTGAGGAGAATGAAGAAGAAGATATGCAAAACCCATCAAGACATTTCTAGGTTTATGATGGTCTGATGGATGCACAAGGGAATCGAATTCATTTTGAGCCAATGAGAAGAGATGGGCGTAATATACAATAGTTCCATGACCGTGTTGCCAATCTCGAATCCGTTTATATCTATAGAGAGCTTTAAAAGGACTTGGTGAATCACAACTGGAGGCTTGAAACTGGTGAAATACTGTAAATAAGAGTCTAAATATGTGTGTTTCAATTTTATCATGTGTTTTAATTTAATGTGTGTGTCTTTAATTTTAGTATATGTTTTATTTTAATATTGCATTTCAACTTCATCTTAATAAATAAATTATATTTTTATTTCTTGAAAAGTTAAATTACATAATGGCAAACCAAGCCTAGATTTATTCTTAAGACAATATTATAACAACTATGGAAAGATATTGTGTGAGCGATAAAAATCCAAAAATATTTCATCGGTAGCTCCTCCTTCTCTAGGTTCTCCTTCATAAAGGATTTCTAGCTTCCTCTTCATAAAATACCTTTTCAAGATTGGGGTCATAGCCTCCAAATCCATTGTCATGATCCTTGTTTTCTCTGCTTGTTTCTTGAGTTGGAACTCATCGACCGCCCTTGCTTCCTTCCGCTTTTGAATTTGTATGTACTCTTTGTAATAATTAAGCTCACTTTCATTATGCATCTTCCTTGAGGCATGCCATGATGCTTGATCATTTGCAATAGTATGCAAAACCTCAACTCATTGCTCAATAGGAGTCTTACCTTGTTTTTTTTTGCCGCATTACTTCCTTTTCCACCTTGCATCCCATTAGTCTAACTGAACTCGAGGGAGCGGCCATGTTACTTTGAGGTGTATCATTCACTTCCTCGTCACCCAAACTGATGATTGGAGATGATTCGGTAACGAAATGAGTAGCCTTGAAATTCGTTGCATGTGGAGAGCTTGCATATGGGGACGGAGTAGTTGGTAGCACCGCAACAAAAGATGGATGGTCCTTAATCGCTTCGTAACATTCAAAGTGTATAAACGGTTTTTTCTTGGCCGCATAGTAAAAGGTTTAAGCTTGCTTGATCTAAAATATAATAAATGTTAGTTATTTCAAAATACTACATATTGAAACAAATTAGATGTATCAATTCCATAATTTAATTCATATATGATAAAAGAATAGAAACTTACATCATCTATATGCGAAGTGCCGCTAGTTATATGCATCCGTGCATCGTGCAAACATTCCCCTAATTTTTGAAAGAGTAGCTTGAACTTATTGTAGTGAGATGAAAGTGCGACTTGGGTCCTAGGAGGTGTCCGAGGAGTTTCACCTTTCCAATTTAGCATAAAATCGGTATGAATTGTCTCCCACAATTTCTCCTTTTTTTGTTTATTGATGTTGTATTCATCAACACTATGACGTGCGAAAGAGATGCACATTTGCAAATATTCAGATGGACGCCAAATGGTGCCCATATTTTTTTGGAAAAATACTCAAGGAAATCAGAGAAGAGATGGAAGAAGAAGTGAAATTTGTTGTGCACAAATTGGTGTGAGTGGTGAATAATTTGAAGTAGTATTTATAGAAAAAATTTAGGATATTTTCTGCAATTTTTAAAGGTTTTTTGTGAAAATATTTTATTTATTCCAGTTAAAAAAAGTAGCCATTCTGATTAAATCTACACCACTGGATCAAATTTTAGATTTAAAGTCAAAGACCCAGATCCATTTGACCGTTGCAGGGTAAAATTCTTAACAGCTTGGACATGTGTTGCTCTCCCATTTGTGCGTCAATTTTTTTTTACTCTGTTACTGACGCATGCAATGCACGTACAAACCATCCACACTATTTGCTCAAGCAAAATGGACGCCGGTGCGGATGCTCTTAGGGGGCTCATAGTTTGACTAGCTTTGGAGAAATGGACCCCAAATCCAAGTAAATGAAATGTGAAAGTAGTGAAGAAGGTGAAGAAGGTGAATACCGCTCATGGACACACTTCTCAAGATATTCCTTCAACTTCAACACGAGCAATGACTGGCAATGTTGATACAAAGCTATCCCAAACTTGCATCACCTAGTACTACACTATAGACTTTCCGCCGATTGAGACAACGGTTTAGGTTATTGGTTTCTTTAGTTGTATTTCATGTTTTTCCTAATACATCTAAGGGTGTCGGATTTTTGATAAGCAAACCGACCTATAAATGATGAAAAATTATACGCTAATTTGGTAATTTGGCATTTGATACCGAATAAATTCATTTGGGTTTGTTAGATAACATTTGGCTCGAGTCACAAGTTCAAAATGTTGATAATCATTAACTATAAAAAGTCATTTTATTGATTCGAGTCTGGAAGAGTTCGACGGTAGAATTTTTTGGGTTTTTCAGTAGTTTTGGCATCCGCCGGCTTTTGGGGTCGATTTTGAGAGGAGATGTTGGGCTCTTCAAGAGCTTCCCAGTGATGGGTCAATCATTGCCATCAGTGAAAAATGGTTTTGGAATGTGTCATGTTAATTATATGTCGTTTTGCCATCAGTGAGGTTTACTTTTAGATCCTGTCACCCCAGTGGGAGGTCGATAGTGATACGTGTCGCTACTAGTGGTGGTACGGCAGACAAAGAAATTAGGCTTGTCTTATAACGTTATGACTATTTATTTATAACGGATTAGTTGAAAGAGTCGTCGACTAGATTTGGCGAAATTGAGTTCAGATCGAGTACTTCCTCGAGTTAAGTGAACATTTATCGATTTTACGAAATTTAAGTATGGTCAAGTCATCACCGTAGGCATTCCACCTCAACATGCATTGCGGTGTAATGCTCTTAGTCATACGCCCATCGTTTATGTTTGAAAAGTTTAGAGTCTGGGTTGATGCTTAGTTTGCTGGAGGTACTATCAATGGAGATGTCTGACATGTAAGCATATGATCAAACTTGAAGAGCTGAGTGAGTTCTTTGGCGACCTCAGGGTCAAGCTAGGCCATTATCTTTACTATGCGTTCAAGGTGTTCTTCGGTAAGTTGAATGGTAATGAGTGAATCCTCTGATACGCTAAAACTAAGCATGAAATTAAACACTCAATACATAGTTCACACGTAGAAATTAAAAATCCTTCTTTTTAGATGTAGCATTGATAAGTATAGATTGTTCTAACCGGAGATTGAGGATACTAATGTATGATTCATGTTTGGAACATGGATTGGGGGGGGGATGATTCTAACATCCTAAGTGTAAAAAGAAACATGTAACATATAGACAAAAAAATACAATCAAGAAACCTAGAGTGCCTAAATCATGTTACAAACATAATCCTAACTAATATATACAAGTGATCATCTCATCTTATGAAAGGACCCGACCCCGATTTAGTTGCCTAAACCGAAATCAAACCCCTTCGAAAACACGACCTTAAAATTTTTTTGCCAGAGTTTGCTTTGAAACATGTGAACCATTCTTAGAACCTGCAAAGAAATACACTTCGAATATTCCACGAAAGCCAAACCGTGGGGCTCCGTTCTCCATCCGGATTTCTCAACATCATATATAATATAAACCGAAAGATTTACAAAAAAATCCAGAAACACTCAGGAGTAAACTCAACTGAAAACAAACATAAATAATCAGAGCGAGGCCTATATACGTCATTTACATCAAGTAGGTCGAACAAGAAACCTACAGAAACTGAAGTATGATCCGAACTCTATGCCCCCACAGTCGACGTGCAACACTGGATCCCAAACTGCAAACTGAGCAAAGGAAACCGAAAAGCCCAGGGGAAGACAAATAAAATTGTTAGAGTGAGTGGACGAAAAGAATAATATGTCTTCCACCAATATATACATGAAATCATGATGCGAGTCTAAAATCATCAATCACAAGTAAGGTGGTTGTCATAACCTTCCTGGATACCGTATAAAATATGGAGGCCGTAACTCGAGTACATTTTCCTCAGAGTTACAATCCTGCTCCACCAAGGTAAGAGGTTTGTCATAACCTTCCTGGGAGCCATATAATCACGGGTCAGGCGTTTGTCATAACCCTCCCCCCCCCCCCCCCCCCCCCCCCGGAGCATCTCGGGGATCAGCCGAGAAGCCATGCATCGATGCATCCATATATCCATAATCCATGTAAAACAAATCATGCATATGCCTCCAAGTAAAATACATAACCGTATACGTATAATCGTAAATGCATAATCATAATTGTATACTTGTAAAATGTATAACATAAAATGCATAATCAAGACTCGCAAATCGACAGTGAAAATAAGTGTCTACTCACAATACGAGGCTAACTCTGAGGTCCGGCGGAAGATCCCTCGCCAAACGCTCGATCACGATCACCTAAATAACAGGGATACGATCAATACATATAGAATGACGACATACGGATCTAATACGTCGAGAACCCCACGTTCTCGAAAGGCATATAGCTCGAAATATCGACGAGGATAACAAAATTTCTAAAATATACCTAATTAACCCTCATCCCAAAATAGAATGCTCAAATCAACTCAAAAACCTCAAGACTATGATCAGGACGCGATTACGAGCACAACGGTATAAAAATCTCCAAAATCCAAGAAGTCAACCTTCGCCGGAGCTCTGCCGTTGACCCCAGCCGGCGTCGACGGTGCGACGCCAATGGTGAAATTATCCGACGGAGAAAGCCCAGAACTCATCTACTCCTCAAGCCCAACAACTTCCTCTTCATCACCTACCTCCAATTTCGACCACACCGGTCGGAAAACAACTCGAAAGCTCACGGCCAAAATCCCTCTGATGACCACCACGGCACCACCCAAAACTCCTTCAATTCCAAAATTAAACACCCAGGAAGCATCAAGGGATGAGGGGAAGCAAACCCCTCACCAACCCGACGCCGAAACTCGCCGGAATCCACCACCCGATTCCAGTGAAATCCCAAAACTTCTTCAAGTTCGAACTTAACCAAAACTCGACCAATTCCACTCAAACCAAGTTCAAATCAATAGGAAATCACAAGGGGAAGCTAACCATACCAAAATCGTGGCCGGAGGTGGTCGGAAAAGCCGGGTCCGATGGCAGAATCAAACCGGGTCAACTCGACCCAAATCGGTCAACGGGACAACTTCGGTCAACGCTGGTCAAACGGCTCAAATATGATTTTTCGATAATTTGATGACTATTTTGATATTTATACGCGCGTCCCAAGACTATCAACGGTCCAAAACAAATCGAAACCAAACGGATAAACACAACTAAATTCAACGGCCGGAAATATTCATAACTTATTCCACATAACTCGAAATAATCCTCCAGAAACTCCCACGAGCTCGAAATAATGTACACTACAACTCTTGTGAAGGAACCCATACCAAATTCTCGCCCAATAATTTAGTCGTAAACAAACCCACCATATCGACTAATTACGACAAACTACGATTAATCGTGAAACACGCAAATCAAGCCAATTAACATACCATTCCGATTCGGATCATTACATCTTATTCACCAGGTCTTTTCATGCCTTTAACTACTCTAATATCAAAAAAAATCTTAGCTAGCTATAATCGAGAAACATACCATGCTTATATTGAATAAGAATGAGACGAAGAGCACCTACATCTTATTACAATTTCATCTTTAATTAGATCATACAAGACATATAAAAGAAAGGAACAAAGAGCGTATAATCCTAAACATGGCATCAAAGCATTAAGTAAACAAGCAAGCACATCCATCCAAATCAAAACCTAAAAACACATGGAAGAGATTATAAGTACTTTGAAACATGTAGTCTAATATCAAACTTTATCCTCATCACACAAAACCAAAGAATTACAATACAAAACAAAAGTATGGAGTAAAGAGTCATGGTCACACTTTTTATCTCGTGAAGATCATTTCAAATGCCAAGTGAGTGTTCTCTCTTACAAGGAACGAATAACATATTGTAAATAATCCAAAAGAGATGGATGCTTAGGCCTTAGAGCAATTTTTTGGGTAAATATGTGAGGGAGGGTTATTTTGGCAGAGTTGTTGTGGGAACCCAACCCCGATTTAGTTGCCTAAACCGGGATTAGGCTCTAAGGACCATTAGAACCTAAACCAAAACATGTTAATCCCAAAAGATAGTAGAAGGGAAAAATAATCAACAATTCGAAATTCATACGTAGAGAAGCTAATTTTCAAATACAGCTCATGTAATTTTGATACTCAGAGCATAAAACTTTTTATGACACCAGAACTATTATACTCTAAACTACCTATGCTGACTAAGATTCTAAGTCGTAGGATCAACCCTGGATCCTACGATGGATACCGTTATGCCTCGATCTGTATGCGTGTCCAACATTAGCTTTAAACCTGCAACCTAGGCAGTAGAAACCGAAGGGCCCATGAGAATGGCATATAAAACATGGAAGCCGTTAGAGTGAGTGGACAAAAGAAATCTCATATAATGTAGGAAATATCGTATGCCTTTCTCCAAAGAAAAATAAAATGAAAACAAGCGAGTCTACATAAAAGTAATGTAAGTGTGTGGAGGCAAAACATATAAATCAACGAGTAAGACATTCCTAGTGCCCCCGGATGAGTCATCGGGTAAGGCATTCCTTGTCCCCCGGGCATACTTGGTAATCGGCCGAGTAGCCTATGCATCGATGCATAATTGTGTATGTGACGTGCATAAAAGTCGTAAAGTACATGCAGAGCATCCATACATAATCATAAATCATAAAACATATAACATATCGTAAGTCGATCCACTAACTAGATAAACATACTTAGCGCTCATTCCATTTTGATTAATAAGTGTTGTTACACTGCAACCTCACGATGCAAAACATATTCGTCATGCTGTGAATGCAAGCTCCATAGAAAGGTGTGTATCGACTCGACACACGACGAAAGATGGCGTCGAAGGTGTTGAGTCACATCCGAATCCTATTCATACATAGAAATATTACGCAACTTCCCAAAATCTATAAAACTACTTAAGAACTAAAACAAATTGGCTAGCTAAACTTCACGTGAAAAAATTGGTCTTCGGGGCCGCCGGATCTTCACTGTGCACAGAGGCGATGTGGGGCTCACACACCACCACCAGCGGCGGTCAGAATTTGACTAGCTCCAAATTGATCAACCTACATATACAAATATTCCTCACATTGATCCCAACAACATTGCAGAACAAAACAACTTCAAAAACTTAAAGAAAAAAAATGCCGATTCTGGATTTCTATTCCCAGAACCTGCCAATTCCACAATAGCCAACAACACATAAAATGAAAACAAAACACATATTCACCAACAAACATAAATTAATGAAACTTTAGCATATATTGAAAGGACCCAACCTCGATTCAGTTACCTAAATCGGAATCGAACCCCTTCTGAAAATACGAACCAATAAAAAATTTTAAAATTTCGGCAGAGTTTCGTTACTATCGTGGAATTGCATAAACCTGCACCCTGAAAATAACACTTCGTCCTATGCCACAAAAGCCAAACCGTGGGCACCAATCCCATCCGGATTTCTCAACATCATATTATAAACAATAAACAATAAACATATTGTACTATATATATAGTATATTCGTGAAAATCCGTATAAACACGTATCAGAGTGTATCAGAGCGACCACTAGTGTAAATATATACAATATACACATCAGTAGGCGAAACAAGAACCTACTGGAAAACACAGGTAGCTCAGATCACTAGCCTCCAACCGCGATGTGAAACGCCAAACCTGAACTGCAACTGGGCACGGAAACCGAAAAGCCCAGGGGAAAGACATGAAAACCGTTAGAGTGAGTGGACGAAAATAAATGTCTTTCACCAGTTGATATATATGTTATAAAAACATATGCGAGTCGAGATATAAATAAATCAAATCAAATAGTATACGAGGAGACGCTGACTCCAACTCGTAAACAGAGCATGCATGGAAAATCTCACGGGGTCACTCATGGACACATCCGTGCTAGTACAGTCAGAATCACGGAGTCCCTGACTTCCACGTGATTCTAGCCAGAAAGGCCTTGGTTCCAGGGTAACGCCCCTCGCCGGTCAGGTCGGGGTTCCGCCCCTCCTAGTAGCCTACCATCGGGGATCAGCCGAGAGGTAAGTGTATCGATACAACAACGTAACTGAGACTGTACTCTGTGTAAACCAAATCATAAACAGTTCGATGCAAATGCATGAAACAACATATAAGTATATATACGTAATATATATATATACTGGTATAAGCATAATCGTATAACACATGCTCATAATAAATATAATCTCGTATGAAATCTCATGCTCGTAAAACCATGATCATGCTGCATGCTCAAGTTCGTAAAATGTATATAAAAGACTCGCAAACAATCCGTGAAAAGAAGTTGTCCACTCACAGGTGAGCAAAACGCGCACTCGCGCTAAGCTCGTTGTCCGGCGGAAGATCCCTCGCCTGAAGCACGATCACGATCCCGATCTCGATCTCCTGAATATTCACAAAAGATAACTGATCAATATCATAGTCCACAACTCTGTACTGAACCACGGAAACCAACCGTTCCCGGAAATATGCAATGCAGTACAAAATGATTAACGAAATTCCCGAAATCTCCACTCGAAACCCTCGACTGAAAATCGGCTACCCAAATCAATCTGAAAATCTCTGGACGATAATCAGGGCGCGATTACGAGAAAAACGACATTAAAAACGTCGAAATCCAAAAAGTCAACTCCTCGCCGGAGCACCACCGTTGACCGCCGCCGCCGGCAGCGGCGCGCCGTCAACTGTGACTTCCTCCGGCGAGGAAGCTCCAGAACTCTAGTTCTCCTCAAGCCGAATCATTTTCACAACTACTACTCAAGCCAAATCCAACCGGAACCCAGTCAATCAACTCGAAACAGATCGGCGATCCCAGATTCTGGTGACCTAATCGGACTTCACCAAAAACTCATCCTCCACCCAGACTAAGCATATAGGGACACTCACCAGGGCAAGGGGAGTCTAACCCCCCTAACCACCACCACCACAAAAGCTCGCCGGAAAACGGCAAACCAATACCGGCGACCAAACTCAAACCGACCCGATTCGGGTCACCACAAAACTTTAACAATTCCCTCAAACTCAAACATCAATCGACTCAGAATCGAAAGGGGAAGCTAACCATACCTTCCTCAAGGTCTGAGGTGGCCGGAAAACGGTCGTCGGACGGCGAAGCCGAAACGGGAAAGTTTTCCCCTAGGGTCAACGGTCAAACTTGCTATTTCTGGAAAGTCAACGCTGGTCAACGCCAAATAGTGATTTTCGACGATTTTACGACTATTCCTGATATTTATACTCGCGCCTCGGGTCGATTGACAATTCGAAATGGATAACCATCACGATTCGGATAAACACGAAACAATCGGATAAACTCGTCGAAAACTGAAACTTCAAATATTCGTATTATATTCCTCGGTTATCGGAAAAATCTTCTGGAACCGCCCACGAGCTCGAAATCACGTACTCTACAACTTCCGTGAAGACACTCAACTCAAATTCTCGGCCGAAAATATAGTCGCGAATAGAGTCGACGAACCACACAAATATCGTAAAGCTGCGACTAAACAGAATCTCGTGAATCGTACCGAATATTCAACTGATTCTGGTTCGGGTCGTCACATATATACATTTTAAACTTAGCACTAAAACTAATTTAAGTATTCAAACTAAACCCACATAACACCAAACTAATTATTATCCAAATCTATGTCCTAGAAAATAGATGGGGTACTACCATCATCTTGCGGATCCTCCCATGGTTGTGGAGCTTGGCGCCAAAAATTGATAACGCCAAAACTAAACATCAAATAAACACTCAACATTCAACAATAACATCAGAATTTAAAATCATTTTTTGTTGATGTAGCATTGATGAATAGGGATCGTTCTTAATCGGGGATTGAGGCTGCATGCATGACTGCGTTCTATGTTGAAGGGGGTATTGAAAGTTGGTTTAATTATCTATGAAAAATTAAAAAAAACATGGCAGCAAACATATTAAGAACCTTAGGGTTCTAACATGTATTATCTCATAGACAGGCAACACAGATCAGAAAACATAGAACCCTAAACATGCATATTAAACTGAAAATAAAATCTAACAAACATATATACAGTTGATCATCACATCACATAACCTAGCCAATTCATGTTCATCAAAGTTTAACATCAACGAAATCCTTAATCTCAACCTAGAACATATACACATGCTTATTAAGAATGTCAACGAAGAGCGCAACTAAAAGGACCAGATCTCGATTTAATTGACTAAACCGGAATTAAGCCTTAACGACAACCGAATTTACAAAAAATTTGCCAGAATTTCTTCTAAAATCAAGAAACCCCAAAACTTGCAAGGAAAACACACTTCTAAAATGTCTACAAAATTAAACTGTGGGCACCAAATCCCATCCGGATTTCTCAAATCAGTCAAACACTGAATCTACTAGAAATATAAATTGTTTACAGGAGGTGATAAGAAATCTGAAGACTGAATGGGAAAATACAACACAACGGAATTAAACTCTATACAGTATTTAGAGCGACTTCTAATCTATATAATTTGCAGGTCCAGAACGTAAAGCTAGGAACCTACTAGATGAGTACAGTGACACGAACTCCATGCCTCCGTTGCTACTGTGCAATCTCAGGATACAAACTGCAAGCTGGGCGGAGGAAACTGAAAAGCCCTGGGAAAGGCATATAAAATAATAAACTGTTAGAGTGAGTGGAGGCTACGACTCAAAAATAATATGCCTTTCACTATAAATGTACATAAAAATAATTCGAGTAAAAAATATGATCATCCAGGTACTCCTAGGTACTATAATATATGTGGAGGCTATGACTCGAGTCACCCCACCTCAAGTCCTAATATTGCCCAAGTCAGGTTCTTGGCCTTTCTGGGTGCTCTATAAATCCTCAGGTCAGGTTCCTAGCCCTACAGGAGCGTCTCGGGGATCAGCCGAGAAGCAGTGCATCGATGCATCAACTGTACTATGCTTTGTGTAAAACCAAATTATTTATGCCTCCAAATGCAAATGCATAATCATAAATGCATAACTATAAACTGTATAACTGAAAAATGAATAAGTGCAAATGCATAACTGAAGACACAAAACAACAGTGAAAATAAAATGTCCACTCACAGTACATAGCTAGCTTCGTGGTTCGGCGGAAGTCCCCTCACCTAAATTTTGATCACGATCTCCTGGATAAATAACAGATTCATTTATTACTGGAATATGATAACACGTGCGAAAATCAACCCAGAAACTATCCTGGAAACCCCCCGGTAAATTTTGGATTTTTGCCTCACTAGAGCCCCGTCCTGGACGACGTCACGTGGCCCTCATGTGCCTCCATAGGCGGCGACGCATAAATTCCACACGCCTCCAGAGGTGAATGCTCTGATGGGAGTATTCGATAAATGGATGGAAAGGTCTCACCAAGCCCAACAACACTCCTAACTAGACCCATCCCCAAATTCTGTCGTTTTGCCAGAAAACAGCACGAAAACCCAAGGCCCAAAATTGCCGAAAATAGATTCTGGTCAATTTCGACGCCTCATCGCTCCTCTGTCCTCCAACCCATAGGGGTTTGACTCCTGGCGTGAAACCCTGTTGATTCCACCCCACCCCATCACCGAAAAATGGCCGGAGCTCTGCCATCAGTTAAACCCAAAAATCGACGGGTTAATCGACTCGATTCGTGACCTAAAACCGCCCAAAAATCAACAATACATATATAAATCGAAAGAGGGATAGGAGAGCTTCAAAACCATACCAAGAATGCTGGCAACGGTGCCGTTTTCCGGCATGTTCAAATTCGGGTCGGGTCGGACGACGATACGGGTCGATGGACATATACGGGTCAAGCTGAGGTATTTCTATTTTTTCTCCCATATTTTCACCATAAATACCGCACCTATACCCCGAAGCTCCTGATCAGATAAATGGTTGAGGTTTGATCTGATCAAGATCCAACGGTTTAGGTTAAACCGACGTAAAATAAATACTTTTAAATATTTTCCTCAGGCAGACTCCCAAAAATCTTTAAAATTCGCTTGTTTATCCGAAAAATTCTCCGAAAATTCATACGAGCTCGAAATAAAATAATCTATGGTTTATGTGAATAAAATAAAGTTAAATTCTCACTCGGTGAAAAATTCGTTAACAAACTACACGACACGATTTATTAGCGATAATCTTAATTTGTGCCGATTTGTGTGTAATTTTTCATTTGGGTTGTTACAATCTACCCCCCTAATAAATATTTCGTCCTCCAAATTTACATACCTGCTAATTGAAGAGATAGGAGTACTGCTCTCGCATTTGCTGCTCAAGTTCCCAAGTGGCCTCCTCAACTTCATGGTTCCTCCACAAGACCTTCACAAGTGAAATGGTCTTGTAACGTAGTTCTTGGACTCTCCAATCAAGAATCTGGACTGGCTCTTTCATATAAGTCAAATCCTTCCGTATATGGAGCTGATAAGGTGTCAGAACATGGGATAGATCATAAATATATTTTCGTAACAAAGACACATGAAACACACCTACTCTAGGCATCTCAGAAGGTAGTGCCAACCTATAAGCCACCGCATCCACTCGTTCAATAATATCTTATGGACCAATAAAATGTGGACGGAGTTTGCCATGTTTCCCAAAACGCACAACACTTTTCCAATGAGATAATTTCAAAAATACCCAATCACCAACCTTAAACTCGAGGTCTTTTCTCCTTACATCAACGTACATAACTCTTTTGTCGGTCTTGTGCAGCTTTCAACTTGTCTCGAATAATTTAAATGTCCTCTGCGGTGTTTTTCACTATGTCAAAACCAATAAGCCATATTTTCCCTACTTCGCTCCAATAAAACGGAGTTCAACATTGTTTTCCATATAAAGCTTCATATGGAGTCATTTCGATGCCGGCCTGATAACTGTTGTTATAAGCAAATTCTATCAGATGAAGTTGTTGATCCCAATTTTCTTTAAACTGCAGAACACAGGACCGTAACATATCCTCCAAAGTCTGAATGGTTCTCTCCGATTTGTAGTCAGTCTAAGGGTGGAAGGCTGTACTAAAATGTAATCTGGTCCCCAATGCCTTTTCCGAAGCTCACCAAAATTTCGATGTTAATGGGTATCCCAATCAAAAACTATAGACACATGCACTCCTTGCAACCTTACAATCTCCGCCATATATAGTGAAAGAACCCGACTCCGATTTAGTTACCTAAACCGAAATCAAACTCCTTTGAAAATATGATCTTAAATTTTTTTTGCCAGAGTTTACTTTAAAATACGTGAACCAAAATTAGAACCTGCAAAAAGAATCACACTTCGAATATTCCACAAAAACCAAACCATGGGGCTCGGTTCCACATCCGGATTTCTCAACAACATATATAACAAACCACAAGGTTTACAAGAAATCCATAAAAACATTCAGGAGTAAACTCAACTGAAAACATAACATAAGTATTCAGAGCGACGCATATACACATCATATACAACCAGTACGTCGAACTAGAACCTACTCGAACTGAAGTGTGACCTGAACTCTACACCTCCACCGTCGACGTGCAACCCCGAAATTCAAACTGCAAACTGGGCAAAAGAAATCGAAAAGCCCAGGCGAAAACAAATAAAATCGTTAAAATGAGTGAACGAAAATAATAATATGTCTTTCCCAACATATAAGTATATATGCTCATAAAATCATAATGCGAGTCAATGCACATGAAAATTCCGACCAGGTACATTTTCTGTGATCCATAAAGATGCACTTAAAATCATGCGGGGTCACTCACGGACTCCTCCGCATAGTACAGTCTAATCACGGGATCCCAGACCCCCTTGTGATTATAAGTCTGAAAGACCTCAGGTCAGGCGTTTGTCATAACCTTCCCGGAGCTTCTCGGGGATCAGCCGAGAAGCCAAAGCATCGATGCTACCTTTGTATCTAAGACTGTACTCTGTGTAAACCAAATCATAAATACTTTCCATGTACATGCAAAATAGTAAAATGCATATCATAAAATGCATACTTATATGTGCATAATCGTAAATGCATACTAATACAATGCATAATCGTAAAATGCATAATCATAAAATGTATACTTGTATGTGCATAATCGTAAATGCATACTAATACAATGCATAATCTTAAAGTGTATAATAATAAATGCATAACGTAAATGCATAATCAGGACTCGCAAATCAACTGTGAAAATAAAATGTCCACTCAAAGTACGAAGCTAACTCTAAGGTCCGGCGGAAGATCCCTCGCCAAACACTCGATCACGATCACCTGAATAATAGGGATACGATCAATACATATTGAAACCCAACATACGAAGCTAATACCTCAAGAACCCCGTGTTCTCGAAAGACGTATCGCTCGAAATATCGACGAGGATAGCAAAATTCCTAAAATACACCAAAACAACCCTCGACCCAAATTACAACACACAAATCAACTCAAAAACCTCACGACTACGATCAGAGCACGATTATGAGCAAAATGTTATAAAAATCTCCAAAAAGTCAACCCTTGCCGGACCTCCGCCGTTGACCGCCGCCGCTGCCTGCGGCGCGCCAACGGTGACCAACTCCGGCGACCCTTACCTCAAACTCTTCCTCTCCTCAAGCCCAACATATTTCCCTTCTAACATCAAGGCCAAATCAAACCACACCGGCCGAAAGCCTCGCCAGATTTCCTCTCCGGTCACCACTACGGACCACCTTAAAACCTCAACCAATTCCAAAATTGAACACCCAGAATTTATCATGCGGTGAGGGAAACCAAAACCCCCATCAACCCGACACCAAATCTCGCCAGAAACCGCCACCCGATTCCGGCGAAAAACCCAAACTTTACCGAGCTCGAACTACCTCCAGTCACAACCAATTTTCACAAATAAATACATGAAACAATAGGAAATCAAATGAGCTTTCCAACCATACCAAGAACTCGGCCGGAGGTGGCCGGAAACGCCGGGTTCGACGACGAGAACAAACCGGGTCGGTGGAGCAAACGGGTCAACCCGAGTCAACTCAGTCCAACTCGGTCAAACTTGGTCCAAATGTTTGATTTTCTGATTTTTACGACTATTCGATATATATACGTCACGAACCGACCAAATTTACAATTCGGATAACTCAAACCCAATCGGATAAGTACGACTAACTCGACGACAATTTCAAATATCCATTTTATTCTCCGATTATCCAAAAAATCCTCTGGAACCTCCTACGAACTCGAAATCAAATCCTCTACAATTCCCGTGAAGGAACTCAAACCAAATTATTGCCCGATAATTAAGTCGTGAATAAACCCATGAGTACGATTAATTCACAATAATCACGGCCCGGACCAATATGTACACATTTGACAGTTCGGGTCATTACATATAGCTTTGGTAATTTGCTCACAAAGAGTTATCCTGGAAGAGCTAGGAAATGAGATGATTTCTTAAGGCGGTTAACAATTACCCAAATGTCAGTATCACCATTGGATGTACGAGGTAGCTGATATACAAAGTCCATTGTAATATGTTGCCACTTTCAAACCGGAATCTCTAATGGTTGCAACTTACCAACAGATTTCTGCCGCTCTGCTTTCATCTGTTGACAAATAAGACACTTGCTCACGTACATTGCTATTTATCTTTTCATGTTACGCCACCAGTAGTAAGCTCTAAGTGTCCAAAACATTTTCGTACTGCCCGGATGCATGGCATAGGCTGAACAATGAGCTTCATCGAATATTTCCTTCTTCAGTTTATCATTCCTAAGAACACATAGTCTTCCTCTGAACATTAAAGTACCATCATTCCTTAGTTGAAACTTTGTTGGTTCACCATTCTTAATCATATTCTTTTTACTCAACAGGTAAGAATCTGCATTCTGGGTCTCTCGCACCTGGTCAAACATGAGATGGATCAGAAATGTACTTCCGCAATATAGACACATGGAATACATCATGTACCCTGGCCATATCAGATGGTAATGTGAACCTGTACGCCACAACACCAACTCGCTCTGTGATCTCATATGGGCCAACAGATAACGGACGAAGTTTACCGCGCTTCCCGAAATGAACAACATCTTTCCAAGGAGAAAGTTTCAGGAAAACCCAATCACCAACCTCAAACTCAAGATCCTTCCGTCTCATGTCAGCATAACTCTTTTGTCGATCCTGTGCAGCCTTTAATCTGTCCAGAATAACCTGAACATCTTCTGAGGTACTTTTCACCAAATCAGGACCAGGAAGCCATTTCTCACCAACTTCACTCCAACACAATGGAGTTTGACATTGTTTGCCGTACAACGCCTCATAAGGTGCCATACCAATGCTAGCCTGATAGCTATTGTTGTACGGAAGCTCAATCAAATGAAGTTGCTGATCCCAATTCCCTTTCAACTGCAACACACAAGATCGCAACATATCCTCCAGAGTCTGAATAGTCCTCTCTGGCTGACCATCTATCTAAGGATGAAAAGCTGTGCAAAAGTGTAGTCTAGTCCCCTGTGCTCTTTACAATGCCCCGCCAAAATTCTGAAGTTAACTAACTATCCCAATCAGAAGCTATAGACACAGGCACACCATGCAATCTCACAACCTTTCTCAAGTACAGCTTCACCAATCTGCTCACGAGAAGCTTTCCTGGAAATGCAAGGAAATGAGCTAACTTTGTAAGGCAATCCACAATCACCCAAATACCAGTACTACCACTAGAAGTACGAGGTAACTGATACACAAAATCTCTGGTGATATGCTCCCATTTCCACACTAGAATCTCCAAAGATTGTAGTTTACCTGCCGGTTTTTGAAGTTCTACCTTCACTTGCTGACAAATCAGGCATCTGCTCACGTACATTGCTATTTCCCTCTTCATGTTTCAGCACCAATAATGAGCTTTAAGTGTCCGGAACATCTTTGTAGTACCTGGATGCATAGCATATGCGGAACAATGAGCTTCATCGAGTATTTCCTTCTTCAAATCCTCATCTCTAGGCACACATAATCTCCCTCTGGGCATACATCCTACTTACTCGTGTTGTGCCCCCGATTCGCCGCGTTTATTGCAGAAATGGCCTTGATAGATAAATATATATTAAAAAAATATTAGGAAACTAATTTCGCCAAATAGGATACAAGTAAACATAAATATGATGTTACATACCTCATATTCTGGGTTGTTGAAGTGGACTAGAATCCATTGCCACTCGTACTCCCTATACATAAACTCGATAGGGGTACCCGAACGGTTGTTGCCATGCGTCTTCCAGTGGTTATGGAGCTCTTCAAAATTGATCCTAAACCCTAAAATTTCCTTTAAATATTGAGAGAGAGAGAGAGAGGTAAAACCTGAAATGAAGTAGAGGAGAGAGAGGCGGCGGTCTGGGTGAGTGGCGGAGAGAGAGGGGAAACTCTAATTTTCAAAGAGGAGGCGGCGGTCTAGGCTAGATGGCCTGGTCGAGGCACCAGTGGGTTCGGCGAGCAGCGGGGTTCTGGGCTTGGCGGCGGTGGACGGAGAGAGAGAGAGAGAGAGAGAGAGAGAGAGAGAGAGAGAGAGAGAGAGAGAGAGAGAGAAATTAGGGTTTCTAAGCGAGAGGAGAGACGGTCTGGGCGAACCAAGGATATAAACCTGATGACTTTATCTGACAACGTAAAAAAGTTTTCGGCTAAAGTATAGCCGACAACAAGGCTTATTATATGTAACTCGTCTGCTATAGTATGAAACTCGTCGGCTAAAGCCACTTTAGCCTACGACTTTTGTCTATTTCGTCGAGTAAAGTGTGAAAATACATTTAAAAATTAGGCTCATGTGAAAACATGTTTCACACAAATTCCTATTTAACTAAGGCGCATAATTAGAATCATAACAATCATGTGAAGTATGAAAATACTTTAAAAAAATAGGCTCATGTGAAAACACGTTTAACACAAACTCTTGTTTAACTAAGGCTCATATTCGAGTCTTCCTCGGAGACCGAGTTAATTTCTGGTAATATGTGCCCCTCCTTATCATCGGAGTCTTTGTTAGTGACATTTGGATCAACATCAATAAGCCTTACATCTTTGTCACAAATTTGAACCACACGACTCGGACTCACATTATTAAGGCAAATTATAGAGGATTCAGGAACACCAATTGCGTTTGGCTCTTGGTATGCAGTATTTTCTTCATTAGCTGTGGTCTCTCCAAGTGTATCAGCATTGTATGTGTTTCTAGGAATAACATGGTTGACTACTTTCCAAGCGTCTTTGTGCACCAGATTATCAAGATAAAACACTTGTTTTACCGCTGTGGCAAAAACAAAAGAGTCATCTTCATACTAGCTTCTAGCAGTATTCACCGAAAATATTCTGTATTGATCGGTCCTTGTGTTCCGAGGGTTAGTATCAGATCATCTACACTTAAAAAAAATGCACTGTCATGCCTTCCCCATAAATTAGTTCAACCACTGAATGGAGAATACCGTAATAGTCAATGCCATTCTGCCCACCATGCACCATTACCCCAGAATTTTGTGTTCTTCATCTACCGTCTCTACGTTCACATATAAATTGCATGTCACTGACCTTACATATCGGATAAACTCTTAAAGTTATCGGTTTCATCGCCAAAAACCTCAATTTATATGACCTGTTTGGGTGACCATCAAATTGTATATGGTTCATCGGAAAAAATAATCACAACCATTAATTTTAAATATGAACATTGATATTTATATATATAGCAGTAAATATATATATAGACGTACCCGGCCGCCAAAATAGTTTGCAAACTCCCTATTGTTGTACTCAAGATCACCGGCAACCTCATCACAGTAAATATGGAAGTCTCTCTAGTATTGAACTTCTGGACAATTAATCAATACCCACTACTAGACAATGACTAGCTCATATGGTTTTAACTGGTACGAGTTTGGAAACTTTCCATAAACTTCAACATCATAGGAGATGATAGGAAAATTGAACTGTGGTTCATTTTTTGGCATATGTTGTGGAGGGTCCTCTAAAGCTCCCAAATATAACTTGGTGTACGTTACACACTCATGCATAAGATATGCTTCAGCTATACATCCTTCATGTGTGGATTTATTAGCCACATAGTCTCTGTAGTCTCCCAGTTGTCTATCAAGTTGCAAAGTGCATGTTATGATTATTGATATTCGGATGTTGAATCGTACATTTCCATATGATACATCCAAGTGTAGTGTACTAAACCAATAAGCAACAATTGTTCAAGAAGATGGATCACCAGGTGAGGTAGGATGTAAAAAAAATTTGGGGGAAATATCCTCTAAAATTTGCACATAACAAAAACGATATTCTCTTGCATTTCCCTCATATCTAAATTTTTCACTTCCCTAGTGCATAACTTCTAAAAAAAATTTGACAATGCTACTAATGGCTCCACCACCTGACGCGACAGGCATGATCGAATGAAAATAGGGAAGAGACGTTGAAGCAGTATATGGCAGTCATGACTCTTTAATCCGTACATCTTATTACCCCGGAAGTTAACACACTGACCTATATTTCTTGCATAGTCTGAAGGATACCTAACATTACTCATACACCTAAAAATTTCATTCTTCTGTTCATGGCGATCTTTAGTTTTCCCCTCCCAATTCAGCATTGTGCCCACCACACTTTCGCACACATTATTTTCTATGTGTATGACATATACGTAGTGCCTGATCAACAACTTACTCCAGTACGAGAGTTCCCAGAATATACTTTTGTGTGTCCAAAATCTATACTTGTCGGGTCTGTTAGGTATTGACGCCACTGTGACGACCCGAACCAGAATCAGATGTGTGTTTGGCACGATTCTCGATGTTTGGTTTTAGTCGTAGTTTTGCGATATTATGTGGTTTGCCGATTTGATTCGCGACTTTGTTTTTGGGTCAAGAATTTGGGTTGAGTGTCTTCACGGGAAGTGTAGAGTACGTGATTTCGAGTTTGTGGGTGGTTTTGGAAGATTTTTCCGATAACCGAGGAATATTTTATGATTATTTGAAGTTTCGGGTTTCGACGAGTTTATCCGATTGTTTCGAGCTTATCCGAATCATTTCGTATTTTCATTTTGGACCGTCGATTGACCCGAGGGACGAGTATAAATATCGAAAAGTCGGAAAATAGTCGTGAGATAGTCGAGAATTTATTGTGGGAGTTGACCAACCGATGACTTTCCTATTTTGGAAAGTGGAAGAGCTGCCGAGAAGGGAAAGTTTCCCGAACGGGAAAGTGAACTCCGGCGATCTTTTTCCGGCCACGAGCGACTTCGGCGAGGGTATAGATCGATTCCTTGTTCAATTTCATGTTGATTCATGTTTGAGTTTGTTGAGTTTGGTTGGTTTTTGGTTGGGTTCGAATGGAGGCCGAACCGGGTTGATCGCCGTTAATGGTGACGGCGGTTCCGGCGACGGTTGAGGGCCATGTGGTTGGGGGTTTTGCTCCCCACCTCGTGGTGGAGCTTCCTGGTTGATTAGTTTTGGACGAGGAGGCGAGTATGGGTGAACCCGATTAGGGATTTGGGTTTGGTGTTTTCGATTTGTTTTCAAGAATTGGGGCAGTTCTGTTTGGAATTGGGTTGTGAGGTAGAAGAAGAAGTTACTCGCCTTGTCGAGACCATGGGAACTGGAGGAGATGGCCGTGAAATTCCTCCGTTGACGGCGCGCCGCCGCCGGCGGCGGCGGTCAACGGCGGTCAACGGTGGTCAGAAAGTCAATTTTTCAGATTCCGATGTAATTAGTGTCATTTTTCTCGTAATCACGCCCTGGTTATCGTACGGAGGTTTTCGGGTTGATTTGGTTAGCCGATTTTCAGTCGAGGTTTCGAGTGGGAATTTCGGGATTTCCGTAATTCATTTTTGCACTGCATTTCGTATTTTCCGGGAACGGTTGGTTTCCGTGCAACAGTACAGTGTTGTGGATTACGATATTGATCAGTTGTATTTTATGAATATATTCAGGAGATCGAGATCGAGATCTGGATCGTGATCGTGCTTCGGGCGAGGGGACTTCCGCCGGACCACGAGTTTAGCGCGAGTTCGCGCTAGCTGATCTGTGAGTGGACAAGTTTCGATTTTCACTGTTGATTTGCGAGTTCGTAGATTTTATGATTTCCGTATTTAATTATACGATGTTGTGATATATGTATGTTGTTTCCGGAGGTATTATTATATGTGTTGTTTGTGATGGCATTTATTACATCGATGTACCAGAGTTGAGAGATTCCTCTGGGCGGGGTTGAGTGGTCCCCTGCGTGCCGCCAGGGTTGAGTGGTCCCCTGGCCTATCACTGTCAGGTTTGAGCGATTCACCTGACGTCGGGTTTGAGTGGTCGCCCGACAACCTCCGTGTATATATATATGTGTTATTGTGTTTTTCCGAACTCGCACTGTTTATATTGAGTTTGTATATTAACTGGTGAAAGGCATATGTATATTTTCGTCCACTCACTCTAACGTTTTTATTTGCCTTTCCCCTGGGCTTTTCGGTTTCCGTGCCCAGTTGCAGTTCAGGTTTGGTGTTTTCACGTCGCGGTTTGGAGGCTAGTGATCAGAGTCACCTGTGTTTTCCAGTAGGTTTCAGTTTCACCTACTGATGTACATGTTGTATATATTTTATACTAGAGGTCGCTCTGATACATTCCGATACTTGTTTATACGGATTTTCTCAGATATACGTATAAATTTTACAGTATGTTTACTGTTGTTGAATATATTGATGTTGAGAAATCCGGATGGGATTGGTGCCCACGGTTTGATTTTTGTGGCATAGGACGAAGTGTTATTTTTCCGCGTGCAGGTTATGGTAATTCAACGTTAGTAACGAAACTCTGCCCAAATTTTGGAAAATTTTTGTTGGTTCGTGTTTTCGAAGGGGTTCGATTCCGGTTTAGGTGGCTAAATCGGGGTTGGGTCCTTTCAGCTTGGTATCAGAGCATTAGGTTGTCAGATTCTGTAGACTCTTGTAGTTGTGACGCTTAGGGTATTTGAGTTGATACAGCATGACTGGAGTGATGACCCGACTGGCCAGCGGTACTCATCAATACTTCGGGTGTTGTGTGTCCTCAAATATCTGCGGTTTCATGATTACGTTCTTTCTGCTTGTACCTAATGCTTGTCTTGTATCAGTAGGATGCCTCCTCGACGTGGTCCCCGTGTTGAACGGGATGATGATCCTGATGAGGATCGCCGAACGCGCGACTTGCTTATGCGAGTGCTGCGTTTGGAGGAGCGTTTTGACCCTGTGGTCAAGGCTCGCACTGCGGGTGCTACTGTGTTTTCGGGTTCAGTTGATCCAGAGATATGCGAGGCATGGTTGGTTCAGATTGAGCGTGTTTGTGAGCGTCTGCAGTTTACACCTGAGCAGATGACAGTAGCCGCAGTTGGTTTACTTGAGGGTGATGCATACTTTTGGTGGGTCAGCACTGACAGAGTTCCTGTGGATACTCCGTGGACATTGTTTCGTGATCTGTTTATGCGGAGATATTTTAATCAGGCTACCCAGCAGCGCAAGTACGAGGAGTTTACGAACTTGAGGCAGGGCAGTTTGTCTGTACTTGAGTATCGAGATCGGTTTACCCGTTTGTCTCGTTTTGCGCGGGATATGGTGGCTACTGAGGAAGCCAAGTGTCGCAGATTTGAGCTGGGGTTGAATCTGAGCATCAAGGCAACACTGACTACGATGCCTCGGAATAACTTTGATGAGTTTGTCAGTGCAGCTCTCCGAGGCGAGGATATTGAGCGGGAGAGACAGCAGAGGTACCAGCCGAGACGATTTGAGGAAGGTGAACCGAGTCAGGGGCCTTCAAAGAGGCAGAGTTCTGATACTTCTGGCTCAGCTTCATCTTCAGGCGGTGGATCATATCGACCACCAGCTGGGGTACCGAGACAGAGGCCGAGATGGAGGAGAGTTAGACCACAGCGACCACAGGCTAGTGCAGGATCTAGCGGTTCTAGTTTTCCGCAGCATACCAGTGGCACTTTTGCTGTACCGAGGGAGTACCCATTGTGTAGTCTTTGCAGCCGACATCATGTAGGTCCATGCCGGCGAGGTCCTGTTACTTGCTATAGTTGTGGCCAGGTGGGTCACTACTCGAGGGAGTGTCCTCAGTCGTATGGTGCTGATGGACAGGCGACCCAGAGTTTCGGAGGAGAGCGAGGTGCCACTGCGGGAGCTCGACCAGCTCAGTTTGCAGGTCAGGGCCGACAGCAGGGACAGCCCCAGCGGGGACGACCAGCCGGACAGGCGAGAGTTCATGCTATGACTATGCGTGAGGGCAGAGCATCACCGGAGGTCGTTATCGGTACGTTACATGTCTTTGGTATTCCTGTAGTTGCATTGTTAGATCCAGGAGCCACACACTCATTCATATCATATAGACTGTCATCATTAGCTACGGTACCTGCATCTCCACTTCCGGGGTTGTGGAGAGTGTTGTATCCGTCAGGTGAGGTTGTGAGCATCGGTTGGGTTTACCGAGACTGTGAGGTGTTTGTTGATGGCCATGGTTTAGCCGCTGATTTGTTGTTGCTTGATATTGTGGATTTTGACTTGATTTTGGGTATGGACTTCCTTGAGTCGCATTGGGCCATGTTCGACTGCCACAGGAAGGAGGTCGCGTTTCGACGACCAGGGTTACCCGAGATACTGTTTCGCGGCGAGAAGAACACTTCCCTACCGTGTTTGATTTCCGCGATGAGGGCGGATCGGCTGATGAAGAAGGGTTGTGTTGCTTACTTAGCCCATGTTGTGGATACTACAGCTGCAGTGCCAGAGCTTGGTAGTATTGAGGTTGTGTCTGAGTTTCCGGAAGTGTTTCCAGCGGAGTTACCTGGTATACCCCCTGTGCGGGAGATTGATTTTACCATTGAGTTATTGCCGGGTACTGGACCGATTTCCCAGACACCGTACCGGATGGCGCCTGTAGAGTTGAGGGAGTTGCAGATTCAGCTTCAGGAGTTGTTAGAGAAGGGATTCATTCGACCGAGTGTTTCTCCGTGGGGTGCTCCAGTGTTATTTGTGCGGAAGAAGGACGGGTCTATGCGTTTGTGCATCGACTATCGGAAGCTGAATCGGATTACGGTGAGGAACAAGTATCCGTTGCCGCGGATTGACGACTTGTTCGATCAGCTCAAGGGAGCGTCAGTCTTTTCGAAGATTGATCTTCGATCCGGGTATCATCAGTTGAGGATCCGAGATTCAGATGTTGCCAGGACAGCATTCAGGACGCGGTATGGGCACTTTGAGTTTTTGGTTATGCCGTTTGGGTTGACCAACGCCCCCGCAGCTTTCATGGACTTGATGAATCGGGTGTTTCGTCGATTCCTGGACAAGTTCGTGATTGTGTTCATTGATGACATTTTGATATACTCGAGGAGTGTGGGCCAGCACAAGAAGCACTTGCGAGCGGTGTTGCGGACTTTGCGGGACCATCAGTTGTTCGCGAAGTTTAGCAAGTGTGAGTTCTGGTTGGATAGTGTGAAGTTTTTGGGTCACGTGATTTCGGCCGAGGGAGTTAGTGTTGATCCTGATAAGATCGAGGCCGTGCTGAATTGGAGTCGACCCACTACTGTGCCAGAGATTCGGAGTTTCTTGGGATTAGCAGGCTACTACCGACGGTTTGTACAGGATTTCTCCCGGATAGCTACACCACTGACCAAATTGACGAAGAAAGGCGTCAAGTTTGAGTGGTCTGATGCGTGCGAGGAGAGTTATTTGCTCCTGAAGGAGAGATTGACTACCGCACCGGTTCTGACATTGCCAGACGACAGTGGTGAGTATGTTGTGTACAGCGACGCGTCGAAGTTGGGCCTTGGCTGTGTGTTGATGCAGCATGGTAGAGTTGTGGCGTACGGTTCCAGACAGTTGAAACCGCACGAGGTCAACTATCCGACGCATGATTTGGAGTTAGCCGCTATCGTGTTAGCGTTGAAGAGTTGGAGACATTATTTGTATGGTGCTCAGTGTAAGATTTTCACTGACCACAAGAGTCTCACCTACTTGCAGACACAACCGGATCTGAACATGAGACAGCGTCGATGGATGGAGTTGATTAATGATTATGATTGCACGTTTGAGTATCATCCGGGGAAGGCTAATGTTGTAGCTGACGCACTTAGTCGGAAATCTGGAGCCTCATTGTTTCATATGTGTGTGGCCAGAGTATCGATGTTAGCCGAGCTTCGGGCTACGGGTGCTGTGTTTGGTTATGATGATGATGGAGCTTTGTTGGCTAGCTTTCAGGTTCGACCAGTGTTGGTTGATCAGGTACGGGAGGCACAGGATTCAGATCCTTAATTGCTGGGCAAGAAGACCATGACTCAGAATGGTGTGCCTACAGAGTTCCGTTTGGGCGACGACGGTACGTTGTTGTTCAGGGGCAGATTATGTGTACCCAGGAACGAGGACTTGAAGAAGGAGATTCTGGATGAGGCCCACAGTTCTGCATATGCGATGCATCCCGGAGGTACGAAGATGTTTCGTACACTTCGAGCGTACTATTGGTGGCGCAACATGAAGCGGGAGATTGCCGCGTACGTGAGTCGGTGTTTGATTTGTCAGCAGGTGAAGGCGGAGAGGCAGAAACCTGCAGGGAAACTACAGCCACTTGAGATTCCAGTTTGGAAATGGGAGCATATCACGATGGATTTCGTCTATCAGTTGCCGCGTACTTCGGCGGGCAACACTGGCATTTGGGTTATTGTTGACCGACTGACGAAATCCGCACACTTCCTAGCACTTCCAGGGAAGGTATCAGTGGGCAGATTGGCTAAGTTGTACTTGTCTGAGATTGTTCGCTTGCATGGAGTGCCTGTGTCCATTATTTCTGACCGTGATAGTCAGTTCACATCCGAGTTTTGGCGGGCATTGCAGCGAGCTTTGGGCACGAAGTTGCGATTTAGTACAGCTTTTCATCCTCAGACTGACGGGCAGTCCGAGAGAACCATTCAGACTCTTGAGGATATGTTGAGATCATGTGTGTTGCAGTTTCATGGAAACTGGGATCAGCAGTTACACTTGATTGAGTTCGCCTACAACAACAGCTATCAGGCCAGTATTGAGATGGCACCGTACGAGGCCCTGTACGGGAAGCAGTGTCGCACTCCGTTGTGTTGGAGTGAGGTGGGCGAGCGTTGGCTTATTGGTCCGGATTTGGTGAAAACCACGATGGAGGACATTCAGGTTATTCGGGATCGACTGAAGATTGCCCAGGATCGGCAGAAGAGTTACGCGGATGTGAGAAGGAAGAGTTTAGAGTTCGAGGTTGGTGATTGGGTCTTCCTGAAACTATCTCCGTGGAGGGGAGTTGTGCGTTTCGGGAAGCGTGGCAAGCTTCGACCGCGGTACATTGGTCCGTATGAGATTACGGAGAGGGTTGGAGCTGTTGCTTACATACTTGAGTTACCGGCTGAGATGGCTCGTGTGCATGATGTCTTCCATGTTTCGATGTTGCGGAAGTACATCTCAGACCCTTCCCATGTGATAGCCCCACAGCAGTTGCCGATCAGAGAGGATTTATCGTATGTTGAGGAGCCAGTGCAGATTCTCGATCGTCGTGAGCAGGAGTTGAGGCACCGCGTGATTCCGCTGGTGAAGGTCTTGTGGCAGAATCACTCTGTGGAGGAGGCCACCTGGGAGACTGAGCAGCGTATGCGGGAGCAGTATCCTCATCTGTTCAACTGACAGGTATGTAAATTTCGAGGTCGAAATTTCTTTAAGGGGGGTAGATTTGTGACGACCCGAACCAGAATCAGATGTGTGTTTGGCACGATTCTCGATGTTTGGTTTTAGTCGTAGTTTTGCGATATTATGTGGTTTGCCGATTTGATTCGCGACTTTGTTTTTGGGTCAAGAATTTGGGTTGAGTGTCTTCACGGGAAGTGTAGAGTACGTGATTTCGAGTTTGTGGGTGGTTTTGGAAGATTTTTCCGATAACCGAGGAATATTTTATGATTATTTGAAGTTTCGGGTTTCGACGAGTTTATCCGATTGTTTCGAGCTTATCCGAATCATTTCGTATTTTCATTTTGGACCGTCGATTGACCCGAGGGACGAGTATAAATATCGAAAAGTCGGAAAATAGTCGTGAGATAGTCGAGAATTTATTGTGGGAGTTGACCAACCGTTGACTTTCCTATTTTGGAAAGTGGAAGAGCTGCCGAGAAGGGAAAGTTTCCCGAACGGGAAAGTGAACTCCGGCGATCTTTTTCCGGCCACGAGCGACTTCGGCGAGGGTATAGATCGATTCCTTGTTCAATTTCATGTTGATTCATGTTTGAGTTTGTTGAGTTTGGTTGGTTTTTGGTTGGGTTCGAATGGAGGCCGAACCGGGTTGATCGCCGTTAATGGTGACGGCGGTTCCGGCGACGGTTGAGGGCCATGTGGTTGGGGGTTTTGCTCCCCACCTCGTGGTGGAGCTTCCTGGTTGATTAGTTTTGGACGAGGAGGCGAGTATGGGTGAACCCGATTAGGGATTTGGGTTTGGTGTTTTCGATTTGTTTTCAAGAATTGGGGCAGTTCTGTTTGGAATTGGGTTGTGAGGTAGAAGAAGAAGTTACTCGCCTTGTCGAGACCATGGGAACTGGAGGAGATGGCCGTGAAATTCCTCCGTTGACGGCGCGCCGCCGCCGGCGGCGGCGGTCAACGGCGGTCAACGGTGGTCAGAAAGTCAATTTTTCAGATTCCGATGTAATTAGTGTCATTTTTCTCGTAATCACGCCCTGGTTATCGTACGGAGGTTTTCGGGTTGATTTGGTTAGCCGATTTTCAGTCGAGGTTTCGAGTGGGAATTTAGGGATTTCCGTAATTCATTTTTGCACTGCATTTCGTATTTTCCGGGAACGGTTGGTTTCCGTGCAACAGTACAGTGTTGTGGATTACGATATTGATCAGTTGTATTTTATGAATATATTCAGGAGATCGAGATCGAGATCTGGATCGTGATCGTGCTTCGGGCGAGGGGACTTCCGCCGGACCACGAGTTTAGCGCGAGTTCGCGCTAGCTGATCTGTGAGTGGACAAGTTTCGATTTTCACTGTTGATTTGCGAGTTCGTAGATTTTATGATTTCCGTATTTAATTATACGATGTTGTGATATATGTATGTTGTTTCCGGAGGTATTATTATATGTGTTGTTTGTGATGGCATTTATTACATCGATGTACCAGAGTTGAGAGATTCCTCTGGGCGGGGTTGAGTGGTCCCCTGCGTGCCGCCAGGGTTGAGTGGTCCCCTGGCCTATCACTGTCAGGTTTGAGCGATTCACCTGACGTCGGGTTTGAGTGGTCGCCCGACAACCTCCGTGTATATATATATGTGTTATTGTGTTTTTCCGAACTCGCACTGTTTATATTGAGTTTGTATATTAACTGGTGAAAGGCATATGTATATTTTCGTCCACTCACTCTAACGTTTTTATTTGCCTTTCCCCTGGGCTTTTCGGTTTCCGTGCCCAGTTGCAGTTCAGGTTTGGTGTTTTCACGTCGCGGTTTGGAGGCTAGTGATCAGAGTCACCTGTGTTTTCCAGTAGGTTTCAGTTTCACCTACTGATGTACATGTTGTATATATTTTATACTAGAGGTCGCTCTGATACATTCCGATACTTGTTTATACGGATTTTCTCAGATATACGTATAAATTTTACAGTATGTTTACTGTTGTTGAATATATTGATGTTGAGAAATCCGGATGGGATTGGTGCCCACGGTTTGATTTTTGTGGCATAGGACGAAGTGTTATTTTTCCGCGTGCAGGTTATGGTAATTCAACGTTAGTAACGAAACTCTGCCCAAATTTTGGAAAATTTTTGTTGGTTCGTGTTTTCGAAGGGGTTCGATTCCGGTTTAGGTGGCTAAATCGGGGTTGGGTCCTTTCAGCCACTATATTAGGATGATTGCTGAGCTACCCAAAATCGTATTCATTTAACACTTCCAAAATTTAATCCCCTGTCCATCTTCTGGATTGCACATCCTTTTCCACAGTCTCATCAAATGCCTTGTCATGCTCCCTCCATGGGTGATCGAGTGCAAGCCAACAACGGTGACGCATTTGGACAATCTTCCTGTAATGAAGTCTGCCACACTCATCAGTCAGGCACTCTGAACAAGCCCTATATCCCCTAACAATGTTGCTCGACAACATCCCGCGGGCAGGAAAATCACTAGTGGTGCCAACAACCATAGCACGCATCTGGAACATCTCGTGATTGTACTTCTCATAAGTGGGATGGCCAACGTTCCACAGAAACTTAAGCTCCTCAATCAAAGGTCTCGAATACACATCCATACACTTTCCTGGATAACTCGGTCCTGGAATTAACAGAGTCAGCATATTGTATTCATTCTTCAAGCACATCCATGGAGGAAGGTTGTACGGTACCCAATTAACTGGCCATATACTATATTGAAGACTCATATGGTTGAATTCGTCAGATGAGAGCCTGAGCCAAACATTGTAGACATTTGATGCAAAATCAGGATACACCCTAACAACGTGCGTCCAAGACTCTCTGTTAGCAGGGTGTATAAGGGTATCATCGTCAGGCAAATCCCTCTCAGCGTGCCATCTTATAGCTTTGGCCATGTGTGAAGACATGTACAACCATTCTAGCTTATCCCTCAGCGAGAAATACCAAAGTATCTTCACAACTTTCTTATTCCATGCCGGAGTTAACTTATACCTATTCATGTGACATACCGGAAATGCATCAAGGTTTTCAAGATCATTCCCTTCAGAATCTTTACCCTAGAAGAGAACGCAATCATATTTGCATGCATGGATTTTGATAAAGGTAAGGCCAAGATCTTTCAGGATATGTCGCACCTTACAATGAGTGGTAGGAAGGAGATGGTCGGGTGGCAACATCGTAACAGTCAACTCCAAATAATCATCAACAGCCTTGTCACTCAATTTGTTCTCCACTTTGACCTTTATTACTCCAATGACCATTTCAAGAACAGACTCATTACACCCGTTGTACAACCAGGTCTGTTGGAAGACAATTACCTTGTTGTACTTATCAATATCGGCAGTGTTGACAGCTCTAGGGATATCTTATACTTTAGCAAATACATCGCTCTCATAAGGAAGTACATCGTTGATCAACCTCGTTATTGGATCATTGGATGTACTTGCCCTCTCAGAAAATTGCCCATGATCATGCTGACCCGTTGATGATGTTTCACTGTGATAAATCCAGCTTGTGTACTTATCCCAAAACCCGTTATTCTCCAGGTGCTCCCATACTATATCAATGAAAAAATAATACAAATCACTGCGACATTGAGATTTCATACACGGGCAATAATGAATTGTATTCCCATTAGCGTTAGCCTTCACATATTCCACAACACTTCACATTCCAATGACATATCTTCGATCCCATTTTGGAAGGCAAATCCAACTCTTGTCCATCCTGAATATACACACACACACACACACATACATGCACTAATTAAAAATTCATCATTATTTATATATATCTTTAAACTACAAATTACATTAATTATTCTACTACTTAATTACAAATTAACACATATTGTATATATGCATAATATCAACAATTAACATATAATTATATATATATTCATCGAAATCAACTCAAAATCAACAATTAATATATATAATAATTCAACTCAAAATCAACAATCAACACATATATATATATATACGTACCTATATATATGTAGCAGGATATAGCTTTACGAACTCATTTTGGACAACTTCCGACAACACCCAACGATTTGAAAGCGATTTGTGTTTTTCTCCCTTTTTTTCGAATGAATGAGCTGCTGCCTAGATCTGTAAACATAAAGAACTTTAGCAGACAATATTATTATTTTGTGGGCTAAAAAACATAATTTTCATCGGCTAAGAACAAAATTTTCGTCTGCAAAAGTCAAACTTTAGCCAACAATTTTTTTCAACTAAAGTCGACGAATTTTTTTTCCGAGTCGTCTTAAATACTTAAACCCACGAGTAAAAACTTTAGATGATGACGCAAAGCTGTCGTCGGCTAAAGTATACTATAGCCGACGAAAAAAAAAGTTGTCGGCCTGTTTTGCTTACTTTCGTCTGCTAAAGTATTTTTACAAGTAGTGAAAACTACCGCTACCAACTCCATATCATGAATGAGGTAGTTCGCCTCATAAGGTTTCAAATGTCGTGAACCGCGACCACCTTGCCATGCTGCATAACCCAAACCTAACTTGAAGGCATCACTGAAAATAGTAAACTCCCCACTATCGTCTGGTAACGTCAACACTGGGGGTGGGGTCAACCTTTTCTTTAGAGTCTGGAAACTTTCTGAAAGGACCCAATCCCGATTCAGTTACCTAAACCGGAATCAAACCCTTTCGAAAACACGAACCAACAAAAAATTTTCAAAATTTCGGCAGAGTTTCGTTACTAGCGTGGAATTACCATAATCTGCACCCAGAAATTAACACTTTGTCCTATGCCACAAAAAGCAAACCGTGGGCACCAATCTCATCCGGATTTCTCAACATCAATATAATCAACAACATTAAATAAACTGTACTATGTATATATGTATATCCGTGAAAATCCGCACAACATGTATCAGAATGTATCAGAGCGACCTCTAGAGTAAAACATATACAATATGTACATCAATAGGCGAAACAAGATCCTACTGGAAAACACAGGTGACTCTGATCACTAGCCTCCAAACCGCGACGTGAAACACCAAACCTGAACTGCAAACTGGGCACGGAAATCGAAAAGCCCAGGGGAAAGACAATAAACACGTTAGAGTGAGTGGACGAAAATAAATGTCTTTCACCAAGTAATATATACGTATAAAATCATATGCGAGTCAAATGCATAAGTAAAGAAATGGTACACGAGGGAGACTCCAACTCCTCACGCGTCCGGGTACACGAGGGAGACTCCAACTCCTCACGCGTACAGAGCATGCAATGTAAAATCGCGGAATCACTCATGGACTACCACGCGATAGCACAGTCTGAATCACGGGATCCCAGACCCACACGTGATTCCTAGCCAGAAAGGCCTCGGGTCAGGATATATGTCCTTCCCAGAGCGTACTCGGGGATCAGCCGAGAAGCCAAGGTGTATCGATACAACAACATATACTGAGACTGTACTCTGTGTAAACCAAATCATAAATCTTTTCTATGCACATGCTTAAAACATAATATGTACGTATATGTATATATTCGTATATGTATATTCGTATAAGCATAATCGTAAAACACATGCTCGTAAAATCATAATCAATCTGCATGCTCAAGTTCATAAATCATAAATAAAGACTCGCAATCAATCCGTGAAAATAAAGTGTCCACTCACAGACTCTCGAAACGCGCACACGCGCTACACTCGTGGTCCGGCGGAAGATCCCTCGCCTGAAGCACAATCACGATCCAGATCTCGATCTCGATCTCCTGAATATTCATTAAAACATAACTGATCAAAATCATAGTCCACAACACTGTACTGATGCACGGAAACCAACAGTTCCCGGAAACTCGAAATACAGTACAAAATGAATTACGGAAATCCCGAAATCCCCACTCGAAATCTCGACTGAAAATCGGCTAATCAAATCAACCCAAAAACCTCTGGACGATTACGAGAAAAATGACATTAAAATTGTCGAAATCTGAAAAAGTCAACTTTCCGACCGATGACCGCCGTTGACCGCCGCCGCCGCCGCCGCCGCGCCGTCAACGGTGGAATTTCAAGGCCAAAATTTCCAGATTTCAAGGTTTTGATGAGCTGAATCAGTTTCTCTTCTACCACTTAAGCCAATTCACAAAGGAACTACCTCAATTCCACAAAACCCGATCGAAAATCCCAAACCGAAATCCTATTCGGGTTCACCCCAAAACCTCCTCTCATCCAAAACCAGTTACCCAGTAAGCTTCACCTAGGTGTGGGGAGCAAAACCCCCAACAAATTCCCTCTCAAATCTCGCCGGAGCACCACCTCCTAACTCCGGCGAAATCCAGCGAAACAACCCACTTCGGGTTCCACCAAAACGGCACCAATTCTACTCAAACCAATTACCATCATGCTCGAAATTACAAGGGGAAGCGATCTGTACCTATCCCGTGGCCGATGGTGGCCGGAATCCGGTCGCCGGTAGTTGAAGCCGAAACGGGAAACTCTCCTCCCACAGTCAACAGTCAACCTTTCCAAAAAGGTAAAGTCAAAGCCAAATCTGAAATTTCCGACAATTTACGACTATTTTTGATATTTATACTCGTCCCTCGGGTCGATCGACGGTCCAAAACGAATATACGAAATGATTCGGATAAGCTCGAAACAAACGGATAAACTCGTCGGAACCCAAAACTTCAAATAATCATAAAATATTCCTCGGTTATCGGAAAAATCTTCCGGAACCTCCCATGAGCTCGAAATCACGTACTCTACAATTTCCGTGAAGACACCCAACTCAAATTCTCGACTGAAAATATAGTCGCGAATCGAATCGACAAACCACACAATGTCGTAAAACTGCGACTATAACCAAATCTCGAGAATCGTGCCAAACACACACCTGATTCTGGTCGGGTCGTCACACTTTCCTCTCAAGCCTCCATCCATTCAAACTTAACTTCCTTTCTCGTGTGTCTTATAAGAGGTGTAGCAATTTGTAAAAATTCCTACACAAATCGACAATAGTAATCAGCTAGACCCAGAAAGCTTCTACTATCTGGCACACTTACAAGTCTGCTCCAATTCAACACTCCCTCAATAACTCCTTCTGTGGAAATCACATGGCCAAGAAATTTTGCATTATCTAGCCAGAACTTGCATTCACCGAACTTGGTGTATAATTGAGACTTCCTCGTTGTCTCTAAAACTACATGTAGATTCCTATTGATGAGATATATCCCCTCAACCTTTTGACTATTGATTAGTCTAAGGCTAAGTAAATTTCTCTTACTTGCAAGTATATGGGGTCAAGTTATAGTATTTGTAAGGAAGTCGAGTGTCAAACCCAGGAGGATTGACCATTTAAATTTCTTAGCTTGACTCGATTAAGCACTTTAAATCATGGATTAACTAGAAATAAGACATGACACTAAAACTAAAGCAAGATGTGGAAGTGTATCTCTCAAAATTTAATTTCTTTGGAGACTTAGCAATGCAAATGATGGTTGAACTATAATGAGTGGTTAAACGAAATGTTGAATGATTATTTACTACTAACTAAATAAAGTGAAAACATAAAGTAAGAGAAAAATAAAATGTAAATGTTTGGTCGGCTAGAGATGTCCATCAATTTCCAAGTTATGAGTTTAGTCTGATTCACACGTTCTTGTCCAATTAGTGATCCTTTTGAGTCACCATTGGCTGTGAACTAAATCTCCTAGGCTATTAGGGTACTAGAAGTGTTTTGGTCCAACATTCAAATATAAAGCAAACCGAAACTAAAATGCAACTCAATTACAAATCGTATCTTAATCATACCACATGTCTAATAAATGTGAATGGATTTTCTTTCTAGGTCTCTATTAGAGAACATGAACGTAGGTTCTTATGAGCTTTCCTAATCCACACATTTTAGAACATGAATTAGAAGAAGTAACGATTAGCTACAAAGCCTTTTCGAGTCAATGTAAGCTTGACTGAAGCTCCTTAGGTCATTTGGACTTCAAGAAGGCTTCGGTCCATGCTCAAACTCAATGATTACCAAACCTTAAGTTCATCTTCTCACATGCAATCTAAGTCATGTTTACATGTTTTTATCTTCCTTAGGTGAGTGACTAGTACCCTTAGGTTCATTTTTAGCTTCCTTAAACATATCTCAGCTTAGTCATGGCTAAGACATGAATATGAAAATATTGAATCAAGCTCAACATGCAAACATACCACAATCACATCACAAGCTGTCAAACTCATTTACAACATGTAGTACACTAAATCATATTCAATTCCACAACTCAAAATTACAAAAGGCAACTACTCACTAAGCATAATGTAAAGTAAGTTTAGATACATAATGGAAGAGATAGAGAGATGTAGAGATAACCCGAGAACTCTCAAGCAAGCTAATTCATCATTGGTCTTCAAGCTCCATCTTCTAGGCTCCCAAATGAATCCAACTTGAGGTAGAGGTGAGATAAGAAGGGGAAAAGCTTAATTGCACAAAGGAGGGTGTACAATCAAGTGAGGATGAGGAGGAAAGGGAAAGAGACCTTAAGGGAAGTAAGATAGCTCCACCTTAAGGGGCTGGTTTGGTAGTGATGGAGAGGGTGTTTAAAGTGAAGGAGAGAGCTAAATGGATAGGGGGAGGATGAGAGCTAAGGAAAGAAGCTAAAACTATATAGAAGTGAGAAATGAGATGAGATATGTGTCTGGTATGAGGGGAGCTCGACCCTATAGGTATATGGGTGATATTTTTTAGTGTTTGAAATTCAAAATTAGATGCTTAGATATTATCCTAAACTTTAGGGTTTTAGGTGGTCCAAATGTATGACCAACCCTAAGTCATGTGACTTGCATGTGCATCCATCTCTCAAAATATCTTCCTTGTGGGCATGGTGTTGGAAGATTTATACCTCCACACTTAGTAAGCTATTGGCTAACTCATAAGTGCAAGAACGATCTTCACCCACAAGCATACGGGGACAAGTAATAGTATAGAAAAGGAAATCGAGTGTCGAATCCATAAGGATTAAGAACTTAGATTCCTTAGTTCGGAGTGAAAATCACAAAGACTACGACTCACTAGATAATACTTGACACTAAAAGGAAATAAAATGTGAAAGTCAATCTCATACTACTAAGTCTTTTGGAGACTTAGCATTGCGAGGGATGGTGAGATTAAGATGAGTGATTAACGAAGTTTGATTGGTTGGTTATTACACTTGAATGTGGAAACTAAATAACACAAATTCAAGATAAGGAAAGTAGGTCGGCTAGGGGAGTCTCCACCAACCATATGATGCATCAAATAATATCTCGGTTTATGTAATGGATTAAAGTCCGTTCATACAAGTTAATGTCCAAATCGTGATCTTTTGGGTCACGTTTGGTTTTGAACCCAAGTTTATAGGTCGTTTTAAACTTTAGATGACTTGAGCCCAACATTGAAGTATTTCATGAATCAGAACCAAGACCCAAGCCATTTTGGGCTTGCATCTCGATTATGTGTCACGTTGTGAAGTCAACAAGCATCTCATGTGATATATGTGGAAAGGTTCCTCTACTCGAATCTCTAATGGAGAATTCGAGAGAAAGTTTATGTGATTCCACCAACTCGCACCTATTGGGTTACGAGTCAAGAGAATCTACTAATAACCACAATAACCTTTTGAATTTAATGTGTGCTTGACTAGAGTCCCTCAAGTCTATTAAGACTCAAAGGAGTTCTAGTCCAAGCTTGGTACTAAGGAAACCAAGTCTCAAGGTAAACCTCTTAGAAAATACCTTAATCATGTTTATATGCTTATCTATCCTTAAGTGAGTAGCTAATTCATTCAAGAGTCATTTTTAAGTCCTTTACCACATACATCAACCTAGCTAGAGTCAACACATGTATATGAGAACTATACAACAAGCTCAAGCATATAAACTGTGACGACCCGAACCAGAATCAGATGTGTATTTGGTACGATTCTCGAGATTTGGTTATAGTCGGAGTTTTACGATATTGTGTGGTTTGTCGATTCGATTCGCGACTATGTTTTCAGTCGAGAATTTGAGTTGGGTGTTTTCATGGAAATTGTTGAGTACGTGATTTCGAGCTCGTGGGCGATTCCAGAAGATTTTTCCGATAACCGAGGAATATTTTATGATTATTTGAAGTTTCGGGTTCCGACGAGTTTATCTGTTTGTTCCGAGTTTATCCGAATCGTGATGGTTATCAATTTCGAATCGTCGATCGACCCGAGGGACGAGTATAAATATCGAAAAGTCAAAAAATAGTCGAGGATTTCATTTTGAGCATTGACTGATGTTGACCGGATGTTGACTTTCCTAAAAAGGAAATCTGACCGTTGACCCGAGGTGGAGGAGTTTCCGTTTTGGTCTTGCCGTTTGACGATCAACTTTCCGGCCACCTCCGATCTTGTAAAGGGTATTAATCGCTTCTCCACTTGATTTTAAGTCGATTGGTACTTGATTTGAATGAAATTGATCACGTTTTGGTTTGACCCGAATCGGGTCGGTCCTAAGGTTTCCGTCGGTGTTCGTAGGCCGTTTTCCGGTGAACTATGATGGTGGTGGTTAGGGGGGTTAGACTCCCCTTGCCTTGGAGAGTCTCCCTATGTATTTTATTTTAAGATTGATGAAGTTTTGAAGGTCGCCGGTTTGAGTCACCGGAATTGGGATTCCGTTCGGATTTGTTGAGTTTTGGAAGGGTTTGAGTTCGAATTGGCTTAGGTACCAGTTATGAAAAGTGTTTGGATGGGTGAGATCTTGTAGACTGGAAGTTTTCCGCCGGAGAATCTTGCCGTTGACGGCGCGCCGGCGGCGGCGGCGGCGGTCAACGGTGGTCAACGGCAAGGAAAAAGTCAACTTTTTAGATTTCGATAATTTTAATGTCGTTTTTCTCGTAATCAGGCCCTGGTTATTTTACAGAGGTTTTCGGGTTGATTTGGTTAGCCGATTTTCAGTCGAGATTCTGAGTGGGGATTTCGGGATTTCCGTAATTCAATTTGTACCGCATTTCACATTTCCGGGAACGGTTGGTTTCCGTGCATCAGTACAGTGTTAAGAACTACGATATTGATCAGTTATATTTTGTGAATATTCAGGAGATCGAGATCTAGATCGTGATCGTGCTTCAGGCGAGGGATCTTCCGCCGGACCACGAGTTTAGCGCGAGTACGCATTTCACGAGTCTGTGAGTGGACATTTATTTTCACGGATTGATTGCGAGTCTTTTATTTATGATTTACGAACTGGAGCATGCGGATTGATTATGATTTTACGAGCATGTGTTTTACGATTATGCATATACGAATATACGTATACGAATATATTCATACGTACATATTATGTTTTAAGCATGTGCATAGAAAAGATTTATGATTTGGTTTACACAGAGTACAATCTCAGTATATGTTGTGGTATCGATACACATTGGCTTCTCGGCTGATCCCCGAGTACGCTCCGGGAAGGACAGATATCCTGACCCGAGGCCTTTCTGGCTAGAATCACGTGTGGGTCTGGGATCCCGTGATTCAGACTGTGCTATCGCGTGGAAGCCCGCGAGAGTCTCCGCGATATGTTTTACATTGCATGCTCTGTACGTGAGTGGTAGCCAGAGTCTCCTCACGTATTATTTGATTTTCGTGCATTTGACTCGCATATGATTTTATATGTATATAAATTACCTGGTGAAAGACATTTATTTCCGTCCACTCACTCTAACGTGTTTATTGTCTTTCCCCTGGGCTTTTCGGTTTCCGTGCCCAGTTGCAGTTCAGGTTTGGTGTTTCCACGTCGCGGTTTGGAGGCTAGTGATCAGAGTTACCTGTGCTTTCCAGTAGGTTCTTGTTTCGCCTACTGATGTGTATATTGTATATATTTTACTTTAGAGGTCGCTCTGGTACATTCTGATACATGTTTCTACGGATTTTCTCGGATATACATTTATACATAGTACAGTTTGTTTAAGGTTAATGATTATATTGATGTTGAGAAATCCGGATGGGATTGGTGCCCACGGTTTGGCTTTTGTGGCATAGGATGAAGTGTTATTTTCTGGGTGCAGGTTATGGTAATTCCACGTTAGTAACGAAACTCTGTCGAAATTTTTAAAAATTTTTGTTGGTTCGTATTTTCGAAAGGGTTTGATTCCGGTTTAGGTAACTGAATCGGGATTGGGTCCTTTCATAAACATACCACAATCATACAATGAACTCATTTACAACACAAACCTTCATAACATACAATAAAGCCATGAAGCATACATAATCCAAGACCTGTTCATGACATCACATGGCTAAGGTTCTAACCCTAGCCTCCCAAAATTGTCTACTCACTACCCATAACAAGCATAAAGTCTAGATACATGATTGAAATACAAAATAGGATGAGAAATAACCAAGAGTCCCCAAAAGCTCCAAGGTCTTCTAGCTCTTCTCTCTTTCTTGCTCCAACCTTGCTCTAAAACTCCAAGAGTTGAGTCACCCACCTAAAGCTAGAGGGATGGTGATGTAAATGGAAGTATAATGGAGGTGATGGAGATTTCTAGGCTTTAAATGGTGGTTATGGGTGTTTGAGAGGTAGAGGAGATGGCTATATGGGTTGGGTATGGATAAAGACCTAAGAGAGAGACTAAAACTATGAAAATCCGAAAATTGAAGTGAGTTATGTGTGGGTGTAGTGGAAAGCTCCACCCTATAGCTTTGGATGGAATATTTTGGCATCAAATAATTCAAAATTAAGGTTGGACATGATCCACAATTTTAAACTTTACTTAGTGATCCACAGATGACTCACCAAGCATGTGAGTGGCACATGTCTCTATCAAAATATCTTCTCCCTTGGGTTTGTGGGCTTGGGCTTGGACTTGGAATTCTTGGGCCTTAAAACATTCCGGCAAAGGGTCACCGGAATTGACTACCAGAGTTGACAGTTGACCGACCAAAGTTAACTTTGACCAGAGGTTTACTTTTTGTCTTTTTCTCGGTTTTGCTCTTTCTTCTCCTTAGGAAACTTGCTTGGCTTCTCCAAAAAGTGATTAATTTCCATATTTTAGCTCGTTTCCTCACAAACTCTCCATTTCCTAACATGACAAGGAAACGTGTTAAAAATGATGTTTTCTTCCAAGAAGGCAAGCTTTAAGCATAAGGTTAGGTACATTATAGGAACACAATTGTGGTCCTAACACTTGGACTCTTGGTCCTTGGTCCAACTTGACTTGAGTCTTGTCATTGACCAGTGATGACTTGTCGGAGTTGATCGTTGACCGGCATTGACTATTCGTCTTTTTCCCAGTTTTGCTCCATCTTCTCCAAGGGCCTCGGAAATGCACTCGGCTTCGCCAAAAAGTGATTAAATTCCATCTTTTAGAGCATTTCCATGCCAATACATCATTTCCTAGCATAATACAAATGATGCTCTATTAATAAAAGATAAGCAACAAGTATGGAGTTAGGAGCATAATTAGAGTGTAATTATAGACCTAACAAACTACCTCGCACTTAGACGTTGCTTATCCCCGAGCAAATAAAGATGAAAAGAAAATAAGCTAAGCTAGACTCAAAGTATAAAAGAATTACAAGACTAAACACAAAAGCATGTAAGTGTTCCGAATGATGAATATTTTCTCTCAATAAACCATGGCTAATGAATTGAACTTTTCTTAGGTACAATTAAAATATGGAATCAATACATGTCTATTAAGCCAAATATGCTACATGTAAAACTAAATGCATGCATTGAGATGTATTCAAACTAACATATTCCTAACCATCTAACTCACAAGAAATCACTCAATGCATTCAAGTGTTTAGAGGGTTAGTTTTTGCACTCAAAAATCAAATTGATCACATGTTTTCCATAGGCTTGCTCTTCAACCAATTACTTCAACCATTCCACACATAAGAGTTTCAAATCAAGAGAACTTTTATTTAGGTTGTAATGGGGCTTTAAGGGAGGGGGGGTTGGTTTAATCGAAAGAAATGGATAGGATAATCAAATACCAAGCAACCTAGCAAGCAATTCACAAGTTGAAGTACCTCTAAACTACTCCTAGGTGCTACTATTTTCCTTTTCAAATCAAACCACTTATTCTTTATGTACAACACACACTATCTTTGTGAAACTTTTTTTATTTTCTATTTTCCCTTTTCTTTTCTTCAGTTCTGTTTTTCCATTTTCTTTTTTTTTCTTTTTTTGACTACTCAACAACTTTGTAAACGAATAACCACCCATGACCTCCTCCACCTCACACTTATCTCTTGACATGCTTTGTAATAAGCACAGCATTACAAATGCATCTTAATAGGACTTCATCATTGCTTGCTAGTTTGCCTAGTTAGGGATAGTATAAGTGTTTAAGCTAGATAGGTATTTGTGGTGTTTATGAAAGAAAGGGTTAAGTATAAAAATGCTCAAATAGGCTCACTAAAGGATATATTGAAAGGACCCAACCCCGGTTTAGTTGCCTAAACCGGAATCAAACCCCTTCTGAAAATACGAACCAACAAAAACCATCAAAATTTCGGCAGAGTTTCGTTACTAATGTGGAATTACCATTACCTGCACCTGGAAAATAAACTTCATCCTATGCCACAAAAATCAAACCGTGGGCACCAATCCCATCCGGATTTCTCAATATATCAACAGTAACGTAAAATAATAAATATATCTATACTTTACTGAAATCCGGAGTAAAATCGTATAAAATATACAACAGAATACTCAGAGCGACCTCTAATGTATAATCATATAAGTATACCACAGTAGGTAGAACAATAAACCCACTGGAAGAAACAAGGTAGCTCGAGCACTATGCCTCCAACCACGACGTGCGACACCAGAGTCCGAACTGCAAACTGGGCACGGAAACCGAAAAGCCCAGGGGAAAGACATGAAAACTATTAGAGTGAGTGGACGAAAATAAATGTCTTTCGCTGAATAATATATATGTTATAAAAACATACGCGAGTCAAATGTATAAAAATCAAATGGTACACGAGGGAGACTCTAATTCCTCACACGTACGTAAAAGAGGGAGACTCTAACTCCTCACGCGTACAGAGCATGCATAAAAATCCCATGGGGTCACTCATGGACACATCCGTGCTAGTATAGTCCGAATCACGGGATCCCAGACCCACACGTGATTCTAGCCAGAAAGGCCTCAGGTCAGAGGTCTGCCTCCCCCCGGTAAAGGCCTCGGGTCAGGAGTCACAGCCTCCCCCGGTACACATCCTTGGGGATCAGCCGGGATGCGAGTGTATCGATACAACAATATATATAAAGACTGTACTCTGTGTAAACCAAATCGTAAATAGTTCGATGCAAATGCATGAAACAATATATAAGTGCATATACGTAATATATACTGGTATAGGCATAATCGTATAACACATGCTCATGTAAATCGAAATCTCGTATGCATGCTCAAGTTCGTAAAACATGTATAAAGACTCGCAAGCAATCCGTGAAAAGAAATTGTCCACTCACAGACTAGCGTAACGCAGTTCGCGTTAACCCGTGATCCGGCGGAAAATCCCTCGCCAAACGAATATTCACGAACCCCTGAATAATCACAAAATCCATTTCTCAAAGTCATAACTCGACAATTCAAAACAAAATCACGAGAAACCACCATTCTCGGAAACACACGATTCAATTACAACGAACTGTCGGAAATCCGATATTCACCCCTCAGTACCTCGTTATGATTTAGGACGCTCAATTCGAAAAACGAACCTCTCCACTACGATCGGGGCGCGACTTCGAGTGAAACGACATGCAACTTGTCGAAAACCCCAAAAAGTCAAAGTTTGACCGTTGACCGCCGTTGACCACCGTCGGCGGCGGCGGCGCCACCCGAACGGAAAATTTCCCGGCGGAGCAACCTCTATTCCACTCCAAATCACCCACTGAGCAACTTTCTCAACTGCATCAAAGGCCAATTCTCACTCTAACTAGTCCAATTCCGTGTAAAACCGAATTGTCTCACAAATTTCAAATCAAGAATTCTCCATACACAATCAAAATTAGAACTCCATACTTACATGGTTAGAATCATGGTGAGGAGAGTTTCAAAGCTCACTACAAATTGTAGCTTAATTCGGCCGGAATTATACAACCCGAATTCACTCAAAATCCTCCATTTTTTTGCCAGAATTTCTCCCTCCTTCGGCGTCCCACGCCGTGAGAGGAGGCCGGAGTCAACCTGAGGGGACCAAGGTGAATTGAACGAGCTATGGGCCGTGCCCTGGGGTGGCCGGACGGCGAGCCACCGTCGTGGGCCGTCGCGCCACCGTCGCCACTTCCTCTCTCCCCGCGTTGACCGGGTCAACACCAGTCAACCACAAACTCTCTCTTTGACTTTCCACAAAAGGCAACCCCAATATTTATTCTTTCTATTTTAGGAAACTTTCAAACACCCTTTTCGATAAACTTCAAATATCCGTAACTTTCGTACCGTAATTCCGATTTCGATAATTCTCGCGGCAACAAACTCGACTCAACACACTCTTCAATTATCACCCGAAGTCAAACACATCGACCAAACCGATAAAAAGTCAACGGTTCAACCCAAACACATACTTTAACCGACTAAATAATCAACAATCGGAAATATTCGTAATTTAATCTTCGTACCTCGGAATAATGCTCCGGAAGTTCCCACAAGCTCGAAATTAAATTCTCAACAACTTCTGTGAATAAGCCAAAATCAGATTCTCGTCCGGTAATTTAGTCGCTAACAAATCTGACATATAAAACCGATTATATCAAAACTTCAAATATTCATATTTTATTCCTCGGTTGTCCAAATAATGATCCGGAACCGCCCACGAACTCGAAATCACGCGTACAACGACTCTCGAGCAGAGACTCAGCTCAAATTCTCGGCCAATAATTTAGTCGTTATCAAGTCTGGCGATTCAAACAACTGGCGGAAATCTGCAATTATACGTCAACTCACGAATTAAGCTGATTAGCACTACTGATTCTATTCCGGGTCGTCACATATATGCATTATAGGTTCAGAAGCTATTTGGTTATGGTGGTGATCTTAATGCCTGTATCATTTTTGAAAACTACTCATGTTTCGGAAAAATGCTTTTCGCGGTTTGAAGCAAGTTCAAGATCACACATAACCAATTGATATCATACATGAAAGAATTAGTGCATTAAATAAGCTAGTCATACACAATTTATCTCTAAATCTCACATAGGTAATGATAGCTTTGAAACATGTTAATCCTTCTTGTTCTCACATGCACACATTTTGAGGAACATAAGTTTTTCAACCGATCAAAAATGCATTATTTCCATTTTTGTTTCGAACATGCTTAAAATCATGCAATCCACTAGCAATAAATTTAAATTTATCATCGAGAACCATTATTAGGACACAAACATACAAAAAAACACATATTTTTGTATTACATTTTCTCACATTTTTTAATTTTTTTTATAGATTTTAGGATAAGGAGTGATACGACTTAGCCTACTACCTCACACTTTAGAATCTAATTGTCCTCAATTTATATCAAGCCACATAACAAACAAAAGTGTACAAGATATAACACATGCATCATTATTTCACATGTTATTCTCCTACACATGTTCTCCTAGGCATAACCACTACCATGCATTCACACTTATAGGGTCATATAGTCTCTAAGAAGTAATGAAGCTATTAAAGTCCTATCAACCATAATGAAGGTATGCATACTAATCACATTTTAAAGGCAAAACCTACATTGTAATCAAGCACATAACTAGAGGGGACCTCACACATAGAACTTGAACACCCTAACTTGGAAAAATCGAAAACTTATAAAGGCATTTAGTTCATAGTAACAAGTATCACAACATGTATGACACTAATACTACCACATGTTAACACAACTCAAAGCAATACACTAATGATACACCATGTATCACTCCCTCTTTGAACAAGAGTGAGCCATCAAGACATTGCAAAGCTAATAACCCTTGAAAGATGTCTACTCTTGAGGATGAAAGTTAAACCTAAGAATCCTAATATAGAATCATTCTAAATCATATTTACATATCATTCTAGAAAAGTAAAGAGAATAGGGAAAAAGAAATGCAAACGCTTTGTAGACCGCCTCTAAGCTCAATACGCAAGAACATTTAAACCAACGAAGGCCAAGTTAAGCCTCACCATCCAAGGTTGCGTAGGCTTGGTCATGATCCTCAAACGATGATCTAGGACTTGTCTCGGCCTCAAGGGATTACTCTATGTTCCTTGCCTTAAAGTCTCAAGCTCGATCTTGGTCTTCAAATCTCCATAATTGTCAACTTTGTTCAGGGGAATCCTTCGACGGGTTGAGAACCTCCTTCGATGGATCAAAGTTAATGCTCTACACCATCCAGAGGGTTTCATTCAACGGGTCAAGGATTTCCTTCAACGGGTCAAACTGGTCCAGGGTGGGTTTTTCTACGGGTTGAAAATTTCCTCTGACGGGTCAAAAATTGCCAGATTTGGCCCTTCCTTAAGTTCTTGACTTCTATGTATATTCCACTATGTTTTATGCACCTCCAACCTCACACTTATTCCTCTAACATACCAATGTTGTCCGACCATCACAGATTCAAGTTTATCGATATTAAAACGGTTGGTGGTGGAAGCTACGAATTCAAAGCTCCATGGTTGGGTCCTTAAAGTGATAGACTTCCGCACTCCATTTCGTGTTTGGCTCGAGAGCCTCAATTTGTGTCTCATGGAGCTTGAAATTTCTTCCATTCACCAAATTCATCAAATGGATGACTCCCTGGGGACATAGCTCAAGCAACTTAAAATTAGCACTCCTCTAGGGATTAAGACTCTTCAAGGTGACCTTGCTACCAACTGCCAATGCCAGTTTCTCAAGCTTGTTCAGCTTGAATTTCTTTTTCAACATCATTGGCCTTGCTATAGACTTGTAGTGTCAGCATTGGTGGAGCTTAATTGAATAACTATAGGCTTTTGCGTGACGGCTCATGATAGCTTGCGTCCTTCCTTTAGCATTGGATTGAGGAAAAGGTATGAACTTAAGTTCATCTGAGGTTCACATTAGTCTCGGCTTGGGTCTTGATACCCTTATGCTTCCGCTTGGCTTCATTTTCAAATCTGAGAGGCATACTAGGTACACCTGATGTGCCTAGGTACTCATCATCATCACTTTCACAATCGCTTTCCACCTAGGGTGCATCACCATAATCATTATATCTTCTTCCGATATCCAACACCGCATTGACCACTTGGCCTTAATACTTGGGATCCTTTTTGGTGCAAGATGGGAATTCATTCGTTCTTTCGCATTATTGAACTCGATGTGCCTTTGCAAATTGACTTAATTTTTCATTGGTTTTCCTTCTGAATCTCCTTGTTCTCTTCTATTAAGCTCTTTAAGATATCCAATTACATCTTCTTTTCCTCTGCTCGTTAAGCTTCTAATTTACTTTGAAAAAGCATCTCATGTGTGAAAATAGCTCGGTCATTAAATCCTCCAAGTTAGACTTTGACAATTCCCCTCGAGATTGAGGTGCTTGTTGCATCAAAGGTTGTTGTCGTATAGGATCAAAAGATGCTTGTGGTTGGCAAGAGTTGCCTCCCACAGCATTAACATACTTTCTACTAGTCCTTGTAACTTCGATAGCCCCATGCTTAAAATCTTGACCATTTGCTTGACCACAATGGTTGGCTTGGCTAGGATCATCCCATGAGAAAATAGGTTAGGTACGCCAACCCAGATTACTCTTATCTACTCTTCAATAGTCTCTGGATGGTCTCCTTGATGTGGGCAACTTGAAGCTTCATGCATCACACTCTTATAAATAATGCAAGGTGCTACACTAGGCTCCGCAATTTGATTAACATAGCCTCCATTCCAAGTTTGCTTCAACAAAAGGTCAAACTTCTTAATCATGGTCTCTTCAAGTCGCTTGATGGCACCCAATGACATGTGCCTCCACTCTTCAATAGTCTCCGGATGGTCTCCTTGATGTGGGCAATAAGGAGCCTCATCCATCACACTCTTACAAATCATGCAAGGTGCCACACTAGGCTCCGCAATTTGATTAACATAGCGTCAATTCCATGTTTGCTTCAACAAAAGGTCAAACTTCTTGTGTATAGTCTCTTCAAGTCGCTTGATTCTCTTGTACATATGCGGCTCCCTTGACTTCATAAATACTTTCTCGGTTAGGTTGGGTGGCGCTTCTCATTGATACTATCGGTTTTCAAACATTGGGCTTGAAATCCCATAAGGAAGACCGTTCTGACATCTTTTCAAGTAGAATATGTACCTCATCCGTGGTTTTGTGCATGAAATCTCCTCCACATGCATTGTCAACCTTCTTTCTCATCTCTGTACATAATCCTTGGTAGAAGAGAGATAATAACATGTCTTGGGTTTGACCGTGATTAGGGCAACCAAGCTCTAACAAGTGAACCTTGTACATGCTTCCTCGGATGTTGAACCTTGTACATGCTTCCTCAAACTCTAACAAGTGAGAATAAGGATCAGAATGTGGATGTCTCATAAAGATTGGTAAGGTTTGGAGAAAACTAGATTTGATCTCCAAGGATTCGCCCACTAAAAGTAAAAGAAAAATGTAGCATGTATGCACTGACAAAGATAGTACCAGTAAAGCATTATCCCTCAAAGGTCTTGCTTCAATGGTGTCCTTGTCCTTGATGAATTCTTCCTCAAAAAAAGGATTCGAAGGCATGACACCTAAAATCACACTAAGCAACCGGTAGATATTAGTCCTCCAAACTCTTAAAATACTCAAAACCTTAAGGGCCTTCCACGGTGCTTCTTTGACACCCCCCTCAAGGAAACATCAGTGTGCACTTCAAGAGTTCAAATGTGATAAGGTCCTAATGATCTAGGGTGTAGCAAAAATTAAGTTTGCTAGATCTAGACACACTAACTACTATGCTTGAAACTAAGACACTAATTAGATATGCTCCCAAGAATATAAATACTCAAGGTAAAAGAGGTAGAGAGATATGGGAAACAACCTTAAGCTCAGCAAAATTTTGGACGAGTAGAGGGGTTTCCTCTACCAGTTGAAAGCACGAACCTGCCTAAGACACAGGCAATTTTTAACGGGTCAAGAGAATTCCTCGACGGGTCGAGAGAATTCCTCAACCAGTCTAAAGCAAGCTACTGCCTTTTTCGAACCAATCTTCTACGGGTAGAGAAAATTCCTCTACCGGTAGAGAAAAATGCCCTGCAAAAGGGTTAGTACACAAAGTCTAGCAAACATTCACCTCAATGTATCTACCAAAGTATTCTAGAGATCAAAGACAAAGAAAACAAAGTCCTAAGTGATAAAATGAAGAAAAACTACAAGGCTAAGAAACAAATATCACACACATGTCCTTATACTCTGCAATCAAGGGCTAACCGAAGCTAAGAAATCAAACTGAAATCAATCTTCGGCAACGCGCCAGAAACTTCTTGATGAGATTTATCCCCTCAACCTTTTGACTATCGATTAGTCTAAGGATAAGTGAATTTCTCTTACTCACAAGTATACGGGGTCAAGTTATAGTATTTGTAAGGAAGTCGAGTGTCGAACCCACGAGGATTGACCACATAAACTCTTTAGCTTGACTCGATTAAGCACTTTAAATTACAGATTAACTAGACACAAGACATGACACTAAAATTAAAGCAAGATGTGGAAGTTTATCTCACAACACTAAGTCGTTTAGAGATTTAGCAATGCAAGGGATGGTTGAACTACAATAAGTGGTTAAACGAAAGGTTGATTGATTGTTTACTACTAACTAAATTAAGTGAAGTCATAAAGTAAGAGAAAAATAAAATGTAAATGTTTGGTCGGCTAGAGATGTCGCAACTACACAACTCAATGTACCAACAATGTCCAAGTTATGAGTTTAGTCTGATTCACATGTGCTTGTCCAATTCGTGATCCTTTCGAGCCACCATTGGTTGTGAACTGAATCTCTTAGGCCATTAGGGCACTAGAAGTTTTCTGGTCCAACATTCAAATATAAAGCAAACCAAAACTAGAATGCAACTCAATTACGAATCATACCCTAATCATATCACATATCTAATGAGTTCAATATGTGTTCACAAAGGATGACTGTGAATGGCTTTCCTTCCTATGTCCCAATTAGAGAACATGAAAGTAGGTTCTAATAATCTTTCCTAATCCGCACCTTTTAGAAAATGAATTAGAAGAAGTAACGATTAACTACAAAGACCATTCGAGTCAATATAAGCTTGACCAATGCTCCTTGGGTCATTTGGATTTCAAGAAGGCTTCGGTCCATCCTCAAGTCCAATGAAAAACCACACCTTAAGCCCATGTTCTCAAATGTAACCTAAGTCATGTTCACATGCTTATCTTCATTAGGTGAGTGACTACTTCCCTTAGGTTCATTTTTTGTTTCCTTAAACATATCTCAACTTAGTCATGGCTAAGACATGAATATGAAAACATTGAATCAAGCTTAACATGCAAAGATACCATAATCACATCACAAGCTATCAAACTCATTCACAACATGAAGTACATAAGCTATATCGGAGATATTTTTTGGTGTTTGAAATTCAAAATTAGATGCTTAAACATGATCCTAAACTTTAAGCTTTTAGGTGGTCTAAATGTGTAACTTAGCCCAAGTCATGTGACTTGCATGTGGATCCATCTCTCAAAATAACTTCCTTGTGAGCTTGGACTCTTGGGCCTTGGTCCAACTTGACCTGACTCTTACCATTGACCGGTGATGACTTGTCAGAGTTTGACTATTGACCGATCAGAGTTGACCGTTGATCGGGGTTGAGTTTTCGTCATTTTCCCAATTTTTCTCCATCTTCTCCAAGGGTCTTGGAAATGCGCTCAGCTTATCCAAAAAGTGATTAAATTCCATCTCTTAGAGTGTTTTCATGTCAATCCCTCATTTCCTAGCCTAATAAGAAAACAAAATAAAAATGATGCTATAATCATAAAAGGCAAGCAATAAGCATAGAGTTCGGAACCACTATAAGAAAAACTCACTTAGACCACGAAACTATTCCGTCGTCTAAAGTCTGTCGTTCAGGTGATGTAGTCTAAGCACTTAGACGACGAAAATGGTCTGTTACGTCGTCCAAGTGACGTCTTAGACAACACAAATGGTCAGTCGTCCAAGTGAGGATTAAACGACGTAAATGTTATTTGCGTCGTCCAAGTACAACTTAGACTACGGAATTATTACGTCGTCTAAGTACAACTTAGACTACAAAATTATTGTGTCATCCAAGTACAACTCAGACTACAGAATTATTGCGTGGTCTAAGTGATGACTTAGACCACGAAACTATTTCGTAGTCTAAGTGATGACTTAGACCACGCATGTATATATGATTTTGTAGTCTAAGTCATCACTTAGACTACGAAAGCATATATGATTTCGTAGTCTAAGTGAGGACTTAGACTACAAAATCGTATATGCTTTCGTAGTCTAAGTGAATATAATTTTTTTTTAAAAAAATTTAATTAAAATTTAATTAAAATTTGAATTTAAAAAAAATATTAATAAATTAATTAAAATACAACATTAATTTAAATAATAAAATAATTTAAAATTGTACGTATATCGATATCGATCGTTCAGAAAAAATGAAATATTAAAAAGTACTAAAATACGGCAGGAGTAGACCCGCCGCTGAGTCCCCCGCCTCCAGCCATGTCATCGCCGTCGGGATGTGGGATCGGAGCAGGATGACAATCTTGTTAAACCTGGTTTGCATGAGGGCGGGAAGGTTGGTTATCTGCACGTGTTGCTCATCAAGCCTCTGACGCATAGATAGCGTTTCCACCCGTGTGAGTCGAGCCTCCTCAAGGGCTGCTTGGACCGCCGCATCCCGAGAACTTGTCCTCGTCGAGCGTGTCGTAGATGAGTCAGAAGATAAAACTTTCTGCTCCTTGCGTCCCAACCCCCTAACCTCCTTGCCAGCTCAACGACCGTATACCTCATCGGTGATTGCAATTTGGCTCTCTCTCGATAGAGGAGGAAGGTCTTCCAGAGGCAAATCCGGGTGTGCAACCTATGTGTTGGTCAATTCCTGTTGCGCCAGTTCTACAAACCTCACCTAAAAATAATGATAAAAATTAAATAATTATAAATTTTTACGAGAGATTAATAAATAATAAATAATAATTACGTTATTTGAGAAGAAATATATATGGCACTTATGCTGCTTTGACTCGCTTCATTATCGATCTCAGGCGTCACATAAGCGGTGACGCTAGCATCCAGATAGGGTGTTTGGAACCCTTATCTCTGTGCTCCTTGGCAGTTTGTATCATCTGCTTGGATCCGAAGGTATGATATTTTTTCTTCTTCTCCCAATTGGCCTTGTTTACGTTCGATTGCGTCTGTTAGACAACATAAATCATTAAAAAACTAATAAATGATTAAAAATAAATTATTCAATTTCGTCAATTTAAATAAAAAAAAATATGAACCCGATATAATTCTTCTTCGAAGTGGTTGAACAACCACTCCCACTCCCACTCATCTTCTCTATCCCCATGCAGCTCTACGGGGTAGCGAGCGGCCAAATTGGAGGTAATACTTGTGAAGTCTGTACTTCCAATCACGGTAGATGGTGTTGGTTGTGGTGTTGATGTGCCTAAGCATCTCTGGTGTGTCATCCACCGCATATTGTTCTTACAAGAAAAGAATAAAAATTATTATCATATATATTATGAAATTACGATTTTTATTGGTTATTAAAAAATGAATTTAAAATTGCATTACGTACCGAGAGTTCTTTAAACACTTTCCCCTTCTCCAAGTTCGGCAACTCCTTCCAGCTAGGCGCAACCATACGAATCTTGTTCCGAATAATTGTCCCGATGCTGTCCGACTAGAGACTAGCTAGCTGCGAGGTGCAAGGGCCATCGGTGAAATCGTCGTACGGAAACTTGATCTTTTGCTAGTCGCCTTGAATAACTTCTCGGATTTTTCGCCCTTTCTGAGTCCTCGGGTCTTTTTCGGTTGAGGGTCTGACCTTGCGCCTCGCGCTGTAAAGAATAGACTCGGATGCTAACTCATATGCACTTTCTGACATCGATGATCGGTCGGAAGGGGTGTTATCGTCCAAGGTCTGTATAATTGGGGCATTAGGAATTTCCCCAGTCACCGCAGCCGAGGAACCAGCTGAAGGGTCCGGAGGGAGCGCGATGTTGTCCTCCAAGCTCTGTCAACCCAGTTACCTTCTTTTTACTCCATGGGTCATTTTAACCTAGGAACATTAAACTTATTTTAGCATTAATTATAAATACTTTACCATTTACTATTTTTTTTAAAAAAATTACTATATATTTATTCTTTTTCATATTTACCACAACATTTACTATTTTTAATATTTTTCATTTGTAAAATTTACCATTTTTTATATTTATCATTTTTTAATATTAATCAATTTGTATTTTTTATCTTTTTTAACAATTTACAATTTTTATTATTTACTATTTGGTTTTATCATGTTTCTATTTTACCACTTTCTCATATTTAGTATTTTTAAATTTTATCATTTTTAATATTTAACTTTAATTTTTATATTTTTACCATTTTTGTCAATTTATTATTTTTACCCTATTACAATATTCACCAATTTACAATAATTACCAATTTATAACTTTTACTAATTTACAAAATTTACCAAATTATAATATTTACTTAATTTATAATATATTTAGAAAGTTATTATTTTTACCATTTTATAATATTTATGAATTTACAATAATTACCAATTTACATAATTTACAAAATATTTACCAATTTATTATTTTTACCATTTTATAATATTTACTAATTTACAATAATTTACAATTTACAATTAAAAATAAAAAATTTACAAAATTTACTTAATTTACAAAATATTTAAAAATATATTATTTTTACCATTTTACAATATTTACTAATTTATAATTTATAATATTTACCAATTTACCCTATTTACATATTTACCAATTTACCAATTTATAATTATAGACAATACATCGTATTATACCTAAATATGTATTATTATACCTGAATACGTATTAAATAGAAATTCTAAATACGTACGTAAAAAAATATATTTGTTTTACCGGCGGTGGAGGGGGCGGTGGTGTCAGTGGGAAGCGTCGGAGGTAGAGGGAGGGAGGAGGTTGGCCGACGGTGGAGCTAGGGAGGGAGGAGACGCCGTACGTGGTGGATGGAGGGAGGAGGGTGTCGTACGGTGGAGCAGGTGGAGGCTCGAAGTGGGAGTCGCCGGAGAGAGACGTGAGGGTGGTCGGAGTTTGAGAGAGAGAGAGAGAGAGAGAGAGAGAGAGAGAGAGAGAGAATGGTGAGAGAAGTTATCGATCGAAACTGCCTAGAAACTGCAATTATATAGTTTCACTTAGATGACGAAGATCAATTTTCCGTCTTCTAAGTGACCACGATCTCACCCAAGCGACAGCAACTGATTTTGCGTCATCCATGTGTGCACTTAGACGACGGAAAACCCTATTTCCGTCGTCTAAGTCAATATCAGTTTCTCCCTCAATTAATTGGCGGGTAGAAGTTGACTGCCATATTTTTGGGAACGGTCCAAAATTTTAACTTAGACGACGGAGATTGCCATCTCTGTCGTCCAGGTCAAATTTTGAACGGTTCCCAAAATATATGGCGGTGGAATTTGGACCGCTCAAAATTTGAACTTGGACAACGGAGATGGCCATCTATGTCGTCAAAGTGCTCACCTGGACGACGGAGAGTCCTCCTACTCCGTCGTCTAAGTATAATTTCTCGTAAAAATTATATTTAAAAATAATTCGTAAGGAAGTTTCCAACCTGTCATTTGATTTTTTTTTTTGTCGTAAATTATCAATTAAATAATCGTATATATAAAAAGTGGAATTTAAGACGACAAATTAATTTACGTCTTTAAACTTGTTAAGTATCTACTAATGTGTATAACTTAAGTGTTATTAAGTATAGGGTCACTGAACATCAGTAAATAGTAAGTTCGTTAAGGGTTTCATCGGCACAGTCAACCGCAAAAATGAAAATTTTACAAACTGGAAACGTGGATACACGAAAATCTGTAACTCCTATTTTGGAACCGTCGACGCTCACACTCCAAGAATTGTTTACTCTATGGTCTCGACGAAAAGAATATGCATTGGGACATGGTTTACATGGTCGTTGTCTTAGATGTGAAATTACTATATCATGACTTAGACAACGCAATGACACATTTGCATCGTCTAAGTTAAAATTTTAGGGTTTAGGGTTTAGGGTTTACTTGGACGACGGAATGACCCATTTGCGTCATCTAAGATAAAGGTTTAGGATTTAGGGGTTATATAATTAATTGTGTTAACCGGCCTTGGCATGGACTACGAAAAGTCATTCCGTTGTCTAGGTTTTAGGGTTTAGGAAAAATGTGATTCTTGGTCGTACAGATTAATTTTATATTTCTATCCGTCGAAGCGACCTCGCTCTTTAATTAATTTGAAGTTAATTATGCGAAAAAGTTAAAAGTTATAATTAATTAATTTATTATTAAATTAAGTACAGAATTAATAATTGTACCCACTCCTCCTCATAATATAATTAATCGTGCATCATTATTTCAAAAAAAATTAATTACAATAACTAATTACCAATTAATATTCCTCGTCGTTAAATTGTACTCTTCGTCATAAGCATCATCATCCTCCTCACCACTGTTATCTGATTGCTCCTCCTCATCATCATATTCAACATCGTCCGACAAATATCCTGAATCCTCGTCCTCGTCGTCATCCTGCGCCTCTTCTTCATCGACCTCATTAATTACATCAATAATCTCATCTTTAGTTAGATCAGTACAACCATCTGGCATGGGTAAGCGTTCACCAGCTTGAACCAGGTCCATTATGTCAGAGCGGATAACAGAAATATTAGGCTCTTGATATGCAATAATGTCTCTTTACGGTTCAGCATCTTTAGTATCCGATGTCCCTTCAGCTGTCGTGGTATTCCATATTCCTCGATGAGAGATATGGTTCACTATTTTCCACCATTCACCAGCTTTCAAATCATCAAGATTGTTGTGGTTGTGGTTCTGCCTCGGTTCATTTTCCAAATCAGCCAGTCGGCCGAGGATTTGGGATGTCGCATCCTGGGGAGCAGGTGTCTCAGCTGTAGGCGAAAGGCCGGCTAGTAGCGGATTGACCAGCTGAGTATTCATATGGATCATATTGCGTCATTCCTCTCAACGGCCGAGTTCGAGTTGTTGGGCCTGCAAGGTGCTTAGCATGTTGCTGAAGCGATCGTTGGTGCGTTAGGTTGCATCCCGTTCTGCCCTGAGCTCAGCGAGTTATGCTAGTAGTTGGGCGTGAGTTATGCTGGTATTAGCAGGGATGCTGGGTGCAACATTTTGGGACGACGCTCTCACACCGCTAGATGTACCAGTGTCAGAGGGCCATGACGAGACACTGAGCGTTAGGAGCGATTCAAACGTTCGTAAGAGATCCCCAGCAGGGGTGATCAAGCCGTCTTGGCCGTTACTAATCATAAAAAAATGGAACGGGCTTTTTATGTGGTGAGAAAAATTTATCCGTTTCCCACAGACGGCGCCAATTGTTTTGGGCGAAATCCATCAGAATCCCGTCCCGTTGAGAAATAGATTTTAGGTATAGGATCACTCACAAGCGTCCCGGTGGGAGAACTAGAACACTTGCGTTATCTGCAAAACAACAGTCTTAGCCTAAGAGATCGAGACGGGATTGGCCCGCCTTCGATGCTCCGATGCTTAAGTCAATAAATGACGTAACTATCAGAGTAAAATAATACTAGGAGTTAAATCAAATTACCTCTTCCTAGGAGCTGATATCACCCATTTATAGTTCGATGATCTTGACAACTCGAGGTGATTCTCGATGTGGGACTAGTTTTCCTACCATTTGGGTGTATGGGAAAGACTTATCTCCACACGATTGACTAATGGGTACGCTAGTCAATGGCTGCTCCTTTCCATGCAGCCTACATGTGATGCGCGTTGTTCTCCATCACGTGCGTCGTACGGAACTTGGCTACCGAGACCGAACTGCCCTTGTATGTGTCGTGAGGGTGCGCTGGTCATTCAACCGGGTAGGTCGGTACGGCCTGCACGTGGTGCGCGTTGGTACGCCTCACGTGCGTTGTACGATATGGGTCTGGAATGACCAGACTGCCCCTGAGCTTGGTTAATGGCCCTTTGCATGGCGTTTCTAGGCTTTTTATGTCAAGTGAAGTATGTTTTTTGGGTTTAGAACATCGCGTACTAACACACCAAGAATGTTAAACTCGATCTTTTCTCCATCAATATCCATGGAGAATGTGCCTTCAAACACATCTATCTTTGTTCTGGTATTTTTCATGAAAAGTTGTCCAAGTAGCAATGGCGTGGTGTTCAATGAACTCTCATCCATGTCAACAATATAAAAATCAGCTGGAAACATGAGATTGATGACTTGCACAAGAACATCTTCAGCGTACCTCCGAGGGTACTTATGAGAATGATCGTCTAGTTTTATGATGGCATTGTCTTGTTTCAGCTCACCTAGATCCATGGATGCATATAGGTAGTACGGCATGACATTGATTAATGCACCATAGTCTAGCATGACATCTTCGAATCTTTTGCCACCAATAATACAAAGAACTGAAAAACTTCCCGGATCCTTCAATTCTAAGGGTAGCCGACGTTGTAAAATCATTGAAATGGTTGCATTCACCTTTACCACCTCCTTCTCTCTCATTTGCCTCCTTTGGGTGCATAGTTCTTTCAAAATTTTGGTGTAGATAGGCACTTGCTTTATGCACTCGATCAAGGTCAGATTTACTTGCACTTTCCAAAAGATATCCAAGATTTCTTCGTATTGATCATCTTTCTTTGACTTTATTAGCCTGTTTGGAAATAGTGCACGAGAAAATGGAGAATTAGCATGAACCGAACTTGAAGGGAGGGTTCTTACCTTTGATTGGGGAACATGGCGTAGGTGATGGTGCCTTTGTGGCATTTGGCGCCACTTTCTTCTTCTCGGCCTCAAAAGTGGTCGGATCTTCTTCTAAGTCTTCCTCCACTTAAACATCATGAAGAGGTGCTTTGCTTGTCTTTAGGGCTGGATCCTCTAGTACCTTCCCACTCATTATCATCGTTGCACTTATTCCTTGAATTTGGAAGTGTTTGAGGAGGGAGTTGTCTGATCTCTCTAATTTGGCCCATGAAGTCAATGATTTGCCCTATTTGTTTCTTCATCTCCGAAATGTCTCGGCCATAAGTATCTAATGTCTCCTTTGTTTTGGCTTGATCATCCAAAAGAACTTGTGTCAAGGCAGACAATTTGGCAACATGTGGTCGTAGTCCGGATTTGTAAATTGTTGGACTGGGGGATCTTGTTGCATAGGTTGCATGGGAGCTTAAGGCATTAGCAGCCTAGCTTGAAATGGAGCACGTTGGTAACTTTGTTGAGGTGTCGGAGGGTTTAAACATCCCTTATTGTTGCTCCACTTAAAACCTGGATGATCACGGTTGCCAAAATTATTATTGTTATAGTTATTATAACGTTGGCCTCCTTTATATCTACCAATTGCATTCACTTGTTCTGCTTCCCCATCTGGCTCTATCATAGTAGGACATTGATCATTGTGATTCCCTTGGATGTGACATACTCCACAAACTGATCCTTGAGCTGCCTCGACTCTCTTTATCTCGAGTTATAGAACGTGTTCGAGCATAGAGGCAAGTTTGTCATAAATCAGATATGAGTTTACACTACAAGAAAACTGCACCTAGACCACGGACCATTTCCGTCGTCTAGGTGACGTTTTCAGTCGTCTAAGTACTTGGACGACGGAATCTCCGTCGTCCAAGGTCCGTGCTTCAAGTGCTGTCGTCCAAGCACCTGGACGACGGAAGACATAATCTCCGTCGTCCAAGTGACTATTTAATTTTTTTTTTTAAAATTGAAATTAAATATTATTAATTTAATTTATTATTAATTTAATTTAAATAATGAAAAATAGTCGAAAATAATTAATTAAACTAAATTTTTAATATTAATTAATGTATTAATTAAATAATGAATTAATTTGTACATACACATCCAAATTAAAAACCCACAAAAATTATAAAATATTGTTCGGAACTCGGAAATAAAGAAACGCGATAATTAACTAGCTAGCTAATACACTGGAGGAGCAGATGCGCCGCCGGGTCCTCCGCCTCCAGCCGGGTCGTTGTCGTCGGGGTATGGGTTCGGAGGAGGTTGACATACTTCTCGATTTTAGTTCATGAGCGCGATGAGTTGGGATATTTGTGCTTGTTGTTCGTCAAGTCTTTGCCGCATTGACTCATTCTCCTCTCGTGCCAGTCGAGCCTCTTGAATGGCTGCTTCGACGGCCGCTGCCTGACTCCTTCTCCGCTGCCCCGAACCTCCCGTAGATGATGAGCCGGAGGTCGTCGAAAAATCTTGTACCACCCTAGGCCCAAAGTGCCTAACCACCTTGCCAGCTCTACGACCGTAGACCTCATCCGCGATTGCAATTTGGCTCTCTAAGGATAGAGGAGGCAGGTCTTCCGGCGGCACATCTGGGAACGCAAGCTGAGTGTTAGCCAACTCTTCATGCGCACGCTCTATCACCCTTGCCTACAAAAGAATAATTAATTTATTATAATGAAATCATATTTAAATAATAATTACTATAATTAAAAGCACATAATTAATATATCACTTACGCCGCATTGACTCGCTTCATTATCGACCCCTGGCGTCACGTACGCGCTTACGCTTGCATCAAGATAAGGGTGTTTAGAGCCCTTATCCTTGTGCTCCTTGGCTATTTGAATGAACTGCTTGGCGCCGGTAGTATGGTGTTTCTCCTTCTTCCCCCGGTTGGCTTTGTTGACACCGGAGAATTTCTGTTACACAACATAATTAAATCATTAAAAAATGAATAACTATAATTTAAATAATTCAATTATCTTAATTGAAATAAAAAAAATAAATTAATACCTTAAATTGTTCATCGGCAAAGTGGTTACACAACCACTCCCACTCATCTTCTCTCTCCCCTTGCAGCTCTACCGGGGGAGGCACGGGACCGACATCTTGGAAGTACTTATGGATTTTGTACTTCCAATCTTTGTAGATGGAGTTGGCGGTTTGGTTGATATGCCTCAACATAGCCGGTGTCGGATCCACGTCAAATTGTTCCTATCAAAAATAAATAAAAAATTATAATCGTATATATTATGAAATTTTAACTAATATTAACAATATTATATAATAACTAAATTGGACGTATTACGTACCGAAAGATCTTTGAAGACTTTCGCCTTCTCATGATCCGGCGCCTCCTTCCAAGTAGGGGCAGTGATACGAACCCGGTTACGGATGATTGACCATATCCCATGCGCCGAGAGACTTGCTAGCTGAGCTGTGGGAGGGCCACCGGTGAATTCGTCGTACGGCAAGTCGATCATTTTACCGGTCTCCTTGCAAATACGCTCCGCTTTGCCCCCTTTAACGAGACCCCGAGTCCTTTTCGGTTCCGGGTCAGTGGGGGCCCTCCTTTGCCTACGGCGGGCGCTGTACATGATTGATTCGGCGGTCGAGGACGCCTGAGTACTTCCCGTTGAACCGGTACCGGGCGTCGGAGATTGGAAGGGGTCGACGTCATCACCGCACGAGATGAATGGGGGAGAGGGAATTTCCCCAGAGGGCGCTACGGACGGACCAGATGATCCGTCCGGATTGAGAGTGTCGTTGCCCTCCTGTTGAACCCAACCAACTTGGGCCGCCAACATTCGGAGAATGGCATCTTCTGCCTCCTGTTGGGATTTCTTCTTGCCAGATGTCGTCTTTGGCGGAGCCATTTAAACCTAAGAGTACGGTGTTAAAATACTTACTTACCATAATAATTACAACTTAAAAATTTACGCTAATTAATTAAGTACGTTTAAGATTTAAATAGAGTACACTAGCTTGGCATTTTCTGTCGTTCAATGGACGTGCGACCCGCGCGATAAAGTGTAAATTTTCAATTAATCAGCATTGGTTAAATCGAAAAACATGGCCAGTTAGGGATAGAGATAACGCGAGAGGCAGGACTAATTTCGACAAAAGTCTTTCTTAGTCCAAATCCTGTCACCAGTCATAACCCGTTTCTAGACACCATGTCCGACATTCGGCCAATTTTTCGAAAATTTACACTCCCTCAAGTCCTTTGCAAACTCCGCCCTCAACCTCGTGTCCATAACTTCACTTAGGTTATGGTGTGCGGTGATGAAATCCACACATCACGAGGGGTTAAGGAGATAAGCAAGGAAAAGAGGCGCCATCTATTCCAAAGAGTGCGACTTAATAAACCAAGCCTATGTACTAAATTTAAATAATTTACTAGAAAATAAACGTAAATATTAATTAATAATTTTAATTAGATGCAATAATTTATATTTATTTATCATGCATTTAATAAAAAATTGATTCATTTAATAAATTATGAATAATAATTTATTCATTTAATAAATTTAATAATAAATTCATTTAATCATGCAACTAATAATAAATAACTACAATAATTACAATAATTATGATTTAATAAATTAATAACAATAATTAATCATTTATTAAATATTTAAACTAATTAATCAATTAAATTCTATTTCTAAATTATATTTAGAATTTCATTAATTAATTAAATGAAAATTATTTTAATAAGGGAAAAATAGAAATTTACCGAATCGGAGTTTTCGGGAATATCGCCGGAGTTGAGTCGTCGGAGAGGAGGAACCACGCCGGAAAAAATATCGTCGGAGCGTCGCCGGAGGAGGATCGCCGGAGGAGGAGAGGAGAGGAGAGGAGAGGAGAGGAGGAGATGGAATGATGACAAAATGAGGGGGGGTGCAACTCTATTTATAGAGTTTCACCTAGACGACGGAGAACTATTCTCCGTCGTCTAAGTCCACTTGGACGACGGAAACAGTGTTTTCCGTCGTCTAGGTGGCGGTTTCAAAAAAATTCAAGCGGCGCCAATTAATCGGCGGGACGTTTTGAACCGCCATGATTTTAGACTTAGACGACGGAGAATGAATTCTCCGTCGTCTAAGTGAAAATTCAAGCGGTCCCAAAAACGGAAGCGGTAAATTGAACCGCCATAATTTTGGACTTGGAAGACAGAGAATGACCATCTTCGTCGTCCAAGTGAAAATTACATGAAAAAAATAAACAAAAATAAATTTGAACCGCCATGGTTTTTGAACCTGGACGACGGAGAATGACCATCTCCGTCGTCCAGGTTCAAATTACGTAAAAAAAAAATTTAAAAATAATTCACTAGAAATTTAGCGATCTGTCAGTCGAGTGAAATAGTCGTACAATATCGATGAACGCATCGTATATATGAAGAGTTAAATTTGAACCGACGATTAATTTTACGTATTGAAACATGTTAAGTATCGACTAATCTTTACGACTTAAGTGTTCATGAGTAGACGCTCATTTGCAGCAGAGTATTAACGAAATTGAATTTGGACAAAACAACCGTTGGATATGTTCGTCGTAACATAATATATAATTGTCTTCAAAGGACCATAAAATAATAAGTTCGGGAAGGGTTTGATCGGCACAGTCAACCGCAAAACCGATAATTTCACAAATCGGAAACGTGGATACAAGGCATTTCGCAACTCCGATTTTCGAACCGCCGAAGCTCACACACCAAGAATTGTTTACTCTAAAGTCTTGATGAAAAGACTTTGCATTGGAAGAAGGTCTAGATAGTCGTTGCCTTAGAAAAAATTACGATATCTGCACCTGGACGACGGAAATGAGCGTTTCCGTCGTTCAGGTAATCACCTGGACGACGTATATGAAGTTATCCGTCGTCCAGGTTCTAACCTGGACGACGGAGAATGACGTTCTCCGTCGTCCAGGTGTATAGACCCTGAATTCAGGGGTTAGGGCCTTACTGTTTAGGGTTTAGGGTTTGTGAACTTGGACGACGGATAATGACCATATCCGTCGTCCTAGTGAGTACCTGGACGACGGAGAATGACCATTCTCCGTCGTCCAAGTTCTAAACCCCGATTTCAGGGGTTAGGGCCTTAGGGTTTACGGTTTAGGTAGTCCCCGGTCATTTATGTGTCCGTTCAATTATTCTGATTCAAAAATATAATTAAAAAATTGATCGATCGATCCGAACTGCTAGATTTAGGGTCCAGGATTTAGCTAGGGTTTTATATGAGATTGAGATTTGGCGACAACCTGCAATTAATTTCTCCGTTTTCCAGGATATATAATTCGGATTAATTTCTTACCGTAAACCGGCATCGATCATATATATATTACAATAATTACAGTAATTAATTACCAATTAATCTCCCTCGTCGTATGACCGTACTCTTCATCATAATCATCATCGTCCTCATCCCCGTTAGACGACGGCTCATCCTCGTCATCGTACTCAACATCGTCCGACGAATAACCTGTGTCCTCGTCCGCGTCCTCTTCCTGCTCGTCTTCTTCATCTACCTCATCGATAATCTCATCTTCAGTTAGATCTGTACAACCATCAGGCATGGGTAACCGTTCACCATCTTGAACCAGGTCCATTATATCGGAGCGGATGACAGAAATATTAGGCTCTTGATAGGCAGGAATGTCTCTTTCTGGTTCAGCAGCATCTTCAGTCGTCGCCGGTGTCCCTTCAATTGTCTCTGTATTCCATATTCCTCGGTGAGAGATATGGTTCACTATTTTCCACCCTTCACCAGCTTTCAGATCGTCGAGATAGAACACCTGCCGAACTAAGGTGGCGAGAGCGAAAGGCTCAACCTCATACCAGTGCGAGTTTGTATCGACTGATAATAGTCCCAGGTCTTCCTTTGTACGCTTGAACCATCTGCACTTGAATAGGAAAACGTTGACATCATTCCCGTAACATAGCTGAACCACATATACAATAGCCCCGTAATATAGATCATTGTCTTTCCCAACCGCTACCCCACTGTTTTGTGTTCTTCTTCCTTCGTCTCGGGCCAATGAATGGAACTTTACACCGTTCACAAAACATCCGGGATAAATATAGTGTTTAACCGACTTCCCTGCTAGCAAGTGCTTTGGCCATGACCACCACCCTCCGTGGTTATCAGATTTTTGCAGATCAATCATCTGCGAAAAAAGGGCAAATTAATATAAGGGTTTACTTTCTACAAACATGAGCGATATGTATTTAAATAATTAATACTGAGACGTACGTACGTACCCATTGGAAGAAATAATCGGGAAACTTCTTCTTAACCATTTTCTCAATCCACGCCGAACTCTTGTTTTGATTTAACGCCTGAAGCTTCTCCCTGTATGACAACATGTACGGCTCAACTTCGTCACAGTCTCGCAACACTACCCAATGTGCCTCAATAAGTTCTTCCCGTGTTAACGATTCCTTTAATACTCCTCTAAACGGTCGGACGACATTTCTCACGACAGAAAGATTGATGCGGGCACTGCGATCGGAGGCAGTGGGAGGGGGTGGATCTTTGAGGTACCTGTTGCAGTAAGTAACACACTCATGCATTAGGTATGTCTCTGCTATGGAGCCATCCGGGGCCGACCTGTTTTTGACGAATGACTTATACTGTCCAAGCTGTCTACAAAATCAAACGTACAATAAGAATAAGTACATATAGCTAGCTAGTAATCTCTAGTGGAACAAATTAATTAAGTAGTTGTACGTACCTTTCTTGAGGATACATCCAAGTGTACTGGACCGGACCAGAAATGAGCACCTGCTCGGGCAGGTGGATCATTAGGTGAATCATGATGTCAAAGAAAGCAGGGGGGGAAATCCTCTCTAGTTTGCAAATGATGTGCACAATTTGTTGTTGCAATTCCACCACATCTGACTTCTTTAATTCTCTGGCGCATAACCTCTGCCACCACCTGCACAATGCTACTATTGGTTCTACGACGTCCCGAGGCAAGTATGGTCGAATTACCACTGGAATCAGATGTTGCAGCATAACGTGATAGTCATGTGTCTTTAGACCAACAAACTTGTGTTGCACCTCGTCCACTGCTCCAGTTATAGTAGCTGCATACGTAGCCGGATAACGAACGCCCTTAAACCAGTGAAATACAGAACGTCTAAGCGTCAGCTTCACTGTGTAAGGTGCATCTGGCATCTTGTTGTACACTCATTTCCTATCCCTCCTCAACCATAAGGGACGACGTAGATTCATTGATTCCAAATCTTTGCGCGCTTTGGGAGTATCTTTAGTCTTGAACTTAATACCGAGAATTGTTCCCACCACGCTGTCGCACACATTCTTTTCTATGTGCATCGCGTCCAAGTTGTTCCTCAGCTTCAACTTCGACCAGTAAGGGAGTTCAAAGAATATACTCTTGTGATCCCAATAGCTCAGATCATGTGGAGGAATTGGATTGCATTTCTTTACATCCGCGTCATTGCTCAACACACCAAAGTCTAAATAGCTCAACCTCTCTAAAATCTCTTCGCCCGACCAACTACGGGGTTTAGGATTGTTCTCTACCGTACCGTCGAAATGAGCTTCATCCTGTCGCCACGGGTGGTCGTGAGGAAGCCATCTACGGTGACCCAAGTAACACACCTTCCCCGCGTGCCAACTAGAGTTCACGTCGTCCAAACATATAGGACATCCATTATATCATTTTGTCCTGCAGGCTGCCAACATCCCATAAGCTGGAAAATCGCTGATCGTCCACATTACGGCAGCCCTCATCATGAACATCGTGTCAGTGAATTTGTCATAAGTTGGGACTCCATTTTCCCACAACAGTTTCAGCTCGTCGATCAAAGGTCTGAGGTAGACATCTAAGCACTTCGATGGAGATTTAGGACCTGGAATTAGTACGGTAAGGAAATTAAATTCCTTGTTCATGCACATCCACGGAGGCAAGTTGTACGGCATCAGAATAACTGGCCAAGTGCTGACGGCGGAGCTATTACTTCCCCAAGGATTGAATCCGTCTGTAGATAGGCCGAGTCTAACATTTCTAACCTCTGAAGCAAAGTCTCCAAATTCTCTGTCGAAATGTTTGAAACCCTCCCCATCCGCGACGTGTCGCAGGACATCGTCATCTATTCGCTTTTCTGCGTACCATCGCATCGCCTCTGCTGTGTGTAGAGACATGTACAGGCGCTGCAATCTGGGAATCAAGGGAAAATATCGAACAGCTTTCACAGGAATTCTCTTTTTCGAACTCTTCCTATTCAACTGGATTCTGCACTGGCCACATACGGGACAATAGTCCAACTCTTTATACTCTTTGTAAAATAGCACACAATCATTCGGACATGCGTCAATTATCCTGTACTTTAGGCCGAGGCTGCTCAGGATATTTCTAACCTTATAATGAGATTTAGGAAGATTGTGATCATCAGGAAGCAACTTACATATTTGCTCCTGAATTTCGTCAAAAGCACTCACTGACATTTTGTGCTTCACTTTTATCTTCATTTGCTCCATCACATATTGCAACACATTCTCTCGACATCCAGGGAACACCGGGGTCTGCGCTTCAAGTAGCATCCGGTTGTACTTTTCCATCTCACTGGTGTCAGTGGCCAAGCTACCTGCGGGGAATGTGTCATCATGCTCATTAGTGGTACTGTAACCTCCGTCTTGGTGTTGGTGTCCACTATGACTACATCCCGGAAACGCATCATGGACCAAATCTGCAGTTGGGTTGCAAGCTGGGGGTCCGGCACCACTGCCGCTGGATGAAGCACCATGGTAACTGTACCCTGAGCTGAAGTCTGCTGCGCTGAACTCTACTGCTTCACCATGCTCGCTCCATATAGTGTAACTCTACATCATACCATTTTCGTACAGGTGTTGCACCATAACATTAACCTCCGCATACTGACAATTAAGACATTTCTGACACGGACACCTGAAACGTTTCTTTCCCTGACCATGTTCTATCGCAAAATTCACAAATTCGCTAATTCCATCCATATACCGGACATCACATCTATTCTTCAACTTCATCCAACTCTTGTCCATACTACTACAAAATATTATAATTATTTAATTATTACATATATATATATGTCCATTAATTTACGCTTAATTATACGTACTCGATCTACATCGATCCATCAATTACGTACGTACGTAATTTAATCGATCTGTACATATATATATAGCTAACATCCTTGCATGTATGTATGTATGTACGTTTTCACTAAATATATATTAATTAAGCAAATTTTAACTGCGTACGTACGTACCTGCTGGCCTTCTCGATATCTGTACGTTAATTAAGCTGGCTAGCTAGTCAGCGGAGATCCCTTATCGATCCTGATTCTTCTCGGCCTTCTAGCTAGCTAGCTCCCTTCTCCTTCTCCCTTCTCCTTCAATTCTTCTTCAAATGGAATGAAGAGATCGAGGAATGAATTCAGTTTGGCATCGGGCTTATATAATGCTTCACTTAGACGACGGAGGTGTCGGTACGTCGTCTAAGTGGAAGTACGTTACGTACTCGGACGACGGCGTGTCGGTCCGTTGTCCAGGTAATCACCTGGACGACGGAGAATACCATCTCCGTCGTCCAGGTGATCACTTGGACGACGGAGAAGACTCCGAGGTCCAGGTGATCACATGGACGACGGAGAATACCGTATCCGTCGTCCAGGTGATCACCTGGACCTCGGAACAGACTACGTGGTCCAGGTGACCACCTGGACGACGGAGATGGTATTCTCCAGGTGGTACTTGGACCACGGAGTCTTTTCCGTGGTCCAGGTGTCACTTGGACCACGGAACAATTACGTTTCCGTGGTCTAAGTGCTGTTTTCTTGTAGTGTTATTAAACTCATCAATATGGGTTTGAACAGATGTACCTTCAGACATACGAAGAGTGTATAGCTGTTGCTTCAAATACAACCGACTTGTAAGGGATTTGGTCATATATAATCTCTCAAGCTTTAGCCACAAACCTAGTGCAGTTTCTTCATCGACAACTTCACGCAGAATCTCATCAGATAGACATTAAAAAAATAGCACTGTGTGCCCTCTCTAACATGTCTTCTTTATCTTTATCTGGCAAAGCGTTACCTCATTTCAGCGCCTTAAGCAACCCTTGCTGAACTAAAAGGGGTTGCATCTTCACACGCCAAAGGTTGAAATCATTCCTCCCCATGAATTTATCGATCTCATATTTCTCCGATGTAGCAAACTTCATAATTGTAGACAAAATCACAAACTCAGATGCAGCCTGAGCTCTGATACCACTTGTTATGGAGAAGCTCCAAACAATACGAAGTATCAACGAATATGAAAGATTAACAGAAAAATCTATAACACATAGATTTATGTGGTTCACCCAAATCGGGTTACATCCATGGGCGAAGATGGTGAGGAGATTCCACTAAGAACAAAAGTAGGTTACAAGGTGTTTCACACACCAATCCAAAACTCAATTACACCCAAATACACTCACTGGGAGAGAAACACGAAAGAGATCAAAACAACTATAAAAATATATATATGCACAAAAGAGATGATACGAAACTCTAAGAGTAATCTCAGGGCTGCTAACTATATTGGTCATCCTCCCTTGAATTAGCTACGTACGAAGCTAATATTCTCCCTACCTCTATCGACATGCAACAAAGCATATATATAGGAGATATATGCCCAAAGCCTTGCCATCCAAGACTCCAAGAATAAAATTCCTAATATACTTAGGTAATTATGCTTTATACCAAGGCATACAAGAATTTGGTTTCATCCAAAAGATATCGGTAGTACAACGTACGACTTAATAATTAAGTCAGAAAACCAATAGAGTGAAGTGAGATTGGATCCCGAGAGAAGCGAATAGTGTAGCACATTGTGTTACAGGGCTCGGCCACTATACGTTGTCGGATGCCTCTCTTCCGATCTTTGGCCGGATGCTTCTCTTCTAATCTTTCTTCCACTTTCATTCCCAACTAACTAGTTATGGACTGGGTCACTATCCATGAGCCAACCAGGCCCAACCCCAACTATACATATCAGCACTTACGAAGTAGGGATAGAAGCAAAGGGCAGGAGGTAACCCTTTCTTAAGAGCATATGCACCCATATAGGAATTCTTATTAGCCTAGAACTTTCTATTTGAGGAGGTGCAGTTACTATTCATCGAATAGGGGGTTCTATTCATCCTTTGCCTGCAACCGTGCAAAAAATAGGACTTCTTATTACTATTCATTAATTATAAGTATTTAACTTTTTATTTCTTGGTAATATTTTCATCCAATAACTAGACGACATGTGTCATTATCGTCTAAATAATTGAACCAAATTTTCGATAAGATTTCCGACCAGTCATATTGTGACATGTCACTTCCACGTGTCGTTATCGTCTAAATTATTGAACCAAATTTACGGTAAGATTTGTCGACCATTTGTTTGGTACCAGTGATAGGATCAACGTTTTGACGACAAAAATAAGCCAATCAGTAGCAATTTTTTGCAAAAACTCAAAGGATTGAGAGAAGAGATGGAGGAAGATGATAAATTTGTTGTACACAAGTTTGTGTGAGATGTGAATAAAATGAATGTAGTATTTATAGGAAAATGGTAGGGGGTATTTGCAAATTTTTTGGATTTTTTTGTAATTTTTTAGGGATTTTTAAGCAAAATTATGCTTATGCCATTAATAACACAATATAGCCGTTTTATTTGAATCTAGGCCGTCATATTGAAATTTCGAATCAAAACCAACGGCCCAGATCAAAATAGCTATTATAAAGCAGGTGCCACACAGCCTCGCCAAGCGGCGGGTTATCATTGGTTGGTTAATAACAAAAATTATAGTTTTTACACGTGCCAATATTATAGAAAAAAAATGACACCCTGGCATCACCCACGTGTGTGGGCTCCACCAGAGCAGACGATCTCTAGGATGTCTTCTCGGTCCACGATCGGTCAACCACCTCTAAAACCACCGCTGCATCGATTTCAGCCCAAGGACATCCGATCGCCAGCAGGACCCATGCAGGAGATGTCCAATTTTGGGCGAACTGCAGCACCGTTGCAAATGCTCTAAGGTTTTCTGTGACAATTCTGCTTGAAAATTTAAGGGCAAAAAAGACACGGTTTGTGCTGCAGAGTTAGGTGCCCTTCATAGTGATGGCTTAGTTGTTTTGGTCCAACAGGGATTGGTTAGATTAGCCATGCTTTGGTTTTTTTGTTGCTTGCTTGTTCCATGCTCTGGTATATGACTTTACTAGGTGGAGCAGGACAGCAGGCTACAAGCATTTCTTGTCGTATTGTTTGTGAGGCTGTGGTGCTTGCACAGCTCTCTGTCTATCGAAGTATCCCATTGCCAAAAAAAAATTTGTACGTTGCTATCACAATTCACAAGCAACGGGAAGAAGAAAAACTGCCTGGATCCATCAGCATAAGGGATGAAGTTCTAGCACTAAACAGGCTTTGAATAACGAGAAGATCCCGACTTTACAACTGACTAAAGAATCTTTCTTTTGTTTTCACGGATCAGAAATTTGCTTCATACTCTGCAAATTTCAACAAATACTTCAAAATTGAATGCTTCGTGCCATCTATATCACTTTTGTCCTTTATGTCAAAAAGACCCTTCATTATTCTTGTGTAAAGCCTCTCAAGCTGTGGAATCTCATAGGTTTCGGTCCGCTCCACAAAGAGTCGCTTCAGAGATTCCATTTTTTCTGTAATTTCACTGTTTAATATGCTGACGTCTTCGGATTGACTGAAATCAACATGGACAGAAACTTCTACTTCTTCAATCTGATTGTGATCAACAGAAGACGATTCTGGCACTCCCGGATTTGTGTTATCTATCTCAGGTTCATGAGATGACTTGTCTTCTGCAGTTGAAGCTGATAATCCAAATAAAAGAATTAGAGACGAAAACCTGAATCAGTTAAGCATACTATGGATGGTAAGGGGATAGAGAAACAGTGAACCACATTTTCTCCTTTTCCAAATTACAACTTCAATTAAAATAAAATAAAAAACAAAACAAAAAACATTATACATTGCAATACATTATATGAAGAATCTCTTAAATACCTGCAGGTCCAGCATCAACATTCTTCTTCGGCCGTTTGTGTGCCTCATAGCTGTGATCCAGGCTAACCTCCGGCTGAACATTACGAAGCCGAGCACTCGCCCTAGTAACAGTTCCAAGCTGTACAACAGGTGTCAATGGGAAAGTGGCTACCCCTAAATCATCTGGTATATGTTCTGGACCACCTTGAGCAGCGATCTTGTCACAACATGCAACCAGTGCAGGGTCCATCTGTGACAGCATCCCATGTACCTGAGAGAACAGAACCATGAATGACATGCTAGAGCCTAAAGCCCAGAATATCAACCAAACAATGTAATCAGACAACTTACAGCATCTCGAAGCTCATAACCTCTACTAACGATCCTAGCACCATTGTAATCATCTCCATTATAAGCCTGGATCCAAGAAAGCATAATAAAGAACATAGTATCAGTGTCATAATAAATCTTGAGCATAAACAATACATGGACAAGATATTCTTCCGCATACCAATAAGAAAGTAGAAGGCAAAAGTAAAGCTAAACATTACCGCAAATATTTAGGGTTATACCCTTTTAGATCAGATATTCCAAGATGATCTTGTGCAGTAATATGGGAAATATAAAAGGAGTACATAAGAAACACCTTGAGACGCCATGCTTTTCAGAAAAAAAATAATAGCTTATCAAATAAAACGGCAATTAACTGAACCAATGCCTAGAAAGAAAAAAAGAATACCTAAAAGAGTTTTGCTTTCTCCAGGGATATTATCAACACAGCTCATTATTAAAGATTATCTCCACTCGTGCTTTTAACTATCTTTATTATACTTTGTTGTCGTTGGAGTTTCTTCATTTTGTCTATATCAGTTAATGGATTTCTTATCCACTGAGTTGTACATAGTGTCCAAGATCTTCAACATCAATTAACTCAGACAACTATCATAAGCATGCTTAAGAACAACCTTACAGATATAACGAACGAAAGTAACTAAACGTTCTTAATCTGAAAGCTATCACAGACTCTGTGAAACATCAGCCATGTACTTCAGTCAACAATGCTAAAAATATATTTTGTAAAGGTTATAATAGTCCAAAGTACTCGAGTAGAAATTGTGTCATAGAATCTGAACCATTCAAACACAATATCCTTGAAACAACTATCTGCTCACTGATTGTGGACTCAGAGCTACAGAAGCAACACATTTAAAATATTCAGCAACAGATTTAAATGAACATTCAAACAACAAATAAATACAAAAGCAACAGATTCTACAAATATTCAACTTACACATAAGAGCTATAGAACAAAACAGACCTTTGCATTGGAAACTATTAGATCAACATCTTGCAGAAATGCTGAACATGTAATATACAGCCCAGAGTCGACACGCTGCAGCAGTGTCGCAACATCCATAGGATTTTGGATAATTGTGCGATAGTTTGGAGCATCCTCATCCAAGACAGGATAGTGGAAAGCAATAAATCTCTTATCATATAAAATTCTGCACCATAGAAATGAAATATAATAAATATATTGATGTAGGACATGTAATATAATTTCAAAATAGATAGGAACTACCAGCTTCACACTGCTAGGGTTCTATTAAACAATCCTAGACAGAATTCCGGAACACCGGCCTTTGGCATCACACCAAAGGTGGCTTGGAATCTCTCCAATATATGTATATAACCTATGCCTCACCTCACACACAAGCAGAAAATTCAACAACTTTCATTGTCTTTCTATTCACTCCACAAAGCTTACAAAGGTGTTCCTTCTATACAGCCATTACATTGATCATTGATAACCCTCAAACTAATGCTCTTAGAAATCCTAAAAGACATAAGTGATGACAATTGACACAATGAACAATACAAGAAAATAAAATAAAATAAAGACATAACCTAGCATTACATCACTGAAAGGCATTTAATGTATATTAACACAGGGCAAACTTGTAAGTGGCTGCACTTAGACTCGGCTATATATATGTATATTCAGAGGAAAGAAATGCTATCATGTTAAATAAATTTGCTTGGTTTAAATCATATCAAGGAAGTAACCACGCACATTAGTATGAGACTTGAGCCACCGAAAAGCTTGACAGATATAACAATTCACAGAAAACAAAGTTTTTTCCACTAAACAAATCGGGTTTTTTTTAGAAGAAAAACATGCCAGAGTAAAACAAAAACTAATAATGATATGGTCAGTTAGCCATTTGTTTATTAATTTATCTTCGTCAAATCAAAGCACAATAAAACCAACCAAAGAGGTGGCATGACATTCATTTTTCAATGAAGAAATGCAGAGTAAAAAGTTCTCACCGATTGCAAATATCTCTGAGGCACATCCGCAATCGGCGAAGAGCATGCTGCTCGGCTTCCACCTTGGCTTTTAACTCTGAGAGCTTTGGACCACTAGCCACTTTTGGAGCTTTAGGAAGTACAGGAACAGATGCTACTTCCTGAGACCTTTTGGTTTTGTTCTCCAGTGAGACTGACAAAGCAGCTTCGATCATATTGTCAAAAAACAAAGATCTATCTTCAGTAGATGGTGTACCAACCTGATAGCTGATAAAAAAATGAACGCAAAAGACAAGTATCAAGATCATGTAACATAGTATCAAAGTTTTGATTCTAGCACAAGGCTAGAATTAATCTAGGATTGGGTTTCATGATATCCAATAAGACTTTAAACTATTATCTCTTCTCATGGAATCTAGCATAAAATTCTAGTGACACATATTCAGGCAAGACAAAAATAGCAACCAAATTATCAGCATCTAGAAATATATTTCATATAGAATCACAGCATGATAATGCTCACATACACAGAGCATTCAGAAAATAATGAAGAGGTCACGGCATCAACTTCAGCAGGTGGCACTGATGACGTTGCAAGTAGTAAAATAGGTAAGTCAGATGGAAATTCCTCGAGCAAAGTCAGCAAAACTGCGCGAAGCTGCTCATGTGCCTGCATAAGAAATCAATCAACCTCAAGTAGGATACAAAAAAATATTCTTTTGTTTCTAAAATTTCGATCATGCATTTAACTTGAAGCATGAACAATGTAAATATCAGGGAAATAAAGTGTATTGGTCTTCTGACAAAGAACTTAAGAAAATGTTGAAAATAAAAAGGTGAGAACCCACCGTCTCCCACCACAGATTGAACTGTGGCAAGAATATAATTGATGGTGTCGTTCTCTTTGCTTCACCAAATATATGAACCAGTGCTTCATCTGGTGTCTTTGCACTAGGATCAGACAGAAGAGATGGAAGTCCTATGGAATGAACAGGAAACTTCTCGAGTTCATGTAAAATAGCAGGCCCAAGATGATCCTGTGAAACTAAAGCAGTAAGTAAATTTAGTTTCTGCTTCACTTCCAAACATTTATTCGATTTGAATAAAGATCAAGAAAAAATTACCAGGCCAGAACCTTCATCACCAGATAGAAGAAGCCGGGGCCTATAAACAAGAGGAATAGCAGATCCACAAGAGAGCATTGAAAGCTTGGTCAACTCTGCAGATGCTGCAATCGGAGGGAAAATGTCGGATATATAGTTCATGGCTTTCTTGAGATGCCTCTTTAGGCATGGTGCAACTACCAAAGACAATGGCCTAGAGTGTACAACAGCACCTCTGTGAGCAGCAGGGGTAATTGTTGACATGGCTTCAATAAAGTGATACTTTTCAACCCTTACTGAATCAACATCAATTACAAATTTATCATCGCTTGTGTAGACCTGCGGATATTTCTCACGGAAAGCACGAATGGCAGCTTCAGTGCAAAGAGCCTTCAAATCAGCACCGCAGTATCCAACACAGCTAGCTGCAAGCTCCAACTTTAACTCCATTGGAGGAGGATGCTTCCATTTCCGACTATGAATGTCTAAAATTTCTGCACGGGCCTCACAACCAGGCAAAGGAAAGTTAAACTCACGATCAAATCGCCCAGGCCGCCGCAAGGCTCCATCAATTGCATCAATCCGGTTAGTTGCTCCGATCAAAACCACTTGTCCACGGGAATCAAGACCATCCATTAGAGCAAGCAAAGTAGACACAATGGAATTATGAATTTGCTCTTGTTTGCTGGACCTTACGGGAGCTAAGCCATCTATCTCATCAAAGAATATGATTGATGGTTGATTTCTTTGTGCTTCCTCAAAAAGTAGTTTCAACTGTCTTTCAGCCTCACCAACCCACTTGCTGAGAACATCTGCACCCTTCCTCATATAAAAACTCACTTTCTGGCCAGCCTTGGACGCCGCAGAGGCCAAGGCTCTGGCAATCAATGTTTTCCCAGTACCAGGAGGACCACACAACAAAACTCCCCTTGGTGGGGTTATATGATAACTTGCAAAGAAATCTGGATACAGTAAAGGAAAGAAAACCATTTCCTTCAAAGCATCAATGTATTCCGAGAGCCCGCCTATATCCTCAAAACTAACACTATCATCGACCTGCAGAGGTTGTATGTCTGCCCCTCCCTTTGAGCTCGGGCCAGCAGTTTGAATTCCAGAAGTCAAGGCAGCAAAGGCATCACCCTGATGACCCCAGCCCGAGGCAGCAATATTCAAACCCCATGATGTCGTTCCATGCATGTCTATTCCCCCAAAAAGCCATGGTGGTCCCGCTCTGCTTCCACCTTTCCCCCAGGGAATTGTAGGGCCTTGGTCCAGTTCATCAACAAGCAGGGAGTCATCGGAATCATCGGTTCTTGTAACTCGATGACGCTTATGAACTCGTGATCCACCCTTCCTCACATCCCTACCAACCTTTGGCCCCATTCCTTGGTGCAATACTCTTCGAGGAGATGTTGGTCTCCGCTTACCTTCTTCAATGGAAAACCTGCGGACGTCTGCCCGGTTGCGTAGATCATAACGTCTTCTTCCATCTTGCTCCTCTTCGCCATCTTCATCGTCACCATCATCATCACCATCGTCATCACCATCATCATCACCGTCACCGTCCTCACCCTCGCCCTCATTCTGACCATCATCAGCATCATTGTATTCCCCATTTTCAGTTTCGTCTTGGTCAACCTTATCTTCTGAAGAGCCCAGCTCATCCTCGTACCCAAAAAACATATCATCATTTGAGGTGGGCTTGTTGTTGCTTCGAGGCCTCAACCCTTCACGCCGAGGTGTTGGCCTCTCTACCATCTTTTTGTGCTTGGAAGGTGATACCTCATCTCCATTCTTTAGTGATGTACACTTGGTGGGTTTCTGATAGGAAAACAAAATGTTTCATAACTTGAATAGCCAGAATTCTTCCATAGTATAATCCATACAGAAACCCAAATTTGTAGCTAAGACTATATATAAAGAGCATGGTTGAGTATAAAAACCTCACCATAATGTCTTCATCAGCATCATCAGTACTGTCTGCTGTACAATCATGAGCCTTCATAGAAGCAGTTCTTTTTCTCCCCGAACGCCGCGGCGGTGTGGGTTGGCGTGTCTGCAAAAAAATGAATGAAAGAGAAATCTCTGCCGGAATTGTTGATTTGACATATGACATAAATGATACAAACAAAAAATAAATATTAGTTTGGGGTTGTTACAGTAGAGGAGGAGGGAAGAGTGTGGTCGGTAGCGGAGGATCTACGACCACCAGTGGTGGCACGCATCATCTTAGCAATGCTGGAGGCAGCAGGTCTGGTTTTGGAGTTGGCTTTCCTTCTTCGGCTACTAGTTGTGTTGTAATAGAATAAGCTCCGGGGGTAGGTGTTGGGACGTTTACGGATCCTGCCGCTGGTTCGTATGGCCTCCGGAGCCGGCCCATCCAATCGTTTCGGATGCATTGATAGATAACCGAGGGTTAGAAACTTTAAAGAGTCAGCAGACGACTAGGGTTTTACAGAGAACTGGAAAAGGAAGGAAAGCCGAGGGAGAAGAGGACGGGGGGACCTCTTTATGGGATGGGCAATTTACAAATAAATCCGTCCTTGTTACATTTTATTACAAATATGACATGTGCCCTTATTGGTGATGATATTATTAGTAATTTAGGGTGTAGGTTCTCTTATGCACTATTCATCAAAGTTCAATGTAGTTTAGATTTTAATAAATGTCCGCACACTATAAGTGCACTCATTTATTAGCTCCATTTTTTTTTAAATGCCGTTATTTTTATCCTTTTCAAAAATTAATCACCCACAGTGAACCAGAGTGATGCTTACTCGTTACTTTTGCTCACGTGGCACTCTTCCAATTTGCATAATTGGTCCCCAAGTCATCTAATGTATCTTCTTTTTATCATCTGTCGAGTTTGCCTCAAAAGCACCAAGGTGAATCAGTAGACGATCCTCATGAATCGGTTGCAGATGTTTAATCCTAGCACGAGGAAAGACATCGAGCCAAGAATGAGTTGCAACTCTTTGGCAAGCCCAATGTACTAAAAGTGGTGAATCTCGACGACGAGTTGATTTCTTCGTCGGCAGATAAGTTAGATTTGTCGTTTTTTAATTAAATTTGATAATTTATTACATGATATTACTAACTTTATTGAAGAAAATAATTTTCATACAAATAAACCAAAAAAAAAATAAGTACTCTAGTGTCTAGATAAGGTTTAGTTCTTCTCCATATCCATCATAAACTCTAGTGTTATCAGAGTCAAATTCGAATTCAAATATTTTCATCATCTCCCCCATCTTCATCCTCCTCATCTAATGGAGATGAGTATATGACTTACGTTATAATGGGGAGGTTGGCTGGAGAACAGCAGAGGGCATTTGTTGGGAGAGGAATCGATGTCACTAAAACTTAGTTTGGTATTGAGGTGAAATTAAATATGGTGAGAAAAATCAGTGGTGAAATAAATCAATAGTGAGAAAAACACAATTGAGAAAAAGCAACCCCTTGGTAGCTTTTGATTTCTGTATTAATTAACCCAAAAATTTAGGAAATCATATCTCTACTAATCTTGGCTTTTGGTGTCATCCCATACCAAATTATGGAAACCCGAAAATATCCCTATGAAAAAATAAAAGCATCCCCAAGAAAATATATATATATATATATATATATAAATGGAGGACATTGTTGTAATGCACCCAAAAAAAAAGAATAAGAGAAGAAAAATCAGGCGGGAGACAAAAAAAAGTGAACAACAGTGTTGTCCAGCAAAAACTGTCATAGAAGTTGATATAATAGTGGTTGATCTGATTTGACGCGTGTGTACACACGGGTGATTAAGCTAGTATAGAGAATATTAACCAAACAGGCTGACATCCTACTATAGTAAGATTAAGCTATTTTCTCTCTCAAAACTCAATACCAAATTGGACCTAAGAAGCAGGAATGCATAAAGAGTTATAGCTAAAGAGTGAAAACAGACACTTGTTGAGACTCTAGAATAAGATAATCAGTCGTACGATGATTCTAATCGATATGTATTTTTTATTCCAAAATGATGTTATTTTAAATTAAAAATATAAAATAAAACAATAATAAAATCTTACCCGAGTAGTCGGGTCAACTTAACTTTTGACCAATTTTCTTGACCTTGGACTGATTTTTTGCGTTGACCGACTTTTCTCATAGACTTACTCAAATTAGTTCGGAATCGAAAAAACTCCGACTAGTCAGCCAACTAGCCAACTTTTTGAACACTAGTCAAGCCTGCTTTTTCACACCTCACCCTTTCCAGATGGAAGGTATATCATAAAGCCCATAATACTCTTAGGGCACGTTTGTTACCTGGGTTTGGATTGGACTGGAGTACCTTACACAGAAAAATAAGCCGAGATCCAAGTTTGGTGAAAACACGGGACTGTGTTTAATGAGCTTACGCAGTCCCCGCGTCCCCCATTTCTCGGCTTACGGAGCGGCCCCAAAATTGGGGGGACTCCATAAGCTTCGTTGCAGAAGACTTCGTCCCAGACAGCTCTGCTCTGCTCTCTCACTACAGCTCTGCTCTCTCACTACAGCTCTGCTCTCTCACTCATCGACTCTGCAGAAGACTTCGTCTGGTCTCATTCCAGGTTCTGCCTCTCTCTCTCTCTCCTCCTCCTCCTCTCTCTCTCTCTCCCTCTCGTCTTCATCCTTGCTCCAGCTTGAATTTTTTGTACCGATTTGGTATGGGTTAAAATAGATCGATTTACTTGACAATTGTTTATGGGTTGTGTTTATTTGATTGATTGATGAATGATTCTTGGTCAGGGTAGCTTGATTTGATATGAATTTATGAGTTTCATAGCTAGTCTACTTCTTGATCTGGGTTGCTTGATCTGATTTCAATTAAGAAACTTCATAGCTTTGGAAGTAAAATTAAATGCAAAAGCAGTGTGGTTAGAATGCTACTGCAGATAGGGTTGAAAATGCTGAATATGAATTTCAAAGCTATGAATTTCATAACTAGGTCTTCTTCTTCCTTTTTGTGTGAGTAGTTCATTGATTTATATTTTCCTGTGAATATTAGATAATGGATCGAAGACACATTTTGTTGCTCTTATTGGTGAATTTATGGCACCTACGGACCATGTGTGCTTGCACTATGCTTGTGCTACAGTTTTTTAATTTGAGGAGAAGGCGTGCTGAAAGACAGGCCTTAAATAATCGGTCATTCATTAGACAACAAACTCGTTTGAGTTATCTAGATAGTATCATAGGTAATAGTGACACTGAGTGTGTGAATGAACTGAGAATGGATAGAAGGTGTTTTGGCTTGCTATGTGAATTGTTGCGCACAGATGGGAGGATAAAGAACGATGGGTTGGTGTCAGTGGAAGAGCAAGTATGTATTTTTCTCCATACGCTTGCACATCATGTCAAAAATCGTACGATTAGAGGTAGATTTTTTAGATCTGGAGAGACTGTTAGTAGGTACTTCAATTCAGTACTACAAGGTGTCTTACGATTGCAAGGGAGTTTGTTAAGGGTACCTGATCCAGTACCTGCTGATTGCACAGATCAGCGATGGAAGTGTTTTAAGGTTTGTATATTTAGGGACTTCAATTTTTTTTCGAGCCTAAACTATGCCTTGTGTCCATGCAGTTGATGAATAATGAATCTTTGTTTTAATAGAATTGCTTGGGGGCACTAGATGGGACTTACATTAGAGTACGTGTGCCTGCAAATGACCAGCCAAGATATCGAACAAGAAAGGGTGAAGTTGCTACAAATGTGTTGGCTGTTTGTTCTCGTGATATGCAATTCATATTTGTTTTACCGGGTTGGGAGGGATCCGCATCTGACTCTAGGGTTCTTCATGATGCAGTCACTAGGCCTAATGGATTAAGAGTTCCCACCGGTAAGGCTACTGGGTTTAGAAAAAATTCAGATTGTTTCCTTGCCTTTACACACACTAATAACAGAATTTTTATTTTGGATATTAGGTTACTATTACCTTGTAGATGGTGGTTACAGTAATGGTGAGGGATTTCTTGCACCATATAGAGGAACAAAGTATCACTTATCAGAATGGGATGATGGAAATATGCCACGCGATCATGTGGAATACTTTAACATGAAGCATTCTAAGGCAAGAAATGTCATAGAACGCTGTTTTGGAATGCTGAAAGGAAGATGGGCAATACTAAGGAGTCCGTCATTTTATCCAATAAAGACACAAAGCCGTATAATTATGGCTTGCTGTCTTTTACACAATTTGATTAGGAGAGAGATGTCTGTAGATCCGATGGAGAATGCAGTATTTCATTTAGAGTCACAAAATGAGGAAAATGTTAATGTAATTGACCACGTTGAATCGTCTGATCAATGGACTGCTTGGAGGAATGACCTGGCTTTACGAATGTATAATGAGTGGTCAAGAAGAAGGGCTGCAAGGGAAGCAAGAGCTGCTGAGGTTGAAGAAAATACTACAAGGGGCAGAAGGGCTGTGAGGAGTGCAAGGGGGGGAAGATCTGCTAGACGTTAGATAGATTGTAGCTAGAGCTGTGTTGTGCGGCTGATTAGAAAGATTTTATGTAGTTGGATTGTTGTTTATGTCTTCAATTGTTGTTTCAAACATTGTAGTTGGATTGTTGTTTATCTCTTGGATTCTTGTTTATGTCTTCAATTGTTGTTTATGTCTTCAATTGTTCTTTTGTTGGATTGTTGGATTGTTGTTTATGAGAAAGATACATTTCAAGGGAACATACGATTTATATTGGATTAAAAACCTCTATTTCTGTAATATCTGAAAGATAATGTGTTCTTAGGTCTGTGATATGTTTATGTGTGTTCATTAATGATGTTTCTCCTTTTTGTCTAATTATTGTTTGTATGCTCAGTATGGAAGGTGGTGATGAGAATGCTGAACAAGGGAAGCAACGACGTATATGGACCAAATTCGAAGAAGAATCTTTGTTGAATGTGCTTGATGGCATTGTTGCTAGTGGACAACGCTGCGACGCTGGAAGTTTCAAATCTGGTACAGTGGGGAAAATAGAGAATGCTTTGAATTTGTTATGTCCTAATTCCAATTTGAAGGCAAGTCCACATATTGAGTCAAAGTTGAAGAAACTTAAGAAGGATTATAGCATCATATATGACATGATAAACAAGAGTGGATTTGCATGGAATGATGTAAAAAAGTGTGTGGAAGTTGATAGTAATGAAGTGTGGGAGACTTATGAGAAGGTAATGATTTTAATACCTTGGCTTTATTATTGAGGTTGCAGATTCTATTTTAATACCTTGGCTTACTGGTTTCATTTTTCTTTCTATGCCATAGCAAAACAAAAACGCAAAAGGCTGGAGAAACAAATCGTATCCCATGTTTGAAAGACTAGGAAACATATTTGGGAATGATCGTGCTAATGGTAGTGCGGCTGAGACCCCTGCTGATATGGTGGAGGAGCAGAGCATCAATGAAGTTCAGGTTGAGGTTGATGTTGATGTTGAGAATGACACAAGTCCTATGTCAATAAGCAGAGAAGCTAGCCGACAATCTCAAGTTAGTCAAAAAAAGAGGAAAAGAAATGATGAGGATAGAGTCATGGATGCAATGAAAAAGCTGTTTGAAGAATCTGGAAAACAATTGCAAATGGTGACTGATGCCATATTGAAAGGTAATGAAGATCGTTATTCTGATATTTCTAAAGAAATTGAGGATATTGGACTTTCTATTCTGGACCAAATTAAGGTTGTGGAATACATTTTAAAGGAGCCACATCGTATCTCTGTGTTCAAGTCATTGCGTGGTGAAGCAAGGACCATATATGTTGAACAAGCTTTGCTTGATGCTCGTAGGGGATCTACCTAGCTTCTGACTTTAACCTTTTGGGGGAGTTGCTGACTTTACACATGTTGGACAAGCCACCATTTGCTAGGATGAACTCATTTTGTACTACTAGATTAGCATTGATGTCTTTTGTACTTTCTTAACATGTAAAATGCTAATTGAGAATTCAGTTTCCATTGTTGTATTAATTGGTGGACTTGTTTGTGTAAACTATTACTCTTTTAATCAACATGGTGTGTATATGTTATTGTGTATATGTTATTGTGTTCTTTTATCTGTGATATGTTTATGGTTGTTGCAGCAGCCGGATCAGCTTGGAGAGCCATTGTGTTGGAGTGATTACTTATCCTTACCATTTATATCATAAAGAAGTAAGCCCATGATTCACCTTGAATCAAGGTGAATCACCTTGATAAAGAATCAAGGTTCCAGTTCTAGCTTGGTTCACCCTGGTTCAGTATCAGCAGGGTATCAGCAGGGTGAATCACCTTGATAAAGAATCAAGGTTCCAGTTCTAGCTTGGTTCAGCTTGGTTCAGCTTGGTTCACCCTGGTTCAGCCTGGTTGATTTCAGTACTTTGAATGTCATTCATGTTCTTTTTTAGTTTTTTGGCTTGTGTGATTTTGGATATTAGTTGGATGATTTGACTTGGTTACTAAGGTTTGCATTTTGCATCAATTTATATGCATGTGGATACCTTATATATCATAAAGAAGTAAGCCCTTGATTCACCTTGAATCAAGGTGAATCACCTTGATAAAGAATCAAGGTTCCAGTTCTAGCTTGGTTCACCCTGGTTCAGTATCAGCAGGGTGAATCACCTTGATAAAGAATCAAGATTCCAGTTCAAGCTTGGTTCAGCTTGGTTCACCCTGGTTCAGTCAACTTTTTTGGCTTGTGTGATTTTGGATATTAGTTGGATGATTTGACTTGGTTACTAAGGTTTGCATTTTGCATCAATTTATATGCATGTGGATACCTTTTTACACAACATGTAAGTTAACTGCTTACTGGAAATTTACACTCTACACAGACTAGCCCATCAGAATCTATGTATCTGTATATGCTGATTGAAATTGGTAAAATATATATAAATGCAGGTGATTACAGAAACATTAAGGATGGGAAACATAATAAATGGGGTGATGAGGAAGGCCATGAAAGACGTCGAGATTAAAGGCCATGAGTACAAAACTGGTTCACGCTCTTTTCTCATGTTCATATGATCAATGGTTTACTGCAGTTGGAGGCTGGCTGGCTTCATTAGGTGTTGCCGGATACACAGCAATAGCAACAAAATATTTGAGTTACAAAATTTAGTCAGGTGCATCATCAAACGTAGGATTGGACTATTCTGACTGTTCTGTTCTTTAGTCCGAAGCAGTACCAAACCTGGGTTAGGGATTACTGCAGTACAGTCCGTAGCTTGTATAGTCCGGGACTGTTATAAGAAATAGTCCCGACTTAGACAGTCCTGGGTAACAAACGTGCCCTTAATCCACCAGTGTACAACAGTTCTGGGTTTTCTAGAAGAGCTACATTTGATTCCTTAGCATCCAACAGCTCATTGTAGTCTCTACTACAACTCACGGCGCCAATGATTGGTTGGTCGAATCTCGCAACAACGAGTATCTTAGATGCCTCGATGTAGTGGCCGGCCATAAAATTCGGTGAGCTTCTATGTTACTCCAAAACTGCCCGAAACCACCACCTCAACGATATATGGTGCTTCAACTTTGACTTAAACTTAACATCCAACTGACTATGTCAAAACAGAGCATTGTTATCGGATTGACCCACACCGCTCGCGGCATGTCCCAAACTCTACCTTTCTTCACAATTTCGGTATCTATCTCCAATCTCAACTAGGATATATAATCCCAATCATCCACCTTTATTTTGGTCTGAAACACAAAAAAAATTGTGTTGCCAAAGACTAAACCGGGGGCATCATTTTTGATTCCTTGATAGTCATACACCAATATTTTCATGAGAAACTGACAATAATAGAGGTGCACAACTAAGAGGGCGAGACTAGGAAACCTAGTTTGAATGATGACAGTAGACATGGAGGGACTTAGCTGCAAAGAGAATATAATTTATTTATTTAAAAAAAAAACACCTTACCAATCAAAATGTAATAGTCACTCAGAGAATTTGAAATGTAGTTTGGAGCTTTTATCCAACAAACTCAAAGTCGCAAATGACAAAAAGACAACGGATAAGAGCCTTGTAAAATAAGTTTCTTATTAGAAAACAAATTACTAGATAGATGACTTAGCCTCGAATGGGAAATGGGAATCAAAGTAGGCATGCCAACATTGCCAAACATAGCCTAATTTGACACCAGGGAGTCAGAAGACGACGACAAAAAAATAAATTATGACCCATTGGAACTCCTCCAAAACATACAAAAGCATACTCCCCCGATTTGTATCCTTGAGATAAGAGATTTCATATTGAAAATAAAATAAAAATCATAGTCAGTAGGAAACTTGTTATAATATCAAAGAGTAAATTGATGGAGGTTGTGAGGAACAATGGAGAACATCGATCATTAAGCTAAAATTTAGTGGTGGAGGCAGATAAAGTGGCAGAGTCGTTTACAACATGGTTAGAAGGCAAATCAGATTTAGGACTAACATCTCCAACGCCATCTTGATCAGTATACTTCTGGACTCGATTGATCAAGGATACCCACATCAATAGTATTATGATAGTGGTGTCGGTATCAGTTAGGGGTCACTTTTGGCCATTTAAATTTAAGCCTTTTTAAGCCTAGCTCGCCCATCTGACCATTTAATTAGCAAAATTAAAAGAAAACTCTATAATTGTGGAAAGAGAAAAACATATGCTAAATTGAAACTGTATCTTTATTTATTGATAGGTAGTTTTAAATACATGCATTACAATTAATTACAATCAATATTCATATAAATCATAGATTGATAGACTATCTACTTCTACTCTAATTAGGACAAGACAATGTGACGACCCGAAACAGAATCAGTATAGTAATCGGCTTAATCCACGAGTTAGCGAATAATCGCAGTTTTCCGTAAATTAATTGAATTGGCGGTTTCGATCACGACTTAATTATCGGACGAGAATTTGAGTTGAGTCTCTTCACGAGAGTTGTTGTACGCGTGATTTCGAGTTCGTGGGCGGTTCCGGATAATTATTTTGACGACGGAGGAATATGTTATGAATATTTGAAATCACGGAATTTCGTCGTGTTTATCCGTTCGTATTTGGGTTATCCGAAACGTGGATGTGATCCGTTTTGGACCATCGATCGTATCGAGCCGCGAGTATAAATATCGGAAATAGTCGAAAAATTGTCGAAAAGCACTGTTTGGAAGTTTGACCGGCGTTAACCAGTCTTGGAGCGTTGACCCGCGTTGATCGAGGAGGAAAATTGCACCGCCGTTTGACTCGCCGGCGACCTTTCATTTCCGGTCACCTCTGGCTCCGATTTGGGTATGAATCGATTCCTCTCTTGATTTGCAACTGTTTAGAACTTAGATTTGTGTAAATTGGTGTCGATTTGAGGGAGAACGAAGTGTTTGAAGTTCGTAGTTTTCCGGCCAGAATCGGCTCAGTTTGGGGGCGGCGCTCCGGTGGCTTTCCGGTGAGGTTTTTGGGTGGAATCGATTGCGTTTTGCTCTAGGATGATTTCCCCTTTGGTTTTGAGGGACGAGGTGACGTGACGGCGCCGGAATCGGCTGGGAAAGTTTTCCGGCGATTCTCGACCGTGATTTTTCGAGCTGATTTTGGGCTACTTGCCGTCCGATTTGGCCTTTGGTGTGGTTGAGAGATGTGTTGGGCTCGAGGAGGAGAAGCTACGGTGAGCTTGGCCGCCAGGAAATTCCTCCGGTTGACGGCGCGCCGGCGGCGGTCAACGGCGGAGCTCTGGCGACTCGTTGACTTTTTGAAATTTGTTGAGTTATATGTCGTTTTGCTCGTAATCGCGCCCTGATCATCGCCTTGAGATTTTCGAGTTGATTTGAAAGCCAGATTTTTAGTCGAGGGTTTATGTGAAGATTTCGGGAGTTTACGTCGATTATTTTGTATCGAGTTATATGTTTTCAGAAATGGTTGGTTTCCGAGGTGTGGTACAGTGTGATGAACTGTGATTTTGATCAGTTATATTTTGTGATTATTTAGGGGATCGAGATCGTACGTTGGGCGAGGGATCTTTCGCCGGATCTCGTGATAAGCGCGTGTGTGCGCTGTGCTCATCTGTGAATGGACCTTTTTATTTTCATTGTCGTAGCGAGTTCATGATTTCCGTATTTATTTTCGATACGATGTTGAGATTATTTATTACTTTTGGAGGTATTATTTTATATTTTATATGGTGATTGCATTACTTAGCATCGATGCATTGGCTACTCGGCTGATCACCGGTAGTCCAGATCCAGGGTTGAGAGATTCCCCTGATGTGCCCACTAGGCTTGAGAGATTCGCCTAGTTTATCACTGTCGGGCTATAGAGATTCGCCTGACCTTCGAGGTTGAGAGATTCGCCTGACACCCCCATTTATTTTTCCGAACTCGCTTTGTTTTATGATATATATAAATAGTGAAAGGCATATGATTATTTTCGTCCACTAACGATTTTATTTGCCTTTTCCCTGGGCTTTTCGGTTTCCGTGCCCAGTTTGCAGTTCGGATTCTGGTGTCTCACGTCGCGGTCAGAGGCTTAGTGTTCAAGCTACCTTTCTTTTCCAGTAGGTTTCTTGTTTTGCCTACTGTTGTATATTTTTGTATATATATACACTAGAGGCCGCTCTAATTACTCTGTCGCTATACTCTTATGTGATTTTCCCCGGATTTCTGTAAAGTACAGTTTTTGATTACTGCTTTACTTTATTGTTATGATATTGAGAAATCCGGATGGGATTGATGCCCACAGTTTGGCTTTTGTGGCATAGGATGAAGTGTGTTTTCGGGTGCAGGTTAATGGCAATTCCGCGTTAGTAACGAAACTCTGCCAAAATTTTTGTGGTTTTTGCAAGTTCTTGTTTTCAGAAGGGGTTTGATTCCGGTTTAGGAAACTAAATCGGGGTTGGATCCTTTCAGCTTGGTATCATAGCATTAGGTTTCAGGTTCTGTAGACTCTTGTAGTTGTGACGCTTAGGGTATTTGAGTATGTACAGCATGTCTGGAGTGATGATCCGACTGGCCAGCGGTACTCATCAATGCTTCGGGTGTTGTATATGTTCAAATGTCTGAAGTCTCATGATTACGTTCCATCTGCTTGTGACTAATGCTTGTCTTGAATCAGTAGGATGCCTCCTCAACGTGGTCCCCGTGTTAATCGGGATGTGGATCCTGATGAGGATCGCCAGACGCATGACTTGCTGATGCGAGTGTTGCGTTTGGAGGAGCGTTTTGACCATGTGGTCAAAGCTCGTACTACTGGTGCGACTATCTTTTCGGGTTCAGCTGATCCAGAGATTTGTGAAGTATGGTTGGTTTAGGTTGAACGCGTTTGTGAGCGTCTGCGTTTCACCCCTGAGCAGATGACAGTGGCAGCAGTTGGTTTACTTGAGTCAGATGCATACTTCTGGTGGGTTAGCACCGATAGAGTTCTGGTTAATACTCCTTGGACTTTGTTTCGAGATTTGTTTATGCAGAGATACTTCAACCAGGCTACACAGCAGTGGAAGTATGAGGAGTTCACTAATTTGAGACAGGGCAGTTTGTCTGTGCTTGAGTACCGGGACAGATTTACCCGCTTATCTCGGTTGCTAGTGACATGGTGGCTACTGAGGAAGGTAAGTACCGTAGATTTGAGCTGGGTTTGAACTTGAACATCAAGGGGACTCTGACTACGATGCCTCGGAACAACTTTGATGAGTTTGTGAGTGCAGCACTTTGAGGCGAGGATATCGAGAAGGAAAGGCAGATGAGATACCAGTCTCGACGATTTGAGGAGGGTGGACCAAGTCAGGGACCTTCCAAGAGGCTGAGTTCTGATACTTCCGGATGGGCATCATCCTCGGGCAGTGGACCATATAGACCACCAGGTGGTTCAGCGAGACAGAGGCAGAGATGGAGAAGGGATCGACCGCAGAGGCCACAGTCTAGTGGGGTTTCTAGTGGATCCAGTTATCCTCGGCGTACCGGTGGCACTTTTGCCGTACTGAGGGAGTACCCATTGTGTTGTCTCTGCAGCAGGCATCATCTTAGTCCGTGTCAGCGAGGCCCTGTCGTTTGTTATCGTTGTGGCCAGGAGGGTCACTATGCGAGAGAATGTTTCCAACTTGCTAGTGCTGGTGGAGAGGCAGCCCAGAGTTCCGGAGGAGAGTGAGGTACCACTTCTAGGGCTCGACCAGTACAATCTTCTGGCCAGGGTAGACAGCAGGGTCACCCTCAGCGTGGACGACCAGCCGAGCAGGCCAGGGTTCATGCCATGACGTTGCGCGAGGGCATAGCTTCACCGGAGGTTGTTATCGGTACGTTGCATGTTTTTGGCTATCTAGTACTTACTTTGCTAGATCCAGGTGTTACACATTCATTCATGTAGATTATCATCTTTAGCTACTATGCCTACGTCTCCACTTCCGGGGTTGTGGAGAGTGTTGTATCCGTCCAGTGAGGTTGTGAGTATTGGCTAGGTGTATAGGGATTGCGAGATTTTTATTGGAGGTCATGGTTTAGCCCCAGATTTGTTATTGCTGGATATAGTCGATTTTGATGTGATTTTGGGTATGGACTTCTTGGAGACACATTGGGCTATGTTCGATTGTCACAAGAAGGAGGTTGTGTTTCGACGACTAGGTTTCCCCAAGATACTGTTTCGCGGTGAAAAGAATATTTCATTGCCATGTGTGATTTCAGCGATGAAGGCCGATCAGATGATGAAGAAGGGTTGTGTTACTTACTTAGCTCATGTTGTGGATACTACGGCTACAGTATTAGACATTGGTGATATTGAGGTTGTTTCCGAGATTTCAGATGTGTTTTCGGAGGAGTTACCGGGTATTCCTCCAGTTCGGGAGATTGATTTCACCATTGAGCTATTACCGGGCACTGGACCCATATCACATGCACCTTATCGTATGGCGCTAGCGAAGTTGAAGGAACTACAGATTCAACTTCAAGAGTTGCTGGAGAAGGGTTTCATACGACCCAGTGTATCGCCGTGGGGTGCTCCTGTATTGTTCGTGCGGAAGAAGGATGGTTCCATGCGGTTGTGCATTGATTACTGGAAGCTAAATCAGGTCACTGTGAAGAACAAGTATCTGTTGCCACGGATTGACGACTTGTTTGATCAGCTCAAGGGAGCTTCAGCCTTTTCGAAGATTGATCTCAGGTCCGAATATCATCAGTTGAGGATCAGAGAGTCAGATGGGTCCAGGACAGTTTTCAGATCACGGTACGGGCATTACAAGTTCTTGGTTATGCCGTTTGGGTTAACCAATGCCCCCGCAGCTTTTATGGACTTGATGAACCGGGTGTTCAGACGGTTTCTGGACAAGTTTGTGATCGTGTTCATCGACAACATCCTGATTTATTTCAGGAGTGTGGGCCAGCACAAGAAGCATTTGCGAGCAGTTTTGCGGACTTTGCGAGATAATCAGTTGTTTGCGAAGTTTAATAAGTGTGAGTTTTGGTTGAACAGCGTGAAGTTTTTGGGTCACGTGATATCAGCTGAGGGAGTCAGCGTAGATCCTGACAAGATCGAAGCCGTGTTGAATTGGAGTAGACCTACCATCGTACCAGAGATCAGGAGTTTCTTAGGTTTGGCAGGTTACTATCGGCGCTTTGTGCAGGATTTTTCACGGATTGCCACGCCACTTACCAAGTTGACGAAGAAAGGCGTCAAGTTTGAGTGGTCAGATGCATGTGAGGAGAGTTACTTGCTCCTGAGGGAAAAGTTGACTACTGCACCGGTTCTGACTTTACCTGACGACAGTGGTGAGTTCGTGGTTTACAACGATGCATCAAAGTTGGGACTTGGTTGTGTTCTGATGCAGCATGGCAGAGTGGTAGCCTACGGTTCCAGGCAGCTGAAACCACATGAAGTCAACTATCCTACCCATGATTTGGGGTTGGCTGCTATTGTATTAGCGTTGAAGAGTTGGAGACACTACTTGTACGGAGCTCAGTGCAAGATATACACCGATCACAAGAGTCTCACTTATTTGCGCACGCAGCCAGACTTGAACATGAGGCAGCGCAGATGGATGGAGTTGATCAACGACTATGATTGCACTTTCGAGTACCATCCAGGGAAGGCTAATGTCGTTTCTGATCCACTCAGTTGGAAATCCGGAGCCTCGTTGTTTCATGTGTGTGTGGCTAGAGTTTCCATGTTAGCTGAGCTACGGGCTACGAGAGCTGACTTCGAGTGGGATGAAGATGGAGCTTTGTTGGCTAACTTCCAGGTTCGACCGGTGTTGGTTGATCAGGTTCGGGAAGCTCAGGATGCGGATTCCTACCTGTTGGGCAAGAAGACCATGATTCGGAATGGTGTGCCAATAGAGTTTCGGTTGAGTGATGATGGTACGTTGTTATTCAGAGGCAGATTATGTGTACCCAAGGACGAGAGTTTGAAGAAAGAGATTTTAGACGAAGCTCATTATTCTGCGTATGCGATGCATCCCGACAGTACGAAGATGTTTCGTACACTCCGAGTTTACTACTGGTGGCGCAATATGAAGCGGGAGATTGCCGCATATGTGAGCAGATGTCTGATCTGTCAGCAGGTTAAAGCGAAGAGGCAGAAGCCTGCGGGAAAGTTGCAGCCCCTAGAGATTCCGGTTTGGAAGTGGGAGCACATTACCATTGATTTCGTGTATCAGTTACCACGTACATCGGTTGGTAATACTGGTATTTGGGTTATTGTAGATCGATTGACGAAATCCGCTCATTTTCTGGCACTTCCGGGGAAGATTTCAGTGAGCAGATTGGCAAAGCTGTATTTGGCAGAGATCGTTCGTCTGCACGGTGTGCCTGTATCTATTGTTTCTAACTGAGACAGTCAGTTTACTTCAGAGTTCTGGCAGGTATTGCAGCGAGCCATGGGTACTAGATTGCATTTCAGTACAGCTTTTCATTCTTAGACTGATAGGCAGTCTGAGCGGCGTTAACCAGACTTGGAGCGTTGACCCGCGTTGACCGAGGAGGAAAATTGCACCGCCGTTTGACTCGCCGGTGACCTTTCATTTCCGGCCACCTCCGGCTCCGATTTGGGTATGAATCGATTCCTCTCTTGATTTGCAACTGTTTAGAACTTGGATTTGTGTAAATTGGTGTCGATTTGAGGGAGAACGGAGTGTTTGAAGTTCGTAGTTTTCCGGCCGGAATCGGCTCCGTTTGGGGGCGGCGCTCCGGTGGCTTTCCGGTGAGGTTTTTGGATGGAATCGATTGGGTTTTTCTCTAGGATGATTTCCCCTTTGGTTTTGAGGGACGAGGTGACGTGACGGCGCTGGAATCGGCTGGGAAAGTTTTCCGGCGATTCTCGGCCGTGATTTTTCGAGCTGATTTTGGGCTACTTGCTGTCCGATTTGGCCTTTGGTGTAGTTAAGAGATGTGTTGGGCTCGAGGAGCAGAAGCTACGGTGGGCTTGGCCGTCTGGAAATTCCTCCGGTTGACGGCACGCCGCCGGCGGCGGCGATGATCAACGGCGAAGCTCCGGCGACCTGTTGACTATTTGAAATTTGTTGAGTTATATGTCATTTTGCTCGTAATCGCGCCCCGATCGTCGCCTTGAGGTTTTCGAGTTGATTTGAAAGCCGGATTTTTAGTCGAGAGTTTATGTGGAGATTTCGGGAGTTTACGTCGATTATTTTGTATCGAGTTATATGTTTCCGGAAATAGTTGGTTTCCGAGGTGTGGTACAGTGTGATGAACTGTGATTTTGATCAGTTATATTTTGTGATTATTCAGGGGATCGAGATCGTACGTTGGGCGATGGATCTTCCGCCGGATCTCGTGATAAGCGCGTGTGCGCACTGTGCTCATCTGTGAGTGGACCTTTTTATTTTCACTGTCGTAGCGAGTTCATGATTTCCGTATTTATTTTCGATATGATGTTGAGATTATTTATTGCTTTTGGAGGTATTATTTTATATTTTATATGGTGGTTGCATTACTTAGCATCGATGCATTGGCTACTCGGCTGATCACCGGTAGTCCAGATCCAAGGTTGAGAGATTCCCCTGATGTGCCCACTAGGCTTTAGAGATTCGCCTAGTCTATCACCGTCGGGTTATAGAGATTCGCCTGACCGTCGGGGTTGAGAGATTCGCCTGACACCTCCATTTATTTTTCCGAACTCGCTTTGTTTTATGATATATATAAATAGTGAAAGGCATATGATTATTTTCGTCCACTCACTCTAACGATTTTATTTGCCTTTCCCCTGGGCTTTTTGGTTTCCGTGCCCAATTTGTAGTTCGGATTCTGGTGTCTCACGTCGCGGTCGAAGGGTTAGTGTTCGAGCTACCTTTCTTTTCCAGTAGGTTTCTTGTTTTGCCTACTGTTGTATATTTTTGTATATATATACACTAGAGGTCGCTCTAATTACTCTGTCGCTATACTCTTATGTGATTTTCCCCGGATTTCTATAAAGTGCAGTTTTTGATTACTGCTTTACTTTATTGTTATGATATTGAGAAATCTGGATGGGATTGATACCCACGGTTTGGCTTTTATGGCATAGGATGAAGTGTGTTTTAGGGTGCAAGTTAATGGCAATTCCGCGTTAGTAACGAAACTCTGCCAAATTTTTTGTGGTTTTTGCAAGTTCGTGTTTTCAGAAGGGGTTTGATTCCGGTTTAGGAAACTAAATCGAGGTTGGGTCCTTTCAAACACACACCCGAATACCAGGAATATACTTTCTTTGAACATTACTCCTTGTGTCGAGCTCTTAGTGTATGATACATGACATGTTGCCTCACTAAAAAATTTCTATGCAAACAAAAACCTCATGGTAAAACAATAGCTTGGTCGAAGGGAAAAAGAATACAACATATCAAATACATAAGGTACTACGTGAGATGTAGACTTCCCCTGATTGGCAACTCTATCTCTGAGTTCAGATAAACGTCGCATATCAATGTGTTTCACATATTTTACAAATGTAAATTTAGGAAGTGACTTGATGGCAAGTCTGCAGCGTTATCCACTGAACCAATCTGGTTCACATGGATATTCAATAAGTGTTGTTGTTACTGATTGAAGAAGTACTTCAACGAAATGTGTTGAGTATGATCACCCTTAATGTAACTCAACTTCATTTGTTCAATGCAAACCGCGTTATCTTTAAAGATGCCAATTGGTATTGTTGTAGTAAACGACAATCCACCAGACCCTCGAATATGGTGTTATTACTGACATAAATCAAACACACTCTTTAAACGCTTCATGCAAAGCTATAATCTCATAATGATTCGAGGAAGTAGCAACAAGGGTTTGCTTTGTAGATTTTTAAGAAATCGTCGTGTTACCCATGGTGAATATATAACCAGTTTAAAAACATCTTCTATGTGGGTCAGAGATATACCCAGCATCACCAAATCCAACCAACACATCACACGATGTCTCGAAGTAAGGGATTACACTGAAAGATGGTTCAGTGCTTGCAGTCGGAGCATCCTTCGATGGGTCGAAGGTATCATAAGACTCTCTGATCCTTCCAAGGTATTGTCTTCGATGAGTCGAGAGAATAGCTCGATGGGTCAATGAACCCAGTTTGATTTGTCTAGGGACTAACCTTCGACGGGTCGAGAGAATGACTAGACGGGTCGAAAAATTTCAAAATCAAAGAGCTACGTTTCAACCATTCAATTTACCGAAATTTTATGTTTCTATCTTGTTTCTTTGTAGGGAAAGAACAACTGTACCCAAATCAATGGATCCCTTCAAGTACCTGAAGATATGTTTTAATCCATTCTAATGACTTTGTGTAGGCACAAACTAAAAGGCAATATCTGGACATGTACACCGAGCTAAATACAACAAAACTTCAATAACACTTAAGATATGGAATCTCAGCTTCCAAAAGTTCATCATCATCATTTAGATGAAACATATCCTTTTGGGTTCCAGACTGTAAAAAACCATTGGTGTGCTAAGAGGGTGTGCTTTGTCCATGTCAAATTGCCTGATTTGGATATAAGTAGAATGGTGAATAAGAATTCCACCACCTTAACATTCTATCTCTAAATCAAGACAAAATCGAGTCCTACCAAAATCTGTCATCGCAAACAAATTGTTCATTTAATGGACGCGCATGAACATAGCTTATCATTCTTGTATCCCTTCCCAATCAAGTAGCCACTTAGAATAGCCAACGTCTCAATTTGATTACAGGAGCACTTTGTGGTTTAGAGTCACTTGAATTAAGTATAACTATGTCATTTGGCACTCATATATATCTCTAAATTAAGATCCTCATAGAGATATATTGTAACCACATTTATTAGCTACATACTTAGTCTTTTGGACGCTACTAAACTAATCAAGTAGCGGAAAGTAATGATGTCTATTAGCTATGTTCAAGTAGCTCTAACATAGCTTGGCTATAATTACCAACCTTTGGATAATCCAATAACTAGATGGTGTCCCATTTCTCTGTCAATTCTGGAAGTAGTGCATCATGCACATTGTCAAAGCAATGCTTCAAAACGTACCATAAATCCTTGGGATCGTCCTTTTGTAAATTTCTTCTTCAGAATATGATGGATATGCCGCCTCAAAAACATGAGGGCTTGAGCTCTGCGGGCTGCAGATGGTGGTTCAATTACCACGTTCTCACCGGGATCTGCAATAGGCAGGATCATTGTATCGGTGAGGTCTTTTTCGATGAAGGAATTTTTAACATCGGAGACCCAACGATGATACTCTTTTTCATCGGCATTAAGGATGTCGAATTCAGGCCGAACCGGCTCAGTTGAAGTCATTTACAAGAGAGACAAAAGTGATGTAATAGAGTAACGATTGAAAAATCACAATCACTAATATCAAGTTTAGAGAATAAAAACCAAGATGTATGGTCACAAAAATTGATGCTCGATAAATGGTGGCTACGACACCCAAAAATCGTGACTGTCAAAATCCGTCACAAATATCGATTTCCCTCTTTTTTCTTCAATGTACCGTGACTCCCCCGAACTATCACTAATATCAAACTTTTGATAACTTGTATTAATCCATAGGAACTAGGGCATATAATTGAAATAAAAATCATGACAATAATCAACTTAAATCTAGTCCTAGATCTAGGGTGTTACGGTAATTAAGTTTTGCAACCTAATTTCTAACTCCAAGAAGGTTAGAAAATTTACGTCGAAGGTGTTATGCTCGATATGACTACAACTATAGTTTGTTGAAAGTTGGAGAGGATGCTTGTCGCATAGGAATAACAAACTTCACGGACCGATGAACGTACGATGGTGACGCAGGAGGCCAATGTTGATCGGTGGTGATTGTGAAGTATGGTGTTTTTAGGTTTTAGGGTTGGAGTGATGTCTATCAATTTAAGAGCTGTTATAACGTGTTGAAGGAGAAAAGTATATGCAATAACTGTAGACTGAATCTTTATTCATTAATAGATGACATTAAATACATGCATTACAATCAATTACAATCAATATTCCTATAAAAATATATATTCGAGATACCAAGAATATACTTTTCGTGAACAATAACAAAGTAGAAAAAGCAAAAAGCAAAATGTTAGATTGTGTGGTTATGGAAATGTAGTTGTCGTCATGTCATTGATCTCTTATTCTAGTCTCATCTCTTCTTATTATGCCTACCCAATTCCAAATAAGAATAACAAGCCAAGACTCAAAATCTTATTTTCTTTTTGATGTAGTGATAATTGAGAATTGTAGTTAGTGTATTCTCTAAAAACCAAACCGAGAGGTCTGGTCTCATAATTGATACATTTTAAGGGATGGAATATGATAAACACATCTAACAACTGCAATTGAAAATAATTAACCTAACTCTACCATAATTTTTTTGTCTTTGAATCACAATAATTGGATGTGATCATTTCATTATATCCCTTAGGAGATTAGACTTGACCAAACCAAACCGAAAAACTAAATTATGAAAAAAAGGACATTATTTTAGATATTTTGTAATATTATATAAATACATGCAAAATTAAGGGTGGGACATTGGAACCAAAAACCCAAAAAAAAAATCGATCCAAACCGAGCCGTGACCGAAAAAAATCATACCCAATAAAAACTAAACCGAAATATTTGGTTCGGTTATGGTTTTTAATTTATAAAAACCGAACCGAACCAAAAAACCGAAGTATGTATAAAAATATATCATTTTGAAAATTTTGTAATATATTATATAAATATATGCAAAACAAAAACCTTAAACTTCTAAAATCCTAATTTTTTTATACACAATTCTTCTCAATTTCTCTCATAGAATCTAATTAAAATGTTAGACAACTCAAAAAAAGAATTTTTATAAACAATATTTTAGTTATTTATTCAAAAGTTATTTTTTATGCATTATGTAAAAAACCAAAAGAAACCGAAAAAATCCGAAAAAAAACTAAACCAAACCAAACCGAATAATCATGGTTTTTCTTTTAAAAACTGAAAAACCGAACCAAACCGAAAAAAATATTTTGGTTTAGTTATGATTTTTAGCAAAAACCAAACCAAACCAAACCGCCCGAATCCCACCCCTATGCAAAATACAACCCCAAACTCCTAATTTCTTTGCATATTCTATGGCAAATTCTCTCATTGAAACGAATAAAAATGTTGGACGACTCAAAAACTTGTCTTTTTTAGACTACTTTATAGTTATTTTTTGAAAATATTGTTATTTTACATTATGTAAAAAACAAAACAAAAAACTTATAAAAAAAAAACAAACCAAACCAATCACAATTTTTCTTTCAAAACGTAAAAAACCGAACCGATCCAAACATAAAATATTACAATTCTGATTTGGTTTTGGCAAAAAACCAAACCTTTTAGACCGAATCCCCCTACTAGAATTGATACAATCGCAAAAGTGAAACAAATTGACTCAACACACAAAGAAACAAGTTGCAAACCTGTATAACAATACATATCTACCAGGAGAAAACCATTGAATTAAATCATACATAGAATTTACATGGTAGAATACACCTGTTCACAAACAAACCAAACAAACTTCTACGTATATATTAATAAAAATTATTGTCCAAAATTCTATCACAAGCGAGGCGTATATGCGGAAGACAACCCTTTCCCTCCAATATCCCAATACAATGCGTTTTGCTCATATCTTACGTTTGGGCGTGAATGGTACAACGGCTAGACATACTTAAAACTGGTTGAATTTAATGCAAAAGAATGAAAAAAAAAACAATTTCTGGAAGAATATGTGGAAAGAAATATGAACTATAGTTATTTAAGATACAGATAACGATTAACATCCAGCAGCTTTCAAGAATTTGTCGTAAGGACTTGAAGGTGGTAATTTAAAGGAATGCTGTCCATACTCACGTGAACATAAGAGGAGTTGGGTTTTCACTTGCGTCTGCTCCTTGGTTTTCAACATTAGATCCCCTTTAAAAGATTCCAGTGCCTGAAAAAAAATTTAATTTAAAGGATGGAAAATCTGGATGCATATAATGATAACACGATCACAAACTCTTTCATACTCAAGAAGATCTCTAGTCAATTACATGTATTGGCACTTAGACATCTGTTTTTATTGATCAGTATATCATGGAATCCAATCTCAGCACATATATTGAGTGCCATCGTGGTATCCCATCATTCATGCCTTGCAATAGTTTAGAATCAGTTCCTTCACGTTTCACAACTAAGGCACAAGATACCACGCCATTTAGATGATGGGTACACAAATACAGAACTACGTATGGAAGGGGGTAACTAATCTGATATATTGAAATTGAACAGCACTTACACATCAAATCTAGGGTGCTGAAATCAAAACTTTCAAAAGAATAAGAAAATGTAACTTTGGGAATGGTCTAAGTGCAAGTATCATAGTTGTCAATGTTGTTCTGGTTAAGTCTGCCTTAACCTTCATAAGAATAATGAAATATTTACTCTTAGATTTTTTAATAAAAGGAAATTCGAGCTTTAGACCTGATATAGACGAAGCAGGTAAAACACTGACTGACAAATGAACTCTGTAATTCTCAAGTTACTAACCATGGGTGAGGAGGCATAGGATTTGTTTTCAATTTCACTAGATAGCACCATCGCCTTGGTTTCCCCTTGATGCTTGAAACTATGCAGAACTGCCATCTTTTTCTGTTTGCCTGTTACAAGGGCTTCACATTGGCTCTTCATTTGATCATAAGGCACAGGTGTTGTGGAAACTGGGACACTTGCAACTTGTTGGGCTGTTTCCAGAACCTGGTGGTAGCACAAGCCCAATATGTTATATCCAAGAAAATGTGAAGCTTGAACATAAATTTTGCTACTAAAAGATGGCTGCCCCTAAACCTGACTACCGAATACCAGCAAGCATGGTCTATACATATGTAAGAAGTTAAAGATAGTATGAAGGAGCTCGTCTTACTGAATCCAGGAGCTGATTGACATTTAGAATGTCAAGTGGATTGATGGAGAGTGATGTTTTGCGGTCTGACTGATTCCCACTAGGTTCAGGAAAGACTTCTTCGTCTGGCAAGGAACCTGGAGGCGTCACCTGAAAGAAATAAACCTGTTAAGTAACGTAGTTTTTTTTTTGCTAATGTTAAGTAACGTAGTTGAGAGCCATGAAATTGATACAATCTAGCCATGAAATCTATAAGATCGAGAAATATAACCTCATCAAAGTCATCAAAATCTATCTTGGCAAGAGGAGAACATGGTCGTGGGGTCTCCATGAATAGTGGAGCTCCTAATGGATATGCATCATCTGGTGAAAAACCCTGTAAGAGTTGCTTCTTGATGCTAGACAATTCATCCTGCAGAAAAGAGAACAGAAAAAAGGTTGAATTACGATTAGAAAAGTTAGGGAACATATGCATGTGTGGATAAGCATTATATGTTGATATCTTATGTATGAATTATAAGAACACTCCGGCAGAAGTTTTACTTCAGAAACATTAATCATAAGCCAAGGTAAAATTTCAATTGTATCAAGCCTGATTTCCCCTAATCCATGATGTTTCACCATACTTTCCTCCCAAAAATATCAAGCAGTTTTAAGCTAGGGTCACTAAGTATCATGTGTATGTGGCCACCTTTCCAGCTAATGTATCTTGGTCATAATACAGGCCAACTGAAGTTCACAATTCTGTCTCTTTAAGACAAAAACAAAAAAGATTTTCTCAGTTTAATTCACCTAATTTGATGCAACTATGAGCTAATTGCCACTCTCTTTCCAATAAATAAATTAAAAAAATCATTAGCAGAATAGGAATCAACGGGGATTACGTTGAGATTTTCCTTCTCCTTCCTTTGTTTCGAAAACTATGAAATATGAAGAACATGATTACTACTATGTGGATGATGAAGTAGTTTGAAGATCAACACTATAACCATGTCCTTATAAACGCATATTCAAGGTGCCAATTTCGACATGGGATAAGAAAACCCATAACACAAACAAAACTAACAGCCTCCATCTGTTAAGTAGAAAATATGAGGTATCCCTGAAATCAATAGAAGTCAAAATGAACAAAAGGCAACTCTATCCCATTCCTGGTCTACCAAAACCCCTCAATGATGCACATATTTATTTCTGTTCAGATATCCAGCACACTGGTTACCAATACGTGGCCCAGTTAAATTTTTCCTTCTAACATGATATAACAATTAAAAGTCATGTTATTCTCCCAGTAAACAAATAGCAACTTGGAATCTTCCAGTAATAGAGAATCCACATATGGCAGTGTATGTCAAATGAATGATAGTTTAACTAGTCATTTGCTTAAAAAGATTATATGAGAATACAGTAATTATCACCTGTGATAATATGGCAAATTTAGTCATAAAATGGGAAATCACTGTTTCTTTCAATAGCTGGTCATCTAGTTCAATTGTTGAAAGAGACTTCAATGCAGCAACTTCATCAGACTTCTCCATATCAGAGTCAATTGCAACTGTCTGCAGTTGAATATCGTCAACCAACTGGAGACAAGGATCAACCTGTAAATTGACAAAAAAAAAACTGACAAAAAGTAAATCTCTGAAAGAACACAGTTATTCAAAAAAAATATTTTATAAGCAATGGAATGGTATTAATCTGAAGGGTAGTACGTAGAGACTAACCATTCTATCTGTCAGTGATGCTTTAACAAAGGGAACTAGATCTGGGAAGTTCCCCGCCCGGGCTGAAAACATAAGCATGTATGACGCCAAGGTATAAAGAGACCTTCTACGAGATGATTGCAAACCTCCTTCATTAAAAATTGAAAAATTCACATTTTACGCCCATATATATATAATATTGCAGCTTACATGTGAAGGTTAAGTATTGAAAAAGATGACACTCATCATGCCCTGATTGCTTAACATTTTAGGAAAATCAAAGAGTAATCAAGTTTTCCATTTCTAAAAGCCAAGGCTTTTCACTGTTATAATATATCAAATGTATGCAAGGGAAAAAGTTGGACAAATTTTATGTGATCTCATATTCTTTTAGTTATGACTAGGGAACTTATAAAAATAGCCAAGCCGGCAAGAAACTGAGTCACATTATTGCTACCCAGGCATTTAGCCCACACTTAGTAATAAAATGAGATGGCACAAGGCAACCAATCATAATTGATCTAGCCCTCAAACTACTCTTTTATGTAAAAGAAGAAGAATTGAAACAGGGGTCCAGATTACTATGAAAATAATCAGATTAGTCTGGACCAGGAATTATATGTATGTACTTTGCGTATGTATATCCGTTTATTTACAAATACTAAGCCCCGCCCACACTTACAGCATTACCATCATGATGCATTTTCTGCACCGAAAAGGTAGTAAACCAGTAAAACTGGCATTCGATAATTTATACAACCTACCATCAATATCCAAGGAAATAGTCCTGATTGAAAAGGCCAGCTGGAAGCATCTTACTAAAGCCATATGACTAGAAGCCTGCAGAGACACAAGAAAGGAAGAAAAGAAAAAAGATTAATATCACCCACAGTTGAGAAATGCCATTGACAGAACAAATAACTTTTACACTTAATCAAGCCATCTAATTAAGATAAATGTTGATGTCACTCTCTCCTAGTCCCAGTAATACCCATTCTACTCCTCCACTCCAAGATTCTACACAATGAACTTTCTAAATTCTAATCCTAGAGTTACTAAATCTGCATCTTGAAACATAGTAATACCAACTGGCATCAAATTCTCTTCACTAAACAGATACAATGTGTTGTTTTGGTTGTAATCATTGACTGGCTGCTGTAGTAATACCCGTTTAATAGACCCGTCCCCTTATAGGTTGAGTTTTGTGTATCTTGGGATGTCAACTTCAGTTTTGGCAATGCTCCAACTTCCTAAGAGTCAAGAATATCTGTTTAAACCTCATGAAGCCATTTGACGCCATATGTTTTTCCAGGGCTTTTCCCTTTAAAAAGTGATTGTAAAGGTATGCAAAAAACAAAGATGATGTCAAGAAGTTAACTTTCCAAAGAAAGAATAGATAAGCCGTGTTCTTTCTCCAGAGTACAGCAGATGGAACAGAAGTGCAATGGAGCTATGCTCATGCCAGGTTGTTCGAAATTACATCTTTCTTTAAAGGTACTTCATGAAGATAGTATACACAAGTGTCGGTTTAAATTTTGCTTGAATCCCTCACTACCTACCTCTTTATGTGATTTCAGTCATACCCAGAAACTTTAATTACAGAAACAAATTAACCCAGATTTTTAATTTTTATTTCACTGTTCATTTGTGAGTATAAACAGATAAAGGGTATATACAAAAAATGAATAAGAAAACCAATCCCTACGGCAAATTCCAAAAGGAAAGAAATCAAGTCGAGTAGGAAAAAGATTACTCAGCAAACCCCAAAAGCATACCAAAATAATGCATCAGCTGGAGGTGCCCAGTAATACAAAAGAACGGAATCAACAGCTAACAGCTTTATCATAAAAGAAAGGACTCAACTCCTAAAACACCCATAGGAGATAACTATAAAGCATCCATAATCGCACTAGGCTCTATTTAACATGTGTGAGTCAGTGTGACATTCGACAAAAATGGCAAGCCAAACCAAGACTGTTAATTTTGAAAGAAACTTTAATAGAGCCCTCCGGTCAAACTTAAGAAGACTCATCTTAAGAAGCTTGAATAAGTAGATTCTAAAGTCATGGGGACTCTCCAGAAGCTTGAATTCAACACTGCAGCAGTTGACACAATGGCACTACTATGATGCTTCTTACCACCAGATGCCAATAAATATGGACTCTAATTGTACATTCCAATGAGCTCATAAAAATGGAATTGTACATTCCAAATGTACATTCCAATGAGCTAATAAAAACCATCACCAGGTAATCAAATTGAAGACGACCACATCCATTTCTTATTGATGGGGCTACTACTACCCTACTGTCTTAATACACCCTATTCTGGACTAGTAATTTATTAATTAGGAAAATATGTAAGAATATGAGATGTGCAGCAATGAAAAGATAAGAAATGTGTTGAAAACTGTGAAAGTAAACCAACAAGCATCATACTGCTGCATCAAGTTCTAACCTTTGATCGGGTAAATAGCAAAGCCACATTATATGTATGCGCCATCGCCTCAAAATTTGTAGGGGTATTCTCTGCAGATGTTGCCTGGACCCATATTGATGAAAGCAAAAGACTCACTTGGTGACTGCTCAATCGAAGGGAAGGTAGTTCCTGTAAGTTTTCAGATAAGAATTTTTATCAGATTTCAAATGAGTCCTCTCAACAAATAGACAAACTCCTTAAACTACTGCAACTGAACGATGAGTTTAAAATCTCATACTGTGTCTCCACACATCAGAGCTCTCTTGAAGCTGTAAGATTTACCAGACCAGTTTTCACACACATTTATTTGACTTTCCTGTTCCCTCAGTTCTCCATTTGCAAGTGCTCCTGAGTCTTTCCCTTTATCCTCAGTGGAGAAACGCCCGTCCTTTGCAAAGTCCAACCTATTGACAGATGAAAATCCAGAAACAGCTTGCAAACAGCTTGTTTTCTGCTCTAGCCAAGGAACAATTAGAGATGGCACAAGCACAACAGAGAAAATGCCGTGTGCTCCTACTCGTGTTTCATGGTCTATGTGGGTCATCGCAAGGAGTAATTGGTGAAACAGAGCATCAGGAAATACCTGAAGCAGTTACAAGTATAGTGAAAGTCAAATGGCTAGACAAATATGAACATTAAGTAATATAGTGAAATCTGAAAAGGACCTTGCCTTTTTGTGATAAGATACATTTGGAACAGATGAGACCATCTTTGCAGTTAGATAAACAGCAGAGATTGTTGCCCTAGCTACAACGGCACTTGTTGGGATATTCTCCAGCACCACAGCCATCATATCAAGTATGGGTCCCACATCTCCAACCTATTAATCAGAAACAATATTACTAGCCGAAAGCCTGAAACAGTAATCCATTGATAACAACAAACTAATTAATTAATTAATTAATTATCAAAGAAATAAAAATGTATATAGATAACCCACACACATGTTTTTGTCCTACTCAACTCAGGTTGATTTTCAAGTTAATTCTCTGTTTCATAATCTGGCCATTCTGCGAAATTGAGGAATTAATTTTTCTTTTAGTTTTTTTACATAAGGCATTTAGTGAACTCTATGTTTTCATCCCAGTTACCGATAAACTACCCTTAGAATAGAAAGGAGATTGGCAGGATCAGTATGTTGCAAGTAAGAGTGACTGTGATTATCATCACAAAGCAAGGATGTACAACAGAAGAGCCAAATATCAAAAATCAAAAATAGAGCAAAATATGAGAAGTGTATATGATTATAAATGCAGAGTGAATAAACTATATATGTGAACAGTGAAGAATTATTTGAAGTTTTCCTTTGTTCACAAGTTAATAGGATTCACTAACCAGAATTCAGTATGTGGTGAGATTTATGAAGGAAATTAGAAAGACTTCGAAAGATCAAACATGAAGAAATTACAAAAACAAGATCTGTACTCATAAACTTATACACACTAACATGCACATCAATTCCTACTAATGTTTACAACAAAAGTTATGATCCAACACAGTTAAATAAACTGTGAACAATACCATTTAGCACTCTTTTGAACATCTAAAACCACTGGTCCTGAGATAGTGGGATTACTGTCAGAATTCTTGTCAGCTTGACGAGAAATTGAAATCGTACATGTTTACCACAAGATCCCTCATCTCTCGATTTCCCTTTCCTTTTATTTGTGAAACAAGCAATGTTAGAAAAAGATTATATCTTCACTTCATATCAAACCACCCAAGCAAAAAAGAGGGTAAGTTAGACTAAGAATAATAAATACTTTCAAATATGCCGTACAGCTTAATCTAGGATTTCATAGAGATGAGTATTCTCTATCAAAGGTTTGCGTATTGCACAACATCGCGATAAGTGCATATCATACAAGACTTTTGAAAAAGTTCTGAAAGATTCGCTTCTATATTATGCTTTATGACAAATATACATACCTTAGTTGATAGTTGTGAGATGCACCTCTCTAGTGCTGACTGAAGATCTTGGCTCCACTGATCTGTACTACTAGGATTGGACATTTCAGGTTGATTTTGCAGGCATTTTCGTAGATGCTTTATTAGGTCAGATATTGCACCAATAATTGCAACTGACGCCTGTTCCTTTGCACTTTGTGCTATTTGTGTGATGACATTTATGATGTCAGCTTGCAACTGAGGCTGTCTGCCAACATTCTTATGATCCAAGTGCTTGACCAATATGGATAACAACAGATGGGAGTTACCTCCTGGTGTTCAAATAATAAACATAAATCAATCGAACCCGTGTAAATTATGAAGAGAAAACAGAAAACAAGTACAAACCTGATTCCAGTAAAAGTGACTGCATATACAGCAATATATTATAGGCAAGTGGTTTTTCCGGGGACCAATGGTTCGCCGCATCAAAGTTTTGAAAAAAGGGTTCAAGCACTCGTCGCACTGTTGTGGCTTCCTTTGCCAATCTGGCTATGTTACGTAAGCAAACCTTTGACCAGTACGAGGGACTCTTGTCTGTATCACTGAAAATAGCATGTGATAAATTAAATTTATTAAAACATGAATCATTCCTATCAACCCACGAAAGAGAGTACAATGAGAAGACGAAAACTAACATTTGCGGATCCAAATCGGGGTTCGTCAGGGTTGGGAATGAAGGGACCTTTCGACTAACACCTGGAAAAGACGAGTCATGAGCTTCTGCTTTTAGCACTCCTTGGTTCTGAGATTCGGAATATTGTCCTTCTTTCACACTCCCAGGTTTAGTACAGATATCCGTGTAGTTTTCCATAGTCACTGATATGATCTATTCCAGAACAGGAAACATAAGTCAAATTATAGATAGATATATATAATTAGAGAAGCTATTTTTTAAATCGTTTCTCAAGATGACCATTATTCTAATAATTTTTTACATGCCCCATTCAAACTCTTCCATACAATATTAGTTATTTACATATTGTAAGTTCATGACCGAAACCAATGATACATTAAACCACTCTTTAGTCATATGACTGCATAAAAAATAAGAATAAGCCATAATATTGTTATCTTATTCCAAAAACAATCCATTTGGTTGATATAGTTGAATCAGGATAGCGAATTTGGTTGATTTTACATACACGTGATCTTTAGAAAATACATGGTTCTGAATATAATGCTACATTTAAACACTGTATGCACATAAGAAAGCCAGACAAATGTCATCTCCAAATTTATTTGACAAGAGTTCACCCTTGATTTAATGTCATGTTTGTCCCAAATACAGAAGAGAAAAAAACAGAGCCAAACGTTGTTCAGACTACTCACATTATCAAAATCCATCGAGATATGAGAGTGCTCAGCCATGAACCACACCTGCACACAAAGAGTACAGTAAAGAGAAATATATTCCATTAAAATAGAATATATATATATATATATTTTGATTAGTTGACAAAACAAATAGCTTGAGAGATAGAAGATGAAAATGGTAATGTACCATAGAAGCGAGAGCCTGCAATCCAGCTGACCGTAAACGTAGAGCTCTTTCATCATCTCCCACTTCTTGCGCCAATTCACACAGCTTCGGATTAAGGCCTTCTAGGTTGAACATGTGTGTACTATCAATCTACTTTCATTTTAAAGAGTCAGCTTCACTTAACCAATCAGAGAGTAGCAAAAATGATCTATACTATTATTAAACATATAAGCCGACTAGCATAAAGTGGCAATGTGGCATCGTACAATATTGTTTTTCTAATTTTTACTTCTTTTAAATAACTGAAATCTACAATCACTAACAAAAGGTTCACTAAAGAGGTGAAGATCTCATAAGGCCCAATTGAAGATTCCTTAAATCTACTATCACTAACAAATATGCAGCCATGTGATTGCCATAATATGCCTTACAGTTCCAAGGTTATTTGTCATTACCTGGTTATTTATAAAATCGACAAGTGTTTTGCAACCCAGTATGCGCATGTCATCATGTCGAGTTTGCTCTAAGAGAATCCGAACAATTCCGAGTAGACTACTGGCAAATAGTGGCCTGCAACCATTGCAATTTCAGAGATGAGTGTCATCAAGTTTGAGGAGCATTGGCACTATAGCAGTGCATCCACGGAACCACGTGTCCAAGTTGAAGAGAGAAACTTACATTTGGTCTTTACATGAAGATAGTAACTTCCTATATATGCACATTGAGATTTTTACAGATCCAAAGTGCTCGTTTCGTAAATCCTTGTAACATTTTTGCTCTAGTTGCTCAGTAATCTGCGAATAAAGAATAATAGACATAAGACCATATGCTTTCGGGAAAAAATAAACACAGTAAACGAAAAGTAGAAAGAGAACCTTGGGGATCCGCAGCGGGTTCTTGTTAGCATATTCACAAAGCTTGGCAATCTTCCTGTCATTGGGTTCAACATCCTGTCTTAAAAAACCTTATACATTAGTGTCACAATCTACATTACAATTTCACAACAACCAGTTAAAAAAACTTAACATGAAGTTAATATTGGAGACTAATAAGTTTCACAGAAAAGCAAGCTAAGTGATAGAGACCTGATTGCGAGGGAAGATGTCAGCAAGAAACTTCTTGTAGCGTTTGACAGGCTGTCTAGACCTTGCGCGCAACGAAGGGCAGAAGAAACACAGGTTACCGCAGGCAGGGACAACTCGCCGTGACATCACCCCCATTTTGACCTAAACGATCAAATGCCTGCATAGGAAGGATTTCCAGTGAGAATTTGAAGAGAAATAAGTGAAAAGAAAGAAAAAAGAAGTTGAAATTGAAATTGAAGCGAAATTCGATACCGGTAAGTTCGATGCCGGAGGAGGAAGATTGTGATCTGGACAACCGTCACCGTGAGGACACGAGTTGAGAATTACGACGATTCAAACTGAAAAAAAATTATGAAAGCCGAGGGGGAGCAGAGGCTTCAGATCCCCCAGGAAGATTGAAAAAACATTTGAGATTAAGCGTAGCATCAAAATTCTGAAATATAAAATAGATCCTACCACGAGAACGTCAAAAAGGTAAAATCTCTTTTTGTGCACTCGGATGGTAGTGGTGATGTAATGTAATGCAATTGTTATTATAAACATGATCGCAACATAGACTAAAATGCGTTATTGATCGGCTAAGGCTCCAATAAGAGTGTCAAAAAGAAAATAAAAAAGAACACAACATTATAAATACTAAAAAAGATTTTAAGTCACTAATACAAAAAACACTTCACACAACAGTCATTATGCATCGTATGATAAGTGTTTCATCTGTCATCTATTCAGCCGTCATCTGATTGAATGGCTTCAAACGACGCGAAAAATACTGAAATGACTGTCATAGACCGATCAGAAGGATGACAGTCATATGGTTCAGATGATCGATGGCAATCATGGTGCCTATAGATGTCATCCATATCTGCGCTTTCTTATGTCTGATGGCATATAGTCAGACGACAGTTGTCTGTCGTTTCTATTAATTAACTTCAGTCGACAGACTCTTCAAATGTATGTAGACTGAAGTTATTAGAAACGACTGACGCCTGTCGTGTGAATGCATGCCTTCTATAAAGTGCTAACATGAACGTATTATAGATGTTGTGTGTTTGCTTTTACACTTTTAGTACTTCTAATCACATCAATTTAGTTGATGGTAGAATACCAATACAATTATATTTCAAATTAATCAATAGCAATACATAACATCAATTCTAAATCAATAGATCAGACAAATATACACACACATTGAAGTACAAAAAGGGTAAAAGAAGAAAAAAAAGCAAGCCTAATTTTTCATCTTCATCTTCGTGGTCCATGTAACAACCAACATGACTTGTGCGTTTCAGACTATACGCTTCTTCTTCATGCTCACCAAGTATATCTACCAACAAATGCCTAGAAAACCAAAGAGAGCACTGGAAATCAAAGAAAGCACAGGAAAAAAATGCAGAAGTGCTACCATCTAGCATCAAAAGTTCTTCTAAGACTGAGTACCCCTTGACAACATAACATTTTATAGTAAGCCTCTCTGTCCAACAAAAGGCTCGATTTCCCCAACATCATTACACATTCATCTATACTCCCAACTAAACAACATTACACATTGTCAATTCATCACATAATGAATGTTTCTATGTGCCACAACCACCTAGTTTCAATATACATGAGGAAGCTTCTACAAGTTCAATTAACTTCCACATACAAGTTCAATTAACTTCCACATACACGAGGCACCAGACTTTATAAAGAGAAACTTAGTATATACAAGAAATAACACATATACCAGAGAAAGGAATTAGGCTCAGTTTGGGAACAACCTTTGGAGCAACATTGGCAGCATCCTTGACGACGAAGCCATGGAAGGACATGTGGCCCCAACTAAGACTGCAGCTGGAGACCTTCGAATGAGGCCAAGTTCCACGTTAAGATTGATGAAGTTGTCAATTGAGCTGTGGCCATTTATGGCAAAGAAAAAAAAATCCCTAATTGAAGAAGAGGAGGTCGGGGCACCGTGAAATCTCCTCGCCTAAGATTTGCCAGTAGAGCACGTCGAAAGCAATTTAGGGGAGGAGAGAGTGTTTCTCGTCTAGCTCCGGAAGCAGCAGCTTCTTTGAAGAGGAGGAGTCATCTGGGTTTCCCTCTGCATGGCTGCAATGGCAGAGAAGAAAAGAGGGCGGGGATGTTCAGTGGCCATTGGGCTATGAGTCGAGGTTCGACAAAAGCCAATGATGTTTTGAGGTAAGCTTCGCTAGAAACTGACGGGGTTTGACCCAAGGTGCAGCGTTGATCTTTGAGGGAAGTCGACGCTACTTGAGGGCGGGTACGGCGACGAAACAGGACTGAAGCTGAGGCGGAGTAAGGCGGAGGCATAAGGCAGAGTAGTAGGGTTGGCTTTCAGGGAGAGATTGGAGTTGGAAGCAAAATAGAAGAGGGAGAGGCGACATGTTAGGGGTTATGGCATGGATCTGACCTAGAAACCTCTTCTTCTTTTTTACTAGGGTTAGGGTTTAGATTTAGGTCTAGGATTTAGGGTTTAAAAATTGAATTTTTTTACATGGCAAGATAGATGTGAATCTCATGAGAAAGTGTATGAGGTACTTGGTCTCAAATTAATTTTGATAAAGCGCAAATTGTGTTTTATTCTTAAGGGCAATATGGTCACAACTGCAAGACACACAGATCGATGTGAATTCAAATCGGAAAGTTCTAATTTTTTCACATCGTTGCTAGATTAATCTGATCGTCTCATCAATAGTCATATTGCAAAATGATTACATGTTAGTGATTTAGTTTCATAAAGGTTTGGTTTTCATATAAACAACGAACATTGTAAGTAACATTAGTAATTATATATGGAATTAATGACATACGAGAAACCGAAATGGTCTAGTAAGAAATGTGTCCATACACATGTGTTGACCTTGTAATAAAGGGATTTCCCAAAAAACTTACCCTCGTCGGAAATCATTTAGAGGTCGGTCAACGAGGTCAAATACTACCAAAAGACTAAAATAACATTTTTCAAGGATTTTGCTCATTCTCCTATGGAAGGAAAACCTAAATTGATTTTTTTGTCATATTTTTTCATATGGTAAGATAGATATGAATTTCACGATAATGCATGTGTGGAACTTGGCCTCAAATTAATTTTTTATGGAGCTGTAACTCGAGTTTTACTTGAAAGAGCCTTAGCATCACAATAGTGACACAGACGATCGAGGACGAATTCAAGTCAAAAAATTCTAATTTTAAACAACGTCTTAACATTATTCCGATCATCCCATCAAATAGTCAAATTTACGAAAATGATTATTTTTAGGCAATTTACGAAACGTAGCAAAAGAAATGTCAAAGCTTAATTAGACAACATACGACTGTCATTTGATTTAATGCATATTTCAAATCCATCAAAATTTTAGATGCCCACTATTAAAATTTGTAAATTTTTGATACTCATTGAGACAATTTAAGTGAGAAATTTGCCGCTTAGATTGTGTCATAAGTCATACGAGAAACGACCGTCGTTTAAATCTATTGAGCTCCCTTGGAGAATTTCCAACAACTCCTGATTTATTTGAATTGGCAAAAAAAATAAAATTACAAAGTTTTCGACAAATATTCAGACAATAGTTGTCTGACATATGATTGATGCACTCATTCAAGTGAGCCTCCTTGGAGGATTATCAGTTTGTTTGTTTTTTCACCAAATATTCACACAGCAGGCAAATATCGTCTGGCTTAAGTATTATTTATGAACAATCAAAATTTGAGATGCCTGCCCTTGAAAACTTTAAATTTTGGATGTCCGCCCTTAAAAACTGAAAAAATGCATTGATTAAAAGACCATGCAATGAAGGACAGAAAAATACCGATGTCATTTTATTTCAAAATCATTCAGATGACAGACATTTAAATTCTATCGGGTGAGAGGCATCGTTTAAAGCTGTTTTTGAGCTAGTGATTGAACCTTGTGGGATGAGTGTCATTATTCATGACGCACTGAATTTCTTGTGAATGCACATAGTACGTAATCATTATGGACTCAAGTACTAGGTGCTCTTGTCCTATTTGATCAAATAGGTCCACAAAACTGGGGAAAAATTATACAACGATGGGGGAACAATGATGTGTTCATGCCGTAATTATGTTAAATTTTAGCAATACAAATGATATGCTAGATTATTTTGAGCATATTTTAGATGATATGATTTTTGATATCTTTTAATCATGAAAGCAAACAATCCAGAGCAATATGAAGTAACAAAATTTTGTTTTTATGGATATATTGGGTGATTCTTCTCCAATTTTTGTTTTCTATTCCGCACTCCAAAAGTATATAGAATACTATTATTTTCCCCCTCGTCAGTGAGCCCGCATCGTATAGATGGACTACACCCCCGCCTCCTAATTCCACAAGGGTGGACGTACAATGCGTTCCTTTTCGGATACCGTTCGTTCCTCGGGTCTACTAAAAAAAGGAGGAATTAAATAATTAGTCATTTTGAATCCTTTTTGTGAATCAGTTTGCTATGGTCCGGAGAGCAAAAGCAAAAAAGAGACTCTCTTTAGTCCCTGGTTGGTTAAGGGTAGGAGCCCACCACTTCTTTACCTTTTACTTTTCTATTTTACTATATGAAAGTTAGCCCAACATAGGCTATGTATATGAAAGCTGGACTACGTGAATTTATCTACTTTTTAGATACGTAAGTATCCGCAATGCCCCCGGCCCTTCTTTCTTCTCCACCGAAACCGATAACATCTAGAGAGTTAGCTCGGGATTAATACTTTTGTTAAACTTTATAAATAAGATTTTTTGGATTATAGTCGACTAGGTGGAATAAATAAGCAAGAGAAAATTAGAGCAATACGTAATTTGAAGCAATTACAAATATGTGATTTATAATATATTGGTGAATATACTTCTAATTTCTGTAAATTATTGGGTAGAACTTGTAGAATAAATTATATTAATATATTATATACTCATATGACAAAAATGAAAGGTCCAATTGGAGAAAAAATATGAAAAAAAATTATAAAATCACCCCAGAAAACGATATAGCATTTGGTCATTGAACTCAACATGTATATGAAATTAAAACAAAGAGACAAATAAGTAATGAAACATCTCGACCCGAAATTCACCTCTTGAATTTTGATTAAATGTTATTCGAAGAAGGTAGTTAGTTTTTACCGTTTATATTTACCGATGGCTTACTAATCAAAATATAAATGTTTATGTTTTCGACAAATTTTATGGAGGAAAATCGTAAAGTTCATTAAGACGAATTCGTGGCCACTCAAGTGTTGAAATCGGAGTTACGATGAAGAAATTATGGTCAACAAAAGTTTTGCACAATTTACGAATTCGGTTAGTTGTGAGTACAAATACACCTTTCCAAAAATGGAAAGTCAAAGACCTCCGACACGTCTCTCTCCTCTGCCCCATTTCTCTCTCGACGCCACACGATGCAGACGACCCACCACCTTCGAACAGTCACCAATCCGGCCATCCAAGGTACCATTCTCTTCGTTTTCATTCCCTCTATCCTTTCCCCTTAACCTTAACACTTGTTTCTCCTTTGTTTCGTTGGAATTCAGTGAAGTAAGTTTGAAAAATCTCAAGAACCATAAGATTCGAGGATGGTGATTTTTAACTTAAATCGTTCGACGATACCTCTTGGGCTTTTGGAGTCCTCATCAACACGAAGCTACCCACACCAAGAACTCGTACCAATTCCTTCCAAGCAAGGAGAATCGATCAATTGAATGATTTTGGGGATTCGGTTCTAAAGTAAATTTGGCTCTTTTCAATTGGAATTAGACTTCGTTGTAGTTATGAAAGTTGTGGTTGAATTTATTTTGCATAGGTTGGAGCTCAGGTCGCCGGGAAAACTCACTGTCGTCACTGCGTCGTCGTTGCTGGCTCCAACGATGGTTTTTTTGGTAGATTTTGAATGTCATTTGACTCATGATTACGTCCAATTATAATGAAGAGGTTTTTGAGTTGATTTGAACATAGTTGATTAAGATGTGTGATTAATCGGATCTTAATTAAACGATTTTACGATAATAATGAACGGTTTAGTTGAACGTCGATTCGACCTCGAGTATCGTAACGTTCAAGGGTTGTGTTGCAACTTTAAAAAGGATTAAAGATTTAGAAAATTGAATTAGATTAAAACTTTTCATAAGTTCATAAAGCACGATATTTGAGAATGTGATGTCAGCGGTTTTGCTCGTTGCATGAACAAGCTTAGTTATTCGATACGACTTTCGACTATTAGTTATTAATTAGTAATTATTCTTTCATTTAAATTCATTAGCAACCAGTGATAGATGTATAAAAACACAGATAGATAGGCTTTGGCCTAATGGAAATCACGGCACAGTAATGTGAGCGGACATTTTATTTTCACCATCGTTTAGCGAGTCGTTCTCATTATTTTATTTATTTTTCAGATTTCAGTTTTCTTTGGAGGCCAAAGATATAGTATACATAGTCTTATCAGTTATGCATGCATGCATTGGTTACTCTAGGAAAGGATCAACAGTTCCCCCCTGTAATTCACGTTGTCTTTGTGTCAGGAGTCACCAGACGACTTTAGGTGGCCAGATGTCAGAGAAGGGCCAGGAGTCCCCCTTGACGTATTTTTATATCTTTTTAGTCTTTTCAACTCGCTTAGTATTTTATTATATATGATATTGGGAACACAATTATATTTCAGTTTTTTTAGTTCAGTTATTTTCATCCACTCACTCTGACATTTTTCTGTGCTTCCCTGCGCCTTTCATTTTAAATTACCTAGCTTGTAGGTTAGTCAGTTGAAGTTGAGATCATCCAGGGTACAAGACATGACAGTCTATCGCTTATATCTTCATAGTTTAGATTCTTAGTACAGGTTTCGGGTTACTTGTATCAAATTTTCAGTGCAAGTCATCCTAACACGAGTCCCGCAGGATCTACCCTGGGTTATGTGCTAATTTGGGGTGGGTCTTGTCAAGTAATCAATTTTTACATGATGTATAATTATTAACGAGAATTTCAATTAAGACCTCCAAAATTACTTAGTTGACCTCTTACTTTTATTTTAGAATTTTAATCCCAATAATTTTGCCCCTTCATTCAAGATTTTCTTGATCTATGTCAACCCATATATTCACAATCTGACTTTGCTCTGCCAATCCACCTCAAGATCAAGTTAGTTTCTTGGACTCTCACACACACAATTATGAATGTATAATCGTGGTTGGTGATACAGCGATCATCATCTTTGATTTGTAGTTATGCTTTCAATATCACACAACTTGCTAGAGCTATCATCATATACCCCCAACCAATATGCACTACAAACTATAATCAGAGTAAAGACTCCAAACCTAAATGAAATCTATATCAATACAAAAATCAATGGAACGAACAGCTCCCTTATACAAGTTTGATGATTTTGCATCAATCAAAATCTATTCTTAATATATAGCTTATACTACAACAAAAAATTCAATTTGCTACGTTTTTTTGCGATGACAATGAATGCCGTCGCAAATACCTACCAATGGCGACTGCAAATTCACCATCGCGAATGGGGAGACCTTCTTGCGACGGGAAACCGACGCCGTTCGCAAAATGATTCATCAATTGCGATGGCACTTTTACGCCATCGCAAAAAGTTTCATCAATTGCGACGAAAAAGAAACGCCGTCGCAAAATCATTTTTTCCGACAAATAGTTTTTTATGCAAAAATGACCGTTGGATTGGATAATTAGAATACTCTTAGTATGGTATTAAAGACTTATAATTTTTTGACTTGAATTCGATGATGATCCGTGTATTAAATCGTTGTGTTCCTAAGACATTTTAGACTAAAACTTGATTTTCCACTATGTAAAAAATTTATTTGAGACCAATTTCTACACGCGTTATCGTGAAGCTCATATCTATGTTACTATATAAAAAAAGACCAAAACAAATCAATTTAGGTACTCCTCCCATAGGAGAATGAGCAAAATTGTGACGACCCGAACCAGAATCAGATGTGTGTTTGGCACGATTCTCGAGGTTTGGTTTTAGTCGCAGTTTTGCGATATTATGTGGTTTGCCGATTCGATTCGCAACTTTGTTTTCGGTCGAGAATTTGAGTTGAGTGTCTTCACGGAAAGTGTAGAGTACGTGATTTCGAGTTCGTGGGTAGTTCCGGAAGATTTTTCTGATAACCGAGGAGTATTTTATGATTATTTGAAGTTTCGGGTTCCGACGAGTTTATCCGATTGTTTCGAGTTTATCCGAATCATTTCGTATTTTCATTTTGGACCGTCGATCGACCCGAGGCTCGAGTATAAATATCGAAAATAGTCGAGAATTAGTCGAAAACTTCATTTTGGGCGTTGACCAAACTGGGAATTTTGTTGACTTTCCTATTTTGGAAAGTAAGCCATCGGACGAAAGGGGAAAGTTTCCCAAACGGGAAGTCAGTTTCCGACGACCGGATTCCGGCCACTATTCACCTCGGGACAGGTACGGTTTGATTCCCTGAGTGATTTCGAGTTGGATGGTTGTGGGTTTGAGTGGAATTGTTTCGGTTTTGGTTGAACCCGAATTGAGATTTCTTGCCGGAATTCGGCCTTAATGGGGGGAGCTTTTCCGGTGACATTTGGTGGCTGTGGGGTGGGGGCTTCACCTCGCCTTGCCCCAAGGTTGTTACTTATGTGTTTTATTTCGGTTTTGGAGGTGGTTTGGCTTGAACCCGATTGGTTTTTCCGGCAAGGAATTTGGCTCGGTTTTGCTCGATTTTGGAAGGGTTAGAGTTGGAATTGGGTTTAGTGGTAGAAGAGAAAGTGGTTCGTGAGATCGAGATCTTGAAAACTGGAGTTTACCACCGTGGAATTCCACCGTTGACGGCGCGCCGCCGCCGGCGATGGCGGTCAACGGCGGAGGAAAAGTCAACTTTTCAGATTTCGATGTAATTAGTGTCATTTTTCTCGTAATCACGCCCTGGTTATCGTACGGAGGTTTTCGGGTTGATTTGATTAGCCAATTTTCAGTTGAGGTTTCGAGTTGGGATTTTAGGAATTTCCGTAATTCGTTTTGTACTGCATTTCGTGATTCCGGGAACGGTTGGTTTCCGTGCATCAGTACAGTGTTGTGGATTACGATATTGATCAGTTATGTTTTGTGAATGTATCAGGAGATCGAGATCGAGATCTGGATCGTGATCGTGCTTCAGGCGAGGGATCTTCCGCCGGACCACGAGTGTAGCGCGTGTGCGCATATCGAGAGTCTGTGAGTGGACAATTTCTTTTCAAGGAAATCTTGCGAGTCTTTTATGTGATTTATGAACTTGAGCATGCAGCATGATTATGGTTTTACGAGCATGAGATTTCATACGAGATTATGATTATATAAGCATGTGTTTACGATTATACGAATATGTTTATACGGATATACGTATACGAATATGCATACACTTTTATATTGTTTCATGCATTTGCATCGAATTGTTTATGATTTGGTTTTCACAGAGTACAGTCTTGGTTACGTTGTTGTATCGATACACTTTGCCTCTCGGCTGATCCCCGATGGTAGGCCACCAGGAGGGACGTCGTCATCCCGACCTGACCAGTGAGGGGCGTTTCCCCGGAACCGAGGCCATTTCTGGCTTAGAATCACGGGGACCAAGGACCTCGTGATTCGGACTGTACTAGCACGGTGTGTGTCCATGAGTGACCCCGTGGGATTTTACTTGCATGCTCAGTACACTGGAGGAGTATGAGTTGTACCTCGTGTACTATGTTATGTTTTTATTTACCTGGACTCGCATATGTTTTTATAACATATATATTAATTGGTGGAAGACATTTATTTTCGTCCACTCACTCTAATGTGTTTATCCTGGGCTTTTCGGTTTCCGTGTCTAGTTTGCAGTTCAGGTTTGGTGTTTCACGTCGCGGTTTGGAGGCTAGTGATCAGAGTCACCTGTGTTTTTCCAGTAGGTTCTTGTTTCGCCTACTGATGTACATATTGTATATGTTTTACTTTAGAGGTCGCTCTGATACATTCTGATACATGTTGTGCGGATTTTCACGGATATACATATATACATAGTACAGTTTATTTACTGTTGTTGATTATATTGATGTTGAGAAATTCGGATGGGATTGGTGCCCACGGTTTGCTTTTTGTGGCATAGGACGAAGTGTTAATTTCCGCGTGCAGGTTATGGTAATTCCACGCTAGTAACGAAACTCTGCCGAAATTTTGAAAATTTTTGTTGGTTCGTATTTTCGAAAGGGTTTGACTCCGGTTTAGGTAACTGAATCGGGATTGGGTCCTTTAAAAAATTCTTGAAAATGGTTATTTTAGTCTTTTGGTAAGATTTGACCTCATTGACCGATCTCTAAACAAACTTCGATAAAGGTAAGTTTTTTGAAAACTCTATGTTATTATGAGGTTGACGCATATGTATGAACACATTTCTCATTAGACCATTTCGGTTTCCCATATGTCTTTAATCTATATATAACTACTAATGTTACTTGCAAATGTTTGTTGCACTACAACAAAAAATTGATTTTGCTTCATTTTTTTGCGACGACATTTAATGCCGTAGAAAATACCTACCAATGGCAACGGCAAAAAAATCGTTGCGAATTCTATGAGCTTTTGCTACGGAAATTTCACGCCGTGGCAAATATTTACAGTATTTCCGACAACAACTAACTTGCCATGGAAAAATGAGTGAAGTCACGCACTAGGTTTCTTAGTCAATTTGTTTCTTCGGTCTAACTCGCCTCTCTCATTAACTTTGCCCCAACTCTCTCTCTCTCTCTCTCTCTCTCTCTCTCTCTCTCTCTCTCTCTCTCTCTCTCTCTCTCTCTCTCTCTCTCTCTCTCTCTCTCTCTCTCTCTCTCTCTCTCTCTCTCTCTAGCAGTAATTGGTTATATGAAAACCAAATTTTTATGAAACTAAATCACTAACAATTAATCATTTTGAAAATGTGACCATTAGATGAGACTATCAGACTAATTTAAGTATGCCGTGAAAAAATTTGAACTTTCCGATTTGAATTTAATCTCAATCGATTTCCGTGTGTCTTACAGTTGTGACTATATTGTCCTTAAGCAAAACGTAATTTTCCGCTTTGTCAAAAATAATTCGAGATCAAGTACCTCACACGTATTCTCGTGAGATTCACATGTATCTTGCCATGTAAAAAATTAAAATTTCTAAATCCTAAATTAGAGACCTAAATCTAAAGCCTAAGTGCCTAACCCTAAACCCTAAAAGAATAGTTAAAAGAAAATCTTAGTAAAAAAAATAGGTCATGCCTATCACTTATCACATTTCATGCGCCTCATTTTCATTTCTCTCTCTCTCTCTCTCTCTCAACCCAACTTGGCCTCTCTCGTTGGTAACCTAACCCGCGCCTCTCTCTAGTCGGTCACCCAAGCCCAGCCACGCCTCTCTCTTGCCGAAAACCCCAAGCCAGCCGCACATCTCTCTCGCCGGAAATCTAACCCCAGCCATACTCTCTTGTTGGAAATTAAACGCCGATCCGTGCCTCTCCTCAAAGGAAACTAAATTCCCTGCCGTCGCTCTCCTGCTCCTCACCGTCGTTGAGCCGTCGCTCTACTGTTCCTCACCGTCGCTGCGTTCTCACCGTCATTACAAATGTACAAAAATTAGACTAATGTAGAAGTGCAACACAACATGTAAGGGGAAGTTAAACATATATGTTTGAGCTATATATAACAAACAAGATCGAAAGTAAGGCTTACTGTAAGTTGTAGTCTATGTCTTGCAATCAAAATGCCAACAAAGGTTTCAGGAGGTGTTGACTTCCTCTCAGCTTTGGAGATAATTGGCTCTAAGTAGTTGTTAATAAAATCGTTTGAGCCGATTGTTACTGATAAGAGAGCTTTCATGAGTATCTTTAGAGCTGCATGAATACCCATGTTTGAGATAATGTCTTGTCTGGTATTTGTAAATTTGTCTATTTGTGCATCCAGGTTTATTCTGCCAACCTACCAAGATGATCATATCAGTACAAGAAATGTCATCATGATCAAAAATATCGCGTTAGGCTACATCAGGTGTTTCAATCCCTCTGGCATAACAACAAAGATGTAAACAAGCGATCGAGTACGTACCTTTCCTTAGGACTTGTACCCGTACTGTGGCAATTATCATACTTTAAGTAGTAAATTCCCTATTTACAAATGAAATAACTTTTTTTAAGGCAACTAGCACAACTGTAAGTTAGCCAAATTAAAATATATATATTCGCCAAAGTATGATCTAGTAAGTCGATATGTATCGTTCTAATAAGAATGTGTACCTAGGAAGCGAAAGTTTTTGCATCTTGTTCCTCGTGGCCTAGCGATCCAGGCATTTGCTTGCTGCATGTTAAAGTTCTGCAGATAAAAAAATTGGAAAACTTCATTGAATCTGCAAACAGTCCATGACGATAAAAGACAGTTGAACGTATCCATGGCATAGATACAAGCTCCCTCATGCTCTTCTCATGTGTTGGCTTTGCAGAGGGCAATTTGACATTGATCAATTACAAAAAAGGAGATCATGTGAAAAAATAGTGTCAATAGTAGGAGTCAAGCTTCTGCAATATAAAGGAAAAATAGTGTCGATAGTAAAATGCTAGTATTGGCCTCTCCTCCAACGTGTCGACGAAACTTAATGGGGATAGAAAGCAAGTGTTTCCCAAATAAGTTTAGCATATACATAATCTTAATATCTAATATCTAGCTGTAGCAATTTGCATAAAGAGCACAACATGTGTGCCTCAGCAGAGACATAATTGTCAAAGGGGAAGATCCAATATAAGATTCTAAGACTAAGATATATTGCAGTTATCAAGAAAGCAAAACAATAGCAGCTAAAGAGCCAAGTAGTGCTATGAATAATCATAAAATCTTCTATAAAACCATCTTTCATAACATGCAATCGTATATGGCAAAAAATGAAAAAAAGATAAAACACAAGGCAAACAATATGCCATGTCGGTATTCAGAAAATATTGATAAAATCAAACAAGCATGAGGCAATTTGATGCTGCATACATGAGGACAACAAAACTTACTTATTCAATGTTGGTGTTGTAGTCAGTGGACAACTGCAATGCAGCCAATCTCATTGCTTGAGTAGGAGCCTCATCGACCATAGCTGAGGATGCCTCAGTTATGTCATCAACACTCAACCATTGTCCTTATGCGGCTTGCATTCCATACTCGAGTTAACTTCCTCCGACTTATAATGTGCAACAATAGCCCGACTATCTCCTACATTCATCACATACACATCTTCATCCCTCATTAGCACAACCAACAAACACGACCCCATCAAAGCAAGCTCCGGATTGGTATCCATAACCTTGTCAGTCATGTCCAAATAAGCAAGCTCAGTCACATGTAACACCCTTGACAATGCCCTCAACACCAAATCGTGATCAACGGGACCCTATTTCCTCCTCTTTACCCGTTGGAGCAGACCTCTCCTCTACTGAGTCTACTTTATTCTCAAACTCAACCTCAACATCAACCTTCACTTTATCCTTCAAACCAAACCTCCATGGAAACATCTCCTTCCCATCGGCAATGGTGAAGAGCGAGTGAGTGAGTCACTGCTGGGTTTAGGGCTTCCAGCGAGAGAGGTGAATTTTCCAAATGGACAGGTGAACGTTGTCTTCTCTTGATCTTCCTCCCTGACGCTTATTTGGTTGTAACCGGAATATCCATTAAGGAAGTCATAGTATGCTTGGCTAGCCAGTCACTCAAGCATTTGATCAACGAATGGCAGTGAGAAATGGTCCTTGCGAGTGGTGGTGTTTAACTTCCTATAATCATTGCAACTCTATGGTCGGTCACAGTTCTTTCAGGGATAAGCTCATTCTCTGCATTCTTCACAACGGTGATTCTGGACTTCTTAGGTACTACTTGCATGGGTGAAACCCAACGGCTGTCCGAAATCGAGTAAATAACTTTACAATCTAAAAGTTTAATTACCTCCTTCTTCACAACTTCCATCATTGGCTGATGGAGTATTCTTTGAGCTTCCCTTAAAGGTTTGGCACCATCTTCCAGCAAAATCTGATGCACAGATGTGGCCGGATTGATTCCTTTGATCTTCGTTAGTGTCCAACCTATGACGGTTTTGTATTTCGAGAGCACTTGCACCAACTTCTCCTCTTGTTCAGCTTCCAACATTGATGAGATAATAACCGGCAAAGTTTCATTTTCTCCCAAGTAAGCATACTTCAAATGATCCGGTAACACATTTAGCTCTAATTTCGGTGCGTTGACAATGGAGAGAACAAGTTTGTTAGTACCATACATGATAAGAATCAGAGGAGAGTGACTTACAACCCGTGGTGCTTCATTAAGTACCATGGCCATTTCTTGGATTCTAGGTTCCAAGATCTCTATCAATGCATCAAAAAGGACATCATTCCTGAGTCGAGTCAACCCCGCTCCGTCTTGAATGACAATATTGAGTTTATCTTCTCCAATAGTGTCTAAGTGTTTTTGTGAGATAGCATCCATAACATCAACCGTGAAGCAAGCATTGACACTCGACATTGGGAACTTCATTGCATCAAGGATGTTGAACTTGATTTTCTCTCCATTAATTTCCATGGAGAATGTACCTCTAAACACATCTATATTTGTTCTTATAGTTCTCATGATAGGCCGTTCGAGTAGTAATGGCGTGGTGGTCAATGGACTCTCCTCAATGCCACCAATGTAGAAATTGGCGGGAAAAATGAGATTGTTGACTTGAACAAGAACATCTTCAATGTACCCTCTAGGATACTTGTGAGAACGATCGGCTAGTTGTATGATAACATTGTCATCCTTGAGCTCTCCTAAGTCCATGGATGCATAAAGGTAGTACGATATGACATTGATTGATGCACCCAAGTCTAGAATGATGTCTTCGAGCCTCTTGTAACCAATAATACAAGGAACTGAAAATGAAAGGACCCGACCCCGATTTATTTGCCTAAACCAAAATCAAACCCCTTCGAAAATACGACCTCAAATTTTTTTTTGCCAGAGTTTGCTTTGAAACAAGACATATCATTATTAGAATCTGCAAAGAAACACACTTTGAATATTCCACAAAAGCTAAACCGTGGGGCTCCGTTCCCCATCTGGATTTCTCAACAACATATATAACAAACTCAAAGGTTTACAAGAAATCTAGAAACATACAGGAGTAAACTCCACTGAAAACTCGACATAAGCATTCAGAGCGACGCCTATAAACAACATTTACAACGAGTAGATCAAACAAGAAACCTACAGAAACTAAAGAGTGATCCAAACTCTATGCCTCTACAGTCGACGCTCAACACTGGAACCCAAACTGCAAACTGGGCAAAGGAAACCAAAAAGCCCAGGGGAAGACAAATAAAATCGTTAGAGTGAGTGGACGAAAATAATAATATGTCTTACCCAAATAAATGCTCATAAAAGCATAATGCGAGTCAATGCATATGAAAATCCCAACCAGGTACATTTTCCCTGATCCATATGCACGTAAAATCCTGCGGGGTCACTCATGGACTTCTCCACATAGTATAGTCTAATCACGGGATCCCAAACCCATACGTGATTAACATAAGTCAGAAAGACGTCGGGTCAGGATATCTGTCCCCCTGGAGCATCTCAGGGATCAACCGAGAAGCCAAACCATCGATGAATTCCTCTAAATCCGAGACTATACTCAGTGCAAACCAAATCATAAATCCTTTCCATGCACATGCATAATCATAAAATGCATAATTATAAAATGTATACTTATATGTGCATAATTATAACTGCAGATGTAAATGTTTAATCATAAATATATATTCATAAAATGCATAATTTCAGACTCGCAAATCCAACTGTGAAAATAAAATGTCCACTCACTGTACGCGGCTAACTCTGAGGTCCGGCAGAAAATCCTTCGCCAAATGCTCGATCCCGATCACCTGAATGATCACAAATACCACTGAGCAAAATCACAATTCAAAACCCTGAACCACACCTCAGAAACCAACCATTTCCGGAAACATGTAACTCGGATATCAACGAAATCGTCGAAAATCCCATAAATACTCTACTTATCCCTCGACACAAAATCCACCACCCAAATCAACTCAATAACCTTACGACTGCGATCGGAGCGTGAAAACAAATCAAAAACACATAAAATTTTCCAAAAATCTGGACCTCACCGGAGCTCCGCCGCGGATCACTGGTAGCGGTGGCAGTGGCAACATTTTTCGGTGAACCAAACCCAGAATTATTCCTCTCCTCAAGACCAACCAAAACTCTCAAAAGACCACTCCCATCCAAGCTCCACCGTGGCCGGAAATCCACCCGAAACCCACGGCCACCATGGATTTCGGTGAGCTTCAAAGGGCTTCCAAACTTGAAATCTCTCCACCCAAAAGCTTCTATGGGTTGAGGGAAGCAAAACCCCCAACCCCATCGACCCCAAAAGTGGCCGGAAAAGCCCACTCGATTCCGGCAAAAATCTCAAACTTCACCGAGTTGGTTCTCCCTCAATACTCAACCAAATCAACTCAAACCAAGTTCAAAACAATAGAAAATCAAGACAGGAAGCTAACCATACCAAGCTTGTGGTCTGAAGTGGCCGGAATCAGAAGGTTAACTGCGAGTCAACGACGGTGCAAAATCCTTTCGGTCAACACGGGTCAACGACCAAATTTTTGGTCAACTCGACCCAAATGTGACTTTTCGACAATTTTACGACTATTCCGATATTTATACTCGAGACCAAAACGATCAACGGTCGTAAACGGATCGAAACCAATCGGATAAACACGATTAAATTCAATAGTCAGAAATATTCATAACATATTCATCGGACATCGGAAAATTCTTGGAAAACTCGTACGAGCTCGAAATAATAAACTCTACAACTCTCGTGAAGGAACTCATATCAAATTCATTACCAAAAATATCGTTGTGAACGTACTAACTCGCCATATTAACCAATTACGACTAAACTACGACTAATCGCGAAACTCGCAAATCAAAAGCTAGTTAATTACCATTTCTGGTTCGTGTTGTCATAAATCTACCCCCCTTACAAAAATTTTGACCTCGAAATTTACATACCTGCTAACTGAAAAATGAGGATACTGCTCTCGCATGCGCTGCTCGGTCTCCCAAGTGGCTTCGTCTACTGAATGATTCTGCCATAAGACCTTCACAAGCGGAATAACTTTGCGCCTCAACTCCTGTACACGTCGATCAAGAATCTGCACTGGCTCCTCCACATAGGTCAAATCTTCCCGTATATGAAGCTGATATGGTGCTAAAACATGCGATGGATCCGAAATGTACTTCCGCAACATGGATACATGGAAGACATCATGCACTCTAGCCATCTCTAAAGGTAACTCCAACCTGTATGCCACAACACCAACTCTCTCTGTGATCTTATAAGGACCAATATACCGTGGCCGAAGTTTGCCATGCTTCCCGAAACGAACTACTCCTCTCCAAGGAGACAATTTCAGGAAGACCCAATCGCTAACCTCGAACTCAAGACTCTTCCTCCTCACATCTGCATAGCTCTTGTGTCGATCTTGAGCAATCTTCAGTCTGTCTCTGATGATCTGAATATCCTCAGTAGTGCTCTTCACCAAATCAGGACCAATGAGCCAACGTTCACCCACCTCACTCCAACACAATGGAGTACGGCACTGCTTCCCGTACAAAGTCTCATAATGTGCCATATCGATGCTGGCCTGATAACTGTTATTGTAGGCAAACTCGATCAGATGAAGCTGATGGTCCCAATTCCCTCTAAACTGTAATACACAGGACCGCAACATGTCCTCTAGGGTCTGAATAGTCCTCTCAGACTGCCCATCAGTCTGAGGATGGAAATCTGTACTGAAATGTAGTCTGGTCTCCAAAGCTTGTTGCAATGCCTGCCAAAACTCTGAAGTGAACTGACTATCTCGGCCAGAAACGATGGACACAAGCACACCATGCAAACAAACAATCTTAGCCAAATATAGCTTCGCTAATCTGCCCACTAAAATCTTCCCTGGAAGTGCAAGGAAATGAGCTGATTTCGTCAAACGGTCCACAATGACCCAAATATCAGTGTTATCAGCAGAAGTATGCGGTAACTGATATACGAAATCCAAACTGGAATTTCTAAAGGCTGTAGCTTTCCAGTAGGTTTCTGTCTCACTGCCTTCATTTGCTGACAAATGAGGCATCTGCTCACATACGCTGCAATTTTCCTCTTCATATTCCGCCACAAATAATAGGCTCTAAGTGTGCAAAATATCTTTGTACCTCCTGGATGCATAGCGTAAGCAGAACAATGGGCTTCATCTAAGATCTCATTCTTCAAGCCCTCGTCTCTGGGTACACAAAGTCTGCATCTGAACAGCAATGTACCGTCACTACTCAACTGAAACTCTATTGGCACACCATTCCGAATCATGGTCTTCTTGTCCAACAGATAGGAATCCACATCCTGAGCTTCACGGACCTGATCAACCAATACTGGTTGAACCTGGAAGCTAGCCAATAAGGCTTTATCATCATCCCACTCTAACTCAGCTCCCGTAGCCCGTAACTCTACTAACATGGAAACTCTGGCCACATGCACATGAAACAATGAAGCTCCAGATTTTTGACTGAGTGCATCAACAACGACATTAGCCTTCCCTGGATGATACTCAAAGGTGCAATCATAGTCATTGATCAACTCCATCCATCTGCACTGTCTCATGTTCAGATCTGGGTGCATATGTAAGTAAGTCAGACTTTCATAATCAGTGTAGATCTTGCACTGTGCCCCATACAAGTAATGTCTCTAACTCTTCAATGCTAACACAATGGCAGCTAACTCTGGATCATGAGTAGGATAGTTGACTTCGTGTGGTTTCAACTGTCTCGAACCATAAGCCACCACCTTCCCATGCTGCATCAAAACACAATCCAGGCCTAGCTTCGAAGCATCGTTGTACACCACAAACTCTCCACTATCGTCAGGTAGAGTCAACACTGGTGCAGTAGTCAACTTTTCCTTCAAAGTCAAGTAGCTTTCCTCTCAAGCATCTGACCATTCAAACTTGACCCCTTTCTTCGTTAAACGGGTTAGCGATGTCGCTATCTGTGAAAAGTCCTGCATGAATCGGCGATAGTAGCCTGCTAAGCCCAAGAAGCTTCGTATCTCTACCACGTTGGTAGGTCTACTCCAATTCAACACGGCATCAATCTTATCTGGATCCACACTAACTCCATCAGCTGATATCACGTGGCCCTAAAACTTTACACTGTCTACTCAAAATTCACATTTATTGAACTTGGCGTACAACTGAGCATCTCGTAAAGTCTGCAAGACTGCATGCAAATGCTTCTTGTGCTGCTCCACACTCCTGGAATAGATCAGGATGTCATCGATGAACACAATGACGAACTTGTCCAGATAACGCCTGACAATCCGATTCATCAGGTCCATGAAAGCAGCTGGTGCATTGGTTAACCCAAATGGCATAACAAGGAACTCATAGTGCCCATAACGTGATCGAAATGTCGTCTTGTTCACATCGGACTCCCGAATCCGCAACTGATGATACCCAGACCTGAGATCAATTTTCGAGAAGACTGAAGCAGATACTTGTTCGATTAGCTGATCGAACAGTTCATCAATCCGTGGAAGCGGATACTTGTTCTTCACCGTAACCTGATTCAACTTCCCATAATTAATGCATAGCCTCATCGAACCATCCTTCTTCCTCACAAACAGCACTTGAGCACCCCAAGGTGAAACACTAGGTCGAATGAAGCATTTCTTAATCAATTCCCGAAGTTGGCTATGCAACTCTCTCAACTCCGCAAGTGCCATATGGTAGGGTGTTTGTGAAATAGGTTCGGTACCCGAAAGTAACTCGAAAGTGAAATCAATCTCCCTGACTGGAGGAATACCAGGTAAATCCTCGGGAAACACATCTGGATACTCGCAAACCACTGAAATATCATCAATATCTAGTATATGAATACTCGTATCAACCACATGTGCAAGGTAAGTCTCACAACCCTTCCTCATCATCCGATCAGCCTTCACTGCTGAAATCAAACAAGGCAAAGTAGTATTCTTTTCACCCCGAAACAAGATTTCTGGCATGCCTGGACTCCTGAATACAACCTCATTCTTATGACAGTCAAGAACAGCCCAATGGTTCTCCAAAAAATCTATACCCAAAATCATATCAAAATCCACGATATCCAGCAGCATCAAATCCGCGGCTAACCCATAACCTCCAATAAAAATCTCACAATCTCTATATACCCACTCGACACACACTACCTCGCCAGATGGATACAACACTCGCCACATACTAGGTAGTGGAGATGCAGGTATAGTAGCCAATGATGCTAATCTATATGACATGAATGAATGCGTAGCCCCTGGATCAAGTAAAGTAAGAATTGGATGACCAAAAATGTACAACATACCGATGATAACCTCCGGAGAAACTCTGCCCTCACGTAGAGACATGGCATGAACTCGAGTCTGTCCTGCTGGTCGTCCACGCTGGCCATGATTTTGCTGACCACCCTGTCCAGAAGGCTGTGTTGCACGATCACCAAAAGTAGTACCCTGATCTCGTCTAGTACCCTGATCCGCAACACCACCAAAAGTACTAAGCTGAGGACACTCCCTCGCAAAGTGACCCACCTGGCCATAACGGTAACAAGTAGAGGTGCCATACTAACACTGACCAAAGTGATATCTGTGACAGTTGCTGCACAATGGAGACTCCCTCGGTGTAGTTGGTGTGCCAAAGGAAGGTCGAGGATAACTCGATCCACTAGAACTTCCACTCGATTGCTGCCTCTGCAGTCGATTCCTCCTCCATTTATAACCCTGCCTAGGAGTGCTAGTAGGATGTCTGTATGGTCCACTACCCGAAGATGATGCTGATCTAGAAGTACTTGAACTCAACCTCTTTGAAGCACCCTGGCTAGGTCCACCCTCTTCTAGTCGACGCGTCTGAAACCGCACCAGTCTCTCCCTCTCGATATCTTCACCTCTGAGTGCAGCACTAACAAACTCATCAAAGTTATCTCGAGGCATAGTGGTCAAAGTCCCTTGATATTCAGATTCAGACCCAACTCAAACCTCCTGCACTTGGCTTCCTCTGATGCCACCATATCACATGCAAACCGAGACAAATAAGTGAATTTATCGAGATACTCAAGCACTGAAATACTCCCCTGTTTTAGATTGGTAAACTCCTTATATTTCCGTTGCTGAGTAGATGGGTTGAAATACCGATGGATGAACATTTCTTTAAACATCGGTCAAGGAATATCAATAGGAACCCTGTATGTACCAACCCATAAGAAGTAAGCATCTGACTCAAGAAAACCCACTACTGCTACTGTTTTTTTGTTCAGGAGTAAAATGTAGGTGCTCACAAACACGCTCAACCTGAACCTCCCAAGCTTCACAAACTTCAGGATCAGGGGAACCAGAGAAAACAGTTGCTCCCGTTGTCCTGGCCTTAGCCACAGGGTCAATACGTTCATCCAAACGCAATACTCGCATAAGCAAGTCACGCGTACGTTGATCCTCATCAGGATCCCCAGTCCGTTCAGAACGGACTCCACATCGAGGAGGCAACCTAAGGATAAAAGATATTAGTCACAGGACAGAAAGGATGTAATCATGGAACTTCAAACATTTGAAAGCATACAATATTCTAGAGCATTGATTATCCGCCGACCGGTCGGGTCATCGCTCCGGAAATGCTGTACATTCTCAAATGTCCTTAGTAACACAACTACAAGAGTCTACAGAACCTGAAACATAATGCTCTGATACCAACTGAAAGGACCCGACTCCGATTTAGTTACCTAAACCGAAATCAAACCCCTTCGAAAACACGACCTCAAAATTTTATTGCCAGAGTTTGCTTTGAAACAAGACATTCCATTATTAGAACCTGCAAAGAAACACACTTCGAATATTCCATAAAAGCCAAACCGTGGGGCTCTGTTCCCCATCCAGATTTCTCAACAACATATATAATAAACTCAAAGGTTTACAAGAAATCCAGAAATATACAGGAGTAAACTCCACTGAAAACTCGACATAAGCATTCAGAGCGACGCCTATATACAACATTTACAACGAGTAGGTCAAACAAGAAACCTATAGAAACTGAAGAGTGATCTGAACTCTATGCCTCCACAGTTGACGTGCAACACTGGAACCCAAACTGCAAACTGGGCAAAGGAAACCAAAAATCCCAGGGGAAGACAAATAAAATCGTTAGAGTGAGTGGACGAAAATAATAATATGTCTTACCCAAGTAAATGCTCATAAAAGCATAATGCGAGTCAATGCATATGAAAATCCCGACCAGGTACTTTTCTCTGATCCATAAATATGCACATAAAATCTTGCGGGGTCACTCATGGACTCCTCCGCATAGTACAGTCTAATCACAGGATTCCAAACCCACACGTGATTAACATAAGTCAGAAAGACCTCGGGTCAGGATATCTCCCCCCCCCCACCCCGAGCATCCCGGGGATCAGCCGAGAAGCTAAAGCATCGATGCATTCCTCTATATCCGAGACTGTACTCTGTGCAAACCAAATCATAAATCCTTTCCACACACATGCATAATCATAAAATGCATAATTATAAAATGTATACTTATATGTGCATAATTATAACTGCATAAATAAATGCGTAATCATAAATATATATATTCATAAAATGCATAATTTCAGACTCGCAAATCCAACAGTGAAAATAAAATATCCACTCACTGTACGCGGCTAACTCTGAGGTCCGGCGGAATATCCTTCGCCAAACGCTCGATCCCGATCACCTGAATAATCACAAATACCACTAATCAAAATCACAATTCAAAACCCTGAAACACACCTCGGAAACCAACCATTTCCGGAAACATGTAACTCAAATATCAACGAAATCGTTGAAAATCCCATAAATATTCTACTTATACTTCGACACAAAATCCACCACTCAAATCAACTCAATAACCTCACGACTGCGATCAGAGCGCGAAAACAAGTCGAAAACACATAAAATTTTCCAAAAATCCGGACCTCGCCGGAGCTTCGCCGCGGATCACCAGCGGCGGTGGCGGTGGAAACATTTTTCGGCGAACCATACTTAGAATTGTTCCTCTCCTCAAGACCAACCAAAACTCTCAAAAGACCACCCCCATCCAAGCTCCACTGTGGCCGGAAATCCACCCGAAACCCACGGCCACCATGGATTTCGGTGAGCTTTTCCGGTGAGCTTCAAACGGCTTCCAAACTCGAAATCTCTCCACCCAAAAGCTTCTATGGGTTGAGGGAAGCAAAACCCCCAACCCCATCGACCCCAAAAGTGGCCGGAAAAGCCCACCCGATTCCGGCAAAAATCTCAAACTTCACTGAGTTGGTTCTCCCTCAATACTCAACCAAATCAACTCAAACCAAGTTCAAAACAATAGAAAATCACGAGAGGAAGCTAACCATACCAAGCTTGTAGTCTGAAGTGGTCGGAATCAGAAGGTTAATGGCAAGTCAACGGCGGTGCAAAATCCCTTCGATCAACACGGGTTAACGGCCCAATTTTTGGTCAACTCGACCCAAATGTGACTTTTCGACAATTTTACGACTATTCCGATATTTATACTCGAGACCAAAATGATCAATGGTCGTAAACGAATCGAAACCAATCGGATAAACATGATTAAATCTAACGGTCGGAAATATTCATAACATATTCATCAGACATTGGAAAAATCCTCGAAAAACTCATACGAGCTCGAAATCATAAACTCTACAAATCTCATGAAGGAACTCCTATCAAATTCATTACCGAAAATATCATCGTGAACTAACCCGCCATATTAACCAATTACGACTAAACCGCGACTAATCGCGAAACTCGCAAATCAAGCCAGTTAACTACCATTTCCGGTTTGGGTTGTCACAAAAAGTTCTCCAGATCCTTCAATTTTAAAGGTAGCGGACATTGTAACACTGCTGAAATGGTTGCATTCACTTTCAAAACATCTTTCACCTTCGTTTGCCTCATTTGGGTGCATATATTTTTCAAAAAATTGGCGTAGATAGGCACACGCTTTATGCACTTGATCAAGGGAAAATTTACTTGCACTTTTAGAAAGATATCCAATATTTATTCGTATTGATAATCTTTCTTTGATTTTGACAACTTAGTTGGAAATGGTGCACGAGCAAACGGGGCATTAGTAGAAACTAAACTTGAAGGATTAGGGTTCTTACCTTGCCATGTGGTAGGTTGTAGAGGGAACAGTGCCTTAGTGGCTGGGGATGCCACATTCTTCTTCTCGACCTCTTTAAATGCCGAATCTTCTTCTAAATCTTCTTCCTCCAAAACGTCATATGGAGGTGATTTGCTTGTCTTTGGCTTGGGAGGTTCTAATGTTTTCCCACTCCTCATAGTGATAGCACTCACATTCCGATTTGGTTGAGGCAGGAGATGTCCGGATTCTCTAAATTGGCCCATGAATTCGAGAATTTGGCATATTTGTTTCTTCATCTCTGAAATATCTCGGCCATGAGCATCCAAAGTTTCCTTCATTTTAGCTTGTCCATCCAAAAGAACTTGTGTTGAGGTGAATAATTGGGCTAACATCTTGTCATAGTCCAGAATAGTGCATTGTTGGACCGAAGGAGCTTGTTGCAAAGGTTGCAGATGAGCTTGAGGCATTGGTGGCCTTGGCTGAAATGGAGCACGTTGGTAGCCTTGGTTGGGTATCAGAAGGTTTAAACATCCCTAATTGCTACTTCACTTGAAACTTGGATGATCTCGGTTGCCAAAATTGTTGTTATTGTAATTGTTGTAACGTTGGCCTCCTTAATATCCTCCAACTACATTTACTTGCTCAGCTTCTCCATTTGGTTGAACTATTATAGGTCATTGATCATTGTAATGCCCTTGTATATGACACACACCAAAAATGGGTCCTTGAGTTTCCTTGGCTCTCTTAGTCTCGAGTTCTAGCACTTGTTCAAGCATTGAAGCTAGCTCGTCATATTTCTCGTCTGGAACGGTGGAAGAACTCACTTCATTCACTGATTTCCGTGGAGCCATCCCATAATGAGCATCATTGTTTGCTCGGTTCTCCAAAAGTGTGCGAGCTTCCACTTCATCTAAGTCCATGAATGCTCTGGTTGTAACGACATCAAGAAGCTCTATATCAATTGGTTTGAGACCATTATAGAAACAATTCATGAGATTGGTCTCCAAGAAACCATGGGAGGGGCAGCTAGCACATCAAACCTTGAAACGATCATAGTATTGGCCAAATGACTAATCTGATGCACACTTAATTCCTGTGATCTTCTTGCTCAAGTCTGTGATCTTTGAGGCCGAAAAGTACTTGCCTAGGAATGCATCCGCGAGTTGCTTCCATGATGTGATGTAGTTCGGCGGAAGTTCCAAGAGCAAAGTTTGAGTTCTATCCGTCAAAGTGAAGGGAAATTCCCTGAGCTTTAAGAGTTCTTCATCCACATCGGAGGGCTTCATACTTATACATGTGAACTGAAATTGTTTGAGATGCATGTTCGGATTTTCATTTGAAAACCCGTGGAAGACATGTAAGCGGTGGAGTAAGCCACTCTTAAGCTCGATGTTCTTCTTGTTAGCTTGTGGTTCCAGAAATACAATGCATGACACTCCACTACTCCATTCGGTGTTGCAAGTGTGTTGGTGAAGTGAATTGCTTTCATTGTTCCTAGCCATTTGTTCTTGCTCATGTTCTTCTTCTGAAAAATGATCGGTGAAGTGATCGGATGAGTGTGGAGAATCAAACCCCTCAATGAAAGGCTGGTCGAGATCTTACTCCCTTGGAATCACTTGAGATTTCAAATTTGCTATTTGGTTTGAGTGCTTATAAATAACCTTTAGTATGGATTGGGAGTTGGACATTCATAGAAATCTGAGCATCCACCAAAGACTAAGTGTTAGTATCATAAGAATACATAATGAATGCAAGATAGTAGCCAAAACATTGAGAACCAAAAGAAAGTAACAGAAACACACTAAAACACACCCCAAAAAATAAAGCAAACTAAGTAAATATGTTTAAAACACACCGAAAAACACAAAAGACTCAAAAAGGTCTAAAACACTTTGAAACACACTAAAATGATGCCTAGACACTAAATGCAATGTAAACATGAAAGTAATGGATCTAAACAACGTAAAATATATGTAAAGTGATTAGAGCGCTCTAAAATGCTCAAAACAAGCTAAAACACAAATATACAATGTTTTCTGCAAAATTAGGCATATATATAATGCAGACTTAAATGAACTTTAGAAACACATATATACATGTTAAAAATGTAAGCACACAATAAATCACATCGCACTCATGCATAACACACTTAAATTGTCCTCAAAATGCATCAAGCAAGAACCTAAGTGAAGTATGAAGTAAATGTATGAGAGAAAATGTTAGAAACCTGCACAAAATACACAAGTTACATGCTAAATCATGATGCAAATGTGACATATCTCTTGGCCTCCTATCCCTAACTTCACTTAGGTTAGGATACCCGGTAATGAAATCCGAGCATCACAAAGCCGCTAGAAGGTTATGAAAGCTAAATGCAATGTGATTAATTCTTTACAAGTTTATAAATTTACAAACACATAATTTTGACATGTATTATGCACAAACATTGTCCAAATTGAGTGCGCCTAAGATTTAAAGAGAGTACACAGCTTGATCTTTAGGTAACTTCAATGTACGTGCGGTCTGCACGACAATGGTAAGTCCCTCAATCCTCCGGCTTAGGTAAGCATCGTAACATGGCCAGTAGTTATATAGATAACGCTAGAAGTAGGACTAATTTAGAGAAACATCTCGAGGCTAAGCGGGATAATGATATATACTCTATTGATGTTCTCTTTCTTAGAACCAAAATCTGTCACCAGTCATAACCCATCTAGAAACCATGTTTGACATTCTGCCAAATTCATGAAGTTATACACCTAAGGATGCTTGTAGACTCCGCCCTCAATCTCATGTCCACAACTTCACTTAGGTTATGGTGTGCGGTGATGAAATCCAAACATCAAGAGGGGTTAAAGAGATAAGCAAGAAACTAAGGCACTACCTATTCCGAAAGGGTGAGACTTATTCAACCAAGCTTATGTACTCAATGTAAATCGAAGACTTCATTTATCATGTATATGGCTGCAAAATAGATTATAAGTATAAACAAGCATGTATTATAAATAAGTATGTAAATTTCGTAACTATTATAGACATGTATGTATATTATTATTATTATTATTATTATTATTCACAATTTTCACAACAATTACACATTCTAAAATCACACAACTTTGAGCACAACATAATGTTAGAATTTTCCAGAATTATTCACCTGTCCAATTTTCACGATATTTTACAGTCACATATTAGATGCACCAAAAAACAACTCTGTAAATTATCAAAATTTTCTAAGATTTGTAGCTAGCTATGTCAAATAATTTTCAAAAAATAGGGTAGTGTAAAGTTCTGAAAACTGAAAACAAAAACATATGTACTAGTATATTTTTTACATATAATAAACATATTTACACAAACGAAATCACAGAAGTACTTTACAATCCCCGGCAACGGCTCCAAAAATTGATAATGATAAAACTAACTATCAAATAAACACTTAACAATCAGAATTAACGCACACAATTTAAAACCCTTTCTTATAGATGTAACATTCATAAGTAGGGATCATTCTTAACCGGGAATTGATGGTGCATGCATGACTACGCTAAGTTTAGGGGGAGGGAGGGGGGGGGATGGGTGGGTGTATAAGAGTTTGTTTAATTACCTACGAAAATAAAGAACAAAATATGGAAGCAAACATATCAAGACCCTAGAATTCTAACATGTATAATCCTCATAGACAAACAACAAAAATCAAAAAACATAGAACCCTAAAACATGCTTGCTAAACTGAAAATAAACCTAACTAAACATATTTACATGTGATCATGTCATTCTAAACAACTTAGCAGATTACATTTAATTCCTCTAAGTGTCTACGAAATCCATAAGTTCAATTAAAACACATACACATGCTTATATTGAACAAGACAACAACTAAATCGAGCTAACAAGCTAGTCCAATTTTATCTTTAATTAGTTCCTTGAAACATGGCAGAGAAGAACCAAATCGAGCATCATCTAAAATAAGTTTCAAAGCATTAAGAACTTAAAAAGCTAGCACATGTATTCGAATCAAAGCTATAAACACATGGAAGAAACTAAAAAAACCCAGAAATAAATAGCTTTTTATCAAAACGTGTTCTTGTCATACAAAATGAGAAAAACCAATACAAAACTGAAACTGAAAGTAAAGGGGCCATGTTACACTTTTGATATTGTGAAATTGCACTACAAATCTAGGCGTAGAGGCTCCTTTGGTGACTGGATGACATAAGAATTCAAAGCCAAATCGAGTTAAGAACCCTTATAGATGGAGGCAGAGTATTTATGGGACATTGTTTGTGGTGTTTCGGCCTTGGAGAGGAGAGACTTGGCTTTTGGGTGCAAGGAAGTGATTTTGACAGATCTGAAGCGTAGAGAATGAGAGATCCCTTGGCTGCTGGTCGAACTCCTCCCCTTATATAGGGATATAGAAATTCCGAGTCCATCCCCACTTAGGAAACAAATTAACTCCAACCGGATAAATTGATCATTGTGCACTTAATAAGGATTTCCCTGAGTTTAATATGTCTGAATTGAGTGATTCTTGCAGCGCTGGAAAGTAGACTTTATGAGGTTTCTAGGGACATATTATGTGTACCCTAGTTCCTTCTAAACCGATTTCTGTGGCCTGCTAAAATGGGCTGATCTGCACAGGTAGATTTCCTGATTTCTAGTTTTTAATCCATCTTCTTCTTTTGGGCTTCTTTATAGCTGATTCTTTGCATGATCTTGGACCTTCTTGGACACATGAACATTGTCTTAACCCATGTTAATGAGTTTTGATCCAATCTTTATAAATAGTGGCCCATTCTTCTTCATCTTTCCTCCTCATTTTGAGAACTTCATCCTGGGCACGTTTTAGCTCATCTATGCCTCATTTACTTGCCCTCCTTTATTTTAGGACCTAAAAACAACAAAATAAGTTAGAAATAAGAATAATAAGGTCATAACTAAGCTAAATATAGAGAGAAATACGTTAAGAATCAAGCATAAAATGCGTAGATCAGTGTGTAATAACCTACAGTTAAGATAGATTGTTATGACAGAAATACTAATATGAGAGGGGAAAAAAATTACCTCCCAATTGGATACATCCAATGGTATCCTACTGGGAGTGAACATACAAAAAGTATGTGCGTAATATAGTAAGACCAGAAGTTGTAGAAGAAAATATCTCATATGAATCATTGACATTTTGTTCAATGTACCTATGTGATGTTGAGACAACATTCAACCGACCAGGGCAAAATCCACTAGGGAGTGAACCAAAAAAAATATTTCAGTTTTTTCTCAAAGAGTGACCTATTGGGCAACCGGTACATGTACCAGCTTTCAGTTACAGAACTGGAATTAGCCAACTAGTTTATCTTTAACAATTGCGTCGAGATTGAAGTCTACAAAAAAGTATATGATTTCTGCCTATATTGATTTTTAATTAATATCGTCTATCATTATCGAACATAACTAAGCAGATGTTCTAATTACATATAACTCCAATTATATATTACTGTTATTTATAACTACATATATATAGCTATATATAACTATATATGCCTCCAATACTACAGCCAAATAGATTGTTTGCTTAATTAGTTATTAATTGGTCTTTGCAAAACCAGAGTGCCTAACTACAAATCAATAACTACGAATTGATATATAGCATAAATTATTATTTAATTGATATTTATATTCTGATTTTTTTTAAAAAAAATTTATGCAGTGAGCATGAACAACTCTTGAGAAAAGAGAGTATTGAAAATGTAGACCAAAGACACAGAGAAAAGTTTCCATAATAAGTCATGCTACAACCTTGTTTAGTGAAGGAAAGATTTTCGTGGAGATTTATGCAGTAGCTCTAGGTGCAGACAATCGAAGCATACAATATACATGATGTATTGCACATGATATTCGTTGGTCGGTCAAACAGGATGCTCGTTACCGCACCACGAAAGATAGTGGAGTTATGATTATTAGTTCCTACAGTGGTCAGCCTTATACCTTTTATGGTAGTTTGGTTCAAGTTGTTCAATTGAATTTTCAAAGAGGGTATCACAATTATCTTTTTAAATGTGAATGGTATAATTCAGACCACAAGTATACGAAGATTGACTACCATTTGTCATTGTTGAACACCAATAGACTATGGTACAAACATGATCCTTATGTGCTATCACAACATGTCCATAAAGTATTGTATTTGGATGATACCAAGTTGGGACATCCTTGAAAGTCATCTAGAAGATTCAATACAGACATCTCTGGGATGTTCCTAAAAGAGAAGAAGATGAAGAAAATGTGGAACAAAATAGTGACTCAGAAGATGATGAGAAAATCACTGATGTATGGAAAGTTTATGCAGAGGATGATGGAACCAATACGTCACTACAAATAAATGATGTGGAACTTGAAATTATTATTCTTCCTAACGACACAAATAAGAAAAGAAGGGTAGCCAACAATGATGATTTTATTGATGATGACTTTAATGATGAAGATCTAATGTAGGAAGATGATTACTGTCATATTTAATTTTTTAAACCTTTAATGTTTATTATTTTCGAAACAATCTTTGTTCCTATGGGTAGTGTTTGGAAAGATATTCAATCAAAGTTTATTCTTCTTGGACTAAACCTTTGTGCATAATGTATATTCTTAATAGATTTTAGGAAGATGATATATTCGGAAGGGTCATAAAAAATGGAAGATTACCAAACATGTTGTAGTGTATATGTTGTAGAGTTTCTTTACAAACCAAACGTGTTCTAAAATATTGATTATCATAATTATATTATTTTTCTTGTATGGAAAGAAGAGTTTGAATGTGACTTTATCTCCTTCCTCAGTTTTTTTTTTGCCAGAGTTATTTCCCCCTAAATTCAGTCTCTGTCATGGTTATCTATTCAATTAACTAGCTAATATTATCTCATTCCTTTGATAATCTCTCTTTCACTTCAATCTTATTCCACTTTTCTCAAAATTTAGAGCAAATATCTATCTAAATAGAAGAAGAGCGTCATTTCTCCCTCCTCTTTTCTCAATGAAGTGCCAAAATAAAACTTTTACAGGCAGGATCTTAAGATATTTCACCCAATATAAAAGAGACATTTCTTTGTCTCCTTTCTTCAAACTCTTCTAGTTCCAATCAGGTCGACGCAACTCGATCCTGATTTGCTCATCCATGTGTCTTTTCTTCTTGGAGAGTTTCAGTGAGCTCTATCTCTTGTACATTATTTTTGATTGTGTGTTTTGTTAATCTATAACCTCTCTTAGTTTAAATAGCTTGCTCGATTTGGTGTCTGGTTCGCTTTGTATAGACTATAGATATTTCATACCTTTCGTATTATGGACGAATTGATTCATTTTGTATAGACCATAATTAGTTTTGCCTTATTGATGCAGGTGGAAAATGGCATCTCATGTAAATATGCTTCGAGGAAAGAAGGTGACAAGGACTAAAGCTAATAATATGTCTACTACTCTTAATGCAGCAGAGATGCTAGTTTTGGGATTGAGATACCATCACCGAGAACACCTTTTACACAACCTAGAATTACTGATATCTCTACTAAGGGACTAATACCCTCACCTAATATCTCAAGTATACATCATACTATAATAAAACAATAGTTCATTTCTATGGTCTCTTGGTATTAAAGTTAGAATTAGATAGGTGGATAATTATTTGATTATTATCAATGATTTTTCCATCCCTTGTAGAATTGAAAAGGAAAAGAGAAAAAACCACTGGAAAAGGTTTAACTGAGGCAATTGCAAGTAATGGAAACAAGTTAGTAGAGGTAAATATTGACCTTATGTACAAGGCTCCTGATACTCAATACAGTAATATGTAACTGAGCATTACAATAGGAATTGAGGTAAGTAATCATGCTCCGGTGTGTTTCAAAAGGTGGGATAAAATTTCAAGCGAAACAAAGAAGACATTAAGAGACATATTGATGTTAGGACCATAATTATGTGTCTATTACACTCCTAATTTTATGTTTATAACGTGTTTTCTATGAATAAAGCATTGTTCTTATGACGTTTCCTGTTTTTGCTAGGAAATGTGGAGTTGGCTCAAAAATGTATTAAATATGAAGAATTAGAGACTTATTGGAGAAGATGTATGTATTTCCGAGGTAAAGAGAGAATTTGGAGCAACTGTGGAAAAATAACGAAATAGCTTCACCAGATGTCGCTGGAAGTTGCCCGGAACCCGCCAAAATTTGCCACAGCTGGTCGACCCAATCACATGGAATCCAGCCCAATAGAGGCCCATTCAGCCCATCTATGCTTACCAATTTGATTTGGAGAGGAAGATAAGAAGTTGGACCACATGATGTCACTATTTTAGAGCTTAGCCTTCCATAGCCTAAAATAGTGGATCATGGTCTCCCTAATTCAAAGTTAAACTTTAGATCTTTCATCTCATCATTTACTATCATCTAAGGGTCCATATTTTCCTTCCCATTCGAGCTTCCCCTTGCACCCAAACATACCACACTTTCATTTCACTCAATTTTACAAGTTTAGAGCCACTTTCTCTCTACTTTTCTCTTTAACTTTTCTCTAGGGTTCTTGGTGAGTTCTCTAGAGAGAAGCTAGATTTATCTACCCTTAATCCTTTCCTCCAACCCTCTACAAATCCAAGAGACCTAGCCTTGAATTCCTTAGCCGAACATCTTCCACTCTCCCTCATCATAATCCCTCACTTCCTCCTCTCCTCTTTCCCTCCAAAGAGTGTGTGATTCTTTAGAGCTTGAAGAAGTGGGAAGTAATCCCTCTTCCCCTTAGCTTCTTTGAGTCCTAGAGGTTGCCTCTCCTCCTCTTGGAGACTTGCTGCTTGTTGAAGAAGAAGAAGTGGAGCTAGAAGAGCTTAGAGTCACTTGGAGCTTTGCTAGAGACCCTTGGTTATTTTTTACTCTCTTTTACCTCTTAAACATGTATCAAATCTTGTATTTAATTATGTTTAGTGAGTAGTCTCTTTTGGGAGGCTAGAGTTAGAACCCTAGCCATGTGATGAACAAACTATGTGTTGGTTATGTATGACTCTTGAATTGTGTTGTGAATAAGCTATTGTGTGTTTGTGGATTTTTATGTGTTTGAGCCTCATGTCTAGTTTTTTTATGCATGTCTAAGCTAAGACTAAGTTGAGATATGTTTAAGGAAGCTAATAATGGACTTAAGTGAATTAGTCACTCACCTAAGAAAGATGAGCATATAAACATAATTAGGGTATTATTCTATGAGATTTACCATGAGAATTGGTTCCCTAACACCTAGCATGGACTAGAGCTTCATTGAGTCTTTATGGACTTGGGGAACTCTAGTCAAGCACACATTAATCAAAAAGGTTATTGAGGCACATTGTAGAACTTCATAGCTCGTAATTTACTAATTAAGAGTTGATGGATTCATTTGACAACCCCTTGGATCCTTCAATTAAGATTCGAGAGGGGAACCTTTCCACATCTATTACACAATTTACTTGTTGACTTCACAACGTGATATACTATTAGGATTCAAGTGTAAATAGCTTGGGTCTTGGTTCCACTTCACGATATTCTTCAATGTTAGGTTTAAGTAGCCTAGAGCCCGTAATGGCCTAGGAGTTTAGATTTAAAACCAACCGTGACTCACAAGGTCGCGACTTGGACATTCATTCTCGTGAATGAACTTAATCTAAACCGGGACATTGTTTGGTGCATTATATGGTTAGTGGGGATTTCCCTAGTTGATATATTTTCCCTTATATTGAATTTGTGTCATTTAGTTTTTGCATTTAGTGTAATTAATCAACCATCAACTAACTCGTTAATCGCTCACCTTTTTATGTCATCATCCCTCGCTATGCCAAGTCTCTAAAGGACTCGGTAGGGCGAAATACACTTTCATCTTTTCTTTAGTTTTTATGTCAAGCTAGTGTTTAGAGTGTCTGTAGTCTTTGTGCTTTCAATTCCGAGTTAAGGAGTCTAAGTGGTTAATCTTCGTGGGTTCGACACTCGATTTCCTTTCTATACTATTACTTGTTCTCGTATACTTGCGGGCGAAGATCACTCTTATGCTTATGAGTTAGTTATTAATTCATTAAGTTTTAGAGGGGTATAATTCTTCCAACAAGTTTTTGGCGCCATTTCCAGGGATTAAGTTTATCTTAATTCCTTAGCGATTAGCCTTTGATTGCAGATTGGTCAAATATTATTCATTGATACTTGTTTCTTTTCTTTTGATTTCTTTCAATTTTTCACTTAGAACAGTGTTTTGTTTGTCTTTGCTTTATAACATACTTTGGTAGGTTTGTTGGGGTGAAAATGTGTTAGGATTTATGATCTAACCCTTTATTGCAGGACACATTTCGATCCATCAAAATATACCCTTCAATCCATCGAAAGCAGTTTGCAGGGCAAACCTGGGGGACTCCTTCGATCCATTGAGAGCTTCTCTTGATCCATCGAAGGGTTGTTGTCCAATCTAACCAGGGAAGCTGCTTCATTGCATCGAAGCATAAGCTTCGACCCATAAAAAATTAGGCTGTAATTATAGGTTGTTTATTCCATTCTTACTCCTTTTCCCTTGCTTATCTATATCTTTTTGGAACATATCTAAAGTAGTGTTTTATAAAGTCTTTGAAAGTTTCGTCAAAGGTTATTGGTGACTCATTGTTGTGAGGAACTACAATCTTTGAGCATTTAACGTTTTAGCTTTGTTTGATACTTTAATTACCTTGAACCATGGACGGATGGTATAATGGTTGGGAAAATTCAAGTGGTTTTGGGGAACAAGATTTGTATAATGAAGGTTATCAAGATTGGAATTATCAAGCTAAGGAGCCAATGTTCCCTTACGTTGAAGCTTGTGCCCTATGTGGTTCTCAATTGCATTCACCACTTGAGTGCAACTTGAAATTTGAGTACCCCGAATATGTGCAAGAGTACAAGTACAACATGGGGATGCATCACACACATCCGGTAAACTCTTCTAGAAGAAGATCCTAGTTCAAATGTGGAAGCACTCATTCAAAACCGCCTAGCCCGAATTGAGGAGTACCTAGCCCGGCAAGAGGAGACCCGTGCACAATTTAGGCAATTTTTAACCTCTCCTCCACCTCAAGAAGAAAGCCCTCATTCGAACTTGGAGGAGATGCTTGCCAATTTGCTTGATCAACAAGAAGCCGCAAGGCAATGTTCGAGAAGTGAATTTCAATGTGTGCAAGCGGATTTCCCAAGGGACATACAAGGAAGGGAAGCTTAATTGAGTAGATTAGCCAAGAGAGCACAAGAGATTATTCAAGAAGAACCGACACCTCAAGAGCTTTCCATCAATCATGAAGCTTCAACTTCTCAAGGAGCCAAGTATGATGAGTCATCATCCGATGATGAAGTCTCAACCATATATGATGAATCTTGGAGTGTTGAGGAAAATGTACTTCTGGACTCATCTACACAACCGGTTATGGGCTATCGTGAAGAATTGATGAATGAGTTAGATGAATGGAATGCCTAAGGTGAAGAGGATGTGTTCGAGCCACCCAGGGAAGATCAAGTTGAAGAAGAACCTTTATTCTTTCCCTCACCACTAAAGGAGTACCACCAAGAACTCCTCATGGAGCAAGAAGAAGCATCGAGTTATGATCGAGATGATAGGATTGAGACCAAGGCATTCTTGCCTCTCAATTCTGTGTTTAGCAACCAATGTTTCTATGAAGAAGTGAAGGATTAGAAAGGAAGCCATGTTGCCGAGTCTTCACCTTGTTTTGAGATGCCACAACCACGTTTTTCCTTCCCACACCGCAAGTCTACATCAACATTGAAGGAAAATGTTGGGATGCTACTTGGAAGAGTGATCAAAAAGAAGAGGAAGACATTAAGGTGTCCATTTCGGTCTAACATTGGAGATTGTGTGGATCACTTTAATGTTTGCCTTTACAACAAGTCGAGAAGCCCTCTAGCTCCAAGTAGTAGAGTTATACTCCTCAAGAAGTATCTACCCTAACATACGCGTGGAGCTACGGACTATGTTTATGTCCTTAAACCATAACCCGTAATGGCCGGAGCCTATAAGAAAATGTCTTTCAAATAAAGTGTGAGGTCGCGGATTCGGTATGTGACCTGGAGAAGACTAATCTTGATGCAAAGCCATGGATGCTAGCAAGGAAGGCAAGACCAATCTTGGTCTTGCATGTCGGTGATTGTTGGTGATTTTGGATGCATTATCTTCGGTCTTCAAGGGGGAGCTTTCCTAATCTCTTACCTCACTTTGAATTTGGTTATTTATAAATGCATTTGTGTGTGTGAAAAGGTCCATTTTGAGTGTAGAGAATGGATTGAACTTATTTGGATTTTGGCATGAAATTACTCACTTTTCAGGGCAATCAAGGGACCATGCTTCGATGGATCGAAGGTTCTTCTTCGACCCATCGAAAGCTACTGCCATTAACGTTCCAGGGGCTTTGCTTCGATGGGTCGAAGATTTCTTCGATCCATCAAAATCTGTTAACAGATTGGATCCAGGGGCTTGGCTCCGATGGTCGAAAGGTTTCCTTCGACCTATCGAAGGCAATTCCTAAAATGAAAATTTTCAAGTTCCTTTTGGAGTCCAAATGCCATGGCTTTGCTCATGCCCCCTCCCCTCGGGATTTTAAATGCTATTAATCTCAATATGAGGTGTCGATTGCCGGTCTTTACTTCACTCATATCACCTTTGGATGATGATACCTAACTTGGTCTTGGTGGGTTAACATAGACGTACATATAGAGCTCAGAGGCGGTCTACAAAGCTTTTGCACTTTCTTTCTCCCTTACTCTTTCTCTACTTTCTAGCACTATTGAGAATATGTTTTTTTTTTAGAATGATGCTATGTTAGGATGCTTAGGTTTAACTCTCATCCTCAAGAATAGACATCTTCGACGGGTTTTTAGCCTTGCAATGTCTTGATGGCTCACTCTTGTTCGATGAGGGAGCGATCTATTCATCATTAGTGTATTGTTTGGAGTCACATAGAATGTGGTAGTCTTGTGTAAGTGTGAGGTCCCCGCATGTTATATGCTTGATTACATTATTGTTTTCCTTTGAAATATGATTAGTATGCATGCCCCCATAATGGTTGATAGGACTCTAATAGCTTCATTACTTCTTAGAGACTATATGACCCTTTAAGTGTGAATGCATGCTAGTTGTTATGCCTAGGAGAACATGTGTTAGGTGAATAATTTTGTGAAACGATGATGCCTTTCTATCTTGTTTACACTTTTGCTTACTATGTGACTTTATGCAAATTGAGGACAATTTGATTCTAAAGTGTGAGGTAGGCAGCTAAGTTATTTTCATTCCTTATCCAAAAAATCATTAAAATTAAAAATTTGTGAGAAATTGTAATACAAAAGTATGTGTGTTTTGGAGTGTTTGTGTTCCAATAACTACTCCCAATGATGAAATTAAACTAATAGCTAGTAGATTGTATAATTTTGAGTATGTTTAAAAAGAGAAAACAATGCATGTTTAATCGGTTTGAAAAGTGCATATGTCATTCAAAATGAGTTCACATGAGAAAAACAAGGATTGATATGTTTTCGAAGCTATCCAAGCCCTTGTGAGTTTTTTTTAGCCTTATTATGCATGCATAGCTGCATTATGCACCTATTCTTTCATGTGTGATATCGATCAATTATTGTGTAATCTAGAACTTGCTTTAAATTGTGTAAAACATTTTTCAAATCATGAGTTATTCTCGAAAATGATAGAGGCATTAGGATTACCACCATGACCAAATTGCTTTCGAATCCTATGATGCATGTACCCTTAGTAAGCCAATTTGAGCCTTATATTACATAGCCTTTCATTTCGTGAACATCATAAAATCCTACCTAGCTTAATCACTTATCTTACTCCTAACCCGGCAATTTAGCAAGCAATGATAAAATCCTAGGAGGATGTTCTTTTAATGTTGTGTTTATGAGAAGAATGTCAAAAAGATAAGTGTGAGGTGGAGGAGGTTGTTGTGATGTTCAATTGTTAGTGTGTTTTACTCAAAAAAGAAAAGAAAAGAGAAAAAGAATACCAAAGAAAAGAAAAGAGAAAAGTAGAAAATAGAAAAGAGTTCCACAAAAAGATGGTTTTTGTACATAAGAAATAAGTGTTTTTGGAAAAGAGTTGTTTGAAAAAGGGAAAGTTAGTAGCACTTAGAAATATGTTGGAAATTCAACATGTGAGTTGCTTACTAGGTTGCTTGGTTCTCGAACTCTTATACCCTTATTTCATGTGACCCATTTTCTTAAGCCCCGTTACAACCCGAATAAAAGTCTTCTTGATTTGAAATACTTATGATTTTGGATTGTTGGAGCGTTGATTGAAAATTGAGCTTATGAAGAACATGTGATTGATGCAATTTATGAGTGCAAACACTAACCCACAAACATTTGTGTGCATTGAGTGCTATCTAGTGAGTTTGATGATCAGGAAACATATCAATTTGAATACATTTCATTGTGATGCATTTGGCCTAACATATCTTGTTTTGGCTTATTACATATGCATTGATTTCATGTTTTAAAAGTGTTGCTCAAAAGTAATTCAATCCATCTAGCCATGATTCTTTGAGGGAAAAAAATCTACCATTTGAGACACTTACATACTTGTGTGTTTTAATGCTTTGAGTCTAGCTTAGCTTAATTCTTTTCTCCTAAGTTTGCTTGAGGACAAGCAAAGCTTAAGTGTGAGGTAGTTGTTAGGACCATAATTATGTGCTCATTATGCTCCTAACTTTATGCTTATAACTTATTTTCTATGAATAAAGGATTGTTCTTATGACGTTTCCTATTTTTGCTAAGAAATGTGGAGTTGGCTCGAAAATGTATTAAATATGAAGAATTAGAGATATATTGGAGAAGACGTATATATTTTCGAGGTCAAGAGGGAATTTGGGGCAACTTTAGAAAAATGACGAAATAGCTTCACCGGAGGTCGCTGGAAGTTGCCCGGAACCTGCCGGAATTTGCCACTTTGGCCGGCCCAATCACATGGAATCCAGCCCAATAGAGGCCCATTAAGCCCATCTATGCTTACCAATCTGATTTGGAGAGGAAGAGAAGAAGTTGGACCACATGATGTCACTATTTTGGAGCTCTCTTCCATAGCCTAAAATAGTAGATCATGGTCTCCCTAATTCAAAGTTAACCTTTAGATCTTTCATCTCATCATTTCCTATCATCTAAGGGTCCATATTTGCCTTCCCATTCAGCCCCAATTCGAGCACCCCCTTGCACCCAAACATACCACACTTTCATTTCACTCATTTTTACAAGTTTAGAGCCCCTTTCTCTCTGGCTTCTCTCTAGGGTTCTTGGTGAGTTCTCTAGAGAGAAGCGAGATTTATCTACCTTTAATCCTTTCCTCCAACCCTCTACAAATCCAAGAGACCTAACCTTGAATTCATTGGCCGAACATCTTCCACTCTCCCTCATCATAATCCTTCACTTCCTCCTCTCCTCTTTCCCTCCAAGGAGTGTGTGATTCTTTAAAGCTTGAAGAAGTGGGAAGTAATCCCTCTTCCCCTTGGCTTCTTTGAGTCCTAGAGGTTGCCTCTCCTCCTCTTGAAGATTTGGTGCTTGTTGAAGAAGAAGAAGTGGAGCTAGAAGAGCTTAGAGTCACTTGGAGCTTTGCTAGGGTTATTTCTACTCTCTTTTACCTCTTAAACATGTATCAAAGCTTGTATTTAATTATGTTTAGTGAGTAGTCTCTTTTGGGAGGCTAGAGTTAGAACCCTAGCCATGTGATGAACAAACTATGTGTTGGTTATGTATGACTCTTGAATTGTGTTGTGAATAAGCTATTGTGTGTTTGTGGATGTTTATGTGTTTGAGCCTCATGTCTAGTTTTGTTATGCATGTCTAAGCTAAGACTAAGTTGAGATATGTTTAAGGAAGCTAATAATGGACTTAAGTGCATTAGTCACTCACCTAAGAAAGATGAGCATATAAACATAATTAGGGTATTATTCTATGAGATTTACCTTGAGAATTGGTTCCCTAGCACCTAGCATGGACTAGAGCTTCTTTGAGTCTTTATGGACTTAGGGAACTCTAGTCAAGCACACATTAATCAAAAAGGTTATTGAGGCACATTGTAGAACTTCATAGCTCGTAATTTACTAATTAAGAGTTGATGGATTCATTTGACAACCCCTTGGATCCTCCAATCAAGATTCGAGAGGGGAACCTTTCTACATCTATTACACAATTTACTTGTTGACTTCATAACGTGACATACTATTGGGATTCAAGAATAAATAGCTTGGGTCTTGGTTCCACTTCACGATATTCTTCAATGTTAGGTTTAAGTAGCCTAGAGCCCGTAATGGTCTAGGAGTTTAGATTTAAAACCAACCATGACTCACAAGGTCGCGACTTGGACATTCATTCTCGTGAATGAACTTAATCTAAACCGGGACATTGTTTGGTGCATCATATGATTAGTGGGGATTTCCCTAGTGGATCTATTTTCCCTTATATTGAATTTGTGTCATTTAGTTTTCGCATTTAGTGTAATCAATCAACCATCAACTAACTCGTTAATCGCTCACCTTTTTATGTCATCATCCCTCGCTATGCCAGGTCTCCAAAGGACTCGGTAGGGCGAAATACACTTTCATCTTTTCTTTAGTTTATATGTCAAGCTAGTGTTTAGAGTGTCCGTAGTCTTTGTGCTTTCAATTCCGAGTTAAGGAGTCTAAGTGGTTAATCTTCATGAGTTCGACACTCGATTTCCTTTCTATACTATTACTTGTTCTCGTATACTTGCGGATGAAGATCACTCTTATGCTTATGAGTTAGTTCTTAATTCATTAAGTTTTAGAGGGGTATAAATCTTCCAACAAGTTTTTGGCTCTGTTTCCGGGGATTAAGTTTATCCTAATTCTTTAGCGGTTAGCCTTTGATTGCGGATTAGTCAAATATTATTCATTGATACTTGTTTCTTTTCTTTTGATTTCTTTCAATTTTTCACTTAGAACCGTGTTTTGTTTGTCTTTGCTTCATAGCATACTTTGGTAGGTTTGTTGGGGTGAAAATGTGTTAGGATTTATGCTCTAACCCTTTGTTGTAGGACACATTTCGATCCATCGAAATATACCCTTTGATCCATCGAAAGCAGTTTGCAGGGCAAACCTGGGGGACTCCTTCGATCCATTGAGAGCTTCTCTCGATCCATCGAAGGGTTGTTGTTCAGTCTAACCAGGGAGGCTGCTTTAATGCATCGAAGCAACATGTAGGCTCCCATACACGCACAACTGGGCAAACCATGCCTCACATATCTCTGGATCAGCTGAACCCGAGAAAATAGTTGCTCCAGCAATTCGAGCTTTGACCTCAGGGTCAAAACGCTTCTCCAAACGTAATACTCGTATAAGCAAGTCATGCGTTTGGCGATCCTCATCAGGATCCACATCCCTATTGACATGAGGACCACGTTTAGGAGGCATCCTAATGATAAGAGAAAAACATTAGTCACAAAGCACAAGGAACGTAATCATGGAATTTTGGACATTTGAAAACATACAACACCCGAAGCATTAATAAGTTACCGCTGGCCAGTCGGGTCATTGCTCTAGACATGCTGTACCTTCTCAAATACCCTTAGTATCACAACTACAGAAGTATAAAGAATCTGAAACCTAATGCTCTGATACCAAGCTGAAAGGACCCAACCCCGATTTAGTTTCCTAAACCGGAATCGAACCCCTTCTGAAAACACGAATTTCCAAAAACCATAGAAATTTCGGCAGAGTTTCACTATATCGCGGAATTATCATTAATCTGCACCCGAAAATACACTTCATCCTATGCCACAAAAGCCAAACCGTGGGCATCAATCCCAACCGGATTTCTCAAAATCATATCATCATAATATAAAGTAATAAGTAAAACTGTAACTTTACAGAAATCCGGGAAAATCATATGAAAATATAAACATCAGAGTATTCAGAGCAACCTCTAGTATATATATACATAAATATACAACAGTAGGCTAAACAAGACACCTACTGAGAAAGAAAAGTAGCTCGAATACTAAGCCTCCAACTGCGACGTGCGACACTTGAATCCAAACTGCAAATTAGGCAAAGAAACCGAAGAGCCCAGGGAAAGACATATAAACTGTTAGAGTGAGTGGATAAAAGTAAATGTCTTTCGCCGAATAATATATATGTTATAAAAATATATGCGAGTCAAAATGCATGAAAATAATAAGGTACACGTGGGAGACTCTAACTCCTCACGCGTACAGAGCATGCATTGAAAATCCCGCGGGGTCACTTATGGACACATCCGCGCTAGTAAAATCTGAATCACGGGATCCCAGACCCACACGTGATTCTAGCCAGAAAGGCCTCAGGTCAAAGGTCTGCCCCCCCTAAACCGTGGGCATCAATCCCAACCAGATTTCTCAAAATCATATCATCATAACATAAAGTAATAAGTAAAACTGTAACTTTACAGAAATCCGGGAAAATCATATGAAAATATAAACATCAGAGTATTCAGAGCGACCTCTAGTATATATATACATAAATATACAACAGTAGGCTAAACAAGAAACCTACTGAGAAAGAAAAGTAGCGCGAATACTAAGCCTCCAACTGCGACGTGTGACACCTGAATCCAAACTGCAAACTGGGCAAAGAAAACGAAGAGCCCAGGGAAAGACATATAAACTGTTAGAGCGATCGCTACCGCCTACATTGTCGCCTCCACCACCGGCCTCCACATTCCGGCCGCCACCACCGCCGCCGCCGCCACCACCACGACCACCACCACCGCCTATAATTAGTTTAGTTTTAGGTTTATTTAGTTTATTTAGGCTAGATTAATTTATTTTATTATATTATGAATTTTGTATTTAAATCCATAATAATTTAAATTATTTATTCATTATGAATTTTGTACGTATTATATATTATTAATAATTAACATTCAATAAATTTTGCAATATTATGAATATTGATATACAAAAAATTAAATAAAAAATTCATTAAATGCTAATTATTAAATTATTAATTAGCATTTCATGAATTTTTCATTTAATTTTTTTTTTACAAAATCACCACTTAGACGACGGAGATGGACGATTTCTGCGGTCTAAGTTTTCACTTAGACGACGGAGAATGAATTCTCCGTCGTCTAAGTGCAAACTTAGACCGCGGAGATAGACGTTTTCCGCGGTCTAAGTTTTCACTTAGACGACGGAGAATTCATTCTCCGTCGTCTAAGTGCAAACTTAGACCGCGGAAAATTTTGCGCGGTCCAAGCGAGCACTTAGACCGCGGACATTCTCCATCTCCGTCGTCCAAGTGCTTGGACAACAGCACTTGGAGCACGGAGCTTGGAGGACGGAGCTTCCGCTTTAGACGACGGAAAACTGCACCTCGACGACGGAAATGGTCCGTGGTCTAGGTGCATTTTTCTTGTAGTGCGACGTGTAACATCCCGACCTAAAATTAACCTCTTAGATTTTGATTGTGTTAATCATTAATGGTAACTAATTTTTACTGCCGGTAATTATTTATGACTCTTTTTATCAGAATTTTATTCCTTAAGTTCTTTCGAGCAAGTTTACTAAGGAAAGTCGAAGAGTTTATCAAGACGAGTTTGTGGCCACATCAAGTGTTAAAATCAGAGTTACAATGAAGAAGTTATGGTCAGCGAAAGTTTTAAACTAATTTACAAAGTTAATTAGTCGCGAGTATAAATATGACTTACCCAAAATGGAAAGTCAAATTTGGGGTTACACTCTTTTTCTTCCCTCTCCCTATCCTCTCTCCCGTGGTCAAAATAACCACCATGACCTCCTCTACCTCCTCCCTAACCTCTTCAATCCTCTTTTGCAATGTAGCGGTGGTGAAAGGATGAAACTGAACTAAAAACCCTAAGCTTTTGGTGAGTCGGGTTTGAGCTTAAATCGGTGGTGGATACTTATTGGGCTTTAAAGCTCTCATCACCATGAAGCTAACCATATCTAGATGGCTCTCTAATTCCAACCGAGCAGGAAGAATAGATGATTTAAAGATTTTGGTATTCTTGGCTTCACTACCAGCATTTTCACTATAGCCGACGACATTAAAAAAAACAGGCCCACGACATTTTAAATCGTCGGCTATAGTAGACTATAGCCGACGAAAACACCAAAAATCGTCAGTTATAATACTATAGCTGACGATTTTTGCAATAAAAAGCGTCGGCTATACTTTTGCCAACGTTTTTTTTGCTGACACCAAAAATCGTCGGCTATACTATAGCCGACGATTTTCGTCTGCTATAGACCTGTAGACTAAAAGGCGTCGGCAAAAGTATAGCCGACGCTTTTTGTTGCAAAAATCGTCGGCTATAGTACTATAGCCGACGATTTTTGGTGTTGTCGTTGGCTATAGTGAAAATGCTGATAGTGCTTGAAAATGAAATTGGTTGAGTTATAGTTACAATTGGACTTTTTTGTAGAAGAGAAAGTTGTTGGGTTGATTTTGAGTAGAATGAGCTTTGGGTCTACGGAAAATTTCACCAACGCTATCGTGCCGCCGCCACTGGCGGCCCTTCGGCGAAAATCTTTTCGACATAAATTTTATGTTGTTTTACTCGTAATTACGTACCGAATGTAATGAAGAGGTTATTGAACTGATTTGGATATTGATGATTAAGATGTGTGAATAATCAGATATTAATTTTTGTTGGTGAACAAGCTTAGCTGATTTTCGACGATAATGCTCGTTGGCGAACGAGCTTAAGATGATTAAGATGGACACTAATTTTCAACGATAAAATGATTAAGATGGACACTGATTCTCGACGATAATGCTCGTTTGTGAACGAGCTTAGCTATTCATTATAACTTTCGACGATTAGATATTAAATAATAATCATTGTTTTAGGACGACGTGTTAGCAACCAGTGACAGTTGTTTAGAAACGTCAACATATGGGTTTTGGCTTGATGGAAATCACGACACAGTACTGTGAGTGGACATTTTATTTACCTATTGACAGATAAGGCACTGGTTCACATATGTCGCTATCTCCCTCTTCATATTAGGCCACCAATAGTAATCTCTTAGAGTTCGGTACATCTTTGTGCTACCATGGTGCATAGCGTAAGATGAACATGCATTGAACTTCATCAAGTATTTCCCATTTCAATTCCACGTCATTTGGAACACAAAGTCTACTTTTGAATACCAACAACACCTCTCCTTAATGTGAAGTCTGGTTGTCTTTCATATTGCATCATTCCTTTCAGTTTCAACAGTAAAGGATTAGAATCCCGTAATTCAAGTACTTTGTCAATAAGAGGGTCGAACCTAGAGACTGGTGACTGGCGAATAAAACTCCATTCTTGCTCTTATAGTGCACAAAACTACTCCAGTGGATCGTAACTCTGATAGTAGTGGTACCCGAGTCATTCATATATAAGACAAGGAAACTCCAAACTTCCAGCTAAGAGCATCCACCTTCTCTGTCTCAAATTCAATTTTGGTTGTGTAAGGAGGTACGTAGAGCTCTTATAATCAGTAAAGATCTAACATCTGGCACAATACAGGTAATGCCTCTAGATTTTCAACGTGAAAACTATCGCTGCCAACTCCATGTCATGAGTAGAGTAGTTCACCTTATATGGTTTCAGCTGTCGTGAACCTTACATGACTACCCTGCCGTGCTGCATCACTACACAACCCAAACCTAACTTGGAAGCAAAACTAAAAATAGTAAATTCACCACTATCATCAAGTAGCGTCAACAATGGGGCCATGCTCAACCTTGTCCTCAGTGTCTGAAAACACTCCTTATAAGCCTCTGACCATACAAACTTAACTCCCTTCCTCATGAGTCTGGTTAGAGGTGCCGCAATTTGTGAAAAGTTCTATAAAATCGACGGTAGTATCTGGCTAGGCCTATAAAGCTTCTGATATCTACCACACTTAAAAGTCTGCTCCAATTCAACATTGCCTCAATCTTGTCAAGATCCACACTAACTCGTTCAGCCAAAATCACATGGCCAAGAAACTTAACATTATCCATCCATAATTTACTGAACTTGGCATATAATTGAGATTTCCTCAAGGTCCCCAATACTGCATTTAAATGTCTCGCATGCTGCCTTGCATCCTTTGAGAAATCAGGATATTGTCAATAAAGATAATGACAAATTTATCAAGATAAACTCGAAATACTCGATTCATCAAATCTATAAAGGCAGCAAGAGAATTCGTCAAACTGAATGTCATCACAAGAAATATGTAGTGCCTGTAGCGCGTTCGAAATGCGGTCTTAGAGACATCTAACTCTCTAATCCTTAACTGATGGTATCCGATCGAAGATCAATCTTAGAGAACACCATAGTTCCATTCAAATGATCAAACAAATCATCAATTTGAGGCAGTGGATACTTGTTCTCTATTGTAACTTGATTTAGCTTTTGATAATTGACATATAATCTCATCGATCCATCCTTTTACTTTACAAATAGAACTAGAGCTCCCCATGATGATATGGTAGGACAGATGAATCCCTTATCAATTAGTTCTTGAAGCTAAACCTGTAGCTCCTTCAATTCAGTTGTTACCATCCTATACGGGGCTTGAGCTACGGGACCCGTACCCAGAAGTAACTCTATTGTGAAGTCTATCATCCTTACTAGAGGAAGACTTGGTAAATCCTTGGGAAAAACATTATGGCATCTCTAACCACAACAATCTCCTCGATCTTAGAAGTTGTGACACAAGTATTCACCGCATGCACTAAGTATGTGCTACACCCTTTTTGCAACATTTTCTCAGCTTTCACTGCTAAAATAAGGCACGATGAAAGAATGTTTCTTTCTCCACAGAATAGAATCTTTGGCAGCCCTGGACTTCTAAACACTACTTCTTTATGATGACAATCAACCAAGGCTTGGTGATAGCTCAGAAAGTCCATACCAAAAATCTAGTCAAAGTCCACGATGTTAAGAGGTATCAGGTCAGCAGACAACCCAAAACCTCCAACCGTAACACTACAGTGTCTATAAACTAGCCCCACTAAAACCACATCACCGGTGGGATATATCACTCGCCACATCCCCGATAAGGGAGATGCATGTACATTAACTACTAATGCTAATCTGATCGATATAAATGAATTTGTCACCTTGTGTAACGACCCGAGTCGTGATTATTGTGAATTAATCGTACTCGTGGATTTGTTAATGACTAAATTATTGGGCAAGAATTTGATTTGAGTTCCTTCGTGGGAATTGTAGAGGATTTGATTTCGAACTCGTGAGAATTTTTGGGAAATTTTTCGGATAAGTGAGCAATGTTTTATCGAGTTTTGAAGTTGGTTGGTGAATGTGAATTTAATCGTGACCGTCCGATTTGGATTAGATTGACTTATAGCTGTTGATTTGGGGATGATATATGTATGGTATGTATACGGTATAAATATGAAACAAATTTGGAAACTTTCTATTTTTGGAAATACCCATTGACCCGTGTTGACCCACGGGTCAAAACTGTACCGTTTTGAGCTGTGAGCTTCTCGGAGTTGATGTGCCTTATTCTGGCATCTTTTAGACGTGGTTCCTTCATAAAATTTGTTGGGCTTGAGCTCCTCTTTCTTTTGATAGGTGGATCACTCGATTTGGTTTCCAGATGAAGAAGTTATGTCTTGTTAAAGCTTGGGGAATTCCGGCGATAATCGGTGGTGGATGGAGGCAGATCGAACGGCGGTGATGGAGGTTGAGGTTATGGTGGTTTTGTAGCCCATGGAGAGGTGAGTCTATTCCAAGTGGTTTCAGCCCTTGCCGTGCCCGGTGGTGGCCAATCGGAGAAATTGAATTCTGGCGAGGTTTTCAAACTTCACGGTGAGTTTTGGACCTTTTTCGGTTAAAATTGGGTTTAGCTTTGAACTACAAAGTTGTTGGAAATGTCGAGATCTTCAAACTGATGTGTTGGTTGATATTTTCTGGGTTGGTGGAAATTGCGGCGGATTTCCGGCGAGGTGGATTTTTGGCAAGTTTTATGTCGTTTCGCTTGTTTTCGCGAGCTGAACGCAATGGTGAGGTTTTTGAGTTGATTTGAGTATTCTATTTTGAGTTGATTTGAGTATTCTATTTCAGGTGATCATGATCGAGTGTTTGTCGAGGGATCTTCCGCTAGACCTCAGAGTTAGCTCCGTACTGTGAGTGAACATTTTATTTTCACAGTTGAATTGCGAGTCTTGATTTATGCATTTATAGATATATATTTATGATTATGCATTTACGTATGCAGTTACAATTATATACACATAAGTATACATTTTATAATTATGTATTTTATAATTATGCATGTGCATGGAAATGATTTATGATTTGGTTTACACAGAGTACAGTCTCTGATATTAAGGTATGCATCGATGCTTTCGCCTCTCGGTTGATCCCCGAGATGCTCCGGGGGGGGGGGGGACAAATATCCTGACCCGAGGTCTTTCAGACTTATATTAATTAATCACGTGTGGGTCTGAGATCCCGTGATTAGACTGTACTATACGGAGGAGTCCATGAGTGACCATGCAGGATGTTACGTACATATTTATGGATCAGGGAAAATGTACCTGGTCGGGATTTTAATGTGCATTGACTCGCTTTATGCTTTTATGAGCATATACTTGTTAAAGACATATTATTATTATTTTCGTCCACTCACTCTAATTATTTTATTTGTCTTCCCTTGGGCTTTTCGGTTTCCTTTGCCTAGTTTACAGTTTGGATTCCAGTGTTGCATGTCGACTGTGGAGGCATAGAGTTCGGATCAGACTTCAGTTTCTATAGGTTTCTTGTTTGACCTACTTGATGTAAATGATGTATATAGGCATCGCTCTGACTTATGTTTGTTTTTCAGTTGAGTTTACTCCTGAATGTTTATGGATTTCTTGTAAACTTTTGGTTTATTATATATATGTTGTTGAGAAATCCGAATGGGGAACGGAACCCCATGGTTTGTCTTTTGTGGAATATTCGAAGTGTGTTTCTTTGCAGGTTCTAATAATGGTTCACGTATTTCAAAGCAAACTCTGGTAATTTTTTTAAGGTCATGTTCTCGAAGGGGTTTGATTTCGGTTTAGGCAACTAAATCGGAATCGGGTCCTTTCACCCTGTGTCTGTTAAAGTATAAACAACATATCTGAAAATATATAATGTACCAATGATCCACTCTGGAGACACTCTTCCCTCCTGTAGAGTAATATGATGAAGTCAGTTTTATCTAGTATGTTCTATCTAGCCTGTCCAGTCCGTCATCCCCTCTGGTTCTGATTCTGATATACTGGCTACACGGGTGGCGGTGCGGCTCTAACTCCTAAAGTGGCTCCCAGATTTCCACCTATACCCCACATCGCATATCTACCTGAGGTGTCCCTCTACGGGCACTCTTTCACAAAGTGACCTTCCTGACACTATCCGAGATGGCATTTGTGGAAGTTATTGAATAGGGAAAAATTCTTAGGTGCTCGTAGAGTAGGCCGAAACCCACTGGATCCACTGGAACTAGCCCCAGACCCCTGACACTATCCGAGATGGCATTTTTGACAGTTATTGAATAGAGGAAAATCTATGGGTGCTCGTAGAGTAGGTCGGTACCCACTGGATCACTGGAACTGGCCCTAGACCCCTACTTCTGTGGTTCACTCTTTCTTCATCTCTATGTATGACTCTGATAATATGTACTAGGAGAAAAATTTTAAGATCCCTCACCTGAAGAAGAGGTAGAACCTGAAGAGCTTGGGTTTTGTCTCTTTAAAGGACCTTGACTAGACCTACCTTTTCCAAACTATCGATTCTGGCCCAGCTTAGATCGGAGCAATCCTAGCATCTCACAACAACACTAACAAACTCATCAAAATCAGCATGTGGCTCACCACATAAGTGTGGAGGGATATCTGGCTGCAAGCCCTTCTCAAACCTTCAACACTTCTCTTTCACTAACTTAATCGAATATAGAACAAATCGGGACAAGCGAGTGAAATGATCTCGATACTCCATCACTTTCATGTCTCCCTACTGAAGACCCATAAATTCTTTATACTTTCGCTGCTCTGATGCTTCCCTAAAGAAGTGACTCATGAATAACTCTATGAACTCTGTCCATGGAGTAGTGGCTTCATTCCTTTCAGTACTTTGCCACTAACGATAATTATTGTCCTACAAAAGGCCTGTAACTACCTCGGTCCTCTGCTTAGGGGTCAACTGGGGACACAAAAGGTCACAAACTTGACCAATATCTACAAACCAGTTCTCACTAGTCTCATGGTCATGGAAGCATGTAAAGGGAACTTCTCCCGCCTTTTTAGCCTTAGTAACTAGATCATCACGATCCTCTCGTGATCCTAACATTATGCGTGTAATTAACTCACGTATGTGGTCAGTAAAAGACTGAGTATCATCCTTTGGGCCGGCTATCGAGGCATGATGACCTTCAAGTCCAAAAATAGATTAGCTCATTGAAAGAAACCACAAAATGGCTCAATTATGAGACTCTAGACATCCAACAATGCACAACATATAGAGATAGGATGGGGATCCGCTGGCCGATCGGGCCATCCTCCAAAAGTGTTGTACATTCTCCAATGTTTATATGTACTTAATGATCTAATACCTGAAAGAACCCATCCCCAGTTTAACTACTAAAACAAGGTCAACCCTAACGACTGATCATAACACTGGAGGTTCTACCAAAATTTTGACATAACTTCTCCTAAACTCAAAGAAACCAAAAACCTACTTCAATATCAAGTCCCACAAACAAACCGTAGGCCATCAATGCCATTTTGGATTTCTCAGAAAAAAAGAAGAAGAAATAAATTAAGGAACTTAACTCAAAGTAAAAGGACATATACATTGTTCAGAATCTAAAGTCGAGTGAAATCCAAACTCAAAGACTACATAAGCAACAAAATATTTACATATACAAACACAGAAGCAACATGGAGCAACTGGTACTCAAAGCGACACCTATATACATATGATACATGCTAGCAGGTGGAGATGAAACCTACTAGTGGAGAGATGACTGGAGGACTCAAAGCCTTCAACGAAATCGAGCACTCTCAAGATAAACATTGTAGCCTGACCAACGATAATGGAAGAGCCCAAGAAAATGCTTTAAAAAAATGTTAGCGTGAGTAGATAAAATAAATCATAATCATACGATATGCGTAAAACTGTAGAAAATTGTAGATTTATGCCTTCCCATCGTTTTTGGTAAACTTATGCGAGTTCATATTAGCGTAAAACTATAAGAAAATATTTAGGGCTTTTGATAAACAGGTTGAGCCCGATCTCAATTATCATTTAGGGTTTTTGGTTAATCCTATAGATACCCCAAAGCATCTTAAAAAAACAACGGTCGAGATCTAATCTCAGAAAGATCTGGCGATGGAGATAAAACCATAAGAAAATATTTTCGCTATTTATTAATAGCCAAGTCGGCTTCCAAAATTTGTAGAAATTCCCCAAAAATTTCTACAGTCTCGAAATAAAACTCTACAACCCTCGAGAAGAAAGTCAATTAGATGAACATAACATGATTAGATAAGCACGTCATTTTGGTACGGCTCATAACACCTTCACTTGTTGTGGTTGTGTCGCATTCAGTTGAACATTGTCAACCACCAATTTATCGTAGATGAGCGTTAAAGTGTTGTTCATATTTCCAACATTATTGTTGGTGTTTGTGGCAAGTTGGTTCAAATTCTGCAACCCAATATTCATGTCTTGACCCATTACTCCAATCATCATTTGTGTCTCCTCAAATGGTTTGTCTTGATTCATTGGCTACTATTCGAGCAAGGTTACTATTCGAGAAAAATCCTTGGTCGAGGGACTTTGATTCTTAAGAATGAAGTCCTCTGACCTAGACGTATGAAATCTCAAGGGTTGCAGTTAAGGCACTCAATTTTAGTGAACTGCCTGTTGCTCCAACCGAATTCATGATCATCTCGGTGTTGGTAAATCTTTTCCTCGGGTAGTTAACTGACGTATGGTCGGTGCGTCGGCACATGAGAAAAGTTTTTTTCTTTATATACCAAATATGAATTTAATTGCATTCACTGAATATGCCTTAGTGGAGGGTCCCACCAGGTGTGCCAAAAGATGTTTCCTCAAAATCGTCATGGCCAAGATCATGACGGTCGATAAACTTCTAGTTCAAAATGTCCTTCTGATGATGCGTGTATTTACTCGCGGCATATTGGTCATGCGAGGTTTTGATATATTGTGCTAGATCTAATTCTTCAAGCGATTGATGGCCGAGGAAAGAATCCTCTCGGCCATTGGTCTGAATGTCTTGAACAGAAGGACTTGATTAAGGCGTTAATCTCTGTTCACGATCACGTCCAAGCTTTGAGTGAACTTGAAAGTGCGCATGACCAAGGAGAAATCAACTGGGTTGATGTACTCGCAAATCACAGTAAATACGAAGGTGAAGTGGACTCAATCGTCAAATCGTTACAAGGTGATGTGAGTGTGAACAATGAATCGCATCGACCCAATCTGGACTAGCCGAAAGAGATCACTGAGTAGTGAATATTATTTTAACCAACTACTCCTAAGTGCAAGAACTAAAGAGCATAAAATAAATTGCAAGAATTTAAAGAACAAGAATGTAAATGGGCAAAAACTAAATCTATATTAATTATCAAAGTACAATATGAATAAGGCAAAGTACCTGTGACGACCCGAACCAGAATCAGATGTGTGTTTGGCACGATTCTCGAGGTTTGGTTTTAGTCGCAGTTTTGCGATATTATGTGGTTTGCCGATTCGATTCGCGACTTTGTTTTTGGTCGAGAATTTAAGTTGGGTGTCTTCACGGAAAGTGTAGAGTACGTGATTTCGATTTCGTGGGTGGTTCCGGAAGATTTTTCCGATAGCTGAAGAATATTTTATGATTATTTGAAGTTTCGGGTTCCGACGAGTTTATCCGTTTGTTTCGAGCTTATCCGAATCACATCGTATATTCATTTCGGACCGTTGATCGACCCGAGGGACGAGTATAAATATCGAAAAGTCGAAAAATAGTCGAGAAATAGTCGTAAAAACACAAATTTGCATTGACTTGCGTTGACTTTCCTGTTTTGGAAAGTTTGACTGGTTGACCGTGGAGGAGAGTTTTCCGTTTCGGCTTTAACTTCTGGCGACCGGATTCCGGCCACCATCGGCCACGGGACAGGTATAGCTAGACTCCTCTCTTGATTTCGAGTATGTTAGAATTTGGTTTGAGTTGAAATGGTTTGGTTTTGAGGTAACCCGAGTTAGGCCGAGTTGGATGGAATCGGTGGTGATCGGAGTTATAGTTCCGGCGAGTTTTGGAAGGGGAGACTTGGGGGAAACGACTCCCCTCATCATTCTGAGTCTAATGGTATGATTAATTGGAGTTGGGGAGGAGTTTTTGTTGGAACCCGATTTGGAATTCCGATTTGGTTTCCGTTCGGTTTTGTTTGATTTTGGAAGGGATAGAGTTGGAATTGGGCTTGGTGACAGAAGGGAAAGAGATTCGCATGGATGAGATGGTCTGAACTGGAGAAGTTGGCCGTGAAATTCCTCCGTTGACGGCGCGCCGCCGCCGGCGGCGGCGGTCAACGGCGGTCAACGGTGGTGGAAAAGTCAACTTTTCAGATTTCGATGTAATTAGTGTCATTTTTCTCGTAATCACGCCCTGGTTATCGTACGGAGGTTTTCGGGTTGATTTGGTTAGCCGATTTTCAGTCGAGGTTTCGAGTGGGGATTTCGGGATTTCCGTAATTCATTTTGTACTGCATTTTGTATTTCCGGAAACGGTTGGTTTCCGTGCATCAGTACAGTGTTGTGGATTATGATATTGATCAGTTTTGCTTTGTGAATGTATTCAGGAGATCGAGATCGAGATCTGGATCGTGATCGTGCATCTGGCGAGGGATCTTCCGCCGGACCACGTGTTTAGCGCGAGTTCGCGCTAGCGGATCTGTGAGTGGACATTTCTTTTCACGGATTGTTTGCGAGTCTTTTATATGATTTTCGAACTTGAGCATGCGTATTGAGATTACGAATTGCATGAGCATGTGTTTTACGATTATACGATATACTTATACGAATATACGTATACGAGTATACATACACTTATATGCTGTTTCATGCATTTGCATCGAAATGTTTATGATTTGGTTTACACAGAGTACAGTCGTGGTTACGTTGTTGTATCGATACACCTTGCCTCGTCGGCTGATCCCCGACGGAGGGCCGCCTGGAGGGGCGTTTCCCCAACCAGACCGGTGAGGGGCGTATTCCCCGGAACCGAGGCCATTTCTGGCTTAGAATCACGTGTAGTCAAGGACTCCGTGGTTCAGACTGTACTAGCGCGGAGGAGTCCATGAGTGACCCCGTGGGATTTTATTTGCATGCTCAGTACGCTGGAGGATATGGTTTTACCTCGTGTACTTATTGTTTTATTTATCTGGACTCGCATATGTTTTTATAACATATATAAACTGGTGAAAGACATTTATTTTCGTCCACTCACTCTAACGTGTTTATTGTCTTTCCCCTGGGCTTTTCGGTTTCCGTGCCCAGTTTGCAGTTCAGGTTTGGTGTTTCACGTCGCGGTTTGGAGGCTAGTGATCAGAGTCACCTGTGTTTTCCAGTAGGTTTCAGTTTCACCTACTGATGTACATATTGTATATGTTTTACACTAGAGGTCGCTCTGATACATTCCGATACTTGTTTATACGGATTTTCTCAGATATACATATATATAGTACAGTATGTTACTGTTTGTTGATTATATTGATGTTGAGAAATCCGGATGGGATTGGTGCCCACGGTTTGATTTTTGTGGCATAGGATGAAGTGTTAATTTCCGCGTGCAGGTTATGGTAATTCCACGCTAGTAACGAAACTCTGCCGAAATTTTGAAAAGTTTTTGTTGGTTCGTATTTTCGAAGGGGTTCGATTCCGGTTTAGGGAGCTAAATCGGGGTTGGGTCCTTTCAGTACCTATGGATGCGAAAGCTAGAAAATTTGTATTAAGGTTTGTGTATTTGGTGCAGGACCCCTTACAGTGTTTTATAAAAGTTCTATATGTACATCTTGTACCAAAACCCTAGGTTAGTTCCCTTATCCTAATGGACGAATCCTACCTAGTGGACTAATCCTAATAAGAATTAAATTTCTTGATCTTCGATTGGACAAAACCTTCAAATCTCAACTTGATACACTCCTTTTCAGACTCAGTTACTATTTGATTTGACGAAGATCTGACCATTAATGCTTTATTTGACCAATTATCGAAATATTCGCACTGAAAGCTTTCCTTATCCAAATTGTTGCACTCCCATAAGTGGACTCGATTTTACTCACTCTCGGTCGAAGCCCAAAAAAAAATCTGGCCAATTCATATTTGAGCTTGGTCCAATCTTGCTAACACCCATTGGACATCTCGACTCGTCACGTCCAAATATCAATTATTGGTAGCTTGGGACAAATATCTTACTTGTTCCAAACAATAAAATATCATTTTAGTTGGCCAAAAAATGAAGTTGGTCACAAAAAGGATTGGCGTTGGTCACTCAGCGTATTGGCGTTGGTCAAGAAGAGTGTTGGTTAGAAAAGTGTTAATCGATCACCACATAATGTGTTGGTCATGACAAAGCATTGGTCATCATGGCATTGGTCGCTGAGTAATGTTGGTCATCATAAACCACATTGAACCTTCTTGAGTTGGCCGACGACAAACATGCATCGACCGACGACTCGCTTGCAATTACAAAATTGGGTACAAACAGTCCCACAACCATCCCACAACTAGCAAATATTATAATAAAAAAAGGCTTAAATAATCCATCAAAAATGACATTTTATAAATTTTGGTACCTCATGTATGACATATATCACTTTGGTCCCTGAACAGTAGCGAATCTAGAAATTTTTGTGAGGTTGGGCAAGATATTAAACCCTTTTTCTTATGCCCATGGAGTTTGCTATTTTCTTCCTATAGGTAACTCAGAAGAAGATTTATTTTCCCAGAAAAGAAGAACAAGTAGATTACTAAAAAAAACAAGAAAAAGAGATAAGTTCACCTAAAAAGATCAAAACCAGGGTTAGAGATTTTTACTCAAAAAGAAATGAAAAAAGATAATAAGAGGAGTGGATATGTGGATTAACTGGATTTATTTTCTTTTCAAAACAAAAATGAGTAGAGTTATTGGCCGGGTTAGTGGCCCCGCAAGTTGGTAATTTATTGCATAGTGGGGTAAATTTTTACTAGCTTTTTTTTATTTTCATCGCAAATTTCTTTTTATTTCCATCGCAAACTTCTTTTTCTTTTGCACCAGACCTAAAACGACGTCGTCAGTAATTATTGAATCAATGGAAGACTGAAGAACCCAAAAGCTCATAATGCAGATGAGATATTTTGCCTTTCTCATTCACCTTTGCCCTGAAATTGCCATTTTCATCGATCATATCTCTGTCCAAGGTCTATAATTCAAAGGGGAGTTGCAAAAACTCAGGTTGGGCAACTGCCCAATCTGGCCTATATGTAGATCTGCCACTATCTCTGATGTTTATATTCAAATATCAATTTGGTCACTCAAATATGACATATCATTTTGGTCACTCAAGTATGCATTTCATTTCACTTTGGTTCTCCAAATTCATTAAATCAGAGTGACCAAAGTGATAGACGAAAGTAAAATGAGTGACCAAAGTGATTTATGTATTACTTGAGTGACAAATGATAGACGAAGGTAAACTTCAGGAATCAAAGTGATGCATATAAAGGACCAAAGTTCATGGTGTCATACTTAAAGGATCATTCTAGCTATTTGCGTGGAACATACTATGATAGGAATCACTAGGGGTGAGATCAGTTCGGAATGGTTCGGTATTAGGTCGGAACCCGTACCATACCGTAATAAAATATTTGGTTCGGATCCTATTCGGTTCGGTTTTTTGGCAAGTCCGTCCCACGAGTTTCGGTCCCAACGGGTTTCAGATTGGTTTTTCGATAAAATTCTCTAGGCTTAAACAATTGTTCAAGTTAATTATTATTTGAAAAAGACAATATCATAGAGAGATAGAAGAAATGTGAGAGAATAAGAGTATATTTGTAAGAATTTTCTATATATGTCCTAAAAAGATTCAAAATGGGTGAATATATATTCATTTGGGTAAAGAAATAAGTACAATTTTGTCACATATATCATTTCGGAACGGTTCAATTTTATTCGGTATCGTACCATAAAAAGTCATTCGGTTCGGATTTATTTCGGTTTGGTTTCTAAATTAGTCCGTCCCACGAGTTTCGGGCCCAACGAGTTTCGATTCGGTTTATTTCAATTTTCGGTTCGGTTTTTCGATAAAACATCCCACCCCTAGGAATCACCTCTAATGTACCACTAGCTCATGCCATCATAACTTGTTGCAATTACACCAAAGCATTCAATACTTAACATCAGCTGCTCCATTTTGGGCAAGTTATTCCATCATCCATTCCATTTCCTAAAAGAAAAGAGACAAAAACAAATGCAATGGATGGGGGGCACAACATGCATTGCAAACGGAATCATGGAAAATTGTTGTTGCATGCACGCTATTTAATATAAGAGTTTCCAATCCAGGTAAATAGACGCATCGAAAACAACCAGAGAATTTTCCTAATCGAAAATAACAATAGAATTTGTTAAAGGTCCTTTCAAGCATACAAATTACACAAAAAAAAGTTCAACATAATTTGATTTCATCCTTGAACCTTCCAGCTCTCACTCAACAGTGAGAACCCAAAACAAAATTACCAACAAATGGGAAGCTTTGAAATGTGCAACATAGAAGGACATACACAACTTTTATGCTATGCTAAGCATAGTATGCTATACAAAACAGTTTATTCAACTAGGATGGCTCAGATAAACTTTACATGGATTCAACAAATTTCCTACGGACCATTTTCTGTAGAGACAACAAATTATGCAAAACAGTCCAATGAATGTCAAACTAAAACATGCCAAGCTAAAAAACTAACTAGATACCTAAAACCTAAGTGAAGCACAGGTATCGTAAACCAACAGTGAAATCAACCAAAATAATGCCTATTGCATCCTGCAGCATCCTCCACAACGTCGCTTGATTCCATGTTTGCCAAAAAAATAAAACGTGATTCCATGTTTGCTGAAGGTAGACTATCTATAACCTTGCTGCTCCTTCCCTTCAATCGCTTTCACACTATCAACTATGTGTCGGATCTTTTTTGATAGGCTCTCATTGTGCTCTTCAATATGCTCAAATATAAGGTCAAGATGTCTTTTATAGGTTGCAGCACGTTTTTTCTCTACAGCTAGCTGCTGGGATAGTTCCCGAATCTTGTCATGTTCATTCTGCATAAACAATGAAAATGGTGTTTGAAAAAAAATACCAGTATGCTAAGAAAGATGGCAAAGGGAGCTATCACTATACTTTGTAGAACTTTAAGGTCATTGTTGAATTGCACAGCAAGAAGGAATAATTCACATTTACGAAGGCAAAGCTTTTTGAAAATTTGCCAAGAACTTTAAGAAAGAAGTTACCAGCCGCAATATAATTCTTCATTTTTGCATAGAATTACTTTGATCATCAAATTCATTTCAATACATCAATTTGTGACTCAAACAAACCTTGCTAGAAAATGATTTGGAATCATTGAATCCACTCCTAATTTAAGGATTCTTTTGATAAATTAATCAAATAAACTATGGATAAGCTTCCATATAGCCCCCAGTCCCCCACTACAAAAACATTTCAGCTTTGAAGAAACATAAAGACTAGAATCCTAATTTAGCTTTAGCTGATAATCATACTTGATGATAACTCCATGAAACATGCTAAAGCGGAAAATGGTGATAACAATACCACAGGAACTTTATAATCTAACAGGGCTTAAATTGTATAACCCAATTGATATTTTTGAATAAGCTATTTGCCTGCAAACCATTACAAAACTATGAAATGGCAAAACTTCATAATATTAGAAGTACTAAAAATTTAAAGTGGATTAAGAGTACATGAAAAGCCTTTACACACACGGAACTAAGGGCGTTGGAAAAACAATATCACATTTTTAGCACACTACCCTACTAACGGATAAGAATGAAGGTTATTTTCCTACACAGTAAACTCTCAAACAAAGACACACCAATGTGTATCCAGAACAAATTGTACATCTTCGAGGAGATTAGGGATTATGTACATCGTCAGTGATGAACACACGATTTTAAGGAAAGAAGACAAATTTCCTTTTCGAAGTATGTGAATTACGTTACAATGAATAGAAACTATATATACTCTAGAGCTTGATTTCAAGTTTCTGATGTTACCATCATAAAAGCAAGAAAACATGTTCCAAGTGACAGCTAATTGGAACAACTGTATGATCCTGCAGTTTTAACCTATCTGAGCATAGTACTTTCATCTACTATGGTTGGATGTAGTACCAAGTGTGAAAAGAAGGTAATGGACTAAAAACTTGGTCTGTCAGTGACCAGGTGAGTACCACCCATTTATAATTTGGTAAGCCATGACAGACAAAACATCATACTAATAATTGAAATGGACGTATGTTGATTTGTGACTAAAAAAGAAAACTGTCTTTCATAAATTGGATTCGTCATCAGAGTTTGAAATTCCTCTGGATGAGTATTTTGACTGACTAAGGCATATTATAGATTGGACTCGATAACAGCGAAAGATCACATGAAAAGGCAAACACATCAATCTCATGCAGAAGGCTTAATACTGTTAAAGGTGAACCTCTGGCCATATGTGACACAGATAATACATTTGAATCTGAAAAGCAAGAGCTTCTTCAGCATTACAGCTAATTAGGCTCAGTCTTGTTTTGGGAATAACTTCCACTATGACAAAAGAATTTTGAGTAGTTAATGTTCTTAAAATTTATTTGAAAATAACATTCATAATAAAATAGCAATAATTGGCACCAATTAACCCTAAACATTGTGAGCTTATGGTTTGATGAAATTAAATATAGATAATTTTTACTCTAGTATTTCATGTCTCTCCATCAACTCTCCAACTTAAATCTCCATCCATCTGTTCTGTTCTGTCTATCTCCTTCACAAAGGGGGGAATCAAGTTACTAACACAACCTCATTATTCAGAAACTCGCACATTGTATGGTTCTCCCAGATTGTATAGTTGAATAAGTAAAAGCTTCACAGACAAAACAAAAGGTTTGGAATAATAAGAACGTTAAAGCAGTCTTTGAACAAACCAAAAGCGAATTAAAATCCAAAAAGGAAAGGAAAGAAAAAAAACTAAACAAAAAAAAAAACTAACCGGGTATTGATCATATATGCAATCCCTTCGACCTTTCCCAGGTGTCAGAAGGTGAGTGTGCTCCTTTACAAATTTTGTGACAACCCATTTACCAGAATTAACTTTTCTGACCAAAATCATTGCCCTGCAACCGACCCTGGTCTCTGCTCTTTGCCTTACAATCTTTTCACGTTTATCCGGCATTCTATAACCCTCTTTGTTACAAACCAGAGCACGGCCAATGGCAGATCCATCGCGCCTTGATCGAGAGAGCTTGCTAACACGAATTACAAATCCAACTTGAGAAGCATATGAATTATAAAATGCATGGGCAGCAGCTTCCGTGTCAAACTCTTGACCCACATATGGCTCATCTGCTGAAACAACCGATAGTACAGGAATCGCCGATGGGATTATATTCCTTCCAGGTGAATCTAGAAGTAATTTATCTTCCTGACAAAGTTGGAATGCTCCTTCAACAGAACTTCCACCGGTTTCGTTTTCATCACCTGCTCTGCTTCCTTCCATCTCAGCAGAACTACCCACGACCTCGCCATCAAGGTCAACATCACCATCAACTGTATACTCCACTGCAATTATAAGTACAAGTTTGATTACTCTTCCTTACACACAGATAAAGTTTCACAGGAATATTCACTTAGGTAAAGGAAAATTGAAAAATCTGTATAAATTGACAAAAGGAAATCCAGCAAATAAATGTTAGGTAAATTGATATGTTGTATCTGGATTTCTGCTCTTCTTTTCAGATATTTGTCAAATAATGATAGCACAATTCAAATTTCTCAAAGATTTGATGCTATTATGGACCTTTTCAATTTTGAAACTAAAAGAACACATCTGGTTTCAAACCAATGACTTTGATAGTTGAGATGAAGTCAGAAATCAAGCCAAAGATTTGTTAAGCCGAATTGCCTCCAATACCCACTTTTTTTTTTAGGCTATAAATTAGAAAGTCTCATCTCAGAGAAGCCCATATCTTTGTTGATTGCCAAAGCAGCACAGAATACAAACCCAATAGGCACTCAAGTTCGCACGCATTGCCGCAGGTATCAAACACCCAAATTGAACCCAGCATAAAATGAAAGCCAGAAAACAAAAAATGGGAAATTTAAATTGAAAAAAAAATACTAATTAACTTCATTTCCCACAATTCTTAGCAATCCATCAATAGAACCCTAAAAAAGATAGTTGCAGAAGGAAAATTACAGAAGACATTAAGCAAGAATTGAAATAAATAGAAATTTAAAAAGAAAAAAAGACTTACTGCAAAACTTTGACGACCCCAAAATTGAGTGTGTCAGACTCAGATGATGATGATCAAGTGAAGAAGAAGAAGAAGAAGGCTTTTAGGCTTTGTTTGTTTTTGGGAGAGATAGTAATCTACACAATTTTGTGCTCCTCCGAATTCGAGAACGAGCGAGCGAGCGACTCGGGCTCAAACTCAATTTAGGCTTTTGAACCATCAGATCAATTTATGCTTAATGTCACTTTACCTGATGACTAGGCGTTTTTTATCCCCTTTTTTCTTCTTAAAACAAACGGCAAGATTTGTTCTGTAGTACTTTAAGAATTATAATAGTAGATTCACCGAACTTCAAACTCTATTATTATATTATCAGAATTTTCACTAATTTTTAATCTTAGTCAATTTTGATGATGTGTTAAACAAATATTTTAAATTTAAAAGTAAAATATTAATTTATCCTTAGATCACCATTTTGTTTCTTTTTTCATTTATGTCTTTTAATTTTTGAGATTTGGTGGGTCGACTTGGCTCTTCCTTTTTTCGTTTATTTTTTTTAGGTTTTTAATTTTTGGAAAAACTTCGAAAAAACACGGTGACTCGGTCAGGCCCGAATCGAACTCCCCAGATCATACGACGTGGGTCAAGGAGGAGGGTGATTCAGTCGACGTCGTCTGAATGCGAAGCTGCTCTCATCCATGATGCTAAACTCGGAGTTCGATTCGGGTCTGGGGAGTGAGAGGGTGAGGGAGGCTGGGTTCAAGTCTGGGGTTCAGATTTGGGGTAGTGGAGGCGACGATGTCCACTGGAAACGAAAAATCTAAGTACTCCAAAAACCCCAACTCTAACTCACCCCTTTCGCCGCGAATCACGAAGCTCTCGAGCATTTTCGAACCCAGTCTTTCGTCGAGTCAGAACCAACCCGTAATCGATAGGAAAGCACAAATCTCTGTCGGTGACGATTCAGTGTCGTACGTCATCGACGACACATGGTTTAGAGATATTAGGGAGAACAAAGATTTGCCTTGAATAAATAAATTAACAACATGCAAGTATGGACAAGTCAGTATTGGGGTTTAGTGGATAAAGAATTAACAATTGTGAGGTTGCAAGTTCGAACCCCAGCCACCATTAGAGTGTAGATATTTTTCATTATAATGGAAATGTCTGTATAAAATTATGTATGCACGGTATTCAATCAAGAAGTCTTCATGATCTGGTGGTAAAAGACTTGTGATCCGTTTGTGAGTTCTGAGGTTCAAGCCTCATGTGGTGAAATTTTTTGGCCTTCAAAATTAAAAATTATTAATAAAGAAAAAAATATATAAAAATTCAATAAAATAATAATAGAGAAATATGATATAACAAAAAAATATTTCATATTTAAAATTATTTTTTTACCCCTCAAATTAAAAATTTATGTTTGCCACGTCATCAAAAATTACAACAGTGGACGAAAAATTAGTTTCAAGTATCACTGAAGTATCGTTTTAGAAGTTCATGTATCATAATAATAAAGTTGAAGTTCAAAGCTCATAATTTTAAGTCCACCAAAGTTTATGTACCATTAAATTTTTTTTGCCAAAAAGAAAAGAGTACCAGTCTAGGGAGGGAGTTTAAAGCTATTCAGAGAGCATGTTTTATTGTCAAGTCGTCATCACCTTCCGAGCTCTTTCGATTCGGAAAATCATTTTTTCCAAACCCAACAATTACAAAATTTCACACCTAACAACAACAACAAGGATCATGGGTGTTCAAAAACATAAGCTACTGCTCTGTGAGTTTGGTCATTTCTCAATGGAAACCCGAGTTTGAGACATGATCCTTCCCAAAAAAACACAAGTGATTGACAAAGAAAAGGTAGCTATCTGTTTAAGTTTGAATAATTGTAACAGCTTGGGCTAATCATGATTTGATAACTATGAGTTTTTGAGTTTTGTGAGTTTCTATTTTATCTGTTGTAATATATATGCTCCTAAATTAAGAGTTGGCTGATCCTGGTGGCTCAGTAGTGTTTTGTCTTTGTATCTTTGTTTTGATTGTATTCTTTTTTCTTTCAATCTTTTTTTGAAATTTTTGTTCTTGTTTAGGCCAGAGTTAAGGAGGCTTTGCTGATTGAAAGACTTTAGCATGTGGTTTTGTTCTTGTTCTTGTTTTAGTTCTTCAATAGATACTGTATCGAAGAAAAGGGTGAGTTTCGATCTTCCTCTATTCAACTGCCTCATGTCTACTATTTATTGTAATATACACTGTCAAATCCCTAATCGTCTCATAATTGTTCATTAAGATTCATTAATCCATTTATCAGCTCATTCTTAGGTTAGGAGCTTCTGTCATTTCCATAATCAAAGAGCTTCCTTTTGTCTGTGTTAAGTCGTGTTTAGTTCAGAAGAACCCATATACTACGTCATCTCTTAACCTGTTAACCTTTTAACCTTATTGACTCATATTTATGAATAAGTTTTGATCTTTAAAGGTTATCCAAATGCTTTGAGTTTTGTGTTTAACAGGTGTTTGCGTCAAACCCATAATCGAAGAGCAATCACAGAAGCAAAGAGGTACCGAATTTCTTTTCTTTTCTTTTCTGCATCAGTTTTAATTTGTTCAGGATCTTTTGTTTTTTTTTTTCAATTTCAAGTTTTGGATGTGTAATGGACTTTTGTGTTTGTGGGGATATTAGACTCAATTCATGTGTGTTTTGGAATTCATGACGACTTGGTGAGCTAGGTTGCATAGGCTTTAGTTGATTTACTGTACTTTGAGCTTTGTAGGAAAACTATATGCAGTTTGTTTCGCTGGTTGGGTCGGTCTAAAACTCGACATGGGGTTTGGGGTAGTAGCATTTGTTGTATAATCTGGTAGACTAAAACCCTTTTGAGTTTCAAGCACAGCCAAATCAATTAGAACGTATAAGATATATATACTATTCTTCCTAAATCCTTATCATTTAGATGAATTATACCAGAATTTCCAAAAACCCACTGTCATCAACGGTATCCAAATCCAACAATACTCTTATACCCTAATAGATATTCTAAAACTTCTCTTCTCTGAGCATTTCAAAAAAAGGTATTGTACTAAAAATTCTAGGCTTTCCTCTGTTTTGTTAGTCTACAATTTTTTATGCATCAGTAAATGCTAGCTCAAGCACCATCTTGGAGTTTCTACTATCTCAAGTCAGACAACAGCATCATTAAGCCTATGTGAATGATTTTTTCAATCTGGCTGTTTTGCCCAGTTGATCTGCAGTGCTTACATATAAATATGATTGGTTTGGTTTTCTAGAAGAGGATATTGGATTTTTGAATTGGTTTCCAAGTAAATCAATTAATTTTGGGAGCAGCTTTTGTGTTGAGCATTATATACTTATTCCTCTCATGCAGGAGGACATTTGGTTCCTTGGTTTTAGGATTCTATATTTAACAAAAGTCTCTTTTTTTTACAGTGATTGGATCTCCCAATTTTAGCAGTGTATAAAGTTTTGTTCGTGGTTTGGACTTTTGCTCTTTCAAGTTACCAATTCTTGGTCAATGTTTACAGTGTTTAATGAAGAGTCTGTTAAGAGATATGTTAGATCGGATGGTGGTGATTCGGTTTTTGTTTGAATTTTTTACTTACTATAATCAATATGGTATTTGGGTACATGGTAGTTTCATGTTAATAATCTGAAATTATTTTTTTTAGTTTGGTTTGTTGTTGATTTAAGGCTTGAATGGTCTTCTATTGTTACTTAGATATATGTGGAGGAATGTGACTGTATATAGTATCGGTTTTTTTATGTGTGAACTTTTGTCTATTTTTCTTTAGGTATTTCATTTACAGCCATTAATTTTAGAATTGTGGATTCTTTGTTTCGTTATTATTTTCGCTCTATCGGGTGTCCGGTTTTTATTAACTTTGAAGGTTTTAGGGTTCTAATTCTAAAGCTATTTGGTTATTTTTCTTTAGAATTTGATGAGTCACTTTTTGAAATTTTTTTTATGAGCTTCTTTCTTCTATTGAAATTGTGTATATGAGCTTCTCTACTGCTAAAAGCGTTGTGTCTTAGTCTTTGGCATGCCATGTTTTTTCTTCATATACACCATGCCATAAACATCTTTATATCAATAATTATGCCATTTGCATTAAGTATTGTTCTCTGGGGATGTACGTGGTTTATCTTGAATGTTTTTTCCTCTCTCTTTTTGCAGGGTTCATAGGTTATATGCAGAAGATACTTTGTTGTATCTTTGTGTTGTTGTTTCTTTGGCAATTATTGTCTCCATTTTCTGTTTTTCCTCAGCAGTCAGGTTTGTATTTTTCTGGTTAATGCTATCTCTCATAATGTATCGTTAAAAAAAATTCCTGATTTTCAATAGTCCTGTTTAAGATATGCGGCACAAAAAGAATACTACTGCATCATTGGAGTCCGTTGCAAGATCCTCGCAAGACAAAAGTTCTTCGAGCAGGAGACTGAGCTTTTTTGAAGGCATGTCCGAAGAATCCTCGAGATGCGAGGGTCTAGAAACAACATCACTTGACAATAATATGATGGAGATCTTTGCCAACTTATCTCAGGTGGTGTACACCACGAACTGTTTTTCTGTCATGTTTCAATAGAACTGACAAAAATGAAGAAAAAAAATGATTTCTTAATTCTTAGTAGTTATGTCTAAAATTTCTAGAATTTTTGTTTTTTCTTCTTCTTTGGATTAGGCTTTCTTTCGATTATAGAATAACCTATTAATATATCTTTTGTCCGCTTCAGTAAATTCTCAAGAGAGCATATCTTTGAGCAAAAGACAGTGCTTTTTCGGATCTATTTCTGAAGACGCCTTCCTGTGCCATGGTTCAGAAAATGATAATGAAGATCTTCGTGAAGTCATCGCAGGTAGTTCACAATATGGACTGTTGTTATGTTATATTTCAATAGAGCTATTAATAGTAGGTAATATAGTGTTGTTAGATTATCAGTTTTTTTTTCCATTGTAGAACATGCAGCCTTATTATCGTTCAGTTTTAGAAACCAAACCGGGGTTGCAGGTTATCTTTACCAACTTATGTCAGATGATGTACGCATACAATTTCTTATCAATTTCTATGAATTGTTGGGTTGTGTTTTGAATTAATGGTTTGTCTGTTTTTCACTAAAGTCAAACTTCATTGTGGAATAAAACTTGTTCCTCAATGTCAATAAAGTGTATGGTTCTTTTTTTGGACGTTCTCTGGTTTTTTGCTTCGCTGATTGAATTTTGTGCACGTTGTCTATTGATTTTTGAAATTGGTGTTTAGATATGGTGCATAAAAGGAACCATGACTCCATCGATGAGGAGGTAGAGTTATACTAGGCCAAACAGTCATTCGATAAGAGACAATAGTTACCTTAACCAGTTTCGAAAATTGGAGATAGTAACCATAATGAAGAACTTATACCAGCTATTATGAGTTTATGTCCCTAAATTGGACTCTTTTTGGCTTCGGATTAGTTATGTCTCAATTATATAACAACCTGATCATATCTATTTTGTGTCTGACAGGAAATTTCCAAGATAAAAGATCTTTAAGCAAAAGGCAGTGTTTTTTTCAATCTACATCTGATGACACCTTCGCGTGCCATGATTTAGAAAATGATGATGAAGATCTTGACCAAACTCTCGCAGGTATTATACAACATGGACCGCCGTTACAATAACTTATTGGATTGTATGAATTGTTGTGTTGTCTTTTAAATCAATAGTAAGCCAGTTTTTCATAAATGTCATTTTTTTGATAAAAAAATGTCTTCCTTAGTGTTTAGTAAGGTGGAGGGTCCCTTTTTTGGATGTTTTTAAGTTATTTCTGTTCTTCTTTTATTGAATTTCAGAATAAAGAACTTATGCCAGCAAGTATGAGTTTATGTCTCTGAATTTGACTCTTTTTGGCTTTAGATTAGTTCTGTCTCTCAATTATAGAACAACCTAATCATATTTGTTTTGTGTGTTGTAGGAAATTCCCAAGCCAAAGGGTCTTTAACCAAAAGACAATGCTTTTTGCAATCTACATCTATTGACACATTCGCATGCCATGATCCAGAAAATTATGGTTCAAATCTTGACCAAACTCTCGCAGGTACTTTACAATATGGACAGTTACATTATGTAACGACTCGAACCGTGGAATGTGCATATATTGGTCCGAGCCGTGATCATTGTGAATTAATCGTACTCGTGGGTTTGTTCATGACTAAATTATCGGGTAAGAATTTGGTTTGTATTCCTTCGTGGAAATTGTAGATGATTTCATTTCGACCTCGTGAGAATTTTCGGGGAATTTTTCGGTTAAACGAGCAATGTTTTATCGAGTTTTGAAGTCGGTTGGTAAATGTTAATTTAATAGTGACCGTCCGATCTTGATCAAATTTATTTTGAACCGTTGATTTGGGCATGTATGTGTATGGTATGTATACGGTATAAATACTAAATATAAAGGGAAAGTTTCCATTTTGGGAAATTTTGGGGTTGACCGCGTTGACCCACGGGTCAAAACTGACCCGTTTGGGCCGTGACCTTCTCGGCGTCGATGAGCTCTATTCTAGCAATATTTGGCCGTGGTTTCTTGATGAAAGTTGTTGGGCTCGAACTCCTTTTTCTTTTGATAGGTGGATCATCGAATTTGGTTGCCGGATGAAGAAGATACGACGCGGTGAAGTTTGGGGAATTCCGGCCAAATTCGCCGGCGACGGAGGTGACGGCGATAAGGCTTGAGGTTATGGGGTTTTTGTATCCCATGGAGAGGTGAGTTGAACCCAAGTGGTTTCAGCCGTTGTCGTGTCCGGTGGTGGCCGATCGGAGAAATTGAATTCCGACGAGGTTTTCGAACTTCACGGTGAGTTTTGGACCTTTTCTGGTTAAAATTGGGCTTAGCTTTGAACTACAATGTTGTTGGAAACATCGAGATCTTCAAATTGATATATAGGTCAAAGATTTTTGGGTTGGTGAATTTTTCGGCGACTGGCGACCTTACGCGCCGCCGTGCGCGGCGGAGCTCCGGCGATGTGAGATTTTTGGCAAGTTTTATGTCGTTTTGCTTGTTTTCGCATGCCAAACGCAATGGTGAGGTTTTTGAGTTGAGTTGAGTGTTCTAATTTGGGACGAGGGTTTTTTGGGTGTATTTTGCTATCCTCGTCAATATTTCAAGCGATACATCTTTCAAGAACGCGGGGTTCTTGACGTATTAGTTCCGTATATTGTGATTCTATATGTATTGATCGTATCCCTATTGTTCAGGTGATCGTGATCGAGTGTTTGGCGAGGGATTTTCCGCCGGACCTCAGAGTTAGCTTCGTATGGTAAGTGGACACTTTGATTTTCACTATCGATTTGCGAGTCTTGATTATGCATTTTACGTTATGCATTTTACGAGTATGCAATTATGATTATGCATTTATGATTATTTATTTTTACTTGGAGGCACATATATGATTTGTTTTACATGGATTATAGATATATGGATGTATCGATGCACTGGCTTCTCGGCTGATCCCCGAGATGCTCCGGGAAGGTTATGACAAACGCCTGACCCGTGATTATATGGCTCCCAGGAAGGTTATGACAAGCCCCTTACTTGGTTGAGCATGATTGTAACTGTGAGGAAAATGTACTCAAATTACGGGCTCCACATTTTATTCGGTATCCAGGTAAGGTTATGACAACCACCTTACCTATGTTTGATGATTTTAGACTCGCATCATGATTTCATGTTTATATTGGTGAAAGGCATATTATTATTTTCGTCCACTCACTCTAACAATTTTATTTGCATTCCCCTGAGATTTTCGGTTTCCTTTGCCCAGTTTGCAGTTTGGGTTCTGGGGTTGCACGTCGACGGTGGAGGTGTAGAGTTCAAATCACACTTCAATTTGAGTAGGTTCTTTGTTCGACATACTGGTTGTATATGATGTATATAGGAGTCGCTCTGAATACTTATGTTTTGTTTTCAATTGAGTTTACTCCTGAATGTTTTCTGTAAACCTTGTAAACCTTGTGGTTTATTGTATATATAATGTGGAGAAATCCGGATGGGGAACGAAGCCCCACGGTTTGGCTTTTGGGGAATATTCGAAGTGTGATTCTCTTTGCAGGTTCAAATTTTGGCTCATGTATTTCAAAATAAACTCTGACAAAAATATTTTAAGGTCATGTTTTCGAAGGGGTTTGATTTCGGTTTAGGCAACTAAATCGGAGTCGGGTCCTTTCATATTATATTTCAATAGAGATCTTAATACTGGCTAAAATTGTGTTGTTAGATTACTGGTTCTTTCTTTTGGATTATAGATTAGGCAGGCTTATTATTGTGCAGTCTTGGAAAATAAACATTTGTTTTTGTATTATCTTTACCAAGTTATGCCAGGTGGTCTCACTACACGAAAAACGCTCTTAGACGACGAAACCTTTACTGTTTCGTCGTCTAAGTAGATTTTAGACGATGCCAATAAATTGTGTCGTCTTAAGAATTTTTCCATCGTCTAAGGCACACTTAGATGACGGAAATACGTTTTCGTCGTCCAAGTTGTGAATGAGACGATTCACCAACACGTCGTCGTCTATGTGACCACTTAGACGACGCAGAGTCGATGCGTTGTCTAATCCTCAACTTGGACGACAGAAACTACGCATTGTCCGTTGTCTAAGTATCCACTTAGACGACAAATACTCATTTCTATCGTCTAAGTGAAGCATTATATATTGTCCATGCCACTCTTTTCCTCTCTGCTCGCTCGTCTCATTTTCATCCTTATATCATTCTCTCTCGATCAGACTCTCCTCACACGTATAACTAGCACTATATATATATATATATATATATATCTCCGGCTCCGACCATCGATTCTCCATATATCGGAGAAGGCTAGGTACGTACGTACATAGTTAATTTATGACAATCTTAAAGTTTATATATAAAATTAATTGTACGTTTGATTGATTGCATTGTTAGTACGTCTAATATTTATAATTAAGTTAGGTAATTGATTGATATATATATATTAGTTAATTAATTAACTAGTACGTATATATGCATGGATGTTTAAAAATTTAGTTAATATTTAGTTAAAACTTACATGCATGTTAGATATATTAAAGTAATTGATCTATAGTATATTCACCATTAATTAATAATGATAATTAATAAATATTTTAATTAATTATACATTAATAATTATGGTAGTTGAAAATTTGTATATATAATAGTTTAATAATAACTTGAAAATCTGTATATATAATAGTTGACTAATATGATAATTATTAAATTTCGTAGAAGTATGGACAAGAGTTGGATAAAGTTGCGAAATAGAAGTGATGTCCGGTATATGGATGGAATTAGAGAATTTGTGAATTTTGGGATAGAACATGGTCAGGGAAAGAAGCGTTCAGGTGTCCGTGCAAAAAATGTCTTAACTATCAGTATGTGGAGGTTAATGTTATGATGCAACATTTGTATGAAAATGGTATGATGTAGAGTTACACTACATGGAGCGAGCATGGTGAAGCAGTAGACTTCAGCTCAGCAGACTTCACCTCAGGGTATAGTTACCATGGTGCCTCATCTAGCGGCAGTGATGCCAGTGCCCCTGCTTGGAACCCAACAAAGGATTTGGTCCATGATGCGTTTCCGGGATTTAGTCATGATGGACACCAACACCAAGATGAAGGTTACAATACCACTCATGGGCATGATGACACATATTCCACTGCTAGCTTGGCCACTGACACTAGTGAGATGGATAAGTACTACAGGATGCTACTTGAAACCCAGACCCCGGTGTACCCTAGATGTCAAAAGAATGTGTTGCAATATGTGATGCAGCAAATGAAGATAAAAGTGATGCACAAAATGTTAGTCAGTGCTTTTGACGAAATTCAGGAGAAAATATGTAAGTTGCTTCCTGATGATCACAATCTTCCTAAATCCCATTATATGGTTAGAAATATCTTGAGCAAAATCGGCCTAAAGTACAGGATAATTGACGCCTGTCCAAATGATTGTGTGCCGTTTTACAAAGAGTATAAAGATTTGGACTATTGTCCCATATGTGGGCAATGCAGATATGAGTTGAATAAGAAGAGTAAGAAAAAGAAAATTCCTGTTAAGGTTCTTAGATATTTTTCATTGATACCCAGATTGTAGTGTCTGTACATGTCTCTATACACAGTAGAGGCGATGCGATGGTACCCAGAAAAGCGAATAGATGACGATGTGCTGAGACATGCCGCGGATGAGGAGGCTTTCAAACATTTCGACAACGAATTTGTAGACTTTGTCGCAGAGGTTCGAAATGTTAGACTCGGACTATCTACTGAAAGGACCCAACCCCGATTTAGCTCCCTAAATCGGAATCAAACCCCTTCGAAAACGCGAACCAACAAAAACTTTTCAAAATTTGGGCAGAGTTTCGTCACTAACGTGGAATTACCATTACCTGCACGCGGAAAATACACTTCATCCTATGCCACAAAAAGCAAACCGTGGGCACCAATCCCATCCGGATTTCTCAATATATCAACAGTAAAGTAAAGTAGTAAATATATATGCACTTTACTGAAATCCAGTGTAAAATCGTATATCGTATTCAATAGGGAACTCAGAGCGACTTCTAATACATAATCATATACGCATACCACAGTAGGTAGAACAATAAACCTACTGGATGAAACAAGATTGCTCGAGCACTATGCCTCCGACCACGACGTGCGACACCAGAGCCTGAACTGCAAACTGGGCACGGAAACCGAAAAGCCCAGGTGAAAGACAATAAACACGTTAGAGTGAGTGGACGAAAATAAATGTCTTTCACCAGTAATATATACGTATAAAATCATATGCGAGTCAAATGCACATAAAATTAAATGGTACATGAGGGAGACTCTAACTCCTCACGCGTACAGAGCATGCAACGTAAAACATATCGCGGAGACTCTCGTGGGCTTCCACGCGATAGCACAGTCTGAATCACGGGATCCCAGACCCACACGTGATTCCTAGCCAGAAAGGCCTCGGGTCAGGATATCTGTCCCCCCCGGAGCGTACTCGGGGATCAGCCGAGAAGCCAATGTGTATCGATACCACAACATATACTGAGACTGTACTCTGTGTAAACCAAATCATAAATCTTTTCCATGCACATGCATAAAACGTAATATGTACGTATATGTATATATTCGTATACGTATATTCGTATAAGCATAATCGAAAAACACATGCTCGTAAAATCATAATCAATCCGCATGCTCAAGTTCGTAAATCATTTATAAAAGACTCGCAATCAATCCGTGAAAAGAAATGTCCACTCACAGACTGGCGTAACGCGTATCGCGTTAACCCGTGGTCCGGCGGAAAGTCCCTCGCCAAAACAACGATCACGAACCCCTGAATATTCACAATGTCCAATATTCAAAATCATAATCCGACAATACAAATCAAACCACGAGAAACCACCGTTCTCGAAAACACGAAATCCAAAGTCGACGAATCGTCGAAAATCCGTATATATATACCACAATACCTCGCTTTACGTTCGGACGCTCAACTCGAAAAACAAACCTCCCCACTGCGATCGGGGCGCGATTTCGAGTCAAATGACATGCGACTTGTCGAAAGTCAAAAAGTCAACTCTGACCGTTGACCGTCGCCGTTGACCGCCGTCCACGGCGGCGCCACAGTTGACCGGAGAATTTCACGGCGGAGCTTCACCAATTCCACTAAAAATCGTCCACTGAGCAACTTCCATAACTGCACCGAAGTCCAATTCTCACTCTAACACATCCAATTTCAATGAAACCCGAATTGTACACAAATTTTCCAATCCAAAATTCTCTAAATTCAATCAAAATTAGAGCTTCAAATTTACATAGTAGCTTCAAGAGGATGAGAGCAACAAAGCCCATCCAAAATTGCAGCTCGAATCGATCAAAATCATGGAACCCGATTACCTCAATTTTCTCATGATCTTTGGCCGTGAAAGGAGGCCGGTAAGGTGAAGAGGAGATCGAGGCGTTTAACACGGATCCATCGCCGAGGCTTGGGGTGGCCGGAATAGCCTGCCGCCGTGGAGCACCGTGGCTCACCGTCGTGACTCACCCTCTCAACTCGGTCAAACCGAGTTGACCAAAGTCAACCCATTAATTTCAGTCAACACTTTCCTAAAGGAGCAAGTTACTATTTATAGCTTTCTTAAAACGGAAACTCCATGTTTATCCTTTTCGTCGAACTTCAAACGCGCGTAACTTTCTCGTCGTAATTCCGATTCCGATAATTCTCGCGACCACAAACTCGTCTCGACATATTCTTCCAATATTACCCGAAGTCAAACATATCGGCCAACCGAATAAAAAGTCAACCCTTCAAAGCAACACACATTAAATCGACTAAATAATCAACAACATCAAAATTCACAACTAATTCCTCGTAACTCCAAATCATGCTCCGGAAGTTCCCACAAACTCGAAATAAAATTCTGAACAACTTCCGTGAAGAAGCCGAAACCAAATTCTCGTCCGGTAATTTAGTCGCGAACAAACCCGCCATTTAAATCCGTTTCCGTCGAAACTTCAAATATTCATAACTAATTCCCTGATCGTCCAAATAATGATCCGGAACCGCCCACGAACTCGTGATCACACGTACAACGACTCTGGAGAAGAGACCCAGCTCCAATTCTCGGCCAATAATTTAGTCGTTAACGAGCCTGGCGATTCAAATAACTGTCAACAAACTGCGACTATGCAGTAACTCATCAATCAAGCTGATCATACTGCTGATTCTGGTCCGGGTCGTCACATCTACAGACAGATTCAATCCTTGGGGTAGTAATAGCTTTGTCGTCAGCACTTGGCCAGTTATTCTGATGTCATACAACCTGTCTCCGTGGATGTGCACGAACAAGGAATTTAATTTCCTTACTCTGCTAATTGCAGGTCCTAAATCTCCGAGGAAGTGCTTAGATGTCTACCTCAGATCTTTGATCGACTAGCTGAAATTGTTATGAAAAAATGGAGTTCCAACTTATGACAAATACACTGACACGGTGTTCATGATGAGGACAACTGTAATATGGACGATTAGTGATTTTCCAACATATGGGATGTTAGCAGCCTACAGGACGAAATGATAGAATGGATGTCCTATATGTTTGGACGACGTGAACTCTAGTTAGCACATGAGTAAGGTGTCACTACCGCCGCAAACACTATAGCCGACGAGCAAAAAATATAGTCGGCTATAGTGAAAAAATAATTTTTTATTTTTATTTTTTAAAAACTCGTCGGCTATAGTACTATAGCCGACGAAAATGGATAAAAAAACTCGTCGGCTATACTATTACCGACGAGTTTTAACCAACAGACTTTATCCGACGACCCATAAAAATCGTCGGCTAAAGTCTGTTGGTTAAAACCTGTCGGTAATAGTATAGCCGATGAGTTTTTTTATCCATTTTCGTCGGCTATAGTACTATAGCCGACGAGTTTTTAAAAAATAAAAATAAAAAATTATTTTTTTTCACTATAGCCGACTATATTTTTTGCTCGTCGGCTATAGTTTTACATAATCTCGTCGGCTATAGTGTTTGCGGCGGTAGTGTGTGTTACCTGGGTCACCGTAGATGGCTTCTTGACGATCACCCGTGGTGACAGGATGAAGCTTATTTCGATGGGACGGTAGAGAATATTCTTAAATCCCGTAGTTGGTCTTGCGAAGAGATTTTAGAGAGGTTGAGCTATTTCGACTTTGGTATGTTGACCAATGACAATGATGTATAGAAATGCAATCCAATACCTCCACATGATCTCAGCTATTGGTATCACAAGAGTATATTCTTTGAACTCCCTTACTGGTCGAAGTTGAAGTTAAGGAATAACTTGGATGCGATGCTCATAGAAAAGAATGTGTGCGACAACGTGGTGGGAATAATCTCAGTATTAAGTTCAAGACTAAAGATACTCCCAAAGTGCGCAAAGATCTAGAATCTATAAGTCTACCTCGTTCCTTGTGGTTGAGGAGGGATAGGAGAGGAGAGGAGTGTACAACAAGATGCCAGCTGCACCTTACACAGTGAAGCCGACACTTAGAGGTTCTGTATTTCACTGGTTTAAGAGAATTCGTTATCCGACTACGTATGCAGCTACTATAATTGGAGTAGTGGATGAGGTGTAACACAAGTTTGTTGGTCTAAAGACACATGACTGTCACGTCATGCTGCAACGTCTGATTCCAGTAGTAATTCGGTAATATTTGCCTCATCACGTCATAGAACCAATAGTGGCATTGTCCAGATGGTGGCAGAGGTTATGCGCGCGAGAGTTAAAGAAGTCAAATGTGGTGGAACTACAACAACAAATTGTGCACATCATTTGTAAACTAGCACTACCACATTCGATACCATTGCCGGCGACTTTAAGTCGCCGGCCTTGTTTTTTTTCTAGCCGAAAATGACATTACCGGCGACTTGTCGCCGATAATGATGTCGCCGAAAATTGACCGCTGGAGATAGCATTGCCGGCGACCTATTTTCACGTCGCCGGTAATGTCTCTCTCATTGCCGGCGACTTGTGTCGCCGATAATGTCCTACGGCAATGAGAGAGACATTACCGGCGACGTGAGTCGCCGGCAATGTTTGGGCCGCCGTGGCCGGAAAATGAGTCATTGCCGGTGACTTTGGTCCAAGTCGCCGGCAATGGTTGGAAAAATTTGTAAAAAAAAGCCTGTTCTGGATTGGGCCCAATTCCAGAACCTGCATTGAAAGACATAAATCGTACAAATACAACTTCAACAGTACACACATAATTGTCCAACGTACAGTACAAATAGCAACGATACGAAAATAAATTACAACTACACGTCAGGGTCGAGGAACTTGCGGGTCAGGGTCGAAGAAATCCATGTAGTCATTTGAACTCCGGTGGCTACCCTGGTCTTGCTGTGGCGGTGACTGGTGCGGTGGTGGTGGTGGATAACTAGGGAACACAGGGACTAGGGGAGGTGTGGGGAGCGGTTGTCCGGTAGTCTGAGCCGCGTACATCGTCTGCATCCATATGAACATTTGTGTCTGCTGCTGGACCATGAGTCGGTGTTGCTCGATCATCCCCCGGTACTCGGCATCTCTGACTGCCTGCTGCTCGGCCATCTGCCTCATCTCCTCCATCTGCCTCCTTTGCTCCTCTAACTCCCTCTGCGTCCTCTGAAGCTCCTCTGTGAGGTTACGACTAGAAGTTGAACTTCTTGACCCGGTAGAGTATTCTGAAGTGTTCTTCAATACTCCTTCGCCCGCCGAGCCTATTCCCCTACAGTAGTAGGTATTCTTTCCAGTCTCGCACGCTTTTGCCATGATCTGAGCCGCTATAGGGCGATCAAGCGGATCGATATGAGAGGCATACTAGGTCACTTCTTCCTCGGAGCAGTCAGGATGGTTGTTCCGAGCTATATTCATGGTCACTTCTGTGGTCGCCTCCTCCACTCTCGCCTAATTGAAAAGCGAATATGAATAACGTATTATTCCCCAAAATAAATTAATATCAAAAAATAGTTTTATTAACACATGCATATGTGAAGTACAAAATACAGAGGCGAAAGACTTACCGCTTCTTCAGGGCACTGCGGATAGAACTTCTGATGAATATACACCAACGGGTTCACTTCTTGTTGTTGCTGCGCCTTACTCGACCAACCCAAATAGTTGAGTGAAACTGCATGATGGACCTGGTGTTTTTCAATCTATTCGCCCGGTTCGTCTTCGAAATCGCCTTATTTGATAAACATATGTAAACAAAATTAGTAACTAACTATTTCAATGTGATACGATACATTAGGCTTGTAAGATATATTAAGGATGCATACCTTCGCTTTGGGGTGCTCGAAGTGGGCTATCAGCCACAGCCATTCGTACTCCCTAAACCGGAATTCGCTAGGGGTAGAACCTCGGCATAGCTCCTTGTATACAATGTAATGTGAAGAAAGCTCGTTCTTCCACTCTTTATACCTATATTAACACCAGGAAAAAAAAGTTAGAGATATTAAAACACTTGATAAACAAAAATCTAACTCGATATATACTCAAATAACTCAAAGCACATCACCTCATATGTAGTTGATGCTCTACCCACGTGTGAATAAGGCATTCATCCACGTCAAACCACACCTGCAATATGAATATATAAACGGTAAAATTATATATTTATTCGGACTTAATTAATAAATGTAAAATTTACGTAATGAAAATACGATTTAACTCACACTCAGTGCATTATGCACTTGCATCTTCACGTAGATAGGCACAGATTCCCAGTCTGGCCAAAGCATTGGGACCTTGTCCCGCACGATGGCCCCGGCCATGCTGACATATTTTCGCGTGGTGTCAAATGCCTCGATCACCTCGCCATCCTCATTGGCCCTAATGGGAGTTTTCCTTCCCCCGGTGGCCTGCTCAAGTCTCTTCCCGGTGTAGGTGCCTCTAGCCCCTTTCCGTTTTCCAGTACCATTAACGAAATTGCCTAATAATACAATGTCAACAAATTGATATCATTAATTGAACCTATCATAAGTCTTAAGTAATAATTAAGTAATCAATCTTGTAAAAACAAATTTACCTGCATCGTCCGTTGGCTGGTTGGTGCACCTCACACTTCAAAGATACACGAGGTCGAACGAGATGAAGTTGTACGCTTCCTCCACGCTCAGGAACTCCAGCCGTCCTTCAACATAAATAGGCATCCCCCTATCATAGAATTCAGGGATCACAGGAATCTCGTCGGGCAGGAAGAGACCGGACGACGGAGATAGACGAGGCCTGGACGATGAGGCGCCAGCACCATCTGCCTCAGATGATTCCCGTGAAACGGGAGTAGGCACCGGGCGAATAGGGGGCATTCAGATTGAGGGAGTTTCTGATGCCCCCGTTGACTGTCGCTCGTCTGAGGGACTGCTGACGGAGGGTCTGCTGACTGAACGTCTGCTGACTGAGGCTCAAGGCTGGACTGGGGGTTGCACGGCTCCGGATCGTGCAGCTTCCTCTTCTCGCGCAGCTAGCAACATTTGTGTGTGAGCATTCATCATTGGCCCACTGCGCGTGTTGCTGACTGCGGCTGAGGAGGAAGCTTGACTACTGCTCCCTCCACTATTTCTACTCCCTCTCCGTTTGATGCCTCCAAGCCAATTTGCCGCAAAACCTCCTGGACATCGTAATAGTCATGGATTCGGTTCTATAACAAATCGGAACCGGAACCGTTTGGAACTGGAACCGTTTGAACCCGGAACCGTTTGGAACTGGAACCGTTCAGTTTCAAAATGGTTCCTCTCAAACAGTTCCGGTTCCACGCGGTTCCGGTTTAAAACCGTTTTGGTTCCAAACGGTTCCGGTTCCGATTTTTCACCTTAAATTATACCTTAAATTAACAACTATATCACCTTAAATTACCGATATCAATGAATCCAAACCCTAAATTAATTTGCCCATATATGCAACACCTTAAAAATACAATATAATTATGAACTATATATATATATATCAATTAATCCACCCATGCCAAATCCCCTTAAATTACGTAAATATTTTTCAACATTGCATATAATTTTCAACATTGCATATAATTACGTAAATATTTTCCACATTTTTCAACCATACGTATATAATCACCCTAATTAATTTTCCACATTTTTCAACCATACGTATATAATCACCCTAATTGCATATAATCACCCTAATTAATTTTCCACATTTTTCAACCATACGTATATATATACATTGCATATAAATTAATCCAAATCACCCTAATTAAATTTAATTTCCACATCACATATACGTACATTGCATATAAATTCCACATACGTACATACGTATATATATATATGCATAAAAATAAATAAAAATTGAGAGAGAGAGAGAGGGAGAGAGAGTGAGCTTGCATGCACCTGCCATGGTAGAGCTCGAGTTGAATTTCCGGCGACGGAGGTGAGGGGAGGAGGTAGAGGAGGAGGGGAGGAGGAGAGGAGGAGGGGAGGAGAGGAAATTGAGATTTGAATTGGGGTTCTTTAGTGTGGAGAGAGGAGAAGGGAGAGGAGGTGAGGGGAGGGGAGAGGGGAGGAGAGGAAGAGAGATTTGAGGAGAGGGAGGCGGAACTGTTTGGGGAGGAGGAAATGAGGAGTTTTAGGGTTTGAGATAGCGAGAAATGAGCTCGGGCTCGAGCTGGGTTCCCCCATATTCAGTAAACATTGCCGGCGAGTTAGTTGCAACTCGTTGGTAATGTCATTACCAACGAGTTGATAACTCGTGGGCAATGTCATTACCAACGAGTTGCTTATCAACTCGTTGGTAATGTCATTATTTCCCGAAGAATATCCGACTACAATTTCCGACACGATTTCCGACTAGAATTTCCGACTAGAATGTGACGACCCGAACCAGAATCAGTTGCGTATTCGGCACGATTCTCGAGATTGGTCATAGTCGCAGTTTTACGATATTTATGTGGTTCGTCGACCCTATTCGCGACTATGTTTTCAGTTGAGAATTTGAGTTGAGTGTCTTCACAGAAATTGTAGAGTACGTGATTTCGAGCTCGTGGGCTGTTTCGGAGGATTTTTCCGATAACCGAGAAATATTTTGTGATTATTTGAAGTTTAGGTTTCTGACGAGTTTATCCGATTGTTTCGTGTTTATCCGAATCGTGATGGTTATCCATTTCGAATCGTCGATCGACCCGAGGCGCGAATATAAATATCGGAATAGTCGAGAATTAGTCGTAAAAGCATTGACTGACGTTGACTTGCATTGACTTTCCTGTTTTGGAAAGTTGACCATTGACCACGAAGGGAGAAGTTTCCCGTTTCAGCTTGCCGTCCGACGACCCACTTTCCGGTCACCTCTGGCCATGTGAAAGGTACAGTTAGCTTCCCCTTGTGATTTCGAGTTGGTCTGTGTTTAATTTGATGGAAATTGATGAGGTTTGGAGGGGGTACGATTCGGGCCGAGTTGTGGAATTTCGCCGTGATGGTGACGGTGGTTCCGGCGAGCCACGGTGGTGGTGGTTAGGGGGGTTTGCTTCCCCTTGGCCTAGGGATACTACTGGTATGGTTTAATTGAGGTTTGGTGGACTTTTGGTTGGAACCCAAATGGGTTGCCGGTGAGTTTTCCGATCGGGTTTATGGAGCTAAATTGGAACGGTTCCCTTGTGATTCGTGACTTGTGGTAGTTATAGAAGATGATGGGCTTGAGGGGAACTCCATTTCTGGAGCTTCCTCGCCGGAGGAAATCGCGGTTCACGGCGCGCCGCCGCCGGCGTCGGCGGTCAACGGTGGTGCTCCGGCGAGGAGTTGAGTTTTTGTATTTCAATGTTTTTAATGTCATTTTTCTCGAAATCGCGCCTTGATTATCATCCAGAGGTTTTCGGATTGATTTGGGTAGCCGATTTTCAATCGAGGGTTTCGAGTGGAGATTTCGGGAATTCCGTTAATCGTTTTGCATTGCATTGTTTATTTCCGGGAACGGTTGGTTTCCGTGGTTCAGTATAGGGTTGTGGATTATGATTTTGATCAGTTATGTTTTGTGAATATTCAGGAGATCGAGATCGTGATCTGGATCGTGACCGTGCTTCAGGCGAGGGATCTTCCGCCGGACCACGAGTTTAGCGCGAGTGCGCGTTACGCGAGTCTGTGAGTGGACAATTTATTTTCACGGATTGATTGCGAGTCTTTTATATACGTTTTATGAACTTGAGCATGCAGATTGATTATGATTTTACAAGCATGTGTTTTACGATTATGCATATACGAATATATACATACGTACATATTATGTTTTATGCATGTGCATGAAAAGGAATTATGATTTGGTTTACACAGAGTACAGTCTCAGTATATGTTGTGGTATCGATACACATTGGCTTCTCGGCTGATCCCCGAGTACGCTCCGGGGGGGGGGGGGGGGACAGATATCCTGACCCAAGGCCTTTCTGGCTAGGAATCACGTGTGGGTCTGGGATCCCGTGATTCAGACTGTGCTATCGCGTGGTAGTCCATGAGAGATTCCGCGATACATTTTATGTTGCATGCTCTGTACGTGAGTGGTAGTCAGCGTCTCCTCACGTACCATTTGATTTTCATGCATTTGACTCGCATATGATTTTATACGTATATATATTACTTGGTGAAAGACATTTATTTTCGTCCACTCACTCTAACAAGTTTATTGTCTTTCCCCTGGGCTTTTCGGTTTCCGTGCCCAGTTGCAGTTCAGGTTTGGTGTTTCACGTCGCGGTTTGGAGGCTAGTGATCTGAGCTACCTGTGTTTTCCAGTAGGTTCTTGTTTCGCTTACTGATGTGTATATTGTATATATTTACTCTAGAGGTCGCTCTGATACATATTGATACATGTTTATACGGATTTTCATGGAGATACTATATATAGTACAGTATGTTTACTGTTTATTGTTATATTATGATGTTGAGAAATCCGGATGGGATTGGTGCCCACGGTTTGGCTTTTGTGGCATAGGATGAAGTGTTGTTTTCAGGGTGCAGGTTATGCAATTCCACGTTAGTAACGAAACTCTGCCGAAATTTTGAAAAGTTTTTGTTGGTTCGTATTTTCAGAAGGGGTTCGATTCCGGTTTAGGTAACTGAATCGGGGTTGGGTCCTTTCATAGAATTTCCGACTACAATTTCCGACTACAATTTCCGACTATAATTTCCAACTAGCTATAATTTCCGACTACGATTTCCGACACGATTTCCGACACGATTTCCGACTATAATTTCCGACTACAATTTCCGACTACAATTTCCGACTTCGAGCTATTTTGGAGAGGTTCCGGTGAGAATTGGATCTTGTGGTAGTTGGAAATTGTGTTGGGCTTGAGGAGATCTTGAGAACTGGAGCTTCCTCACCGGAGAAACTCTCCGTTGACGGCGCGCCGCCGCTGGCGGCGCTCCGGCGAGAAAGTTGACTTTTCAGTTTTCACTGATTTTAATGTCATTTTTCTTGTAATCGCGCCCTAATCGTAGCCTTGAGGTTTTCGAGTTAATTTGGGTATCGGATTTTCAGTCGAGGGTTTTGAGTTGAGATTTCGGAAATTCAGTCGATTGTTTTATACAGTTTTATATGTTTCTGGGAACGGTTGGTTTCCGTGGTTAAGTACAGAGTTGTGGGCTATGATTTTGATCAGATATGTTTTATGATTATTCAGGGGATCGAGATCGTGCTTCGGGCGAGGGACCGTCTACCGGGCCACGAGATTAGCGCGAGTGCGCGTTTTGCTCACCTGTGAGTGGACAACTTCTTTTCACTGATAATCGCGATTCTTTATACACGTTTTACGATCTCGAGCATGCATATGAGATTACATTTTATATGAGAATGTGTTATAAGATTACGCCTATACCAGTATATATATTACGTATATGCATTTATATATTGTTTATTGCATTTGCATCGAACTATTTATGATTTGGTTTACACAGAGTATAGTCTCAGTATATGTTGTTGTATCGATACACTTGCATCCCGGCTGATCCCCGAGGATGTGTACCGGGGGAGACTGTGACTCCTGACCCGAGGCCTTTACCGGGGGGAGGCAGACCTCTGACCTGAGGCCTTTCTGGCTAGAATCACGTGTGGGTCTGGGATCCCGTGATTCGGACTGTACTAGCACGGACGTGTCCATGAGCGACCCCGTGGGATTTTTACTTGCATGCTCAGTACGCAGGAGGAGTATTAGTTTACCTCGTGTACTTTATTATATTTATTCATCTGGACTCGCATATGTTATTTTAACATATATCAGCTGGCCAAAGACATTTATTTTCGTCCACTCACTCTAACAGTTTTCATGTCTTTCACCTGAGCTTTTCGGTTTCCGTGCTCAGTTTGCAGTTCAGGTTCTGGTGTTTCACATCATGGTTGGAGGCTAGTAGTCCGAGCTACCTGTGTTTTTCAGTAAGTTTCTTGTTTCGCCTACTGATGTATATATTGTATATGGTTACACTAGAGGTCGCTTTGATACATTCTGATACATGTTTTATACAGATTTTCTCGGATATATTATATATTACAATTATGTTTACTGTTTATTGATATTGAAATGATATCGAGAAATCCGGATGCGATTGGTGCCCACGGTTTGATTTTTGTGGCATATGATGAAGTGTATTTTCTGGGTGGAGGTAATGGTAATTCCGCGTTAGTAGCGTTACTCTGCCGAAATTTCTAAGATTTTTGTTGGTTCACGTTTCCAGAAGGGGTTTGATTCTGGTTTAGGAAACTAAATCGGGGTTGGGTCCTTTCTGTTTACATAGAGTACAGTATCAGTATATGTTGTTGTATTGATACACTTGTATCCCGGCTGATCCCCGAGGATGTTTACTGGGGGAGGCTGTGACCCCTGACCCGAGGCCTTTACCGGGGGGGGGGGGGGGGCAGACCTCTGACCTGAGGCCTTTTTGGCTAGAATCACATGTGGGTCTGGAATCCCTTGATTCGGACTAACTAGCACGAATGTGTCCATGAGCGACCCCGTGGGATTTTTACATGCATGCTCAGTACGCTGGAGGAGTATGAGTTTACCTCGTGTAGTTTATTATATTTATTCATTTTGACTCGCATATATTATTATAACATATATCATCTGGCGAAAGACATTTATTTTCGTCCACTCACTCTAACGGATTTCATGTCTTTCCCCTGGGCTTTTCGGTTTCTGTGCCCAGTTTGCAGTTCAGATTCTGGAGTCTCACGTCGTGGTTGGAGGCTAGTTGTTCGAGCTACCTGTGTATTCCAGTAGGTTTCTTGTTTCGCCTACTGTTGTATATTTTGTATATATTTACACTAGAGGTCGCTCTGATACGTTCTGATACATGTTTTATACGGTTTTTCCCGGATATACCATATATTACAGTTATATTTACTGTTTATTGTTATTGATATGATATTGAGAAATCCGGATGGGATTGGTGCCCACGGTTTGGCTTTTGTGGCATAGGATGAAGTGTTATTTTCTGGGTGCAGGTCAAGGCAATTCCACGTTAGTAGCGTTACTCTGCCGAAATTTTAATGGTTTTTGTTGGTTCACGTGTTCAGAAGGGGTTTGATTCCGGTTTAGGAAACTAAATCGGGACTGGGTTCTTTCATGTACTCTCTTTAAATCTTAGGCGCACTCAATTTAGACAATGCTTGTAAATAATAAATGTTGAAATTGTGTGTTTGTGCATTAAAACTTGTAAAGGACCAACAAAATCTTGCATTTAGCTTGCATAACCTTCTAGCGGCCTTGTGATGCTCAGATTTCACCACCGGGTTCCCTAACCTTAGTGAAGTTAGGGACATGAGGCCAAGAGCAAGGTCACGTTGCATTCATATATTTAGCATGTGACTTGTGTATTTTCTGAAGGTTTCTAATGTTTTCTCTTATGCATTCACTCAATTTTCACTTAGGTTCTTATTTGATGCATTTAAATGACGATTTGAGTGTGTTATGCATGAATTCGATGTGATTATTGTGTGCTGGCATTTTTGACATGTATATATGTGTTTCTAACATGTTTTTTGAGTCTTTGCATTGTATATATGCTTAATTTTGCAGAAAATATTGTATATATGTGTTTTAGCTTGTTTTAAGCATTTTAGAGCATTCTAATCATTTTGCATACATTCTAGGATGTTTAGAGCCCTTGCATTCACGTTTACTTTGCATTTAGTATCTAAATGTCATTTTAGTATGTTTTAGAGTGTTCTAGAGTTTTTTTTTAGTCTATTGTGTGATTTTTGTGTGTTTTTGGCTTGTTTTGGTATGTTTTTGTGTGTTTTTGTTATTTTCTCTTGTTTTCCAATGTTTTGGTTAGTATCTTGTATTCATTGTGTATTTTTTTGATACTAACACTTGATTTTTGGTGGATGATCAGATTTCCATAAATGTCTAGCTCGCATTCAACACCTAAGGTTAACATATAAGCACTCACAGAATGAATTGCAAGTTTGAAGTCTCAAGTAGTTCCAAGGGAGAAAAATCTCGACCAGTCTACTATTAAGGAAGGTTTTGACTCTCCATGTTCATCCCAAGACTCCACCAAGCATTTTTCAGAAGAAAAACAAGAGGAAATGGCGAACGCAAATAATAACAACAATGAGCACAAAACACTTTGCTAACGCACTTGTTCCACCATTGGAGTAGTGGTCCTTCATGCATTGTGTTTCCGAAACCTCAAGAGAACAAGAAGGACATCGAGCTTAAGAGTGGCCTCCTTCACCATTTGCCTACTTTCAAGGAATGTCCTATGATGATCTGAACATGCACCTCAAGCAATTTTAGTTTGTATGTTCATGCATAAAGCCCATGGATGTGGATGAAGAACTCTTGAAGCTTAAGGCATTTCCCTTTACTTTGGTAGATAGACCTCAAACTTGGCTTATGGAACTTCCATCGAATCACATCACCACATGGAAGCAATTGGAGGATACTTTCCTAAGCAAGTACTTTCTGACCTCAAAGATCACTGTTTTGAGGAAGAAGATCATGGGTATAGCATAAGCGTCGGATGAGTCATTTGGCCAATACTATGATCGTTTCAAGATATTTCAGATATGAAAAAGCAAATGGGCCAAATCGTGAACTTCATGGGTCAATTTAGAGAGTCCGGACACCTTCCGCCTCAACCAATGTCGCCTAAGCCAAACCATAATGTGAGTGCTATTGTTACAATAAGTGGGAAGAAATTGGCATCTCCAACGCCAAAGACAAGTAAGGCACCTTATCACCATGTTTTTGAGGATGAAGATGTAGAAGACGATCTGGCAACTCAAGAGGCCGAGAAGAAGAAGAATGTGGTGTCTCATGCCACTAAGGCACCATCACTTACGCAACCTACCCCAATGAAAAATAATAACCCTATCCCTTCAAGTTCGGTTATTACTAATGCCCTATTTTTTTCGTGCACCATTTCCACACAGTTTGTCAAAATCTAAGAAAGATGATTAATACGATGAAATCTTGGATATCTTTTGGAAAGTGCAACCGCTTCAGTGGTGTTGCAACGTCAGCTACCCCTTAAATTAAAGGATCTGGGGAGTTTTTCAGTTCCTTGTGTGATTGGTGAAATAAATTTGAAGATGTCATGTTAGACTTGGGTGCATCCATCAGCGTCATGACATACTAGTTATTTGAATCCATGGATCTTGGCAAGCTCAAGCAAAACAATGCCATCATTCAGCTAGCCGATTGTTCTCATAAGTATCCAAAAGGGTACGTTGAAGATGTTCTTGTGCAAGTCAATAACTTGATATTTCCAGCCGACTTCTATATTGCTAATAAGGAGGAGAGTCTCTTGAACACCACGCTATTGCTACTCAGACGACCCTTCATGAGAATCGCAAGAACAAAGATCGATGTGTTTGAAGGAACATTTTCCATGGAGATTGATGGAGAGAAGATCGAGTTTAATATTCTAGATGCCATGAAGGTTCCTACTACGACAGGTGTTGATGCATGTTTTTTGTTGGAGAACATGAACTCGACATTGCCATTCAAGAAGGAGCGAGGCTAACTCGACTTAGAGATGAAGCTCTTTTTGATGCACTAATCGAGATTTTGGAGTCTAGAATTCGTGAGATGGCTATGACACTCAATGAAGCTCCACGGATTGACAATAGGCCACCACCACTTCCATTGGCCTATGGTACGAACAAGCTAGTTCCCTCCATTGTTCAAGCACTGAAATTACAGCTTAAAGTGTTACTGGATCATTTGAAGTATGCATACTTGGGAGAGAATGACACTTTGTCGGTATCATCTCATCAAATTGGAGGAAGAGCAAGAAGTCAAGCTAGTTCGTGTGCTTCAAAGATACAAGACAACCATTGGTTGGACACTTGCGGACATCAAAGGAATCAACCCGGCTATATGTGTGCATCAAATTTTGCTTGAAGATGGAGCTAAATTAACTAGGGAAGCTTAAAGAAGACCCCATCTACCAATGATGGAGATCGTGAAGAAGGAAGTCATCAAACTCTTGGATTGTAGCGTGATATATCCTATTTCGGACAACCGTTAGGACTTACCTGTGCAAGTAGTTCCTACGAAGTCTGGAATAACCATTGTAAAGAATGCGGATAATGAGTTAGTTCCACACAGAACCATGACCGACCATAGGGTTTACATCAACTACAGGAAGCTTAATGGTACCACTCAAAATGACCATTTTCCTTTACCATTCATTGATCAAATGCTTGATAGATTGGCTGGCCATTCATACTATTGCTTCCTTGATGGATATTCGGGATACAACTAAATAAGCATCACGGATGGGGATAAAGAGAAGACAATGTTTACATGCCCTTTTGAAATGTTTTCTTATCGATGGATGCCTTTTGGATTGTGCAACACACCAAATACTTTTCAATGTTGCATCCTTTCTATCTTTTTCGATTACATTGAGAAAATAATTGAAGTCTTTATGGATGATTTTAGTGTTTTTGGGAGGGATTTCGATGCATGCTTGGGGAACTCAGAATTAATGCTAATCTAGTGTTTAATTGCGAGAAGTGTCACTTTATGGTTACTCAAGGGATCGTTTTAGGACATATTATTTCAGCTGGGGAATAAAAGTTGATAAAACTAAAGTAGATCTTGTGCGGTATTTACCCTCTCAGACTTTGGTTAGAGAGATTCGTTCTTTTCTTGGTCATGTAGGTTTTTACCAAAGATTTATCAAGGACTTTTCCCACATCTCTCGCCCTTTATGTAAGCTACTCCAAAAGGACACTACCTTTGTGTTTGATGATGATTACCGAGCTGCATTTGAGAGATTGAAGGTGTTAGTCACGAGTGCTTCTATACTTCAAGCTAATGTATGACGCCTCAGACTATGTTGTTAGAGCTATTTTGGGATAAAGGAAGGACAAGGAGCCCTACGCGATTTATGATGCTTCTCGGACACTTGATGAAGGTCAAGCCAATTATACAACAACCGAGAAGGAGATGCCCGCGATGGTATTTACACTTCACAAGTTTTGATCGTACTTACTTCAAAGCAAGGTTATTGTTTACACAGATCATGCAGCTTTGAAGTATTTGATAGCAAAGAAGGATGCCAAATCGCGGCTCATTCGTTGGATTCTTTTACCTCAAGAATTTGATATCGAGATTAAGGACAAGAAAGGAGTAGAAAATGTCGTGGCGGACCATTTTTCACGCCTATGCATGAGAGAGAGGCTGTGGCTATTAAGGAGACATTTCTAGATGAACAACTCTTCCGAATTTAGGGAAGTGCTTCTGAAACTCCATAGTATGTAGATATCGTAAATTATTTAGTTATCGAATGCCCCCACACTTAAACTTTGCTAGTCCCTAACAAAAACTAAATATAAGAAAACACACAAAACCAACTTTGGAGCTAATCTCCATGTTGGAAAAAAAAATCTAAGGGAATAAAAAACTCAAATGTAAATTACTTCTAAGCCCTTAGCTAAATTTGTCTCAGAAATTTTCTTAAGTATATGGCGATGGAGTCAAAAGATTTTAGAGTTGAAAGCTCAATAATTTCGAGAGATAATAGAGATATGATCATGTCATGATTAAGTAAGACTTGGAAGAAAACAATGGTGAAGTTAAGCTATGCATGTTTCGAACAAGTTCAAATCAATCTTACAAGAATGCACTCATCATCTTTTTCACTCATGAAAATGGTTCACTCAAGATGTATATGAATTCAATCAAAAACCTCATGAATGCAATGAATTACTTGCACAAATGAACCTAAACCATATGCTTACTCATACAACTTACTCAACCAATCGAAGGCTACTCATCTTAAGGATCAAAAAGGTCTTTAGAAAGGTTGTAATAGGGCTGAGGCTAGGGCATTCGAAATTTTTGTATGTGGTGATAAAATCATTCAAAAGACTTGGTCAACTCTTAGGAAATTCGAGCTCCATCCTTTCTCATGTGTCAAACTTCAAAATAGGGCCAATTTTCATCTTTTTGGGCCCTAAGTTCATTCTACATTGTTTTTTCTTGAGCTTTGCGGACATGACAAAGATCATAATTCTTCATTTTGGGCCTTCAATTCGTGGTACACTCCAAATCCGCAAATATAGGGGACATTAATCCAAACTTTAACTTCTAAAACACATTGCTGGAGAGCTTCTGAATTTTTTCTTTTCATTCCTTCTTTTTTTAGCTCTCGATTTTTTCTCTCTCTTTTCTTTTCTATTCTCATCAGTTTACACACCTTTTCAAGCTATTTGAACAAGTCTATCCCCATACAAACATCATAGCAATTAAGGAACATCTGTGACGACCCAAAACAGAATCAGCAGTGGAATCAGCTTAATCTACGAGCTTACGCGTAGTCACAGGTTTCCGACAGTTATGTGAATCGCCAGGTTTGATAACGACTTAATTATTGGCCGAGAATTGGAGCTGGGTCTCTTCTCAAGAGTCGTTGTACGTGTGATTTCGAGTTCGTGGGCGGTTCCAGATCGTTATTTGGACGACCGAGGAATAAATTATGAATATTTGAAGTTTCGACGGAAACGGATTAAAATGGTGAATTTCTTAACGACTAAATTACCGGACGAGAATTTGGTTTTGGCTTCTTCACGGAAGTTGTTGAGAATTTAATTTCGAGTTTGTGGGAACTTCCGAAGCATTATTTTGAGTTACGAAGATTAAGTTGTGAATATTTCCGATTGTTGATTATTTAGTCGGTTTAAATATGTGTTGGTTTGAACAATTGACTTTTTATCCAATTGGTCGATGTGTTTGACTTCGGGTGATTATTGAAGAGTATGTCGAGACGAGTTTGTTGCCGCGAGAATTATTGGAATCAGAGTTACGACGCGAGAGTTACGGATGTTTAAAGTTTGCCGAAATGTATTTTTGGAGGTTTCCTTTTTGGGAAAGTATAAATAGTGAACTTACTGTTTTGGGAAAGTCAAAGGTTCATTATGGTGGTTGACCGAGTTGACCGAGTCAACTCGGTGTAGATGAAGCTCACGGCGGTTCTCCACGGTCTCCACGGTGGCGCGATGATTCCGGCCACCCCAGGGCTTGGCCCTTGGCCCGTCCGACTCGCCGAGTTGCCCTCGACCCCGTGCCGTCCTCCTCTCACGGTGATGTCCACGGTGGAGAGAGAATTATCCGGCCAAAGTTCAAGGTTTTTGGGGTTAATGGTGGTTTCCGATTCCGGCCAAATTGAGCTGCAAAAAGGACTGGGTTTTGTAGCTCTCATCACCATGAAGCTACCATGTAAGTTTGGTGTTCCAATTCATCTTGTACATGGAGAATTTTGGAATTGAAATTTGTGTGAACATTCGGTTTTTCATGAAATTGACCTAGTTAGAGTGAGAATTGGTCTTTGTTGCAGTTGTGAAAGTTGCTCAGTGGATGATTTTGAGTGGAATAGAGGTTGCTCCGCCGGAAAAAGTTCAGTTTGGTGGCGGCGCCACCGTTGACGGCGGTCAATGGTCAACGGCGGTCAAAGTTTGACTTTTTGGGATTTTCGACAAGTTGCATGTCATTTCACTCGAAATCGCGTCCCGATCGCAGTGGGGAGGTTCGTTTTTCGAATTGAGCATCTAAACTTACAGCGAGGTATTGAGGTGTGATTTCCGGATTTCTGACAGTTTGTCGTAATCGGATTACGTGTTTCCGAGAACGGTGGTGTCTCGTGATTTGATTTGAATTGTCGAGTTATGATTTTGAGAAATGGATTTTGTGATTATTCAGGGGTTCGTGATCGTTCGTTTGGCGAGGAATTTTCCGCCGGATCACGGGTTAACGCGAATTGCGTTACGCTAGTCTGTGAGTGGACAATTTCTTTTCACGGATTGTTTGCGAGTCTTATTACACGTTTTATGAATTTGAGCATGCATACGAGATTTCGATTTACATGAGCATGTGTTTTACGATTATACATATACGGATATGCGTATACGAGTATACATACGTACATATTATGTTTTATGCATGTACATGAAAAGGATTTATGATTTAGTTTACACAGAGTACAGTTTATATATGTTGTTGTATCGATACACTCGCATCCCGGCTGATCCCCGAGGATGTGTACCGGGGGAGGCTGTGACTCCTGACCCGAGGCCTTTACCGGGGGGAGGCAGACCTCTGACCTGAGGCCTTTCTGGCTAGAGTCACGTGTGGGTCTGGGATCCCGTGATTCGGACTGTACTAGCACGGATGTGTCCATGAGTGACCCCGTGGGATTTTTACTTGCATGCTCAGTACGCTGGAGGAATATGAGTTTACCTCGCGTATTTTATTATATTTATTCATTCGACTCACATATGTTTTTATAACATATATATCAACTGGTGAAAGACATTTATTTTCGTCCACTCACTCTAACGGTTTTCATGTCTTTCCCCTGGGCTTTTCGGTTTCCATGCCCAGTTTGCAGTTTGGACTCTGGTGTCGCACGTCGTGGTCGGAGGCATAGTGCTCGAGCTACCTTGTTTCTTCCAGTAGGTTTATTGTTCTACCTACTGTAGTATACTTATATGATTATACATTAGAGGTCGCTCTGAGTATTCTGTTGTATATTCTTCACGGATTTCTGTAAAGTATAGTTATATTTACTACTTTACGTTATTGTTGATGTATTGAGAAATCCGGATGGGATTGGTGCCCACGGTTTGATTTTTTTGGCATAGGATGAAGTGTATTTTCCGCGTGCAGGTAATGGTAATTCCACGTTAGTAACGAAACTCTGCCAAAATTTTTACGGTTTTTGTTGGTTCACGTTTTCAGAAGGGGTTCAATTCCGGTTTAGGCAACTAAATCGGGGTTGGGTCCTTTCAGCTTGGTATCAGAGCATTAGGTTATAGGTTCTGTAGACTTCTGTAGTCGTGTTTACTAAGGATATTTGAGAATGTACAGCATGTCTGGAATGGTGACCCGACCGGCCGGCGGATACTCATCAATATTCCGGGTGTTGTATGTTTTCAAATATTTAAAGTTCCATGATTACGTTCCACTTGTTGTGAACGATGTTTTATTCATTAGGATGCCTCCTTGACGTGCTTTCCGTGTCGTTTCGGTTGTGGATCCTATTGAGGCTCAATCGACGTGCGATTTGCCAGAGAACTGTGGATTTGGATGAGCATTCTGAGTTCAGAGAATTGTGTGGCACGGTTTGCCTGGTTGTGTGTGTATGAGCGTCTACATGTTGCCTCAGAGCAGAGAATTGTGGCAGTTGATGTTTTGCCTGAGTCAGATTGTTGTATTTGGTGGGCTGATATTGTGTGAGTTCTGGTTGCGACTCCATGGCCTACTTCCAGGGTATTGTTTATATGGTAATGGTTTTATCAGGCTACCCAGCATTCGAATGTGGAGCGTTTACCCACCTGAGGCACAGATGCATTATTCATATGTTTGTTTCTGTTTCCACGTGTTATGTGGCTTCAGAGGAAGCGGTGCGCGAGGTTCGAGATGAGTTTGAACCTGAGCATCAGAGAGAGTCTAATTGATATGCCTCGAGACATCCGTGAGGAGCTTAGTGTGCTGCACTCAGTGGCGAGGCAATTGGGAAGGAAAGATGTACGCGGTTCCCGATGGGTTGGTTTGAGGAAGGTGGACTTAGTCGAGATTTTGATGAGGTTGAGTCCGACACTTCGGGATCAGTGACTCCATCAGGCTGTGGTCTTTTCGATTATGTTGAGGGTAATCAGATCAAGCAGAGGATCCGTTTGATGATGGCGGAGATCACGGAGTAGCGGACTTGCTCCTATGGCATGAGTTTGGGCGATCGTTGGTGATCCTATCACGCAGCAGGTGTTGCGGTGACTTGTGTTCGTGGAGTACTTTCGGTTGCCATTGTGGTGGCCAGGAGGGTCACGTTACGAGGGAGCGCCTTCAGCCAGCTGTTTTAGCGGTTCGGCAGCTCAGAGTTCACGAGGAGGTCATGATGTTATTCCTGAAGTTTGACCAATGTACCCTTTTGATGAGTTAATCAGCAAGTCGCAATTGACGTGGGCAACTAGTTGGGCATGTTGGAGTTCGTGCCATGACCTTGTTTGAGGACAGACTTTTCTCCGAGGTTATTGTTGTTTGATATCCATGGCTATTGTACCTGCATCTCCACTTCCGAGTTTTTGGAGAGTGTTGCATCCATCCGGAAGTCGTGAGATCCTTGTTGGAGGTTATGGCTTAGCCGCGGATCTGTTATAGCTGGACATCGTGGTTTTGATGTGATTGTGAGTATGGACTTACTGACGACGCATTTTGGCTGTGTTCGAGTGCCTCGAGAGGGAGGTTGTGTTTCGACGACCAGGTTTCCCCGAGATACTGTTTCGCGGTGATGGTCGAGCGGATGGTGGAGACGAGTTGTGTTGTTTGATTAGCTCATGTTGTGGATACTACGGTTGCTGTGTCCGACATTGGTGACATTGAGGTGGTTCCCGAGTTTCCAGGTGTGTTTCAGAGGTGTTACCAGGGATTCCTCCAGTTCGGGAGACCTACTACACCATTGAGCTTGTATCGGGCGCGGGACTTATTTTACCGGCATCTTGTCGTTCGGAGCTGATGGGGCTACAGTTTCGACTCCAGGAATTGCTAGAGGAGGTTTCAGGAGATTTCATGCGACCCCGCGTATTCACGTGGTGTGCTCTTGCATTATTTGTACGGATGATGGATGGTTTGACGAGGTGGTGCATTGACTACCGAAGCCTGATTTACTTCAGGAGTGTGAGTATCCTCCGCTTCGGATTGATTATTGGTTTGATCAGCTCGCGAGAGCTTCAGTCTTTTCGAAGATTGATTTCGGGTCTGGATATCATCAGTTGAGGATCGATGAGTCAAATGTGGTTTGGACAGCTTTCGGATCTCGATGCGAGCATCAGGAGTTCTTGGTCACGCTGTTTGGTTGACCAATGCCCCCGTAGATCTTGTGGACTTGATGGACCAGGTGTTCAGACGGTTTCTGGACGAGTTTGCTGTCATGTTCGTTGGCAACGTCCTTATGTACTCTGGGAGTGTGGGCCAGTACTTGAAGCAATTGCGAGCGATTTCGCGGCCCTTACGAGATGATCAGTTATTGGCGAAGCTCAGCAAGTGTGAGTTATGGTTGATTAGCGTGAAGATTTTGGGCTGTGTGATGTTATCCGAGGGAGTCAGTGTGGATTCCGATCAGTTAGAAGCCGTGTTGATTTAGGGATTGCCCAACCATTGTACCAGAGATCGGGAGTCTCGTGGGTTTGGTAGGCTATTACCGACGGCTTGTGTAGGATTTTCCCGGATTGCCACTCCATTTTTTGAATTGACGAAGAAGTTGTCAAGTTCGTGGGGTTCGATGCACGCGAGGAGAGTTACTTACTCCTGCGGGATGGTTGACCGTTGCTTCGGTTTTGACCATACCTGATGATCGTGGTGAGTTCGTGGTTTATGGCGATGCATCGAGATTTGGATTTGGTTATGCTTTGATGCTGTGTAGCAGAGCGGTGGCTCATGGTTTCAGGCAGCGTGGAACTTTATGAAGCTACGTATCTTGTGTATAATTTGGGTGTAGCTGTCCTTATATTGGCATCAGAGAGTTCGAGACACTACAGCTATGGCGTGCAGCGCAGTGTAGGATGTACACTGATCACTTGAGTTTCATCCACTTGCCTTTTCGGCCAGATTTGGGCTTGAGGCAGTGTAGATGGATGGGGTCGACTAACGATTATGGCTGTACCTTTGAGTTTGTTCGAGAAAGGCTAGAAGTTGTACTTTGACCATCCATCTGGGATGTTGTTGCTGATGCATTCAGTTGAAAGTCGGGAGCTTCTGTGTTTCATGTGTGTGTGGCTCGAGTTTCCGTGTTAGCTGAGTTGCGGGCATCGGGAGCTGAGTTCGAGTGTGATGATATTGAAGTTCATTGTTTTTGCGTGCGATGGCACTAGCAGTACAGAAATGTGTTTGATACTTCGAGTTTACTACTCGTGACGCAACATGAAGAGCAATATAGCAGCTTGTGTGTGCAGATGCCACATTTGTCGACTGGCTATGGCTAGGAGGCAGAGACTTGCCGAGAAGTGTTAGCCATTTGAGATTTCCGGTTAGACGTGACGTTTGTCGCTGTGATCTTGTGTATGTTTGTACGCACTTTGGTTTGTGGTACCAGTTGTTTGGCTATTGTGAACCATTTGACGAACTCAGTACATTTCCTTGTACTTTCAGAGACGATTTTGGTGGCAGTTTGGCATAGTTGTGTTTGGCAGAGATTGTCCATTTACGTGGTGCGCCTGTGTCCCAGTTTTCTAGTCGAGGTAATCAGCTACAACTGAGTGTTGGTGAGCTTTGCAGCGAGCATTGGGGACCAGATTACGAGTTAGTACCGGATCTTATCCTCAGATTGGCGGGCGATCTTTGAGGACTATTCAGACCTTGGAGGGCATATTGTGGACCTCGGTATTGCAGTTTCGGAGGATTCGGGACCAGCAGTTTCAGTTGTTTGAAATTGCATGCAGTACCAGTTTGTTGACCACTATGATTTTGACGTTGCTTGATGTCGTTTTGGAGGAACGATGTTGTACTCCATTGTGCTGGAGCGAGTTAGATTTGAGTTGATGTTTGATTTGGATTTTGTGCGATGTGTTACCACATGCTTTTAATTTAGCGGAAACAGGTTGATAATTGCTTGAGTTCGATGTGTGAGTTATGTTGATGTGTGTAGACTGAGTTGTGATTTGCCATGTTATTTTGATCTGTATGTGGTCATAGGCGAGTTTGTGTTGTGCCGTATAGTTCGGCGTCACCTATAGCATTGGCTTTTGTGGGTGTTGTATTCCGTGTGGCGGAACTATGTTTCAGGTTTGTTACGTGTTGTGTACTCTATCTGTTCCTTATGCAGGAACACTTGGCTATTGTGTGGAGCCAATTCAGATTCGAGATTTGAGGGTATAGGGATTTCAGCACGGAGCTATCTCCTATTGTGGAATCTGTTGTCAGAGTTGTTCAATTGACATTGTCGCTGGAGAGTTGAGCAGTATGCAGAGGCAGTGCTCCTACTTTTAGTCGGCAGACTCGGAAATTTCGAGGTCGAAATTTTTTTAAGGGGGGTGGATTTGTGACGACCCAAAACAGAATCAGCAGTGGAATCAGCTTAATCTACGAGCTTACGCGTAGTCGCAGGTTTCCAACAGTTATGTGAATTGCCAGGTTTGATAACGACTTAATTATTGGCCGAGAATTGGAGCTGGGTCTCTTCTCAAGAGTCGTTGTACGTGTGATTTCGAGTTCGTGGGCGGTTCCGGATCGTTATTTGGACGACCGAGGAATAAATTATGAATATTTGAAGTTTCGACGGAAACGGATTAAAATGGTGAATTTCTTAACGACTAAATTACCGGACAAGAATTTGGTTTCGGCTTCTTCACGGAAGTTGTTGAGAATTTAATTTCGAGTTTGTGAGAACTTCTGGAGCATTATTTTGAGTTACGAAGATTAAGTTGTGAATATTTCCGATTGTTGATTATTTAGTCGGTTTAAATATGTGTTGGTTTGAACAGCTGACTTTTTATCCAATTGGTCGATGTGTTTGACTTCGGGTGATGATTGAAGAGTATGTCGAGACGAGTTTGTTGCCGCGAGAATTATTAGAATCGGAGTTACGACGCGAGAGTTACGGATGTTTAAAGTTTGCCGAAATATATTTTTGGAGGTTTCCTTTTTGGGAAAGTATAAATAGTGAACTTACTATTTTGGGAAAGTCAAAGGTTCATTATGGTGGTTGACCGAGTTGACCGAGTCAACTCGGTGGAGATGAAGCTCACGGCGGTTCTCCACGGTCTCCACGGTGGCGCGATGATTCCGGCCACCCCAGGGCTTGGCCCTTGGCCCGTCCGACTCGCCGAGTTGCCCTCGACCCCGTGCCGTCCACCTCTCACGGTGATGTCCACGGTGGAGAGAGAATTATCCGGCCAAAGTTCAAGGTTTTGGGGTTAATGGTGGTTTCCGATTCCGGCCAAATTGAGCTGCAAAAAGGACTGGGTTTTGTAGCTCTCATCACCATGAAGCTACCATGTAAGTTTGGTGTTCCAATTCATCTTGTACATGGAGAATTTTGGAATTGAAATTTGTGTGAACATTCGGTTTTTCATGAAATTGACCTAGTTAGAGTGAGAATTGGTCTTCGTTGCAGTTGTGAAAGTTGCTCAGTGGATGATTTTGAGTGGAATAAAGGTTGCTCCGCCGGAAAAAGTTCAGTTTGGTGGCGGCGCCACCGTTGACGGCGGTCAAAGTTTGACTTTTTGGGATTTTCGACAAGTTGAATGTCATTTCACTCGAAATCGCCTCCCGATCGCAGTGGGGAGGTTTGTTTTTCGAATTGAGCATCCGAACTTACAGCGAGGTATTGAGGTGTGATTTCCGGATTTCTGACAGTTTGTCGTAATCGGATTACGTGTTTCCGAGAATGGTGGTGTCTCGTGATTTGATTTGAATTGTCGAGTTATGATTTTGAGAAATGGATTTTGTGATTATTCAGGGGTTCGTGATCGTTCGTTTGGCGAGGAATTTTCCGCCGGATCACGGGTTAACGCGAACTGCGTTACGCTAGTCTGTGAGTGGACAATTTCTTTTCACCAATTGTTTGCGAGTCTTATTACACGTTTTATGAATTTGAGCATGCATACGAGATTTCGATTTACATGAGCATGTGTTTTACGATTATACATATACGGATATGCGTATACGAGTATACATACGTACATATTATGTTTTATGCATGTACATGAAAAGGATTTATGATTTAGTTTACACAGAATACAGTTTATATATGTTGTTGTATCGATACACTCGCATCCCGACTGATCCCCGAGGATGTGTACCGGGGGAGGCTGTGACTCCTGACCCGAGGCCTTTACCGGGGGGAGGCAGACCTCTGACCTGAGGCCTTTCTGGCTAGAGTCACGTGTGGGTCTGGGATCCCGTTATTCGGACTGTACTAGCACGGATGTGTCCATGAGTGACCCCGTGGGATTTTTACTTGCATGCTCAGTACGCTGGAGGAGTATGAGTTTACCTCGCGTATTTTATTATATTTATTCATTCGACTCGCATATGTTTTTATAACATATATATCAACTGGTGAAAGACATTTATTTTCGTCCACTCACTCTAACGGTTTTCATGTCTTTCCCCTGGGCTTTTCGGTTTCCATGCCCAGTTTGCAGTTCGGACTCTGGTGTCGCACGTCGTGGTCGGAGGCATAGTGCTCGAGCTACCTTGTTTCTTCCAGTAGGTTTATTGTTCTACCTACTGTGGTATACTTATATGATTATACATTAGAGGTCGCTCTGAGTATTCTGTTGTATATTCTTATACAATTTTCCACGGATTTCTGTGAAGTATAGTTATATTTACTACTTTATGTTATTGTTGATGTATTGAGAAATCCGGATGGGATTGGTGCCCACGGTTTGATTTTTTTGGCATAGGATGAAGTGTATTTTCCGCGTGCAGGTAATGGTAATTCCACGTTAGTAACGAAACTCTGCCAAAATTTTTACGGTTTTTGTTGGTTCACGTTTTCAGAAGGGGTTTAATTCCGATTTAGGCAACTAAATCGGGGTTGGGTCCTTTCAACATCACCCAAAAAAAATGCCATCTTCTCCTCTTGTCGACATTACTTCACACTAAGTCTGCAAAACATAGGGTAAAGAAGTCTTACACTAGGCTAAGTATTTTGAGTTAAAGGTGATGAAAGAAAGGCTTAATGTGGGCTCAAATGGGCTATCTATGGGTGTCGCATCTCATACGCACATATGAGATATATGGCTATTTGGTTCAGTTGTGGAAAACCTAAGTGCCTTTAATCATATCCAAAATCAGAGAATTTATCAACTGAAAAGCTTTGCAAATCTACATGAGTAAGTGCTAGTATTCTCTAGTTCATTGAAATCTATGGCAAGCAATTTGATGAGGCATGTAAATGTTTTTGAGACCATGATGCACCATATTCACTCAACAAAAGATGTAATGTAGGCTCAAAAACTCTCTTTAAGGTTCGTATGATCTAAAAGCTTATTCTAACATGCAAAATCTATACCATGTTTATGCAAACCATTTCCACTACATGTCATGAAAAATCAAAATATCTCAATTAACACAAGAAATCCTCAAGTAGTGATCATTGAAAATGCCATGTAATTTTTCTTTGTTTCGCTCAATTTTCCATCATTGACTAGTTAAGGGCATCCTAAAGACTCTAGAAAAATACTAAGTTAAACAAAAAGACTCAATACACACTTAATCTATTAAATAAATCACAAAAATAGTTAGACAAAAACACTAATTTATTGACTTTAATCTACAAAATACTTGGATATTTTTTTTAGGGCATCATCTTTGAGTGAATTCTTATCCGCCCAATTTTTGAATTTATGACTCAAATAAATTGTAAACCCCTCCTCCACACTTAAGCTCTACATTGTCCTCAATGTATCAAAGTAAAGCATAGAATTTAGCATGAAGAATAGGATTTATGAAAAATCTAACTAATAAAAATAAAGGCTACGAAAATAAATAAATAAAAGGGAAGAGAAAGCAAATCTGGTTTGTAGACTCCTCCATTTGGTTGCCTCCCAACAAGCGCTTATTTTTTAATGTCTTACAACCTAGATGTGTTGCTTTGCTCCTTCTTCACTTGGGACTTCCAACATTTTTGACGTTTTCTTTGCATGTGCACTTGCATGTATATGTTTGTGCCATCTCCTCGAACTGCTTTAGCTCGACCTTCTTCTTCTTCTTTGCGAGCTTGTTAGGGTTCATGATCCACACAAAGATACATTAGTTACACTACCACAATAAACACTATCACCGACGAGATCTGTAAAACTATAACCGACGAGATAAAAATCTCGTCGGTTATAGTGGAAAAAATATTTTTTTTTAATTTTTTTTTTAAAAAAATAAAAAATCTCGTCGGTTATAGTACTATAACCGACGATAATGGCTAAAAATCTCGACGGTTATAGTACTATAACCGACGAGATTTTTTATTTTTTTAAAAAAAAAATTAAAAAAAAATATTTTTTCCACTATAACCGACGAGATTTTTATCTCGTCGGTTATAGTTTTACAGATCTCGTCGGTGATAGTGTTTATTGTGGTAGTGTTAGTGATCAATTAACTAGTTACTCATAAACGTAGCTCATGTAGCATTTACAACAAGTAGGTTTATCTTTCGTTACAAATTCATTACAACATGATAGACAAATACAGTTTACAAAACAATGTCCCAATTGATTTTTCGCCAGAGATATATAATTATCACATGCATCTAGAATTTAAATTAAGATTTAGATGATTAAATTGTGTAATGACTCGAAATCCATTCCAATCCTTTGGGCAAGTTAGGAAATGTTTAGTCGGGATAAATGTAACGCGAGAGGTAGAACTAATTTCGAGAATATTCTTTTTCTTAGATCCAAATCCCGTCATGAGTCATAACCCTTTTAGTCACCATAACCGAAAATTTCTTACTAAGAGCAAAAGTTCAATACGATATTACATCAACTCTTTTCATCAAAATCAGAACTTAAAAACTAAATAACAAGTGATAATAACATAGCTAAGACTTATCATTTAACATTTACAACAACATGCTCAAAATCGGAGAAACTGAACATAGCTACTTGCAGAATTTATGTAGAATTAATCACTGGTAGGATGTGACGACCCGAACCAGAATCAGATGTGTGTTTGGCTTGATTCTCAAGATTTGGTTATAGTCGCAGTTTTACGATATTGTGTGGTTTGTCGATTCGATTCGCGACTATGTTTTCAGTTGAGAATTTGGGATGAGTGTCTTCACGGAAATGGTAGAGTACGTGATTTCGAGCTCGAGGGTGGTTTCGGAAGATTTTTCCGATAGTCGAGGAATATTTTATGATTATTTGAAGTTTTGGGTTTCGACGAGTTTATCCGTTTGTTTCGAGCTTATCCGAATCATTTCGTATTTTCATTTCGGACCGTCGATCGACCCGAGGGACGAGTATAAATATCGAAAAGTCAAAAAATAGTCGAGAGTTAGTCGAAAACTTCATTTTGGGGCGTTGACCGAATTGAACTCTGTTGACTTTCCATATTTGGAAAGCTGACCAAGGGACCGAAAGGGGAAGTTTCCCAAACGGGAAGTTGATTTCCGGCGACCGGATTCCGGCCACCTTGGACTTCGGGGAAGGTATGGTTAGATTCCTTGCATGATTTCGAGTTGAATGATGTATAGTATGATGAGAATTGTTGAGGTTTTTGTGGAACCCGATTTGGGTAACCTTGCCGGAATTCGGCCTTAACGGTGGAGGGTTTTCCGGTGACCATTGGTGGCCGAGGGGTGAGGGTTTCACCTCGCCTTGCCCCAAGGTTGCTCTCCATAAGTTTTGTTTCAGTTTTGGTGGTGGTTTGCTTGAAACCCGATTGGGTTTTCCGGTAAGAAATTGTACTCGGTTTTGCTTGGTTTTGGAAGGGTTAGAGTGGGAATTGAGCTTAGTGGCAGAAGAGAATTGTGTTTGGATGGTCACGATCTTGTAAACTGGAGATTTTGGCCGCGGAATTCCACCGTTGACGGCGCGCCGCCGCCGGCGGCGGCGGTCAACGGCGGTCAAAAAGTCAACTTTTCAGATTTCGACGATTTTAATGTCGTTTTTCTCGTAATCGCGCCTTGGTTATCGTACGGAGGTTTTCGGGTTGATTTGAGTAGCCGATTTTCAGTCGAGGTTTCGAGTTGGGATTTCGGGATTTCTGTAATTCATTTTGCACTGCATTTCGTATTTCCGGGAACGGTTGGTTTCCGTGCATCAGTACAGTGTTGTGGATTACGATATTGATCAGTTATGTTTTTATGAATATTCAGGAGATCGTGATCGAGATCTGGATCGTGATCGAGCTTCAGGCGAGGGAACTTCCGCCGGACCACGAGTTTAGCGCGAGTTCGCGCTAGCTGATCTGTGAGTGGACAAGTTTATATTTTCACTGTTAATCGGCGAGTTCGTAGATTTTATGATTTTTCCGTATTTAAATTATACGATGATTGAGTTATATGATGTTTTCGGAGGTATTGTTTATATTTATATGTGATGGCATTACTGCATCGATGCTTGACTACTCGGCTGATCACCGGTAGTCTACCAGAGTTGAGAGGTCCTCTGGGCAGGGTTGAGAGGTCCCCTGTATGCCACCAGGGTTGAGAGGTCCCCTGGCCTATCACTGTCAGGTTTGAGCGATTCACCTGACGTCGGGTTTGAGAGGTCGCCCGACAACCTCCGTATATATTTATATGTGTTGTTTTCCGAACTCGCATTGTTTTACATTGATTATGTATATAACTGGTGAAAGGCATATATTGTTTTCGTCCACTCACTCTAACGTTTTTAATTGCCTTTCCCCTGGGCTTTTCGGTTTCCATGCCCAGTTTGCAGTTCGGATACTGGTGTTCACGTCGCGGTTTGGAGGCTAGTGATCAGAGTCACCTGTGTTTTCCAGTAGGTTTCAGTTTCGCCTACTGATGTACATGTTGTATTTATTTTATACTAGAGGTCGCTCTGATACATTCTGATACCTGTTTATACGGATTTTTCTCGGATATACATATATATAGTACAGTTTGTTACTGTTTGTTGATTATATTGATGTTGAGAAATCCGGATGGGATTGGTGCCCACGGTTTGCTTTTTGTGACATAGGACGAAGTTTGTTTTTCCGCGTGCAGGTTAAGGTAATTCCACGCTAGTAACGAAACTCTGCCCAAATTTCGGAAAAATTTTTGTTGGCTTGTATTTTCGAAGGGGTTCGATTCCGATTTAGGTAGCTAAATCGGGGTTGGGTCCTTTCAGTTTGGTATCAGAGCATTAGGTTGTCAGATTCTGTAGACTCTTGTAGTTGTGACACTTAGGGTATTTGAGTTGATATAGCATGACTGGAGTGATGACCCGACTGGCCAGCGGTACTCATCAATACTTCGGGTGTTGTGTGTCCTCAAATATCTGCGGTTTCATGATTACGTTATTTCTGCTTGTGCCTAATGCTTGTCTTGTATCAGTAGGATGCCTCCTCGACGTGGTCCCCGTGTTGACCGGGATGATGATCCTGATGAGGATCGCCGAACGCGCGACTTGCTGATGCGAGTGCTGCGTTTGGAAGAGCGTTTTGACCCTGTGGTCATGGCTCGCACTGCGGGTGCTACTGTGTTTTCGGTTTCAGTTGATCCAGAGATATGCGAGGCATGGTTGGTTCAGATTGAGCGTGTTTGTGAGCGTCTGCAGTTTACACCTGAACAGATGTCAGTAGCCGCAGTTGGTTTACTTGATGGTGATGCATACTTTTGGTGGGTCAGCACTGACAGAGTTCCTGTGGATACTCTGTGGACATTGTTTCGTGATCTGTTTATGCGGAGGTATTTTAATCAGGCTACCCAGCAGCGCAAATACGAGGAGTTCACGAACTTGAGGCAGGGCAGTTTGTCTGTACTTGAGTATCGGGATCGGTTTACTTGTTTGTCTCGTTTTGCGCGGGATATGGTGGCTACAGAGGAAGCCAAATGTCGCAGGTTTGAGCTGGGATTGAATCTGAACATCAAGGCGACGTTAACTACGATGCCGAGGAACAACTTTGATGAGTTTGTCAGTGCAGCTCTCCGAGGTGAGGACATTGAGCAGGAGAGACAGCAGAGGTACTAGCCGAGACGATTTGAGGAAGGTGGACCGAGTCAGGGGCCTTCAAAGAGGTTGAGTTCTGATACTTCTGGTTCAGCTTCATCTTCAGGCGGTGGATCTTATCGACCACCAGCTAGTGTACCTAGGTAGAGACAGAGAGGGAGGAGAGATCGATCGCAGCGACCACAGGCTAGTGGGAGTTCCAGCGGTTCTAGTTATCCTCGACGTACTGGTGGCACTTTTGCAGTACCGAGGGAATATCCGTTGTGTAGTCTCTGCAGTAGACATCATGTTGGACCGTGCCGGAGAGGTCCTGTTATTTGTTATAGTTGTGGCCAGGAGGGTCACTATTCGAGGGAGTGTCCTCAGACTTATGGTGCTGGTGATCAGGCAGCTCAGAGTTCCGGAGTTGAGCGGGGTGCCACTTCGGGAGTGCGACCAGCTCAGTTTGCAGGCCAGGGCCGACAGCAGGGACAGCCCCAGCGAGGACGACCAGCCGAACAGGCGAGAGTTCATGCTATGACTATGCGTGAGGGTAGAGCATCACCGGAGGTCGTTATTGGTACGTTACATGTTTTTGGTATTCCTGTAGTTGCATTGCTAGATCCAGGTGCCACACATTCATTCATATCATTTAGACTGTCATCATTGGCTACGGTACCTGCATCTCCACTTCCGGGGTTGTGGAGAGTGTTGTATCCGTCAGGTGAGGTTGTGAGCATCAGCTGGGTTTACCGAGATTGTGAGGTGTTTGTTGATGGCCATGGTTTAGCCGCTGATCTGTTGTTGCTTGATATTGTGGATTTTGATTTGATATTGGGTATGGACTTTTTGGAGTCGCACTGGGCCATGTTTGATTGCCACAGGAAGGAGGTCGCGTTTCGACGACCCGGGTTACCTGAGATATTGTTTCGTGGTGAGAAGAACACTTCACTACCGTGCTTGATTTCCGCGATGAGGGCGGATCGGTTGATGAAGAAGGGTTGTGTTGCTTACTTAGCCCATGTTGTGGACACTACAGCTGCAGTGCCAGACTTAGGTAGTATTGAGGTTGTGTCTCAGTTTCCAGATGTGTTTCCAGCAGAGTTACCTGGTATACCCCCTGTGCGGGAGATTGATTTTACCATTGAGCTATTGCCGGGTATTGGACCGATTTCCCAGACACCATACCGTATGGCGCCTGCAGAGTTGAGGGAGTTGCAGATTCAGCTTCAGGAGTTGTTGGAGAAGGGATTCATTCGACCGAGTGTTTCTCCGTGGGGTGCTCCAGTGTTATTCGTGCAGAAGAAGGATGGGTCCATGCGTTTGTGCATCGACTATCGGAAGCTGAATCAGATTACAGTGAGGAACAAGTATCCGTTGCCACGGATTGACGACTTGTTCGATCAGCTGAAGGGAGCAGCAGTCTTTTCGAAGATTGACCTTCGATCCGGATATCATCAGTTGAGGATCCGGGATTCGATTCAGATGTTGCCAGGACAGCATTCAGGACGCGGTATGGGCACTATGAGTTTTTGGTTATGCCGTTTGGGTTGACCAACGCCCCCGCAGCTTTTATGGACTTGATGAATCGGGTGTTTTGACGGTTCCTGGACAAGTTCGTGATTGTATTCATTGATGATATTTTGATATACTCGAGGAGTGTGGGCCAGCACAGGAAGCACTTGCGAGCGGTGTTGCGGACTTTGCGGGACCATCAGCTGTTCGCGAAGTTTAGCAAGTGTGAGTTCTGGTTGGATAGTGTGAAGTTTCTGGGCCACGTGATTTCGGCCGAGGGAGTTAGTGTTGATCCTGACAAGATCGAGGCCGTGCTGAATTGGAGTCGACCCACTACTGTACCGGAGATCCGGAGTTTCTTGGGATTAGCAGGCTATTATCGACGGTTTGTACAGGATTTCTCCCGGATAGCTACACCACTGACCAGATTGACGAAGAAGGGCGTCAAGTTTGAGTGGTCTGATGCGTGCGAGGAGAGTTATTTGCTCCTGAAGGAGAGATTGACTACCGCACCGGTTCTGACGCTGCCAGATGACAGTGGTGAGTATGTTGTATACAGTGATGCATCGAAGTTGGGTCTTGGCTGTGTGTTGATGCAGCATGGTAGAGTCGTAACATATGGTTCCAGACAGCTGAAACCGCACGAGGTCAACTATCCGACGCATGATTTGGAGTTAGCCGCTATTGTTTTAGCGTTGAAGAGTTGGAGACATTACCTGTATGGTGCTCAGTGTAAGATTTTCACTGACCACAAGAGTCTCACTTACTTGCGGACACAGACGGATCTGAACATGAGGCAACGCCGATGGATGGAGTTGATCAATGACTACGATTGCACTTTCGAGTACCATCCGGGAAAGGCCAACGTTGTGGCAGATGCACTTAGCCGGAAATCGGGAGCCTCGTTGTTTCATATGTGTGTGGCCCGAGTGTCGATGTTAGCCGAGCTTCGAGCTACAGGTGCGGTATTTGGTTATGATGATGATGGCGCTTTGTTGGCCAGCTTTCAGGTTCGACCAGTGTTGGTTGATCAGGTGCGGGAGGCACAGGATTCAGATCCTTACCTGTTAGGCAAGAAGACCATGATTCGAAATGGTGTGCCTACAGAGTTCCGTTTGAGCGACGACGGTACGTTGTTGTTCAGGGGCAGGTTATGTGTACCCAGGGACGAGGACTTGAAGAAGGAGATTCTGGACGAGGCCCACAGTTCAGCGTATGCGATGCATCCCGGAGGTACGAAGATGTTTCGTACACTTCGAGCGTACTATTGGTGGCGCAACATGAAGCGGGAGATTGCCACGTACGTGAGTCGGTGTTTGATTTGTCAGCAGGTGAAGGCGGAGAGGCAGAAACCTGCAGGGAAACTACAGCCACTTGAGATTCCAGTTTGGAAGTGGGAGCATATCACGATGGATTTCGTCTATCAGTTGTCGCGTACTTCGGCGGGCAACACTGGCATTTGGGTTATCGTTGATCGATTGACGAAATCCGCACACTTTCTTGCACTTCCTGGGAAGATTTCAGTGGGCAGATTGGCCAAGTTGTACTTATCAGAGATTGTTCGCTTGCATGGTGTGCCTGTGTCCATTGTTTCTGACCGTGATAGTCAGTTCACATCTGAGTTTTGGCGGGCGTTGCAGCGAGCTTTGGGCACGAAGTTGCGATTTAGTACAGCTTTCCATCCTCAAACTAACGGGCAGTCCGAGCGGACCATTCAGACTCTTGAGGATATGCTGAGATCGTGTGTGTTGCAGTTTCGCGGAAACTGGGATCAGCAGTTACACTTGATTGAGTTCGCCTACAACAACAGCTATCAGGCCAGTATCGAGATGGCACCGTACGAGGCTCTGTACAGGAAGCAGTGTCGCACTCCATTGTGTTGGAGTGAGGTGGGCGAGCGTTGGCTCATTGGTCCTGATTTGGTGAAAACCACGATGGAGGACATTCAGGTTATTCGGGATCGATTGAAGATTGCCCAGGATCGGCAGAAGAGTTACGCGGATGTGAGGAGGAAGAGTTTAGAGTTCGAGGTTGGCGATTGGGTCTTCCTGAAACTGTCTCCGTGGAGGGGAGTTGTGCGTTTCGGGAAGCGTGGCAAGCTTCGACCGCGGTACATTGGTCCGTATGAGATTACGGAGAGAGTTGGAGCTATTGCTTACAGACTTGAGTTACCGGCTGAGATGGCTCGTGTGCATGATGTCTTCCATGTTTCGATGTTACGGAAGTACATCTCAGATCCTTCACATGTGTTAGCTCCACAGCAGTTGCCGATCAGAGAGGACTTATCGTATGTTGAGGAGCCAGTGCAGATTCTCGATCGTCGTGAGCAGGAGTTGAGGCACCGTGTTATTCCGCTGGTGAATGTCTTGTGGCAGAACCATTCAGTTGAGGAGGCCACCTGGGAGACCGAGCAGCGTATGCGGGAGCAGTATCCTCATCTGTTCATATGACAGGTACGTAAATTTCGAGGTCGAAATTTCTTTAAGGGGGGTAGATTTGTGACGACCCGAACCAGAATCAGATGTGTGTTTGGCTCGATTCTCAAGATTTGGTTATAGTCGCAGTTTTACGATATTGTGTGGTTTGTCGATTCGATTCGCGACTATGTTTTCAGTTGAGAATTTGGGATGAGTGTCTTCACGGAAATGGTAGAGTACGTGATTTCGAGCTCGTGGGTGGTTTCGGAAGATTTTTCCGATAGCCGAGGAATATTTTATGATTATTTGAAGTTTCGGGTTTCGACGAGTTTATCCGTTTGTTTCGAGCTTATTCGAATCATTTCGTATTTTCATTTCGGAAGGGTTAGAGTGGGAATTGAGCTTAGTGGCAGAAGAGAATTGTGTTTGGATGGTCACGATCTTGTAAACTGGAGATTTTGGCCGCGGAATTCTACCGTTGACTGCGTGCCGCCGCCGCCGGCGGCGGTCAACGGCGGTCAAAAAGTCAACTTTTCAGATTTCGACGATTTTAATGTCGTTTTTCTCGTAATCGCGCCCTGGTTATCGTACGGAGGTTTTCGGGTTGATTTGAGTAGCCGATTTTCAGTCGAGGTTTCGAGTTGGGATTTCGGGATTTCTGTAATTCATTTTGCACTGCATTTCGTATTTCCGGGAACGGTTGGTTTCCGTGCATCAGTACAGTGTTGTGGATTACGATATTGATCAGTTATGTTTTTATGAATATTCAGGAGATCGTGATCGAGATCTGGATCGTGATCTGGATCGTGATCGAGCTTCAGGCGAGGGAACTTCCGCCGGACCACGAGTTTAGCGCGAGTTCGCGCTAGCTGATCTGTGAGTGGACAAGTTTATATTTTCACTGTTAATCTGCGAGTTCGTAGATTTTATAATTTTTCCGTATTTAAATTATACGATGATTGAGTTATATGATGTTTTCGGAGGTATTGTTTATATTTATATGTGATGGCATTACTGCATCGATGCTTGACTACTCGGCTGATCCCCGGTAGTCTGCACGAGTTGAGAGGTCCTCTGGGCAGGGTTGAGAGGTCCCCTGTATGCCGCCAGGGTTGAGAGGTCCCCTGGCCTATCACTGTCAGGTTTGAGCGATTCACCTGACGTCGGGTTTGAGAGGTCGCCCGACAACCTCCGTATATATTTATATGTGTTGTTTTCCGAACTCGCATTGTTTTACATTGATTATGTATATAACTGGTGAAAGGCATATATTGTTTTCGTCCACTCACTCTAACGTTTTTAATTGCCTTTCCCCTGGGCTTTTCGGTTTCCGTGCCCAGTTTGCAGTTCGGATACTGGTGTTCACGTCGCGGTTTGGAGGCTAGTGATCAGAGTCACCTGTGTTTTCCAGTAGGTTTCAGTTTCGCCTACTGATGTACATGTTGTATTTATTTTATACTAGAGGTCGCTCTGATACATTCTGATACCTGTTTATACGGATTTTTCTCGGATATACATATATATAGTACAGTATGTTACTGTTTGTTGATTATATTGATGTTGAGAAATCCGGATGGGATTGGTGCCCACGGTTTGCTTTTTGTGACATAGGACGAAGTGTGTTTTTCCGCGTGCAGGTTAAGGTAATTCCACGCTAGTAACGAAACTCTGCCCAAATTTCGGAAAAATTTTTGTTGGCTTGTGACGACCCGAACCAGAATCAGATGTGTGTTTGGCACGATTCTCGAGGTTTGGTTTTAGTCGCAGTTTTGCGATATTATGTGGTTTGCCGATTCGATTCGCGACTTTATTTTTGGTCGAGAATTTGAGTTGGGTGTCTTCACGGAAAGTGTAGAGTACGTGATTTCGAGTTTGTGGGTGGTTCCGGAAGATTTTTCCGATAGCTGAGGAATATTTTATGATTATTTGAAGTTTCGGGTTCCGACGAGTTTATCCGTTTGTTTCGAGCTTATCCGAATCACATCGTATATTCATTTCGGACCGTTGATCGACCCGAGGGACGAGTATAAATATCGAAAAGTCGAAAAATAGTCGAGAAATAGTCGTAAAAACAGAAATTTGCATTGACTTGCGTTGACTTTCCTGTTTTGGAAAGTTTGACTGGTTGACCGTGGAGGAGAGTTTTCCGTTTCGGCTTTAACTTCCGGCGACCGGATTCCGGCCACCATCGGCCACGGGACAGGTATAGCTAGACTCCTCTCTTGATTTCGAGTATGTTAGAATTTGGTTTGAGTTGAAATGGTTTGGTTTTGAGGTAACCCGAGTTAGGCCGAGTTGGATGGAATCGGTGGTGATCGGAGTTATAGTTCCGGCGAGTTTTGGAAGGGGAGACTTGGGGGAAACGACTCCCCTCATCATTCTGAGTCTAATGGTATGATTAATTGGAGTTGGGGAGGAGTTTTTGTTGGAACCCGATTTGGAATTCCGATTTGGTTTCCGTTCGGTTTTGTTTGATTTTGGAAGGGATAGAGTTGGAATTGGGCTTGGTGACAGAAGGGAAAGAGATTCGCATGGATGAGATGGTCTGAACTGGAGAAGTTGGCCGTGAAATTCCTCCGTTGACGGCGCGCCGCCGCCGCCGCCGGCGGTCAACGGCGGTCAACGGTGGTGGAAAAGTCAACTTTTCAGATTTCGATGTAATTAGTGTCATTTTTCTCGTAATCACGCCCTGGTTATCGTACGGAGGTTTTCGGGTTGATTTGGTTAGCCGATTTTCAGTCGAGGTTTCGAGTGGGGATTTCGGGATTTCCGTAATTCATTTTGTACTGCATTTCGTATTTCCGGAAACGGTTGGTTTCCGTGCATCAGTACAGTGTTGTGGATTATGATATTGATCAGTTTTGCTTTGTGAATGTATTCAGGAGATCGAGATCGAGATCTGGATCGTGATCGTGCATCTGGCGAGGGATCTTCCGCCGGACCACGTGTTTAGCGCGAGTTCGCGCTAGCGGATCTGTGAGTGGACATTTCTTTTCACGGATTGTTTGCGAGTCTTTTATATGATTTTTGAACTTGAGCATGCGTATTGAGATTACGAATTGCATGAGCATGTGTTTTACGATTATACGATATACTTATACGAATATACGTATACGAGTATACATACACTTATATGCTGTTTCATGCATTTGCATCGAAATGTTTATGATTTGGTTTACACAGAGTACAGTCGTGGTTACGTTGTTGTATCGATACACCTTGCCTCGTCGGCTGATCCTCGACGGAGGGCCGCCTGGAGGGGCGTTTCCCCAACCAGACCGGTGAGGGGCGTATTCCCCGGAACCGAGGCTATTTCTGGCTTAGAATCACGTGTAGTCAAGGACTCCGTGGTTCAGACTGTACTAGCGCGGAGGAGTCCATGAGTGACCCCGTGGGATTTTATTTGCATGCTCAGTACGCTGGAGGATATGGTTTTACCTCGTGTACTTATTGTTTTATTTATCTGGACTCGCATATGTTTTTATAACATATATAAACTGGTGAAAGACATTTATTTTCGTCCACTCACTCTAACGTGTTTATTGTCTTTCCCCTGGGCTTTTCGGTTTCCGTGCCCAGTTTGCAGTTCAGGTTTGGTGTTTCACGTCGCGGTTTGGAGGCTAGTGATCAGAGTCACCTGTGTTTTCCAGTAGGTTTCAGTTTCACCTACTGATGTACATATTGTATATGTTTTACACTAGAGGTCGCTCTGATACATTCCGATACTTGTTTATACGGATTTTCTCAGATATACATATATATAGTACAGTATGTTACTGTTTGTTGATTATATTGATGTTGAGAAATCCGGATGGGATTGGTGCCCACGGTTTGATTTTTGTGGCATAGGATGAAGTGTTAATTTCCGCGTGCAGGTTATGGTAATTCCACGCTAGTAACGAAACTCTGCCGAAATTTTGAAAAGTTTTTGTTGGTTCGTATTTTCGAAGGGGTTCGATTCCGGTTTAGGGAGCTAAATCGGGGTTGGGTCCTTTCAGCTTGGTATCAGAGCATTAGGTTGTCAGATTCTGTAGACTCTTGTAGTTGTGACGCTTAGGGTATTTGAGTTGATACAGCATGACTGGAGTGATGACCCGACTGGCCAGCGGTACTCATCAATACTTCGGGTGTTGTGTGTTCTCAAATATCTGCGGTTTCATGATTACGTTCCTTCTGCTTGTGCATAATGCTTGTCTTGTATCAGTAGGATGCCTCCTCGACGTGGTCCCCGTGTTGATCGGGATGATGATCCTGATGAGGATCGCCGAACGCGCGACTTGCTTATGCGAGTGCTGCGTTTGGAGGAGCGTTTTGACCCTGTGGTCAAGGCTCGTACTGCGGGTGCTACTGTGTTTTCGGGTTCAGTTGATCCAGAGATATGCGAGGCATGGCTGGTTCAGATTGAGCGTGTTTGTGAGCGTCTGCAGTTTACACCTGAGCAGATGACAGTAGCCGCAGTTGGTTTACTTGAGGGTGATGCATACTTTTGGTGGGTCAGTACTGATAGAGTTCCAGTGGATACTCCGTGGACATTGTTTCGTGATTTGTTTATGCGGAGGTACTTCAATCAGGCTACCCAGCAGCGCAAGTACGAGGAGTTTACAAACTTGAGGCAGGGCAGTTTGTCTGTACTTGAGTATCGGGATCGGTTTACTCGTTTGTCTCGTTTTGCGCGGGATATGGTGGCTACAGAGGAAGCCAAGTGTCGCAGGTTTGAGTTGGGATTGAATCTGAATATCAAGGCGACACTGACTACGATGCCTCGGAACAACTTTGATGAGTTTGTCAGTGCAGCTCTCCGAGGCGAGGACATTGAGCAGGAGAGACAGCGGCAGAGGTACCAGCCGAGACGATTTGAGGAAGGTGAACCGAGTCAGGGGCCTTCAAAGAGGCAGAGTTCTGATACTTCTGGCTCAGCTTCATCTTCAGGCGGTGGATCTTATCGACCACCAGCTGGTACATCGAGACGGAGGCCGTTTTGGAGGAGAGACAGACCACAGCGACCGCAGGCTAGTGCAGGTTCTAGCGGTTCTAGTTATCCTCGGCGTACTGGTGGCACATTTTCTGTACCAAGGGAGTACCCGTTGTGTAGTCTCTGCAGTCGACATCATGTGGGTCCATGTCAGCGAAGTCCTGTCACTCGTTTCCGCTGTGGCCAGGTGGGTTACTATGCGAGGGAGTGTCCTCAGTTATATGGCGGTGACGGACAGGCAGCCCAGAGTTCCGGAGTTGAGCGAGGTGCCACTACGGGAGCTCGACCAGCACAGTTTGCAGGTCAGGGTAGGCAGCAGGGACAGCCCCAGCGAGGACGACCATTCGGACAGGCGAGAGTTCATGCTATGACTATGCGTGAGGGCAGAGCATCACCGGAGGTCGTTATTGGTACGTTACATGTTTTTGGTATTCCTGTAGTTGCATTGTTAGATCCTGGTGCCACACATTCATTTATATCATATAGACTATCATCATTGGCTACGGTACCTGCATCTCCACTTCCGGGGCTGTGGAGAGTGTTGTATCCGTCAGGTGAAGTTGTGAGCATCAGATGGGTTTACCGAGATTGTGAGGTGTTTGTTGATGGCCATGGTTTAGCCGCTGATCTGTTGTTGCTGGATATTGTGGATTTTGATTTGATATTGGGTATGGACTTTTTGGAGTCGCATTGGGCCATGTTCGACTGCCACAGGAAGGAGGTCGCGTTTCGACGACCAGGGTTACCCGAGATACTGTTTCGCGGCGAGAAGAACACTTCCCTACCGTGTTTGATTTCCGCGATGAGGGCGGATCGGCTGATGAAGAAGGGTTGTGTTGCTTACTTAGCCCATGTTGTGGATACTACAGCTGCAGTGCCAGAGCTTGGTAGTATTGAGGTTGTGTCTGAGTTTCCGGATGTGTTTCCAGCGGAGTTACCTGGTATACCCCCTGTGCGGGAGATTGATTTTACCATTGAGTTATTGCCGGGTACTGGACCGATTTCCCAGACACCGTACCGGATGGCGCCTGCAGAGTTGAGGGAGTTGCAGATTCAGCTTCAGGAGTTGTTAGAGAAGGGATTCATTCGACCGAGTGTTTCTCCGTGGGGTGCTCCAGTGTTATTTGTGCGGAAGAAGGACGGGTCTATGCGTTTGTGCATCGACTATCGGAAGCTGAATCAGATTACGGTGAGGAACAAGTATCCGTTGCTGCGGATTGACGACTTGTTCGATCAGCTCAAGGGAGCGTCAGTCTTTTCGAAGATTGATCTTCGATCTGGGTATCATCAGTTGAGGATCCGAGATTCAGATGTTGCCAGGACAGCATTCAGGACGCGGTATGGGCACTATGAGTTTTTGGTTATGCCGTTTGGGTTGACCAACGCCCCCGCAGCTTTCATGGACTTGATGAATCGGGTGTTTCGTCGATTCCTGGACAAGTTCGTGATTGTGTTCATTAATGACATTTTGATATACTCGAGGAGTGTGGGCCAGCACAAGAAGCACTTGCGAGCGGTGTTGCGGACTTTGCGGGACCATCAGCTGTTCGCGAAGTTTAGCAAGTGTGAGTTCTGGTTGGATAGTGTGAAGTTTTTGGGTCACGTGATTTCGGCCGAGGGAGTTAGTGTTGATCCTGACAAGATCGAGGCCGTGCTGAATTGGAGTCGACCCACTACTGTGCCAGAGATTCGGAGTTTCTTGGGATTAGCAGGCTACTACCGACGGTTTGTACAGGATTTCTCCCGGATAGCTACACCACTGACCAAATTGACGAAGAAAGGCGTCAAGTTTGAGTGGTCTGATGCGTGCGAGGAGAGTTATTTGCTCCTGAAGGAGAGATTGACTACCGCACCGGTTCTGACATTGCCAGACGACAGTGGTGAGTATGTTGTGTACAGCGACGCGTCGAAGTTGGGCCTTGGCTGTGTGTTGATGCAGCATGGTAGAGTTGTGGCGTACGGTTCCAGACAGTTGAAACCGCACGAGGTCAACTATCCGACGCATGATTTGGAGTTAGCCGCTATTGTGTTAGCGTTGAAGAGTTGGAGACATTATCTGTATGGTGCTCAGTGTAAGATTTTCACTGACCACAAGAGTCTCACCTACTTGCGGACACAACCGGATCTGAACATGAGACAGCGTCGATGGATGGAGTTGATTAATGATTATGATTGCACGTTTGAGTATCATCCGGGGAAGGCTAATGTTGTAGCTGACGCACTTAGTCGGAAATCTGGAGCCTCATTGTTTCATATGTGTGTGGCCAGAGTATCGATGTTAGCCGAGCTTCGGGCTACGGGTGCTATGTTTGGTTATGATGATGATGGAGCCTTGTTGGCTAGCTTTCAGGTTCGACCAGTGTTGGTTGATCAGGTACGGGAGGCACGGGATTCAGATCCTTACTTGCTGGGCAAGAAGACCATGATTCAGAATGGTGTGCCTACAGAGTTCCGTTTGAGCGACGACGGTACGTTGTTGTTCAGGGGCAGATTATGTGTACCCAGGAACGAGGACTTGAAGAAGGAGATTCTGGATGAGGCCCACAGTTCTGCGTATGCGATGCATCCCGGAGGTACGAAGATGTTTCGTACACTTCGAGCGTACTATTGGTGGCGCAACATGAAGCGGGAGATTGCCGCATACGTGAGTCGATGTTTGATTTGTCAGCAGGTGAAGGCGGAGAGGCAGAAACCTGCAGGGAAATTACAGCCACTTGAGATTCCAGTTTGGAAGTGGGAGCATATTATGATGGATTTCGTCTATCAGTTGCCACGTACTTCGGCGGGCAACACTAGCATTTGGGTTATCGTTGATCGATTGACGAAATCTGCACATTTTCTTGCACTTCCAGGGAAGATTTCAGTGGGCAGATTGGCCAAGTTGTACTTATCCGAGATTGTTCGCTTGCATGGTGTGCCTGTGTCGATTGTTTCTGACCGTGATAGTCAGTTCACTTCTGAGTTTTGGCAGGCTTTACAGCGAGCGTTGGGTACGAGATTACGGTTTAGTACAGCTTTTCATCCTCAGACTGACGGGCAGTCCGAGCGGACCATTCAGACTCTTGAGGATATGCTGAGATCGTGTGTATTGCAGGTTCGCGGAAACTGGGATCAGCAGTTACACTTGATTGAGTTCGCCTACAACAACAGCTATCAGGCCAGTATCGAGATGGCACCGTACGAGGCTCTGTACGGGAAGCAGTGTCGCACTCCATTGTGTTGGAGTGAGGTGGGCGAGCGTTGGCTCATTGGTCCTGATTTGGTGAAAACCACGATGGAGGACATTCAGGTTATTCGGGATCGATTGAAGATTGCCCAGGATCGGCAGAAGAGTTACGCGGATGTGAGGAGGAAGAGTTTAGAGTTCGAGGTTGGCGATTGGGTCTTCCTGAAACTATCTCCGTGGAGGGGAGTTGTGCGTTTCGGGAAGCGTGGCAAGCTTCGACCGCGGTACATTGGTCCGTATGAGATTACGGAGAGGGTTGGAGCTGTTGCTTACAGACTTGAGTTACCGGCTGAGATGGCTCGTGTGCATGATGTCTTCCATGTTTCGATGTTGCGGAAGTACATCTCAGATCCTTCACATGTGATAGCCCCACAGCAGTTACCGATTAGAGAGGATTTATCGTATGTTGAGGAACCAGTGCAGATTCTCGATCGTCGTGAGCAGGAGTTGAGGCACCGCGTGATTCCGCTGGTGAAGGTCTTGTGGCAGAATCATTCAGTGGAGGAGGCCACTTGGGAGACCGAGCAGCGTATGCGGGAGCAGTATCCTCATCTGTTCACATGACAGGTACGTAAATTTCGAGGTCGAAATTTCTTTAAGGGGGGTAGATTTGTGACGACCCGAACCAGAATCAGATGTGTGTTTGGCACGATTCTCGAGGTTTGGTTTTAGTCGCAGTTTTGCGATATTATGTGGTTTGCCGATTCGATTCGCGACTTTGTTTTTGGTCGAGAATTTGAGTTGGGTGTCTTCACGGAAAGTGTAGAGTACGTGATTTCAAGTTCGTGGGTGGTTCTGGAAGATTTTTCCGATAACTGAGGAATATTTTATGATTATTTGAAGTTTCGGGTTCCGACGAGTTTATCCGTTTGTTTCGAGCTTATCCGAATCACATCGTATATTCATTTCGGACCGTTGATCGACCCGAGGGACGAGTATAAATATCGAAAACTCGAAAAATAGTCGAGAAATAGTCGTAAAAACACAAATTTGCATTGACTTGCGTTGACTTTCCTGTTTTGGAAAGTTTGACTGGTTGACCGTGGAGGAGAGTTTTCCGTTTCGGCTTTAACTTCCGGCGACCGGATTCCGGCCACCATCGGCCACGGGACAGGTATAGCTAGACTCCTCTCTTGATTTCGAGTATGTTAGAATTTGGTTTGAGTTGAAATGGTTTGGTTTTGAGGTAACCCGAGTTAGGCCGAGTTGGATGGAATCGGTGGTGATCGGAGTTATAGTTCCGGCGAGTTTTGGAAGGGGAGACTTGGGGGAAACGACTCCCCTCATCATTCTGAGTCTAATGGTATGATTAATTGGAGTTGGGGAGGAGTTTTTGTTGGAACCCGATTTGGAATTCCGATTTGGTTTCCGTTCGGTTTTGTTTGATTTTGGAAGGGATAGAGTTGGAATTGGGCTTGGTGACAGAAGGGAAAGAGATTCGCATGGATGAGATGGTCTGAACTGGAGAAGTTGGCCGTGAAATTCCTCCGTTGACGGCGCGCCGCCGCCGCCGCCGGCGGTCAACGGCGGTCAACGGTGGTGGAAAAGTCAAATTTTCAGATTTCGATGTAATTAGTGTCATTTTTCTCGTAATCACGCCCTGGTTATCGTACGGAGGTTTTCGGGTTGATTTGGTTAGCCGATTTTCAGTCGAGGTTTCGAGTGGGGATTTCGGGATTTCCGCCCAGTTTGCAGTTCGGATACTGGTGTTCACGTCGCGGTTTGGAGGCTAGTGATCAGAGTCACCTGTGTTTTCCAGTAGGTTTCAGTTTCGCCTACTGATGTACATGTTGTATTTATTTTATACTAGAGGTCGCTCTGATACATTCTGATACCTGTTTATACGAATTTTTCTCGGATATACATATATATAGTACAGTATGTTACTGTTTGTTGATTATATTGATGTTGAGAAATCCGGATGGGATTGGTTCCCACGGTTTGCTTTTTGTGACATAGGACGAAGTGTGTTTTTCCGCGTGCAGGTTAAGGTAATTCCACGCTAGTAACGAAACTCTGCCCAAATTTCGGAAAAATTTTTGTTGGCTTGTATTTTCGAAAGGGGTTCGATTCCGATTTAGGTAACTAAATCGGGGTTGGGTCCTTTCAAGGAATTTCACAAAATTTTACGAGACGACACTACACACATATATACATAACTCTGTAAATTTTCATAATTTTCCAAGACCCACAACAATGTCATATAAATCACAAAAAATAGCACATACACAGTCCCAAATTGACATTAACACTAAAACTAAAAGAATTATAATCACATTATACAATAAAAAAGACGAATATCTTTACAAAAAAAAGACTCTTTGACCTTATACAATTGACTATTTGACCTTTAAAAACAAAAACAAAGTTACAACATGCTTGGAACTAAAGAACACAAGCTAATTTCCAGATTCGCACAAAATTGAACATATCAGATTGTCAAATTTTTGCAGAATTATTCGCTTGTCCGAATACAATAAAATTTTACATGCATAAACACCACACAAAAATCAACAGTTCTAAAAATTTTTAGATTTTTCCAATACCTGCAGCTATGTAAAATAAATTACACAAAATAGATCAGTGCACAGTTCCGAAAACAGAAAGAAAAAAAAATATGCTCATGTATATTATTTACACACTATGAACATATCTACACAAACAAAATCACACAATATATTTTTCAATCCCCAGCAATGGTGCCAAAAATTGATATGAGTAAACATGCATCAAATATTAACACAAAGTAGACACTCAACACATATCTCACACGTATGCAATTTAAAACCTTTCTTTGTAGATGTAGCATTGATAAAGATCGTTTTAACCGAGAATTGAGGGTACTAATGCATGACAACGTTTGTAAACAGAAAAGTAAATGTATGGGGGGTTTAAAAGTTTGGTTATTAATTTACGAAATATATAGACAAAACATGGCAGAAAACACATAGAGAAAACCTAAGTTCTATCATGCTTTAACTCATAGACAAGCTAAACAAACAAGAACATAGAATCCTAAATATGCTTTCTAAACTGAAAATAAAAGTTATCTAAGACTAACATATTTACAAGTGATCATCACATACTAACAACCTAGCATATTTATCCGATAAATCCCAAGTGTCAACGACATTTATAGCTTCAATCAAAACACATACACATGCTTATATTGAACAAGACAACAACCAAATCGAGCTAACTATCTAATCCAATTTTATCTTTGTTATTAGTTCGTGAAACATGCTCAAAGAAGAACCAAATCGAGTATCTACTAAAAACAGTTTCAAGCATTAAGAACAACATAAGCTAGCACATGCATTCGAATCAAAACTATAAACACATGGAAGAAACTTAGTAAAAATCAGAAATAAATAGCCTTTTATCAAAACGTGTTCTTGTCATACAAAGGAAAAGTAAACTACATAAAACCGAGAACACAAACAAAGAGGCCATGTTACACTTTTGAACCCGTGAAATCGCACCGCAAATCTTGATGTAGAGGATCCTTTGATGAATGGAGAACACAAATATCCAAGGCCAAATCGAGCCAAGAACACTTATGGATGTAGGAAGGTTATTTTGGAGGTGGTGCTTGGTGGTGTTTCGGCCTTAGGAGGAATACTTCGACTTTTGGATGAAAGGAGGTGACTTTGGAAGAGCTTTGGCCATTAGAATGTGTGATGCTTTACTTCTGGTTGAGCTCCCCTTTAAATAGGATATGAAAAACCCTAGTCCATCCCCAATTAGGAATGAATTAACTCTACTCGGGTAAGTTGATATTTCTTTATTAAATAAGTGATTTCCGGAGATTTATATGTCCGAATTGAGTGATTCTTTTTGCGCTGGAAAGTTGACTTCAAAAGCTTTTCAGGGACATATTGTTCTTGTCTTAATCCACCTGGAATCATTTTTGGTGGCCCATTTAAGTGGGTTGATCTGCACATGCAGATTTCCTGATTCCTAGCTTTTAATCCATCTTCTTGTTTTGGGATTCTTTGTGGCTGAATCTTAGACCTTCTTGGACACATGAATATGGTCTTGACCCATCTTAGTGATCTTTGATCCATTCTTTATAAATCGTGGTCCATTACTCTTCATCTTTCATCCTCATTTGAAAAACTTCCTCCTTAGCACGTTTTGAGCTCATTTATGCCTCTTTTATGGATTCCTCCTTATTTTTTCCAATAAATCATAAAGTAAGTAAGATACAAAGATACTAAGTTCTAAACAAAGCTAAATATAAAGAGAAAGACGCTAAAAATTAAGCATAAAATGCGTAGATCAGTTATCGGTCAGTTTCCATCTTCTATGTGATAAACTTAAGATTAATGCTAGGAATTTTATTTGGGATGAACCTTATTTATGGAAACATTGTTTTGATTTGATTATTAGGAGGTGTGATCCAGATAATGAGTTTGCATCTATTCTCGAGTTTTGTCATAATGGTGCGTGTGGAGATCACTTTAGTTTTAGAAAAACAGCTCTTAAAATGTTAGATTGTGGATTCTTTTGGCTTAATTTATCTCGCGATTCTCATGAATTTTGTGTGAAGTCTGATAGGTGTCAAAGGTCCAATAATCTAGGACCTCGAGATCAATTGCCTCAAACTTACATTCTTAATGTCAAATTTTTTTGATGTGTGAGACATTGATTTTATGGGCCCTTTTTCTTCATCTAATAGTTTCACTTATATTTTACTCGTCGTTGATTATGTGTCGAAATGGGTGGAAGCAAAAGCCACCCGTACTAATGATTCGTAAGTTGTTGTTGTGACGACCCGGACTAGAATCAGAAGTATAATCAGCTTGATTCGTGAGTTATAGCGCAGTCGCGGATTTTCGACAGATATTGGAATCGCCAGAGTTCTTAACGACTAAATTATTGGCTGAGAATTGGAGCTGGGTCTCTTCTCGAGAGTCGTTGTATGTGTGATTACGAGTTCGTGGGCGGTTCTGGATCATTATTTGGACGACCGAAGAATTAGTTATGAATATTTGAAGTTCAGATTTAAATGGTGGGCTACTTAACGACTAAATTACCGGACGAGAATTTGGTTTCGGCTTCTTCACGGAAGTTGTTCAGAATTTAATTTCGAGTTTGTGGGAACTTCCGGAGTATGATTTGGAGTTACGAGGAATTAGTTGCGAATTTTGACGATTGTTGATTGATTAGTCGATTTAATGTGTGTTGGTTCGAAGGGTTGACTTTTTATCCGATTGGCCGATCTGTTTGACTCTGGGTGGTTAGTGAAGAGTATGTCGAGACGAATTTGTGGCCGCGAGAATTATCGGAATCGGAATTACGATGAGAAAGTTACGCGCGTTTTAAGTTCGTCGAATTGGATAAACATGAAGTTTCCTTTTTGGGAAAGGCTATAAATAGAAATTTCCATACTGGGCAAGTCAAAGCTTACCATTTTGGGTGTTGACCGAGTCAACTCGGTGGGTGAGAGGTGGAGGCCGACGGGACTCACGGTGGTTCCACGGTGGTGATCGTTTCCGGCCACCTCTTGGCTCGGGACTTGTCCCATAGGGTGCGCCTCGGCCTCCCGAGTCTGTTCCTAGTCACCCCACACGGCGAGGCTCGCCGGAAGTAGATGATTTTTCCGGCCAAAGTTAAGGGATTTTAAGTGATTTCGGGTTTGATGTTTCGAGCCGATTCGAGCTGAATTTTGGAGTGGGCTTTGAAGCTCTCATCACTAGCAAGCTACCATGTAAGTTTGGAGTTCCAATTCATCTTGTACATGGAGAATTTTGGGATTGAAATTTGTGTGTTCATTCGGTTTTTCATGAAATTGACCATGTTAGAGTGAGAATTGGACTTCGGTACAGTTGACAAAGTTGCTCAGTGGGTGGTTTTGCATGGAATAGGGGTTGCTCCGCCGAGAAATCTTCCGGTCAGTGGCGGCGCTGCCGTGGGCGGCGGTCAACGGTCAACGGGTTGACTTTTTTTGACTTTCGGCAAGTCGCATGTCATTTGACTCGAAATCGTGCCCCGATCGCAGTGGGGAGGTTCGCTTTTCGAGTTGAGCGTCCGAACGTAAAGCGGATTTTCGACGATTCGTCGACTTTGAATCACGTGTTTCCGAGAACGGCTGTTTCTCGTGATTTGATTTGAATTGTCGGATTATGACTTTGAGTATTGGACATTGTGATTGTTCAGGTGTTCGTGATCGTTTGTTTGGCGAGGGACATTCCGCCGGATCACGGGTTAACGCGATACGCGTTACGCCAGTCTGTGAGTGGACAATTTCTTTTCACGGAATTCTTGCGAGTCTTTTATGTGATTTATGAACCTGAGCATGCGTATGAGATTTCGGATTTGCATAAGCATATGATTTACGATTATACGATTATACTTATACAGATATACGTATACGAGTATACTTATACTTATATGCTATTACATGCATTTACATCGAAATATTTGTGATTTAGTTTACACAGAGTACAGTCGTTATATGTTGTTGTATCGATACACTCGCATCCCGGCTGATCCCCGAGGATGTGTACCGGGGGAGGCTGTGACTCCTGACCCGTGACCTGTACCGGGGGGAGGCAGACCTCTGACCTGAGGCCTTTCTGGCTTAGAATCACGTGTGGGTCCGGGATCCCGTGATTCGGACTGTACTAGCACGGTGTGTGTCCATGAGTGACCCCGTGGGATTTTATTTGCATGCTCAGTACACTGGAGGAGTATGAGTTTACCTCGTGTACTATGTTGTTTTTATTTACCTGGACTCGCATATGTGATTTTATATATATATATTAACTGGTGAAAGACATTTATTTTCGTCCACTCACTCTAACGTGTTTATTGTCTTTCCCCTGGGCTTTTCGGTTTCCGTGCCCAGTTTGCAGTTCAGGCTCTGGTGTCGCACGTCGTGGTCGGAGGCATAGTATTCGAGCTACCTTGTTGCTTCCAGTAGGTTCATTGTTCTACCTACTGTGGTATACTTATATGATTATGTATTAGAGGTCGCTCTGAGTTTCTGTTGAATATGTTATACGATTTTACACTGGAATTCAGTAAAGTGCATATATGTTTACTACTTTACTTTACTGTTGATATATTGAGAAATCCGGATGGGATTGGTGCCCACGGTTTGCTTTTTGTGGCATAGGATGAAGTGTATTTTCCGCGTGCAGGTTAAGGTAATTCCACGTTAGTAGCGAAACTCTGCCCAAATTTCGAAAAGTTTTTGTTGATTCGTGTTTTCAAAGGGGTTTGATTCCGATTTAGGAAGCTAAATCGGGGTTGGGTCCTTTCAGTTGTAGATTTCCTTAAGGCTAACATTTTTACGAGGTTTGGAATGCCGCGCGTTCTAATCAGTGGAGGGAGTCCTCTTTTACAACAAGATAGTTGAAGCATTATTTAGGAAGTATGGAGTCAATCACAATGTCTCTACACCTTATTATCCTCAAACGAATGGAATGGCTGAAGTGTCCAACCGTGCGACAAAGAAAATCTTAGAGAGAGCCGTGAAGCCAAACCGGAATGATTGGAGTCAATGCTTGGATGATGCGTTGTAGGCCTATATGACAACCTACAAAACTCCTATAGGCATGTCATGTTATCGCTTGGTTTATGGGAAAGCTTGTCACCTTCCGGTAGAGTTAGAACACAAAGCTTGGTGGGCCATGAGAAAATTCAACATGGATCGAGATGAGGTTGGTCTACACCAAAAATTTCAACTCTGTGAGCTCGAGGAGATAAGGAATGATGCAATCGACAATGTTTGGATCTCCAAGGAGAAAACGAAGGCTTTGCATGACAAAATGATCCGAAGAAAGGAGTTTGCAATCAGCCAACAAGTCCTCCTATTCAACTCTCGACTTAGACTTTTTTCGGGCAAGCTACGCTTTAGATGGATTGGATCTTTCATTATCCTCGAAACCTTTTCCCATGGAGCTGTAAAGATCAAGAGTCCATCAAGAGGCAATGAATTCAAAGTGAATTGACATCGTTTGGAGCCATACTATGCGGATTTAAAAGAGGAGATCATGGAGGAAGAAAGCTTGGACAAGCCAGCCATTTGAAACATATGAAGAAGCATCACGTCTAGGTTGTAAGATGTTAAAAAACAAGCGCTTGTTGAGAAGCATTCCAATGGAGGAGTCTACAAATCAGATTTGCTTTCTCTTCCCCTTTTCTCTTTATTTCGTTGCATTTATTTTCCTTAGTGAGATTTTTAGTAAATTCTACCCTTCATGGTGAATTATATGCTTTACTTTGGTACATTGAGGACAATGTAGAGTTTAAGTGTGAGGGAGGGGTTTACAACTTTATTTGAGTCATAAAATTATAAAATTGGGCGGACGATGGAATTTTCCGGCGGATGATGCCCTAAAATTATTATTTTTGGTTAATTAGTGTATTTTGAGTCTAATTTAGTGAGAAAAGACAAGCTCAAAAATCACTCCTACCTCTCTTGGTCTCTCTCGCCAACTGGCCATTTCATAAAGGTTGCCCAAAGAAGATGAGGACTAAATCTACGCTTGTTTGAGTGTTTTGAATCTTTTTGTTTAACTTAGTATTTTTAAGAGTCTTAGGATGCTCTTAGTTAGTCTGCGATAAAATTGGACAAGAAAAGAACATACATGGCATTTCATATCACTTAAATAAAATTCTTGTGCTAATTGAGATATTTTGAATGTTATGACATGTACTAATTATGGTTTGAAAAACTTGGACATAAGTTTGCATGATAGAAGAAGTTTTTAAATCATATGAGCCTTAAAGTGAGTTTTTGAGCATAAAATACTTCTTTTGGAGAGATTTCGTGTATCATTGATTTTTGACCTCAAAACGTTGCAAATAACTCATTTGAATGCTTGTCATATATAGCTCTTAATAAACTAGAGAATACTAGAACTTACTCATGTCAATTTGTAAAGCTTATAGTTGATAAATACTCTGATTTTGAATGTGATTAAAGGCATTTAGAATTTTTCCCCCACTTAGCTAAAAAGCCATGTGTCCAATTTGTGCGCACGAGTTGTGACACTTCTAGATTGCCCTTTTGAGCCCACATTAAGTCTTTCTTTCATTGATAGATATATCAAAACACTTTAGCCTAGTGTCGAATTTCCATACGTTGTTCTAAAGACTTGGTGAAGAATTTCAAGGCTAGAATCATAGAGATTGCGTGAAGATTATAAGAAGATGTGTGTATGGGGATAGACTTGTCCAAATAACTTAAAAATTTGTGTGATTGCCGAGTACAAAAGAAAAGAAAATAAAATTTGAGAGCTAGAAAAAGAAAAAGTGAAAACAAAAATCATAAGCTCTCTGGCAATATGTTCTAAAAATAAAATTTTGGATTAATGTCCCCATACTTGTGGATTTGGAGTTTGTTATGAATTGAAGGCCCAATAGTGAAGAAATATGGCCTTCGTCCTGTTTGTAAAGCTCAAGAGAAGTTTAGAATGAAGTTAGGGCCAAACATGAAGAAATTTGGCCCCCATACTTAAAGTTTGACACATGTGACGTATTGGAGAAGATGGAGCTCGAATTGATCAAGTTTGGTGCTACGACTAAGTCTTTTGAATGTTTTTAACCACCACATATCCAAATTTTGGATGCCTTAGCCTTAGCCCTATTACAACCCTTAAAAGTTCTTTTTGTTCCTTAAGATAAGTAGGTTTCAATCTGTGGAGTATGTTGCATGAGTAAGCATATGGTTTAGGTTCATTTGTGCAAGTAATTCATTCCATTCATGAAGTTTTTGATTGAATTCATATATACTTTGAGTGAACCCTTTTCGTGAGTGAAAATATGATGAGTGCATCCATGTGAGATTGATTTAGGACTTGTTCGAAACATGCATAGCTTAAACATCACCATTATTTTGTTCAAGTCTTACTTGCTTATGACATGATCATATCTCTATTATCTCTTTAATTCATTGAGCATTCATGCTTAAACATGTGATTCCATCGCCATGGACTTGAAGAATTTTCTAAGACAATTTTAGCTAAGGGCTTAGTTTTGTTTTACTTAGTGTTTCCGGCATTTTAAACATGATAACATGATGATTTGTGGGTTTGAAACGTTGAAATATCTAAGTGTTTGATTCCTTAATTCCCAACGTGTGTGTTGTCTGTTTCTCTTTTATTTTTGAGTCTTTGTTTTGTTTTGTATTTGCTAAGAACTAGAAAAGTCTAAGTGTGGAGGAATTTGATCTACACATTTTATGCTTGATTCTTAACGTATTTATAATTTCTGAAAAGTCGAAAACTAAGCGATAACGGTTTTGTAAAATCTCCTAAGATGTTAATAGGTAACATTTTGCTATGTTATGAGCTTTGTAAATCCATTTCTAAGTTACTTTATGTTTTTAGGTAGAAGAATAAAGCAGGATGAATAAAAGGAGCGGAAATGAGTTAAGAAAGGACCCAATCCCGATTCAGCTACCTAAACCGGAATCAAACCCTTTCGAAAATACGAACCAACAAAAAATTTTCGAAATTTGGGCAGAGTTTCGTTACTAACGTTGAATTACCATAACCTGCACCCAGAAATTAACACTTCGTCATATGCCACAAAAAGCAAACCGTGGGCACCAATCCCATCCGGATTTCTCAACATCAATATAATCAACAACAGTAAATAAACTGTACTATGTATATATGTATATCCGTGAAAATTCGCACAATATGTATCAGAATGTATCAGAGCGACCTCTAGAGTAAAACATATACAATATGTACATCAGTAGGTGAAACAAGAACCTACTGGAAAACACAGGTGACTCTGATCACTAGCCTCCAAACTGCGACGTGAAACACCAAACCTGAACAGCAAACTGGGCACGGAAACCGAAAAGCCCAGGGGAAAGACAATAAACACGTTAGAGTGAGTGGACGAAAATAAATGTCTTTCACCAGTTTATATATGTTATAAAAACATATGCGAGTCCAGATAAACATAAACAACATAGTACACGAGGTAAAACTCATACTCCTCCAGTGTACAGAGCATGCAAGTAAAAATACCACGGGGTCACTCATGGACACACACCGTGCTAGTACAGTCAGAACCACGGGGTCCCTGGCCCACATGTGATTCTAGCCGGAAATGGCTTCAGGTCAAAGGTCTGCCTCCCCCCGGTAAAGACCTCGGGTCAGGAGTCACAACCTCCCCTGATATATGCCTACCATCGGGGATTAGCCGAGAGGCGAGTGTATCGATACAACAACGTAACCACGACTGTACTCTGTGTAAACCAAATCATAAACATTTCGATGCAAATGCATGAAACAGCATATAAGTGTATGTATATTCGTATACGTATATCCATATAAGTATAATCGTATAATCGTAAATCATATGCTCATGCAAATACGAAATCTCATACGTATGCTCAAGTTCATAATTCATAAAAAGACTCGCAAGATTTCTGTGAAAAGAAATTGTCCACTCACAGACTCTCGAAACGCGCACACGCGCTACACTCGTGGTCCGGCGGAAGATCCCTCGCCCGAAGCACGATCACGATCCATATCTCGATCTCGATCTCCTGAATACATTCACAAAACATAACTGATCAATATCGTAATCCACAACACTGTACTGAAGCACGGAAACCAACCGTTCCCGGAAATACGAAATGCAGTGCAAAATGAATTACGGAAATCCCGAAATCCCTACTCGAAATCTCGACTGACAAACGGCTAATCAAATCGACCCAAAAACCTCTGGACGACGATCAGGGCGTGATTACGAGAAAAACGACATTAAAATTATCGAAATCTGAAAAGTTGACTTTTTCCTCGCCGTTGACCGCCACCGGCGCCGCCGGCACGCCGTCAACGGTGGAATCACGCGGCGAAACTCTCCAGATCAAACCATCTCAACCATGCGAACCTCTTTCCCTTCTAACACTAAGCCCAATTCACAAAGGAACCACCTCAATTCTTCGAAACCAAATCAGAATACCCAAACCGGATCCCTAATCGGGTTCACCCCAAAACCTCACCTCATCCAAAACTAGCTACCCCGTGAGCTTCTCCTAGGTGTGGGGAGCAAAACTCCCAACAAATCCCCTCTCAAATCTCGCCGGAGCACCACCACCCAACACCGGCGAAATCCGGCGAAATAACCCACTTCGGGTTCCACCAAAACAGCACCAATTCAACTCAAACCAATTACCATCATGCTCGAAATCACAAGGGGAAGCGATCTGTACCTGTCCCGTGGCCGATGGTGGCCGGAATCCGGTCGCCGGAATTGCAAGACCGAAACGGAAACTCTCCTCCCACGGTCAACCAGTCAATCTTCCCAAAACGGGAAAGTCAACGATGGTCAATGCAAATTCGTGTTTTTGCGACTATTTCTCGACTATTTTTCGACTTTTCGATATTTATACTCGTCCCTCGGGTCGATCAATGGTCCGGAATGAATATACGATGTGATTCGGATAAGCTCGAAACAATCGGATAAACTCGTCGGAACCAAAACTTCAAATAATCATTAAATATTCCTCGGTTATCGGAAAAATCTTCCGGAACCGCCTACAAACTCGAAATCATGTACTCTACCATTTCCGTGAAGATACTCAACTCAAATTCTCGACTGAAAACATAGTCGCGAATCGAATCGACAAACCACACAATATCGTAAAACTGCAACTATAACCAAATCTCGAGAATCGTGCCAAACACACATCTGATTCTGGTTTGGGTTGTCACAAATCTACCCCCTTAAAGAAATTTCGACCTCGAAATTTACGTACCTGTCAGGTGAACAGATGAGGGTACTGCTCCCGCATACGCTGCTCGGTCTCCCAGGTGGCCTCCTCAATCGAGTGGTTCTGCCACAAGACCTTCACCAGCGGAATCACACGGTGCCTCAACTCCTGCTCACGACGATCGAGAATCTGCACTGGCTCCTCAACATACGATAAATCCTCCCTGATCGGCAACTGCTGTGGAGCTAACACATGTGAAGGATCTGAGATGTACTTCCTCAACATTAAAACATGGAAGACATCATGCACACGAGCCATCTCAGCCGGTAACTCAAGTCTGTAAGCAACAGCTCCAACCCTCTCCGTAATCTCATACGGACCAATGTACCGTGGTCGAATCTTGCCACGCTTCCCGAAACGCACAACTCCCCTCCACGGAGATAGTTTCAGGAAGACCCAATCACCAACCTCGAACTCTAAACTCTTCCTCCTCACATCTGCGTAACTCTTCTGCTGATCCTGGGCGACCTTCAGTCGATCCCGAATTACCTGAATGTCCTCCATCGTGGTTTTCACCAAATCTGGACCAATAAGCCAACGCTCGCCAACCTCACTCCAACACAATGGAGTGCGACACTGCTTCCCGTACAGAGCCTCGTACGGTCCCATCTCGATACTGGCCTGATAGCTGTTGTTGTAGGCGAACTCGATCAAGTGCAACTGCTGATCCCAGTTTCCACGAAACTGGAACACACACGATCTCAGCATATCCTCAAGAGTTTGAATGGTCCGCTCGAACTGCCCGTCAGTCTGAGGATGAAAAGCTGTACTAAACCGCAACATCGTGCCCAACGCTCGCTGTAAAGCCTGCCAAAACTCAGAAGTAAACTGACTATCTCGGTCAGAAACAATGGACACAGGCACTCCGTGCAAGCGAACAATCTCCGATAAGTACAACTTAGCCAATCTGCCCACTGAAATCTTCCCTGGAAGTGCAAGAAAGTGTACGGATTTCGTCAGTCGGTCAACAATAACCCATATGCCAGTGTTGCCCGCCGAAGTCTGCGGCAACTGATAGACGAAATCCATCGTGATATGCTCCCACTTCCAAACCGGAATCTCAAGTGGCTGTAGTTTCCCTGCAGGTTTCTGCCTCTCCGCCTTCACCTGCTGACAAATCAAACACCGACTCACGTATGCGACAATCTCCCGCTTCATGTTGCGCCACCAATAGTACGCTCGAAGTGTACGAAACATCTTCGTACCTCCGGGATGCATCGCATACGCTGAACTGTGGGCCTCGTCCAGAATCTCCTTCTTCAAGTCCTCGTCCCTGGGTACACATAATCTGCCCCTGAACAACAACGTATCGTCGTCGCTCAATCGGAACTCTGTAGGCACACTATTCCGAATCATGGTCTTCTTGCCCAGCAAGTAAGGATCTGAATCCTGTGCCTCTCGTACCTGATCAACCAATACCGGTCGAACCTGAAAACTGGCTAGCAAAGCTCCATCATCATCATACCCAAACACAGCACCCGTAGCTCGAAGCTCGGCTAACATCGACACTCTGGCCACACACATGTGAAACAATGAGGCTCCGGATTTCCGACTAAGCGCATCTGCTACAACGTTGGCCTTCCCCGGATGGTACTCAAACGTACAATCATAATCATTGATCAACTCCATCCATCGGCGCTGCCTCATGTTCAGATCCGGCTGTGTCCGCAAGTAGGTAAGACTCTTGTGGTCAGTGAAAATCTTACACTGAGCACCATACAGATAATGTCTCCAACTCTTTAACGCTAATACAATAGCGGCTAACTCCAAATCATGCGTCGGATAGTTGACCTCATGCGGTTTCAGCTGTTTGGAACCATATGCCACGACTCTACCATGCTGCATCAACACGCAACCAAGGCCCAACTTCGACGCATCACTGTATACAACAAACTCACCACTGTCGTCTGGCAATGTCAGAACCGGTGCGGTAGTCAATCTCTCCTTCAGGAGCAAATAACTCTCCTCGCACGCATCAGACCACTCAAACTTGACGCCCTTCTTCGTCAATCTGGTCAGTGGTGTAGCTATCCGGGAGAAATCCTGTACAAACCGTCGATAATAGCCTGCTAACCCCAAGAAACTACGGATCTCTTACACAGTCGTGGGTCTACTCCAGTTCAGCACGGCCTCGATCTTGTCAGGATCAACACTAACTCCCTCGGCCGAAATCACGTGGCCCAGAAACTTCACACTATCCAACCAGAACTCACACTTGCTAAACTTCGCGAACAGCTGATGGTCCCGCAAAGTCCGCAACACCGCTCGCAAGTGCTTCTTGTGCTGGCCTACACTCCTCGAATATATCAAAATATCATCAATGAATACAATCACGAACTTGTCCAAGAACCGTCGAAACACCCGATTCATCAAATCCATGAAAGCTACGGGGGCGTTGGTCAACCCAAACAGCATAACCAAAAACACATAGTGCCCATACCGCGTCCTGAAAGCTGACCTGGCTACGTCAGAGTCTCGGACCCTCAACTGGTGGTATCCGGATCGAAGATCAATCTTCGAAAAGACTGCCGCTCCCTTCAGCTGATCGAACAAGTCGTCTATCCGCGGCAACGGATACTTGTTCCTTACTGTAATCTGATTCAGTTTCCGATAGTCGATGCACAAACGCATGGACCCGTCCTTCTTTCGCACGAACAACACTGGAGCACCCCACGGAGAAACACTCGGTCGAATGAATCCCTTCTCTAACAACTCCTGAAGCTGAATCTGCAACTCCTTCAATTCCGCAGGAGCCATCCGGTACGGTGTCTGGGAAATCGGTCCAGTACCCGGCAACAATTCAATGGTAAAATCAATCTCCCGCACAGGGGGTATACCAGGTAAGTCTGCTGGAAACACATCCGGAAACTCAGACAAAACCTCAATACTACCAAGATCCGGCACTGCAGTTGTAGTGTCCACAACATGGGCTAAGTAAGCAACACAACCCTTCTTCATCAACCGATCCGCTGATCTACGCATTTTATGCTTGATTCTTAACGTATTTCTCTTTACATTTAGCTTTGGTTTGACCTTAGTACTATCATTTCTTACTTACTTTGTTGTTTTTAGGTTTTAAATAAAGGAGTACAATAAAGGAGGAGAAATGGAGCTTAAAACACAGAAAATGGAGGTTTCCTAATTCGTTTAGGAAAATGGTGTTTCCTACTTTGACTAGGATTCCTACTCGGGTTAGGAATACAAATGGTTCGACAACTCGGAAAGTTTCGCGGAGCTGAAAAATGAAGTTTCCTAAATCAACTAGGAATGATGTGCCGGAATGTCCGAGACGCGCAAAATGATTGAGAAATGGTATTCGGAAAAGTTACTAAAATGGTGTGCACAAATGGTTTCCCAAATGAAGAACGAATGCATTTCTCCTAAGTGAACCAGGAAAGAAATTCGGCAAGCATTTTTGGAAAGGAAGATATGGCCGAAATATTGGAGATCATTCTTGCCCTATTTGAAGGTCAAATATCTTGAATATCAAGAGGAAATTCGGCAAGGGATATATTCCTTGGAGATCAAGAAAGAATATCTAGAGTGGAATAAGGAAAGAAAATCTCAGTACAGACCTGTAACTTCAAGAGGCCACCGAAGTCGCAAATCAACTCCAAATATGGCGTTCATTATATGGATTTTATATCTCTCTGAATAAGCTTTCCAACGAATCCAAAATCATAATTTTCTGAGCTGTAGAACTCCCGGAAAAGACGTTTGAAGACAGGCTGTCAATTCTACCCGGGTGGACTAGGAATCCCTAGTTTGGAGAGGAAAGTTGGACTTCTTCACCTATAAATAAGAGGGCTCGGTCTCAAACTCATTAATCACTCATTCTAGACATCAAATAGCTCTGCCAAGCATTCCTCTCCACCTCAATACCAAATTTCTACAAGAAGCCGCCCCTCCGTTCATCAACAAACTCCTCCGCCGAGTCGACTAGAAGGCAAATTCCTTTAGAGGCTCCTCATCTCCTAGAAGGCCGGATCACACTCTCGACGTAGGGCAAATTCCCAAGCGAAGTGTATTTCGATCCCTTCTATTTTCATTCTTGTAAACTTTTGATATTTTGGTTGAAATAAAGTTTGTTTCGGTTCACTTCCTTGTCATCTTTGTGTTATTTTTGTGACTTACTATTATCTTAGAATTTAGTCAAGCATGTCAAACTTAATGAACCAATTTAGGCGAAGGCAAATTCCTTGTCAAGTTGGTATGTGTCGTAGGGAAAATTCCCGAGCACTAATAAAGATCATACATGTTAACTTGATTAAAGACTTAGAGATTAATAGGTTGCATATAACATGACTAGGAGAGTAAGACGTGGTGAATGGAATGAGTTGATCAACGTGTATATATGTAATTAGACTTTATTTTCGGTTTAGTAAGCATGTTTAGGATTCTATGTTCTTGTTTGTTTTGCTTGTCTATGAGTTTAAGCATGTTAGAACTTAGAAGCCAACGATGTGTTTGCTTTGCCATGTTTTTATCTTTTATTTTCGTTAAAACCAACCAAATTATAAAATCCCCCCTTTTTAACTAGCGTAAATATGCATGCACCCTCAATCCCCGGTTAAGAACGATACCCTATTTACCAATGCTACATCTACACCAAGGGTTTTAATTGTATGCGTTTTTGTTGATTGTTAAGTGTTAATTTAATGGTTGCAAATGCGTGTATCAATTTTGGCGCCGCTGCCGGGGATTGTAAAGAAATGTGTGTTTATGCTTGTAAATATGTGAATCTGTGTAAATAAGTCTGTATATATATATATATGTAAAGTGTCGAAATTTTCATACATGTTCATAATAAGTTGCATTCTAACCTTTTGTTTTGCAGCCATGTAAATAGGTACATATTAAAGGAAGTCTTTGATTTAAATTTAGTACATAAGTTTGGTTGATTAAGTCGCACTCTTTGGAATAGATGGCGCCTCTTTTCCTTGTTTATCTCCTTAACCCCTCATGATGTGTGGATTTCATCACCGCACACCATAACCTAAGTGAAGTTATGGACATGAGGTTGAGGGCGGAGTCTACAAAGGACTTGAGGGAGTGTGAATTTTCGAGATTTTGGCTGAATGTCGGACATGGTGTCTAGAATGGGTTATGACTGGTGACAGGTTCTGGATCTAAGAAAGACTTACACCAATAGAGTATATACCATTGGCCCGGTTAGCCTCGGGGTGTATTGTCGAAATTAGTCCTGCCTCTCGCGTTATCTCTATCCCTAACTGGCCATGTTTTTCGATTGAACCAAGGCCATTGGATTGAAATTTCATACTTTATCGCGCGGGTCGCACGTCCATTGAACGACCTAAAGATTAAGCTAGTGTACTCTCTTTAAATCATTGGCGCACTCAGTTTAGACAATACTTGTGCATACATGTCTAAATTGAACTTTGTAAAGAAGACTAACCATACTCTAACCATTTCATATTTTGTATAATGTTAATTTTTATTTTTAGAGAGTCAAATCGGAGCTGGGTAATAGGCTGTTTTGTGTGATTTATCTGATATAGTTTCATGTCACGGAAAATTTTGAAACTTTTATGACATGTTTGTATATGTGTCTAGTTTACAGTCGTAAAATTTCAATTAGTTCCAACATGTAATTATTTCTAGAGAAATTATGCAAGGAGTCATGCTCAGGCTGCTCGATTTTTGTAATATTTAGGATGCATATACATCGTTGCATATCATGTCATTCATTACATAGTTGCATCATCATGCATCATCTTCATCATTACATTTCATGCATTTTTCCATTGGATTTGATGTTTGTTGAGTTTTGAAGGATACGATGGAGGAACGTGCTCCAAGTGTTTTCATAAATTCGCAGCTTCGGTCCAAAAAGAACAGTCAAATTCGAAAAGCCATAACTTTCAGCTCGGTTGGAGTTAGATGGAGTTCTTTATAGGGTTGGAAAGCTATGGACGTCTAGTTTCCATCCATATAAAGATCACAAATTTTTGATTTCGAAATTGTTGGGAATTAAAGCTCAAAGGCACGAAGGTCAGAACATAGAAGCTGAAAAGTGGAAGGCAAAAATGGAGGAGTTGCACCTCCAAGACAGGCTGTTCACTGAGCATAAAAGAAAGCAACACGTCTAGGCTGTAAGACGTTAAACAACAAGCGCTTGTTGGGAGGCAACCCAATGGAGGAAATCGCCAAGGATTTGTTTTCTCTTCCCTTATCTTTTAAATTTTCTTACCTTTTCATTTTTTATTTTATTTTTCGTAGTCTTCCTTTCTCCCACGAAATTCTATGATTCCCTTAAATACATTGAGGACAATGTAGAGTTTAAGTGTGGGGGAGGGGTTTACAACCTTATTTGAGTCATAAATTGTTAAAACCGGGCGGACAATGGAACTTTCCGGTGGATGATGCCCTAAAAAAAAATTTTGTTGGTGTCTTTTTGTTTAACTAAGTGTTTTTAAAGAGTCTTTTTCATTTTTAGGATGCCCTTAGTTAGTCTATGATGAAAATGGACCGAAAAGAATACATATGGCGGTGAATAAGCCCTAAAATGATTTTCTTGTGATAAGTGAGATATTTTGATTGTCATAACATGTAGTGGATATGGTTTGATTAAACATGGTATAGATTTCGCATGTTAGAATAAGTTTAGATCATACGAACCTTAAAGTGAGTTTTTGAGCCTACATTACTTCATTTGAGAGTGAATTTCGTGCATATGGTGTCTCAAAAACAAAACATGCTTCATCTAATTACTTGCCATAGATTTTAATGAACTAGAGATTACTAGAACTTACTCATGTAGATTTACAACGCTTTTAAGTTGATATATGCTCTGATTTTGGATATGATTAAAGGCAAATTAGGTTACCACCACTTAAACCAAATGGCCTTGTGTCCCATTGTGCGCACGAGTTGCGACACCCCTAGATTAACCCCTTTGAGCCCACGTTTAGCCTTTCTTTCATTACCACATTATATCTAAACACTTAGCCTAGTGTAGAGTTCCTACCCTTGTTCTAAAGACTTGGTGAAGGATTTCAAAGCTAGCACAATGAAAGTGGCGTGAAGATGAAGAAAAGATGTGTGTATAGGGATAGACTTGTCCAACAAATTTTGTATTTGAATGCCAAAATTTTCGAGATAAAAAAGAAAAAGAAGAAAAATGTATAAAAATCTCGAGGCATTGTGTTTAGATTATATAAGTTTGGATTAATGTCCCCTATACTTATGAATTTGGAGATTGCTACGAATTGAAGGCCCAAAAGTGAAGAAATATGACCTTTGTCCTGTTCATAAAGCTCAAAGGAAGTTGAGAATGAAGTTAGGGCCCAAAAAGATGAAAATTGGGCCCCGATCTTGAAGTTTGACACAAAAAGAAGTGTAGAAAGGATGAGCCACGAATTCAAGAAGTTTTAAGTGCTAGACTAAGTCTTTGGAACGTGTTTTAACCACCACTTATCCAAATTTCGAATGCCTTAGCCTTAGCCCCATTACAACCTTTCTAAAGTCCTTTATGATCCTTAAGATGAGTAGCCTTCAATTGGTTGAGTAAGTTACATGAGTAAGCATATGGTTTGGTTCATTTGTGCAAGTAATTATGAGGTATTTCGATGCAATACATATACATTTTGAGTGAACCTCTTTTCATGAGTGAAAATATGATGAGTGCATCCATGTGAGATTGATTTAAACTTTTTCGAAACATGCATAGCTTTAACTTCACCATTGTTTTCTCCAAGTCCTACTTGTTCATGACATGATCATATTTCTCTTATCTCTCGAAAATTGTTAAACTTTTCACTATGGAATCTTGTGACTCCATCGCCATATACTTGAGAAAATTTCTGAGACAAATTTTGCTAAGGGCTTAGAAGTTGTTTTTATTTATTTGAGTCCATGGGATTTGTTCAACGTGGAGGTTAGCTCTAACGTTGGTTTATATTTTTAGTCTTTCTTTTATTTAGTATTTGCTAGGGACTAGCAAAGTCTAAGTGTGGGGGAATTTGATCTACGCATTTTATGCTTGATTCTTAACGTATTTCTCTTTACATTTAGCTTTGGTTTGACCTTAGTACTATCATTTCTTACTTACTTTGTTGTTTTTAGGTTTTAAATAAAGGAGTACAATAAAGGAGGAGAAATGGAGCTTAAAACACAGAAAATGGAGGTTTCCTAATTCGTTTAGGAAAATGGTGTTTCCTACTTTGACTAGGATTCCTACTCGGGTTAGGAATACAAATGGTTCGACAACTCGGAAAGTTTCGCGGAGCTGAAAAATGAAGTTTCCTAAATCAACTAGGAATGATGTGCCGGAATATCCGAGACGCGCAAAATGATTGAGAAATGGTATTCGGAAAAGTTACTAAAATGGTGTGCACAAATGGTTTCCCAAATGAAGAACGAATGCATTTCTCCTAAGTGAACCAGGAAAGAAATTCGGCAAGCATTTTTGGAAAGGAAGATATGGCCGAAATATTGGAGATCATTCTTGCCCTATTTGAAGGTCAAATATCTTGAATATCAAGAGGAAATTCGGCAAGGGATATATTCCTTGGAGATCAAGAAAGAATATCTAGAGTGGAATAAGGAAAGAAAATCTCAGTACAGACCTGTAACTTCAAGAGGCCACCGAAGTCGCAAATCAACTCCAAATATGGCGTTCATTATATGGATTTTATAGCTCTCTGAATAAGCTTTCCAACGAATCCAAAATCATAATTTTCTGAGCTGTAGAACTCCCGGAAAAGACGTTTGAAGACAGGCTGTCAATTCTACCCGGGTGGACTAGGAATCCCTAGTTTGGAGAGGAAAGTTGGACTTCTTCACCTATAAATAAGAGGGCTCGGTCTCAAACTCATTAATCACTCATTCTAGACATCAAATAGCTCTGCCAAGCATTCCTCTCCACCTCAATACCAAATTTCTACAAGAAGCCGCCCCTCCGTTCATCAACAAACTCCTCCGCCGAGTCGACTAGAAGGCAAATTCCTTTAGAGGCTCCTCATCTCCTAGAAGGCCGGATCACACTCTCGACGTAGGGCAAATTCCCGAGCGAAGTGTATTTCGATCCCTTCTATTTTCATTCTTGTAAACTTTTGATATTTTGGTTGAAATAAAGTTTGTTTCGGTTCACTTCCTTGTCATCTTTGTGTTATTTTTGTGACTTACTATTATCTTAGAATTTAGTCAAGCATGTCAAACTTAATGAACCAATTTAGGCGAAGGCAAATTCCTTGTCAAGTTGGTATGTGTCGTAGGGCAAATTCCCGAGCACTAATAAAGATCATACATGTTAACTTGATTAAAGACTTAGAGATTAATAGGTTGCATATAACATGACTAGGAGAGTAAGACGTGGTGAATGGAATGAGTTGATCAACGTGTATATATGTAATTAGACTTTATTTTCGGTTTAGTAAGCATGTTTAGGATTCTATGTTCTTGTTTGTTTTGCTTGTCTATGAGTTTAAGCATGTTAGAACTTAGAAGCCAACGATGTGTTTGCTTTGCCATGTTTTTATCTTTTATTTTCGTTAAAACCAACCAAATTATAAAATCCCCCCTTTTTAACTAGCGTAAATATGCATGCACCCTCAATCCCCGGTTAAGAACGATACCCTATTTACCAATGCTACATCTACACCAAGGGTTTTAATTGTATGCGTTTTTGTTGATTGTTAAGTGTTAATTTAATGGTTGCAAATGCGTGTATCATCCGCCCTCATCGCGGAAATCAAACACGGTAGGTAAGTGTTCTTCTCGCCACGAAACAGTATCTCAGGCAACCCTGGTCGTCGAAACGCGACCTCCTTCCTGTGGCAATCAAACATGGCCCAGTGTGACTCCAAAAAGTCCATACCCAATATCAGATCGAAATCCAAAATATCAAGCAGTAACAGATCAGCGGCTAAACCATGGCCATCGATAAACACCTTACAATCTCGGTAAACCCAACCGATGCTCACAACCTCACCTGACGGATACAACACTCTCCACAACCCCGGAAGTGGAGATGCAGGTACCGTAGCCAATGATGACAGTCTAAATGATATGAATGAATGTGTGGCACCTGGATCTAACAATGCAACTACTGGAATACCAAAAAACATGTAACGTACCGATAACAACTTCCGGTGATGCTCTGCCCTCACGCATAGTCATAGCATGAACTCTCGCCTGTCCGGCTGGTCGTCCTCGCTGGGGCTGTCCCTGCTGTCGGCCCTGACTTGCAAACTGTGCTGGTCGAGCTCCCGTAGTGGCACCTCGCTCAACTCCGGAATTCTGGGCCGCCTGTTCACCAGTACCATACGACTGAGGACACTCCCTCGAATAGTAACCCTCCTGGCCACAACTATAGCAAATAACAGGGCCTCGCCGACATGTACCAGAGTGATATTTGTTGCAAAAGCTACACAATGGATAGTCCCTAGGTACAGGAAATGTGCCACCAGAACGCCGAGGATAGCTAGAACCGCTGGAACTCCCACTAGCCTGTGGTCGCTGTGGACGATCTCTTCTCCATCTAGATCTCTGCCTCAGTACACCAGCTGGTGGTCGATAAGATCCACCACCTGAGGATGAAGCTGAACTGGAAGTATCAGAACTCAACCTCTTCGAAGGCCCCTGACTCGGTCCACCTTCCTCAAATCGTCTCGGCTGGTACCTCTGCTGTCTCTCCTGCTCAATATCTTCGCCTCGGAGAGCTGCACTGACAAACTCATCAAAGTTGTTCCTCGGCATCGTAGTCAACGTCGCCTTGATGTTCAGATTCAATCCCAGCTTAAACCTGCGACACTTGGCTTCCTCTGTAGCCACCATATCCCGCGCAAACTGAGACAATCGAGTAAACCGATCCCGATACTCAAGTACAGACAAACTGCCCTGCCTCAAGTTCGTGAACTCCTCGTACTTGCGCTGCTGGGTAGCCTGATTAAAATACCTCCGCATAAACAGATCACGAAACAATGTCCACGGAGTATCCACAGGAACTCTGTCAGTGCTGACCCACCAAAAGTATGCATCACCCTCAAGTAAACCAACTGCGGCTACTGTCATCTGCTCAGGTGTAAACTGCAGACGCTCACAAACACGCTCAATCTGAACCAACCATGCCTCGCATATCTCTGGATCAACTGAACCCGAAAACACAGTAGCACCCGCAGTGCGAGCCTTGACCACAGGGTCAAAACGCTCCTCCAAACGCAGCACTCGCATCGGCAAGTCGCGCGTTCGGCGATCCTCATTAGGATCATCATCCCGATCAACACGGGGACCACGTCGAGGAGGCATCCTACTGATACAAGACAAGCATTAGGCACAAGCAGAAAGAACGTAATCATGAAACCGCAGATATTTGAGGACATACAACACCTGAAGTATTGATGAGTACCGCTGGCCAGTCGGGTCATCACTCCAACCATGCTGTATCAACTCAAATACCCTAAGCATCATAACTACAAGAGTCTACAGAATCTGACAACCTAATGCTCTGATACCAAGCTGAAAGGACCCAATCCCGATTCAGCTACCTAAACCGGAATCAAACCCTTTCGAAAATACGAACCAACAAAAAATTTTCAAAATTTGGGCAGAGTTTCTTTACTAGCGTTGAATTACCATAACCTGCACCTAGAAATTAACACTTCGTCCTATGCCACAAAAAGCAAACCGTGGGCACCAATCCCATCCGGATTTCTCAACATCAATATAATCAACAACAGTAAATAAACTGTACTATGTATATATGTATATCCGTGAAAATCCGCACAATATGTATCAGAATGTATCAGAGCGACCTCTAGAGTAAAACATATACAATATGTACATCAGTAGGTGAAACAAGAACCTACTGGAAAACACAGGTGACTCTGATCACTAGCCTCCAAACTGCGACGTGAAACACCAAACCTGAACTGCAAACTGGGCACGGAAACCGAAAAGCCCAGGGGAAAGACAATAAACACGTTAGAGTGAGTGGACGAAAATAAATGTCTTTCACCAGTTTATATATGTTATAAAAACATATGTGAGTCCAGATAAACATAAACAACATAGTACACGAGGTAAAACTCATACTCCTCCAGTGTACAGAGCATGCAAGTAAAAATACCACGGGGTCACTCATGGACACACACCGTGCTAGTACAGTCAGAACCACGGGGTCCCTGGCCCACACGTGATTCTAGCCGGAAATGGCTTCAGGTCAAAGGTCTGCCTCCCCCCGGTAAAGACCTCGGGTCAGGAGTCACAGCCTCCCCTGATATATGCCTACCATTGGGGATCAGCCTAGAGGCGAGTGTATCGATACAACAACGTAACCACGACTGTACTCTGTGTAAATCAAATCATAAACATTTCGATGCAAATGCATGAAACAGCATATAAGTGTATGTATATTCGTATACATATATCCATATAAGTATAATCGTATACTCGTAAATCATATGCTCATGCAAATACGAAATCTCATACGCATGCTCAAGTTCATAATTCATAAAAAGACTCCAGACTCTCGAAACGCGCACACGCGCTACACTCGTGGTCCGGCGGAAGATCCCTCGCCCGAAGCACGATCACGATCCAGATCTCGATCTCCTGAATACATTCACAAAACATAACTGATCAATATCGTAATCCACAACACTGTACTGAAGCACGGAAACCAACCATTCCCGGAAATACGAAATGCAGTGCAAAATGAATTACGAAAATCCCGAAATCCCCACTCGAAATCTCGACTGACAAACGGCTAATCAAATCGACCCAAAAACCTCTGGACGAAGATCAGGGCGTGATTACGAGAAAAACGACATTAAAATTATCGAAATCTGAAAAGTTGACTTTTTCCTCGCCGTTGACCGCCGCCGCCGGCGGCGGCGCGCCGTCAACGGTGGAATCACGCGGCGAAACTCTCCAGATCAGACCATCTCAACCATGCGAACCTCTTTCCCTTCTAACACTAAGCCCAATTCACAAAGGAACCACCTCAATTCTTCGAAACCAAATCGTAATACCCAAACCGGATCCCTAATCGGATTCACCCCAAAACCTCACCTCATCCAAAACTAGCTACCCCGTGAGCTTCTCCTAGGTGTGGGGAGCAAAACTCCCAACAAATCCCCTCTCAAATCTCGCCGGAGCACCACCACCCAACACCGGCGAAATCCGGAGAAATAACCCACTTCGGGTTCCACCAAAACAGCACCAATTCAACTCAAACCAATTACCATCATGCTCGAAATCACAAGGGGAAGCGATCTGTACCTGTCCCGTGGCCGATGGTGGCCAGAATCCGGTCGCCGGAAGTGCAAGACCGAAACGGAAACACTCCTCCCACGGTCAACCTGTCAAACTTCCCAAAACGGGAAAGTCAACGATGGTCAATGCAAATTCGTGTTTTTGCGACTATTTCTCGACTATTTTTTGACTTTTTGAAAGGACCCAATCCCGATTCAGTTACCTAAACCGGAATCGAACCCTTTTGAAAATACGAACCAACAAAAATTTTTCAAAATTTCGGCAGAGTTTCGTTACTAGCGTGGAATTACCATAACCTGCACGCGGAAATTAACACTTCGTCCTATGCCACAAAAAGCAAACCGTGGGCACCAATCCCATCCGGATTTCTCAACATCAATATAATCAACAACAGTAAATAAACTGTACTATGTATATATGTATATCCGTGAAAATCCGCACAACATGTATCAGAATGTATCAGAGCGACCTCTAGAGTAAAACATATACAATATGTACATCAGTAGGCGAAACAAGAACCTACTGGAAAACACAGGTGACTCTGATCACTAGCCTCCAAACCACGACGTGAAACACCAAACCTGAACTGCAAACTGGGCACGGAAACCGAAAACCCCAGGGGAAAGACAATAAACACGTTAGAGTGAGTGGACGGAAATAAATGTCTTTCACCAATTAATATATATGTTAAAATAACATATGCGAGTCCAGGTAAATGAAAATAATAAAATACGCGAGGTAAATATCATACTCCTCCAGCGTACTGAGCATGCAAGTAAAAATCTCACAGTTAGAACCACGGGGTCCCTAGCCCACACATGATCCTAGCTGGGTAGTACAGTCAGAACCACGGGGTCCCTAGCCCACACGTGATTCCAGCCGGTGACATCCTCGGGGATCAGCCGGGATGCAGTGTATCGATACAACAACGTAACTGAAACTGTACTCTGTGAAAATCAAATCATAAACAGTTCGACACAAATGCATGAAATAGTATAAAGTGTGTGCATATTCATATACGTATATCCGTATAAGTATAATCGTATATTTGTAAACACATGCTCATATAGTCTGAAATCTCATACGTATGCTCAAGTTCATAATCACATAAATGACTCGCAAGATTTCCGTGAAAAGAAAATTGTCCACTCACAGATGAGCAAAACGCGCACACGCGCTAATCTCGAGGACCTGCGGAAGATCCCTCGCCAGAAGCTCGATCACGATCCCGATCTCGATCTTCTGAATACATTCACAAAACATAACTGATCAATATCGTAATCCACATCACTGTACTGATGCACGGAAACCAACCGTTCCCAGAAAAATGACATTAAAATCGTCGAAATCTGAAAAGTTGACTTTTTGACCGCCGTTGACCACCGTTGACCGCCGCCGCCGGCGGCGGCGCGCCGTCAACGGTGAGATAACACGGCCAAAATTTCCAGAATTGAAGCCCTCCTCATTGCGAACCACATCCTGAACTATGCACAACCTCAATTCAAAGTCCAACATAGCCAAATTCACACAAAACCACAACGGAGCTCCAAACCAAAACCCAATCGGGTTCAACCCCAAACTCGATCTCCTTCTAAACTGTGAACCTAGGGAGTATCACCAAGGGGTGGGGAGCGAAACCCCCAACCACCCAACCTGAAAACCTTGCCGGAGAGCCTCCCCCCATCACGGCGAAACCCGAAACCAAAACCCGATTCGGGTTCCCACGAAACTTCACCAAATCACATAAATTCAAACACTAATCCACTCGAAATGACACAAGGAAGCTAACCATACCTTCCTCGAAGTCCAAGATGGCCGGAATCCGGTCGCCGAAAATTGACTTCCCAAAATAGCAACTTTCCTATTCGGTCCGATGGTTCACTTTCCAAATATGGAAAGTCAACAATTTTCCAGTTTGGTCAACGCCCAAAATGAAGTTTTCGACTAACTCTCGGCTATTTTTGACATTTATACTCGAGCCTCGGGTCGATCGACGGTCCAAAATGAAAATACGAAATTATTCGGATAAGCTCGAAACAATCGGATAAACTCGTCGAATACTGAAACTTCAAATAATCATAAAATATTCCTCGGTTATCGGAAAAATCTTCCGAAACCACCCACGAACTCGAAATCACGTACTCTACACTTTCCGTGAAGACACTCAACTCAAATTCTCGACCGAAAACAAAGTCGCGAATCGAATCGGCAAACCACATAATATCGCAAAACTGCGACTAAAACCAAACCTCGAGAATCGTGCCAAGCACACATCAGATTCTGGTTCGGGTCGTCACAAATCTACCCCGCTTAAAAAAAATTTCGACCTCGAAATTTACATACCTGTCAGGTGAACAGATGAGGATACTGCTCCCGCATACGCTGCTCGGTCTCCCAAGTGGCCTCCTCCACTGAATGGTTCTGCCACAAGACCTTCACCTGCGGAATCACACGGTGTCTCAACTCCTGCTCACGACGATCGAGAATCTGCACTGGCTCCTCAATATACGATAAATCCTCTCTGATCGGCAACCGCTGTGGGGCTAACACATGTGAAGGATCTGAGATGTACTTCCGCAACATCGAAACATGGAAGACATCATGTACACGAGCCATCTCTGTCGGTAACTCAAGTCTGTAAGCAACAGCTCCAACCCTCTCCGTAATCTCATACGGACCAATGTACCGCGGTCGAAGCTTGCCACGCTTCCCGAAACGCACCACTCCCCTCCACGGAGATAGTTTCAGGAAGACCCAATCACCAACCTCGAACTCTAAGCTCTTCATCCTCACATCCGCGTAACTCTTTTGCCAATCCTGAGCAACCTTCAGTCGATCTCGAATAATCTGAATGTCCTCCATCGTGGTTTTCACCAAATCAGGACCAATGAGCCAACGCTCGCCCACCTCACTCCAACACAATGGAGTGTGACACTATTTCCCGTACAGAGCCTCGTACGGTGCCATCTCAATACTGGCCTGATAGCTGTTGTTGTAGGCAAACTCGATCAAATGCAACTGCTGATCCCAGTTTCCACGAAACTGCAACACCCATGATCTCAGCATATCCTCAAGAGTCTGAATGGTCCGCTCGGACTGCCCGTCAGTCTGAGGATGAAAAGCTGTACTAAACCGCAACCTCGTACCCAACGCTCGCTGTAAAGCCTGCCAAAACTCAGAGGTGAACTGACTATCTCGGTCAGAAACAATCGATACAGGCACACCATGCAAGCGAACAATCTCAGATAAGTACAACTTAGCCAATCTATACACTGATACCTTCCCTGGAAGTGCAAGAAAATGTGCGGATTTCGTCAATCGATCAACGATAACCTAAATGCTAGTGTTGCCCGCCGAAGTACGCGGCAACTGATAGACGAAATCCATCGTGATATGCTCCCACTTCCAAACTGGAATCTCAAGTGGCTGTAGTTTCCCTGCAGGTTTCTGTGTCTCCGCCTTCACCTGCTGACAAATCAAACACCGACTCACGTACGCGGCAATCTCCCGCTTCATGTTGCGCCACCAATAGTACGCTCGAAGTGTACGAAACATCTTCGTACCTCCGGGATGCATCGCATACGCTAAACTGTGGGCCTCGTCCAGAATCTCCTTCTTCAAGTCTTCGTCCCTGGGTACACATAATCTACCCCTGAACAACAACGTACCGTCGTCGCTCAATCGGAACTCTGTAGGCAAACCATTCTGAATCATGGTCTTCTTGCCCAGCAAGTAAGGATCTGAATCCTGTGCCTCCCGTACCTGATCAACCAGTACTGGTCGAACCTGAAAACTGGCCAACAAAGCTCCATCATCATCATACCCAAATACAGCACCTGTAGCTCGAAGCTCGGCTAACATCGACACTCTGGCTACACACATGTGAAACAATGAGGCTCCAGATTTCCGGCTAAGTGCATCCGCTACAACGTTGGCCTTCCCTGGATGGTACTCAAACGTGCAATCATAATCATTGATCAACTCCATCCATCGGCGCTGCCTCATGTTCAGATCCAGCTGCGTCCGCAAATAAGTGAGACTCTTGTGGTCAGTGAAAATCTTACATTGAGCACCATACAGATAATGTCTCCAACTCTTCAACGCTAACACAATAGCGGCTAACTCCAAGTCATGCGTCGGATAGTTGACCTCATGCGGTTTCAACTGTCTGGAACCATATGCAACGACGCTACCATGCTGCATCAACACACAGCCAAGGCCCAACTTCGATGCATCGCTGTACACAACAAACTCACCACTGTCGTCTGGTAGCGTCAGAACCGGTGCGGTAGTCAATCTCTCCTTCAGGAGCAAATAACTCTTCTCGCACTCATCAGACCACTCAAACTTGACGCCCTTCTTCGTCAATCTGGTCAGTGGTGTAGCTATCCTGGAGAAATCCTGTACAAACCGTCGATAATAACCTGCTAACCCCAAGAAACTCCGGATCTCTGGCACAGTAGTGGGTCGACTCCAATTCAGCACGGCCTCGATTTTGTCAGGATCAACACTAACTCCCTCGGCTGAAATCACGTAGCCCAGACACTTCACACTATCCAACCAGAACTCACACTTGCTAAACTTCGCGAACAACTGATGGTCCCGCAAAGTCCGCAATACCGCTCGCAAGTGCTTCTTGTGCTGGCCCACACTCCTCGAGTATACCAAAATATCATCAATGAATACAATCACGAACTTGTCCAGGAATCGACGAAACACTCGATTCATCAAGTCCATGAAAGCTGCGGGGGCATTGGTCAACCCAAACGGCATAACCAAAAACTCATAATGCCCATACTGCGTCCTGAAAGCTGTCCTGGCTACATCTGAATCCCGGATTCTCAACTGATGATATCCGGATCGAAGGTCAATCTTCGAAAAGACTGCCGCTCCCTTCAACTGATCGAACAAGTCGTCAATCCGCGGAAACGGATACTTGTTCCTCACTGTAATCTGATTCAGCTTCCGATAGTCAATGCACAAACGCATGGACCCATCCTTCTTCCGCACAAACAACACTGGAGCACCCCACGGAGAAACACTCGGTCGAATGAATCCCTTCTCTAACAACTCCTGAAGCTGAATCTGCAACTCCCTCAACTCTGCAGGCGCCATCCGGTACGGTGTTTGGGAAATCGGTCCAGTACCCGGCAATAACTCAATGGTAAAATCAATCTCCCGCACAGGGGGTATACCAGGTAACTCCGCTGGAAACACATCCGGAAACTCAGACAGAACCCCAATACTACTAAGATCCGGCACTGCAGCTGTAGTGTCCACAACATGGGCTAAGTAAGCAACACAACCCTTCTTCATCAATCGATCCGCCCTCATCGCGGAAATCAAACACGGTAGGGAAGTGTTCTTCTCGCCACGAAACAATATCTCAGGTAACCCGGGTCGTCGAAATGCGACCTCCTTCCTGTGGCAATCAAACATAGCCCAGTGCGACTCCAGGAAGTCCATACCCAATATCATATCGAAATCCACAATATCAAGCAATAACAGATCTGCGGCTAAACCATGGCCATCAACAAACACCTCACAATCTCGGTAAACCCAACCGATGCGCACAACCTCACCTGACGGATACAACACTCTCCACAACCCCGGAAGTGAAGATGCAGGTACCGTAGCCAATGATGACAGTCTAAATGATATGAATGAATGTGTGGCACCTGGATCTAATAATGCAACTACTGGAATACCAAAAACATGTAACGTACCGATAACGACCTCCGGTGATGCTCTGCCCTCACGCATAGTCATAGCATGAACTCTCGCCTGTCCGGCTGGTCGTCCACGCTGGGGCTGACCCTGCTGTCTACCCTGACCTGCAAACTGTGCTGGTCGAGCTCCCGTAGTGGCACCTCGCTCAACTCCGGAACTCTGGCCCGCCTGTCCGTCACCACCATACAACTGAGGACACTCCCTCGAATAATGACCCACCTGGCCACAACGATAACATATAACAGGACCCCGCTGACATGGTCCAAGATGATGCTTATTGCAGAGGCTGCATAATGGATAATCTCTCGGAACAGGAAATGTGCCACCAGTACGCCGGGGGTAACTAGAACCGCTGGAATCAACACTAGCCTGTGGTCGCCGTGGTCGATCTCTCCTCCACCTCGGCATCTGCCTCTGTATACCAACTGATGGGCGATAAGATCCACCGCCCGAGGATGAAGCTGAACCGGAAGTATCCGAACTCTGCCTCTTTGAAGGCCCCTGACTCGGTCCACCTTCCTCAAATCGTCTCGGCTGGTACCTCTGCTGTCTCTCCTGCTCAATGTCCTCGCCTCGGAGAGCTACACTGACAAACTCATCAAAGTTGTTCCTCGGCATCGTAGTCAACGTCGCCTTGATGTTCAGATTCAATCCCAGCTCAAACCTGCGACACTTGGCTTCCTCTGTAGCCACCATATCCCGCGCAAAACGAGACAATCGAGTAAACCGATCCCGATACTCAAGTACAGACAAACTGCCCTGCCTCAAGTTCGTAAACTCCTCGTACTTGCGCTGCTGGGTAGCCTGATTAAAATACCTCCGCATAAACAGATCACGGAACAACATCCACGGTGTATCCACAGGAACTCTGTCAGTGCTGACCCACCAAAAGTATGCATCACCCTCAAGCAAACCAACTGCGGCTACTGACATCTGCTCAGGTGTAAACTGCAGACGCTCACAAACACGCTCAATCTGAACCAACCATGCCTCGCATATCTCTGGATCAACTGAACCCGAAAACACAGTAGCACCCGCAGTGCGAGCCTTGACCACAGGGTCAAAACGCTCTTCCAAACGCAGCACTCGCATCAGCAAGTCGCGCGTTCGGCGATCCTCATCAGGATCATCATCCCAATCAACACGGGGACCACGTCGAGGAGGCATCCTACTGATACAAGACAAGCATTAGGTACAAGCAGAAAGAACGTAATCATGAAACCGCAGATATTTGAGAATACACAACACCCGAAGTATTGATGAGTACCGCTGGCCAGTCGGGTCATCACTCCAGTCATGCTGTATCAACTCAAATACCCTAAGCGTCACAACTACAAGAGTCTACAGAATCTGACAACCTAATGCTCTGATACCAAGCTGAAAGGACCCAATCCCGATTCAGTTACCTAAACCGGAATCGAACCCTTTTGAAAATACGAACCAACAAAAAAATTTCAAAATTTCGGCAGAGTTTCGGTACTAGCGTGGAATTACCATAACCTGCACGCGAAAATTAACACTTCGTCCTATGCCACAAAAAGCAAACCGTGGGCACCAATCCCATCCGGATTTCTCAACATCAATATAATCAACAACAGTAAATAAACTGTACTATGTATATATGTATATCCGTGAAAATCCGCACAACATGTATCAGAATGTATCAGAGCGACCTCTAGAGTAAAACATATACAATATGTACATCAGTAGGCGAAACAAGAACCTACTGGAAAACACAGGTGACTCTGATCACTAGCCTCCAAACCACGACGTGAAACACCAAACCTGAACTGCAAACTGGGCACGGAAACCGAAAAGCCCAGGGGAAAGACAATAAGCACGTTAGAGTGAGTGGACGAAAATAAATGTCTTTCACCAATTAATATATATGTTAAAATAACATATGCGAGTCCAGGTAAATGGAAATAATAAAATACGCGAGGTAAATATCATACTCCTCCAGCGTACTGAGCATGCAAGTAAAAATCTCACAGTTAGAACCACGGGGTCCCTAGCCCACACGTGATTCAGAACCACGGGGTCCCTAGCCCACACGTGATTCCAGCCGGTGACATCCTCGGGGATCAGCCGGGATGCAGTGTATCGATACAACAACGTAACTGAAACTGTACTCTGTGAAAATCAAATCATAAACAGTTCGACACAAATGCATGAAATAGTATAAGGTGTGTGCATATTCATATACGTATATCCGTATAAGTATAATCGTATATTTGTAAACACATGCTCATATAGTCTGAAATCTCATACGTATGCTCAAGTTCATAATCACATAAATGACTCGCAAGATTTCCATGAAAAGAAAATTGTCCACTCACAGATGAGCAAAACGCGCACACGCGCTAATCTCGAGGACCTGCGGAAGATCCCTCGCCAGAAGCTCGATCACGATCCCAATCTCGATCTCCTGAATACATTCACAAAACATAACTGATCAATATCGTAATCCACATCACTGTACTGATGCACGGAAACCAACCGTTCCCGGAAATACGAAATGCAGTGCAAAATGAATTACGGAAATGCCGAAATCCCCACTCGAAATCTCGACTAAAAATCGACTAACCAAATCAACCCGAAAACCTCCGTACGATAACCAGGGCGTGATTACGAGAAAAATGACATTAAAATCGTCGAAATCTGAAAAGTTGACTTTTTGACCGCCGTTGACCACCGTTGACCGCCGCCGCCGCCGCCGCCGCCCCGTCAACGGCAAGATAACACGGCCAAAATTTCCAGAATTGAAGCCCTCCTCATTGCGAACCACATCCTGAACTATGCCCAACCTCAATTCAAAGTCCAACATAGCCAAATTCACACAAAACCACAACGGAGCTCCAAACCAAAACCCAATCGGGTTCAACCCCAAACTCAATCTCCTTCTAAACTGTGAACCTAGGGAGTATCACCAAGGGGTGGGGAGCGAAACCCCCAACCACCCAACCTGAAAACCTCGCCGGAGAGCCTCCCCCCATCACGGCGAAACCCGAAACCAAAACCTGATTCGGGTTCCCACGAAACTTCACCAAATCACATAAATTCAAACACTAATCCACTCGAAATGACACAAGGAAGCTAACCATACCTTCCTCGAAGTCCAAGATGGCCGGAATCCGGTCGCCGGAAATTGACTTCCCAAAATAGCAACTTTCCTATTCGGTCCGATGGTTCACTTTCCAAATATGGAAAGTCAACAATTTTCCAGTTTGGTCAACGCCCAAAATGAAGTTTTCGACTAACTCTCGGCTATTTTTGACATTTATACTCGAGCCTCGGGTCGATCGACGGTCCAAAATGAAAATACGAAATGATTCGGATAAGCTCGAAACAATCGGATAAACTCGTCGAATACCGAAACTTCAAATAATCATAAAATATTCCTTGGTTATCAGAAAAATCTTCCGAAACCACCCACGAACTCGAAATCACGTATTCTACACTTTCCGTGAAGACACTCAACTCAAATTCTCGACCGAAAACAAAGTCGCGAATCGAATTGGCAAACCACATAATATCGCAAAACTGCGACTAAAACCAAACCTCGAGAATCGTGCCAAGCACACATCAGATTCTGGTTCGGGTCGTCACACTTTTCGATATTTATACTCGTCCCTCGGGTTGATCAACGGTCCGGAATGAATATACGATGTGATTCGGATAAGCTCGAAACAATCGGATAAACTCGTCAAAACCCGAAACTTCAAATAATCATAAAATATTCCTCGGTTATCGGAAAAATCTTCCGGAACCGCCCACAAACTCGAAATCATGTACTCTACCATTTCCATGAAGATACTCAACTCAAATTCTCGACTGAAAACATAGTCGCGAATCGAATCGACAAACCACACAATATCGTAAAACTGCAACTATAACCAAATCTCGAGAATCGTGCCAAACACACATCTGATTCTGGTTTGGGTCGTCACACTTAAAACGTGCTAAGGAGGAAGTTCTTAATTCCGGAGAAGAAATGGCCGAAATTGTGAGGCATTTGGATCACCATCATGGCCAAATAGATTTGTAACCTATAATGCATATATCCTTTAGTGAGCCTATTTGAGCTTTTTCATACTTGCCACAAATACCTACCTAGCTTAAATACTTACCATACCCCTTAACTCGGCAAACTAGCAACCGATGATCAAGTCCTATTAGGATGCACTCTTAGTGTTGCAAACAATGTCATGAGGTAAGTGTGAGGAGGAGGAGGTCTTGAGTTGGTCATTTTTTTATTGAGTTATTGAGATTAGGAAAAAAAAAGTACCAAAGAAAAAAAATTGAAAAGAGAAAAGAGTTCTAAAAAAAGAGTTGTGATTGAAAAATAAAGAAAATTCAAAATAGTGTGTGTATTGTACATAAAGAATAAGTAGTTTGAGAAGTAGTTTGATTTGAAAAGGAAAAATTGTAGCACCTAAGAGTAGTTTAGACGTACTTCAACTTGTGAATTACTTGCTAGGCTGCTTGGTCTTTGATTATCCTATCCATTTCTTTCGATTAAATTCTCTTCCTTAAAACCACATTACAACCTAAATAAAAGTATTCTTGAATTGAAACTCTTATGTGTAGAATGGTTGGAGTAATTGGTTGAACAACAAGCCTATGAAAAACATGCGATCAATTTGATTTTTGAGTGCAAATTTTCAATATCCTTAACTAGCTCCCAAATTTTAGTTTTAGTATATTTCCTTAGCTAGCTCCCAAATTTTCAATATCCCTCTTGCTCTTTCATCAACCTCAAACACCCTCTCCATTACCGCCAAATCAACCTCTTAAGGTGGACCTATCTTGCTTCCCTTAAGGTCCATCTCCCTTTCCTCCTCCTTCTCACTTGATTATACACCCTCCTTTGTGCAATAAAGTTGTTCCCCCTCTTATCTCACCTTTACCTCAAGTGTGATGCATTTGGGAGCCTAAAATATGGAGCTTGAAGACCAAGGATGACTTAGCTTGCTTGGAAGTTCTCAGGTGATCTCTACATCTCTCTATCTCTTCAATTATGTGTCTGAAGTTGCTTTATATTATGCTTAGTGAGTACTTGCCTTTTAGACCTAGCCAATTTGATGCAGATACAACTATGTTTTGTGTTATGGAATTGAATTTGTTTTAGTGTACTACATTTTGTGAATGAGTTTGATAGCTTGTAATGTGATTGTGGCATGTTTGCATATTTAGGTTTCATTCAATGTTTTCATATTCATGTCTTAGCCATGACTAAGTTGAGATATGTTTAGAGAAGCTAAAAATGAACTTAAGTGAATTAGTCACTCACTTAAGGAAGATAAGCATGTAAACATGACTTAGGTTGCATTTGAGAAGATAGGCTTAAGGTTTGATTTTCATTGAGCTTGAGCATGGAACGAAGCTTTCTTAAAGCCAAATTTACTCAAGGAACTTCGGTCAAGCTTACATGGACTCGAAGGGGCTTTGTAGCTAATCGTTACTTCTTCTAATTCATGTTGTAAAAAGTGTGGATTAGGAAAGTCATTTGAACCTACTTTCATGTCGTCTAATAGGGACTTAGGAAGGAAAGTCATTCATATTCATCATAAGTGAACACATATTGAACTCATTAGGAATATGGTGTGATTAGGATACGATTTGTAATTGAGTTGCATTCTAGTTTCGGTTTGCTTTATATTTGAATGTTGGACCGGAACACTTCTAGTGCCCTAATGGCCTAGAGATTGAGTTCACAACCAATGGTGACTCGAAAGGATCATGAATTGGATAAGCACGTGTGAATCGAACTAAACTCAAAACTTGAACATTATTGATACATTGAGTTGGCTAGTGGCGACATCTCTAGCCAACCAAACATTTTCATTGTTTTGTTTTGTTTTACTTTATGTTTTCACTTAATTTAGTTAGTTGAACAACCATCAATCGGACAATCAATCATTGCAATTACACCACCCCTTGCATGGTTAGGTTACCAATGGACTTAGCTAAGTAAGATACATTTTCACATTTTACTTTAGCTTTAGTTTCGATTTTAGTGTCTAGCTAATCCTTGATTTCAAGTGCTTAATCGAGTCAAGCTAAAGAGTTTAAGTGGTCAATTCTCATGGGTTCGAAACTCGACTTCCTTACGAATACTATAACTTGACCCCATATACTTGCGGGTAAGAGAAATTCACTTAACCTTAAAACTAATTAATAGTCAAAAGGTTGAGGGGATAAATCTCGCCCAACAATCGCTCACACAACAACTCCAAACACTACATTGTCAACATTTGCAAAATGAAAAACTTTTGTGTTTGGCAGTAGACCAACCTTGGTTGTGGAGTCGGGGGTACTCTGGGGCACACTACGCTACCCCAGTCTAAGCGGCATTAAGTATGGACACTTTATGGATCTTGGTTTTTCAACTCCCCAATTAAAGTTGATCTCCTTGACACGGGGACTTGTTAGTATGTCACGTATGGACCCACAAAATATACCATACTTAGCACCTAAAATCCATATCAAGACAAGCAAAAGAGGTAAACTCAGAATTTTCCGCTCAATGAGCTCATGCGCGTCACATGCATGGGAGAGAGTCTGGTTTGACCTATCAAAAGACTAACTTGCCCTTCTTAGCATCTAAAAGGGGGTCTTTGGCAGCAGTTCTACATTGAAAGAGAGGAACACGTATCATCCTCAACCACCTATATAAGGAAGGTATTCATTATAAGCAAAGGGACCGAACTTTACCCTTACTATACATAACACTTATTGCTATAACCACTACTTACTTAGGCATCAGAGCGTTGAAGGCGGGGTCAATCTTGTCTCAACTTTCTCACGTCATCTGTGTGTTTGTGCAGTCTAGCAAAAGCGCGAGAGACATCCGTCCGAGCGCTAGGAATGAACCAACTACAATATCTACTGCTATTCTAATGGAATTCCCCTACCAATTGTTGTACAAACATTGCCTCTACTACATTATTCACATCCTGTAGAGAATATACTAGGAGATTAGGAACTAGAATACACACACATATATAGCATAAACGAAATAGTTTGCTGCGACTTGAAAGTATTCTAATAAATGAAAGGGCAATGATCAGCACATACTTGTATTCCTTATAAACTAATGGATTGCTTCTTCATGATTACAATCTTGCTCATGATGCTTGTGAAGTCAAAGGGTTTATTTTAAGAAAGAATTAGTGAAAAAAAATCCACACTTCATGCGACTTTTCAATATTTCTAAAAGCTGTAGTAAGATTGCTATAATCAGGTTACTATGCACATCAAGACTAAGCACCCTGGGACTAAATTTTGTTATGTAACACATGTAGCAACCTGATTGATTTGTTTCTTACCCTTTCTCCATGTTTGACTAAGTTTATGTTAAGCTCAGTATGTGTGATCACCTCTTAGGCATCACCATCAAAACAACCTCCACCGCAACTTCATTTCCGCCGGAAATCCCCTCCGCCACCAAATGTGATAAGCTTAGCCGCATTCCCTCCCTCCCCGTCTTCTCTCTTTCCTTCCTCCTACTCCATTTCCCTCGAATTCGCCCTCTTCTCAATTACTCTGGACACCCAAAAGATTATTTGGGTTAACAACAATGGCACCGCCACGCCAAAAATTTTCGTCGCTATAATTATCGCCAAATTTTTTCTTACTCAATTCCCCACACTTCCTCAAAGGCCCTCCACATAACCCTCGATTCCCAGAAAAATCTTCTTTATAGAAATACTCAAAAAATTGAGGTATAGTACGTCCCACTCAATTGATTATTTGCCACAAAAAACTTCTTCAATCTACTATACTATCCGATAACTTATTGTTCGATATAACCAACACATTCAAGTAAGTACACTTGTTCAACTCTGCTGGAATCGAACCGAAGAAATCATTCTCAGACAAATCAAGAGTTATTGTATAAGGCAACCAATTAAAAACATTCTTCGAAATCGTACGCGAAAGTTGATTCTCACCCAGATCTCCACGTAGTCGTATCACTAGATCTTCTCGGGTGTTGATCGAAATCGAGGTTGAGCCTTGCGAAAGTTGACGGCGTGGAATTCAGGTCGCTGAGCTCGGAGAGATTGCCTGAGGCCCTTGAGTGACTCATGGTTGGCACGAGGTGGAGCTGAGCTCATGAGCTACGTAAATGGCATTGGATGCCACAAGAAAGGAGAGGTGCGGTGGCGCACAATGATGGAGGCTGCGATGCAGTGGCTACCTTAGGGCTGGAGGCGGCGGTGGCTTGAAGGGCAAGAGAAAGAAGAGATCGAGGAGGAGGGGAGAGACGAGAATCACATAAGCTGAGCCTATGATAAGATCAGTCAACTTTATAAAGAATTGACAAATTTAGCCAATGATATTATGACATATGTCAAATTCGAAAAAGGTCTAAAGGATGCTTAGACCTGGGGTGTATCCCAGAATTATTCACATTGCTACAACTGTTATTGTTTGCCATCTAACAGAGAAATTTCTTTACTCTCTAAATCTAGTATGAGAGATGATACTAAACCAAAGTTTACTAGACCTGTTTGAAGTATATGGCAAAAAGTGCAGAATGCTCTTTTCAGCATAGGTTTGTCCCATTGTTCCGTCCAATCACCTTGGCTTTTCCAGTTGCCACAATCCTTATCAGTGGAGCTACCTTTTTTGTTGCCCTGACATGTAAATGTCGGCCTTGAGGGAGAGGGTTCCTCAGAAACATAAGCGATAAGAGTTTCATCAAAATTCCAAGAAATTCCCTGGAACCTGTATCAATGAAAGATCAGCATCTCAGCAAAGTCATCAAACTCTAGAAGAACTTAGGCTCAGAAGGAGGTACTAAACTCTCTAAAGCTAATCAGAAGACACAATGTATCCTGTATAATTTAACATCAAATATCACAGAAACAAAAAAACAAACAACAACAATTGCATGATCCATTACCATCCATCAGCATATACTGAGACATGATTAGTTGGTGGAATGTAGTCTTCCTTTTCTACTTGAGCTGGACCTCAAATTTTGAATTTACAAGGAGATAAAATCATAAGAAGAAGATTGATTTAGCTGGAACTCGAGCGGACATTGATTTAATACTGGGGTTTGATTTGCAGTTTGGTTAACTTCAAGGAGTTAAAGTAAATAGAGAGCTGGTTGTCTACCCAAATATAGATGTTCTTTTACGAAAAATATGTAATCTAATTGGCAGTGTAGAAAAAGTTCTGTGTAAGTATGAGACAATTTTAGTAACTAACAACATGTGCATTTGGTTGCTTTCTACGGTAACCAAGTAGAAGATTACACATTGAAACATACAATAGAACCTAATCGAGCACTTCGATATCCATTCTACACATCGAGATGATTCAAAGATCAAGTGTCTAACCACCTTAGCTAAATCGGGCCAAACAAGGAACTTACAAAATTGTTCCATCTGATACAACGACTCGATCCAGCAGACCCCTTGGGCTTTCACAATAGTTGTCTGTCAATCAGTTATATACACATGACTGACATGAGGAGTTTGCCCAATGAACAGGTCTTGTTCCTGCCAGAAGTTGTGACCAGTGACAGATCGATCAAATGACTTGTCCACAATAAGGTTATGTAGGATGCAAGCATGCTCAGTTCAAAGAGTCCAGTTCCCCGAAGGAGTTTCATTTCTCCTCAAGAAGCTGTAGCACAGGAAGTGGCAGTAGATACTCAAAATGTTGATTGCAGGGATGGTATCTACGAATAATTAGTTTCATTCACTCTGACAACAGAAGACAGAGCTAACAACCATGCTTGGAATCCACTTCGAGCATCCTTCTTTACTGATACTTCAAGCTTTGCCACAGCCTGTTTTGAAAGTCCAGATTTCACCAAAACAAGTCCCAGATATTTGAATGTGCATTCATCAGGTTCAATATCGGCTTTCGTCATTTCCTTGAAAGTTCCCACAGCTTCTTTGAATCTTCCATACGCCGCATACAACCCAATAACATTATTATAACTCAGCAAATCAGTTAAAAGCTGCAGTTCTCTCATCTGCTTTGCAATATGGATGGCCTCCTCAAACCTCCCCATTCTCTTATACATGCACAACATCATTGCAAATGTAAACTCAATTGCATGTCCCATGATCTTCAAGCTGTCAAAGAGTTGTTCTGCTGTTTTAACCATACACTGCTCGCTATAAAGATCAATCATACAATTCGAGGCATATATAACAGGACCATCCTCTGATGACTGAAGAAGTTTGTATGTTTCTTCTGCTTCTTTCAAAAGGCCGACTTTTGTATAGAGCTTGATCAAAGTATTGTAAATAACTGTGTTCCCAGGAAAACCTGCCTTTTTCATTGCATCAGCATAACTGAGAGATTGTTTAACACTTCCAACATCTGCAAAAGCATTTATCAACACTCCAAAGACAATTACATCAAGCTTCACATTGAACCGAACCATCTGTTTATATATTTTTTTCTACCGTTTCCCACTGACCTAATTTTGCAAAGCTTGATATCACAGCACAGTACGGGACCCAATCACGTACCAACCCTGACTCCTGCATTCTCTTCAAATAGGGCATTGCAGTGTGTGGCATATCACCACTGGCCAGAAATTGTATGAGAGAAGTATAGCTATACCTGTCCGGAATCACACCATGACTCTCCATGCTATCAAACAACTGGCAAGCTCTACTGTAATGTTTTCCAACCCCATAAGCTTTGATCATCACGTTGAACTCCAGGACACTCAACTTCTTCATTCCTCGGCAGCAATTGAAAACTTTCTCAGCTTCCAGAATATATCCATGCTCTCCATATGCATCAATGTGAGCAGAATAGCACTGAGAGCCCATATTTCCCGAATGATGAAGTCTCATGAACCAAACCCACGACTTCTCAAGCATTCCAGCTTCTATGTACATCCTAGTCAAAGCCGAGTGAGTGAATCCATCCATCTGAAGTCCCCTTTCATCCATCTCTGATACGAGCTCTTCAGTTTTACTAACCATGTGTCTAATAGAGTATGCATACAAAAGGGTGCGGTAACTCACAGAGTCCGGTTCAAGACAAGCCTCCTTCATCTTTGCAAAGTAGTTCATAGCCATGTCTATATTGTTGTGGCTGGCATGGAGGGAAATCAGAGTGTTGTATGTTCTCGTGTCTGGTGGGCATCGAACCTCTTCCATCTTCTGCATAAGTGAAGCAACTTCCGCAAGCTGGCCATGATTACCACAAATGTGAATCATTGTATTGAAAGTCACTGTATTGGAGCAATGCCTTCCCTTAGCATCAATGCAAATACCTCGGATGCTTCTTTAAGCCGGCCAGCCTTCCCATATGTGTCGATCAGTGTGTTATATGTATGCGAACTCAAACAAACGTCAGAATGCAGTGAGCTCTCTGACCATTTCTCAAAAAATTCCTCGGCTTTCTGAAACTCTCCTGCTCTCTTATACAGCTGAAGCACAATGGTCATTGTAACCTCATCAGGCTTCATTCCTTGTTTGGTCATCTTCTGCAGCCAAAGCAGCGCCTCCTTTTCAAACCCACCTTTACTGTAAACATCAATCAAAGTTCCATAGGTAGAATTAATTGGCGCTATTCTCTTTTCATTCATCTCATCCCAGAGACTCCGCAGATGGCTCCACTTCTTTGCCTTGCCGAGAATTCTCAGCAATATATTGTAATGAATCACATGCAATTCATAACACCCTTTCCTCTTAAACCACTCGAAAATCTCCAAAGCCCTTTGCCAACTCGACTGCTCCTTCAAAATTATGCTCCTTTCTTTGTTACTTAGCGTCGTTTGCCATGGTTTCAGAGCCTCATCCAAGTCCTCAACTTCCTCCAACGCCGTCAGAATTGAAGGGATACAACCACCGTAAGTCAGCCATTTCGTCGAACATCTGGTGTGCACTTTCAATTCAACACCAGCATTACGTTTCTTCTCACAAACACCATCACCCAGAGTCTCTAATCTGTTCTCCTCAACTGGGTTCTTTGCCAACCCACGTTTCTTCAACCCAACTCCATGAACAACACCGCCGCCATTGATAAACCCATCATGGGTGGGTCTTCGAAATCCGGCAAGACCCTTCTTAAACCCTCCTCCAGTTCCGTGGAGCACTCCCTGCTTCCTGTCTTTGGTTATGAGCTCGACTTTTTGTAGTGGAGGAAGGCCTGTGTTGGGTGAGGTTCTTATGGAGCCCACAATGGGGAAGCAACTTGGGTCCAATTGAACCTGCGCGAGCATTATTTCTTTCGCACCAAAATGGGGAAATGCGCTGCTTCTTCTGTTTGAATGTCAGGGCTTAAGACCAAGAAGAAGAAGAATAGAAGAAGCAGAATCAGAGGAGTGAGCAGAGAAGAGTGAGTGTGAGAGAGAGCACTTGCGAACAGACGAAAGACCAGAAGTGTCGAGGAGTGAGGAGACCAAGAGAGAAGAAAAGGTAAATTGGTTCGAAAATTCCGCTTAATACTCCTGCCTATAAGAGTAATTCTACTGCCCACAGGAGCTATCCCCGGTCATTGGTAGAGCAATAACAAGAGCAAGCAAGCCAAAAAATTTGACAGAGCAAATCATTTTTTGAATGCATGAACGCAATTAACGAGAGTAAAATATTATTAAATTATTTTTTAAGATTAGATTTTGACCATATATAATGCGACACGTGTCATTGTCACGTAAGATTTTTGGCCGATAATAATGTGACACATGTTGCTCCCAGATAGCGTTATCGATAAAATAATTTGACTAAATATTCGGTAAGATTTTGGTCCAATGATGATGCGACACGTGTTTTCATCTTCAAAGATAAGATTATCTACATTTAGTTATAAAATGTTCATCTGTCACCCATTCTATACTCACACCAATCCGAGCAAATAACACGTCTTTCTAAACACTTCTCAAGAATTTCAAGACATCACTTTGATGAATCTTTTCAGCTTCAACAATTTTTACAGGTGGAGGCAACAACAAGAACAAGAAGATGTTGATATGGAGCAAACCTTCGTGAATCAGGTAGTCATGGAGGAGGCACAACATGACGATAAACCACATTCTCACGGTTCACGTCGTGGTCGCATAGCAAAAGGGAATCGAATTCCGGTTCACGATGCACGGTTCATGTTGTGCACAAATGAATCGAATTCCTTTTGACATAATGAGAAGAGATGAATGTAATATACAACGATCGTGTTGCCGATCTCGAATCCGTTTATATCCATAAAGAGCTTCAAAAAGGCTTGGTAAAGCACAACTGGAGGCTTGAAACCGGTGAAATACTCTAAATAAGAGTCGAAATATGTGTGTTTCAATATTAGTATGTGTGTTTCAATTTTAGTGTATGTTTCAATTTTAGTGTGTGTTTCAATTTTAGTATGTGTAAGGAATATGCATTTCAACTTCATCTTAATTAATAATGAACTACATTTTTATTTCTTGAAAATTTAAATTACATAATGACAATTAAAACTTAAATTACATAATGACAAACCAAGTCTAGTTTTATTCTTAAGACAATACTATAACTACTACGGAAAGATATTACGTGGGCGATACCAATCCGAAAAGGTTTCATCGGTAGCTTCTCCTTCAGTAGATTCTCCTTCATTAAGGATTTGTAGTTTTGTCTTTGTAAAATACCTTTTCGAGATTGGGGTCATAGCCTCCAAATCCATTGTCTTGATCCTTGTTTTCTCTGATCTACGCATTTTATGCTTGATTCTTAACGTATTTCTCTCTACATTTAGCTTAGTTATGACTTTAGTATTCTTATTTCTAACTTATTTTGTTGTTTTTAGGTCCTAAAGAAAAAAGATGGAGTAAATGAGGCATAAATGTGCTAAAAACGTGTTAAGGAGGAAAGATGAAGAAGAATGGGCCACGAGTTATAAAGATTGGATCAAAGATCACTAAGATGGGTCAAGAACATGTTTTTGTGTCCAAGAAGGTCCAAGATAATGCACAAATTCATCCACAAAGAAACCCAAAAGAAGAAGATTGATCAAAAGGTAGAAATCAGGAAATTTGCCTGTGCAGATCAGCCCACTTCAACGGGCCACCAAAAATGAATCAGAAAGAATTATGGTACGAATAATATGTCCCTGGAAAGCTCTGAAGTCAACTTTCCAGCGCAAAAAGAATCACTCAATTTGGACATATAAATCTCTGGAAATCACTGATTCAATGAAGAAAGATAATCTTACCCGGGTAGAGTTAATTCATTTCTAATTGGGGATGGACTAGGGTTTTTCATATCCTAGATAAATGGGAGCTCGACCAGAAGCAAGGCATCACACAATATAGAAGCCAAACCTCTGCCTCAAACACCTTTCCTCTCATACTTAGCAAATTCCTCCTCCAAGACCGAGCATCCATCTCCTCCACGGATCAAGTGTAATCAGCGCTCTTCGTCTTGCATTTGAGAATCACCACTTGGCATTTGAAGTGCTCTTCACGGAACAAAAAGTGTAACCAAGAGATTTTCTACTTCATCTCTTCCTTGTAATAGATTTTGTTTAAGTATGATTGTAATAAAGTTTGACAAAAGGTTTTGTGTTTCATATATACTTTAGTATCTTCCATGTGTTCTTAGTTTTTAAATTTTAATTCGTATGCATGCTTATGTGCTTAAAGCTTCTTAACATGTTAGGTGATACGCTCTTCGTTCCTCTCTTGCATGTTTTGTATGATCTTTACATGATTAAGTTGTTGCGCTCTTCGTTTACAATTTAAAAGCATGTCTATGTATTTTAGGTTGAAGATTAAGAATTTTGTTGACACTAAATAAATATGAGCATGAATTGGCTAGGTGAATATAATGTGTCGATCACTTGTAAATATATTAGTTAGTGTTTTATTTTCGGTTTAGCAAGCATGTTTAGGGTTCTTTGATCTTGTTTGTTTTCTACTTGTCTATGAGTGAAGCATGATAGAATCTAGAATTTCTTAATATGTTTGCTTACCAATTTCTGTTCTTATTTTTGTAGCTAATTAAACCAAACTTTCAAACCCCCCCCCCCATACATTTAAATTTCTGTTTATAAACGTAGTCATGCATGCATCCTCAATCCCCAGTTAAGAACGATACCCTATTTACCAATGCTACATCTACAACAAGGAGTTTTAATTGTTGTGTCTTTTCTAATTATTAAGTGTTTAATTTAGTAGTTAGTTCTAGACATACCAATTTTGGTGGCGTTGCCGGGGATTGTAAAGAATTGTGTGATTTCGTTATGTAAATATGTTTTTATTTTTTGTTTTCAGAACTATGCACTGCCTTGTTTTGTGTAAATTACTAGACATAGCTAGATGTCCCTTAAAAATATGAAAATTTGTAGAACTGTTTGGTTTTGTGTCTTGTTTGTGCCTGAAAAATTTCATTGCATTCAAACTAGCCAATAATTCTGTAAAAATTCTACAAGAAGTTGTGTTCAACTTTGCGCGATTCTGGAAATTTGCATGTGTTCTTTGTGAATATGTGTAAATAGAAAGCATGTGTATATTCGAAATTTACATACTTATTTATAATTCAATACTTGTTTATACTTACAATTTTATTTTATTTTTCAGTTATACATGTTAAATGTAGTCTTTGATTTAAATTTAGTACATAAGTTTGGTTGATTAAGTCGCACTCTTTGGAATATATGGTGCCTCTTTTCCTTGTTTATCTCCTTAACCCCTCATGATGTGTGGATTTCATCACCGCACACCATAAGCTAAGTGAAGTTATGGACATGAGGTTGAGAGCGGAGTCTACAAAGGACTTGAGGGACTATAAATTTTTGAAAGCTAGATTGGCTGAATGTCGGACATGGTGTCTAGAAACGGGGTATGACTGGTGACAGGTTTTGGATCTAAGAAAGACTAACACCAATAGAGTATATACCCTTGACCCGGTTAGCCTCGGGGTGTTTTGTCGAAATTAGTCTTGCTTCTCGCATTATCTCTATCCCTAACTGGCCATGTTTTTTCGATTGTCCCAAGGCCATTTGATTGAAAGTTTATACTTTATCGCGCGGGTCGCACGTCCATTGAATGACCTAAAGACCAAGCTAGTGTACTCTCTAAATCTTAGGCTCACTCAATACTTGTAAATAATGCATATCAAAACTGTATGTTTGTCCTTAGTTAACTTGTAAAGGATTAACCACATTGCATTTTAGCTTGCATAACCTTCTTGCGGCTTTGTGATGCTCGAATTTCATCACCGGGTACCCTAACCTAAGTGAAGTTAGGGACATGAGGCCAAAAGATAGGTCATGTTGCATTCATCATTTAGCACGTAACTTTGTGTATTTTCTGCAGGTTTCTAACATTTTCTCTCATGCATTCACTATATACTTCACTTAGGTTCTTGTTTGATGCATTTGGATGACGATTTGAGTGTGTTATGCATGAATTGGATGTGAATTTTGTGTGCTTACATTTTAACGTGTATATATGTGTTCCTAACGTTAATTCTAAGTCTTGCATTGTCTATATGTATAAATTTTGTAGAAAACATGTATATTATGTCTTAGCTTGTTTTTAGTTCATTTTAACCATTTTGCATACATTTTAGGATTTTTAGAGCCTTGCATTCACGTTTAAATTACTTAGAGTGTCTAAATGTTATAACTTAGTGTTTTAGAGTGTTTTAAAGCTTTTGAGTCATTTTGGTGTGTTTTTGGCTTGTTTTCTTTCGTTTAGTTTGTTTTGGTGTGTTTTTGTTGTTGTTTTTTTAGTTCCCAACGTTTTTTGGTTAGTATCTTCTATTCCTTGTGTATTCTTTTGATACTAACACTTGATCTTTGGTGGATGAACAGATTTCTATGAATGTCCAACTCCCACTCGACTCCTAAAGTTGATCTCCAAGCACTTACAAACCGTTTCGCAAACTTGAGGTTCCAAATAGTTCCAAGGGAGCAAGGTCTCGACCAACCTATCATTGAGAACGGTTTTGACTCTCCACATTCATCCCTTCACTCCACCGAGCAGTTGTCAGAAGAGGAACAAGAAGAAATTTCCAATAACAACAACATCCTTGTGACAACCCGGAACAGAATCAGAAGAGTAATCAGCTTAATTCGTGAATTAGCGCGTAATCGAAGATTTTGGACAGATAATTGGATCGCCGGACTTGATCACGACTAAATTATTGGCCAAGAATTTGAGCTGAGTCTCTTCTCGAGAGTTATTGTTCGCGTGATTTAAAGTTCGTGGGTAGTTCCGGATCATTATTTGGACTACCAAGGAATATAATACGAATATTTGAAATTTCGACATAATCGGTTTTAAACGACAGCTTCGTTAACGACTAAATTACCGGACGAGAATTTGATTTCGAATTCTTCACGGAAGTTGTTGAGAATTTAATTTCGAGCTCGTGGGAACTTCCGGAGGATTTTTCCAAGTTACGAAGAATAAGTTACGAATATTTGCGACCGTTGATTATTTAATCGGATAAGTATGTGTGGGGTTGAACAGTTGACTTTTTATTGGATTTGTCGAAGTGTTTGACTTTGGGTGGTAATTGAAGAACATGTCGATTTGAGTTTGTTGCCGCGAGAATTGTTGAAATCGGAATTACGACGTGAAAGTTACGGGTGTTTAAAGTTTGTCGTAAAATTAAATATGGAGGTTTCCTTAAATGGCAAGTATTTAATGAGGGGTTTCCTCTTTTGGCAAGTCAACTATTCATTGCTGGCTTTGACTTGGTCAACGCGGGGTGAGATGGGGTGGCGCGACGCTGGTTTCGGCTGCCGGCGGCGAGATGCCGTCCGGCCACCTCCGGGCTCGGCATAGGGACCGTTCAACTCGCCTCTATCCCATCTTGAGGATTCCGGCCTCCTTTCACGGCGTGGGACGCCGGAGGGGAGGGAATTTTCCGGCCAAAGTTGGTGATTTTTGGGGGTTTTGGTTGATTTCGATTCCGGCCGAGTTGAGTTAAAACAAGTAGTGGGCTTTGAAGCTCTCCTCTTCATGAATCTAACCATGTAAGTATGGAGTTCTAATTTTGCTTGTGCTTGGAGAATTCTTGAATTGAAATTTGGGTGAAAATTCGGTTTTTCATGAAATTGACCTAGTTAAAGTGAGAATTGGCCCTTGATGCAGTTGTGAAAGTTGCTTGTTGGGTGATTTTGAGTGTAATAGGTGTTGCTCCGCTGAGAAATTTCACAGTTGGTGGCACCGCCGCCGCCGGCGGTCAACGGTGGTCAAATGTTGACTTTTCGGGGTTTTCGACAAGTTGCATGTCGTTTCACTCGAAATCGCGCCCCGATCGCAGTGGGGAGGTTCGTTTTTCGAATTGAGCGTCCGAAATTGTAGCGAGGTATGGAGGTGTGATTATCGGATTTTCGACAGTTCGTCGTAATTGAATTATGTGTTTCCGAGAACGGTTGTTTCTCGTGATTTGATTTGAATTGTCAAGTTATGACTTTGAGGAATGGACTTTATGATTATTCAGGGGTTCGTGATCGTTCTTTTGGCGTGGGGTTTTCCGCCAGATCACGGGTTAACGCGAACTGCGTTACGCTAGTCTGTGAGTGGACAATTTCTTTTCACGGATTGATTGCGAGTCTTTATACACGTTTTACGAACTTGAGCATGCATACGAGATTATGTTTTACATGAGCATGTGTTATACGATTATGCCTATACCAGTATATATTACGTATATGCATTTATATATTGATTCATGCATTTGCATCGAACTGTTTATGATTTGATTTACACAGAGTACAGTCTCAGTTACGTTGTTGTATCGATACACTTGTCTCTCGGCTGATCCCCGATGGAGGCCTACCAGGAGGGGCAGTACTCCGACATGACCGGCGAGGGGCAGTACCCCGGAACCGAGGCCTTTCTGGCTAGAATCACGTGTGGGTCTGGGATCCCGTGATTCAGACTGTACTACCACGGATGTGTCTACGAGCGACCCCGTGAGATTTTTATGCATGCTCTGTACGCGTGAGGAGTTAGAGTCTCCCTCGTGTACCATTTGATTATTTATGCATTCCGACTCGCATATGTTTTTATAACATATATTAATTGGCGAAAGACATTTATTTTCGTCCACTCACTCTAACAGTTTTCATGTCTTTCCCCTGGGCTTTTCGGTTTTCATGCCTAGTTTGCAGTTCAGATTCTGGTGTCGCACGTCGTGGTCGGAGGCATAGTATTCGAGCGATGTTTCTTTTATGGTAGGTTCTTAGTTTGGCCTACTGTTTGTATATGTATACTAGAAGTCGCTCTGAGTATTCTAATATATATTCTTATACGATTTTCCTCGGATTTCTGTAAAGTATAGTTATATTTACTACTTTACATTATTGTTGATATATTGAGAAATCCGGATGGGATTGGTGCCCACGGTTTGATTTTTGTGGCATGGGATGAAGTGTATTTTCAGGGTGCAGGTAATGGCAATTCCGCGTTAGTAACGAAACTCTGCCGAAATTTTGATGGTTTTTGTTGGTTCACGTTTTCAGAAGGGGTTTGATTCCGGTTTAGGCAACTAAATCGGGGTTGGGTCCTTTCAATCCTGCCTAACAATGAGAGGCGATCTCTTCTCCAACGTACATGCTCAACTGAATGGAGTAGTGGTCCTTCATGCATACGATTCCCAAATCCTCAAGAAGACAAGAAGGACATTGAGCTTAAGAGTGGCTTCCTTCACCGTTTGCCTACCTTTCAAGGAATGTCCCATGAAGATCCGAATATGCATTTAAGGTAATTCCAGTTTGTATGTTCGAGTATGAAGCCCTCGGATGCGGATGAAAAACTCTGGAAACTCAAGGCATTTCCCTTCACCTTGACGGAAAGAGCTCAAACTTGGCTTATGGAACTCCCACCAAATCACATCACCTCTTGGAAGCAATTAGCGAATGCTTTCCTAAGCAAGTATTTTCTAGCCTCAAAGATTACTGTTTTCAGGAAGAAGATCACGGGAATCTCACAAGCAACCGATGAGTCCTTTGGCCAATACTATGATCGTTTCAAGGTTTTATGTGCTAGCTGCCATTCCCATGGTTTTTCAAAGACCAACCTCTTGAACTACTTCTATGATGGTCTCAAACCGATTGATAGAGAGCTTCTTGATGCCGCTGCAACCGGAGCATTCATGGACTTAGATGAAGCGGAAGCTCGAACACTTTTGGAGAACCGAGCAAATAATGATGCTCAATATGGGATGGCTCCACGAAAATAAGTGCATGAAGTGAGTTCAAATCAAGTTTTGGATGAGAAATATGACAAGTTTGCTTCCATGCTTGAAAAAGTGCTAGAACTCGAAACTAAGAGAGCCAAGGCAAGCCTAGGACCTGTTTGTGGCATTTTCCATATGCAAGGGCACCACAATGATCAATGCCCTACAATAATGGAGCAAAATAACGAGGCGGAACAAGTAAATGCAATTGGCAGATATCAAGGGAGCCAACATTACAACAACTACAATAACAACAATTTTGGCAACCGAGATCATCGGGTTTCAAGTGGAGTAGCAATGAGGGATGTTTGAACCCTCCGGCACCTCAACAAGGTTATCAACATGCTCCATTTCAAGCAAGGCCACCACTACCTCAAGCACCAATTCAACCTATGGCTCAAGCTCCTCCGGTCCAACAACAATTCACTAATCCGGACTATAACAAGATGTTAGCCCAATTGTCTGCCTCAACATAAGTTCTCTTGGACGAACAAGCAAAAACGAAGGAGACATTGGATAGTCATGGCCGAGATATTTCTGAAATGAAGAAGCAAATAGGCCAAATTGTTGTCTTCATGGGCCAAATAAGGGAGAACGGTCAACTACCTCCTCAAACATTTCCAAACCAACAGAATGTAAGTGCTATAGTTACTAGGAGTGGGAAGACATTGACATCTCCTTTGCCAAAGACAAGCGAGATGCCTCATTATGCCATTTTTGTGGATGAAGACTTAGAAGAAGATCCGGCAACTCAAGAGGCCTAGAAGAAAAAGAATGTGGCATCCAACGCCACAAAGGAACAAGTCACCACGCAATCTGCCCCAAACAAAGGTATTAACTCTATCCCTTCAAGTTTGGTTAATACTAATGCTTCGTTTGCTCGTGCACCATTCCCACATAGGTAAACTAAATCAAAGAAAGATGATCACTACGAAGACATCTTGGACATCTTTTGGAAGGTGCAAGTAAATCTGCCATTGATCAAGTGCATAAAGCAAGTGCCTATCTATGCCAATTTTCTAAAAGAGCTATGCACCCAAAGGAGGCAAACGAGAGCGAAGGAGGTTATGAAGGTGAATGCAACCGTTTCAGCGGTGTTGCAACGTCGGCTACCCCCCAAATTGAAGGATCCCGAGAGCTTTTCCATTCCTTGTGTGATTGGTGACAATAAATTTGAAGATGTCATGCTAGACCTTGGTGCATCTATCAACGTCATGCCTTACTACTTGTATGCATCCATGGAGCTTGGCGAGCTTAAGCAGGACAATGTCATCATCCAACTAGCCGACCGTTCTCATAAGTACCCTAGGTGGTACATTGAAGATGTTCTTGTACAAGTCAACAATCTTATATTTCCAGCTGATTTCTACATCATTGACATGAAGGAGAGTCCTTTGAACACCACACCATTGCTACTAGGATGTCCCTTCATGAGGACCGCAAGAACAAAGATTGATGTGTTTGAAGGAACATTTTCCATGGAGATTGATGGAGAGAAGATTGAATTTAACATCCTAGATGCCATGAAGGTTCCTACGGCAATTGTAAATGCTTGTATTTCGGTGGATATGGTTGAAGACATAGCGCAACGCCACTTAGACACCATCGGAGATGATGAGCTCGACATTGCCATTCAAGAAGGAGCGGAGTTGACTCAACTCGGGGATGAAGCCCTTATTGATGGCTATGGCACTCAACAAGGCTCCCAAGATGACCATTGCGCTGCCACCTATTCCCTTGGCCTATGGTACAAATCAGCTTGTTCCCTTCATTATACAAGCACCAGAATTAGAGCTCAAGGTGTTACCGGATCATTTGAAGTATGCATACTTGGGAGAGAATGACACCTTGTCGGTTATCATCTCATCAACATTGGAGGAAGAGCAAGAAGTCAAGCTAGTTCTTGTGCTCTCCAAGTACAAAACCTCCATTGGTTGGACACTCGCGGACATCAAAGGTATAAATCCAGCCACATGTGTGCATCGAATCTTGCTTGAAGATAGAGCTAAACCGACTAGGGAAGCTCAAAGGAGACTCCATCCGCCAATGATGAAGGTTGTGAAGAAAGAAGTGATCAAACTCTTGGATTATGGCGTTATCTATCCTATTTCGGATAGCCGTTGGGTCTCACCCGTACAAGTTGTTCCTAAGAAGTCCAGAATCACCGTGGTGAAGAATGCAGGAAATAAATTAGTGCCACAAAGAACAGTAACTGGCCATAGAGTTTGCATTGATTATAGGAAACTCAACGCCACCACTCGCAAGGAACATTTCCCATTGCCATTCATCAACCAAATGCTTGAGAGATTGGCTGGCCACGCATACTATTGCTTCCTTGATGGATATTCAGGTTACAACCAAATCAGCGTCGCCGAAGAATATCAATAGAAGACAACGTTCACTTGCCCCTTTGTAACGTTTGCATATCGATGGATGCCATTTGGACTTTGCAACACACCAGGTACATTTCAACGTTGCATGCTTTCAATTTTTTCCGATTACATAGAGAAAATTATTGAAGTTTTTATGGATGACTTTAGTGTATTTGGGAGGGATTTCGATGCATGCTTAGAAAACTTAGAATTAATATTGAAAAGATGCGTTGAAACGATCTAGTGCTTAATTGGGAGAAATTCCATTTTATGGTTACTCAAGGGATAGTTTTAGGTCACATCGTTTCGAAAAGAGGAATAGAAGTTGATAAAGCTAAAGTAGATCTTGTGTGGTACTTACCCTCTCCGACTTCGGTTAGAGAGATACGTTCTTTTCTTGGCCACGCAGGTTTTTACATGAGGTTTATCAAGGACTTTTCCCACATATCTCGTCCCTTGTGCAAGCTTCTACAAAAAGAAACTCCTTTTGTGTTAGATGATGAATGCCGAGCTACATTTGACAAATTGAAGGAGCTTCTCACGAGTGCTCCTATCCTTTGTGCACCAGATTGGTCTCAACCATTTGAACTTATGTGTGATGCTTCTGACTACGCCGTTGGAGCTGTTTTAGGGCAAAGGAAGGACAAGAAGCCCTACGCCATCTACTATGCTTCTCGAACACTTGATGATGCTCAAGCCAATTATACAACAACTGAGAAGGAGATGCTTGCTGTGGTGTTTGCACTTGATAAGTTTTGCTCATATTTGTTGCAAAGCAAGGTGATTGTCTACACGGATCATGCTGTATTGAAGTATCTCATGGCGAAGAAGGATGCCAAGCCACGACTAATTCGTTGGATACTTCTACTCCAAGAATTCGACATAGAAGTGAAAGATAAGAAGGGAGTAGAAAACGTGGTGGCAGATCACTTGTCTCGGATTATCCATGAAAAAAAAGTCGTTGCAATAAAGGAAAATTTTCTGGATGAACAACTCTTCGGAATTCAGATAAGTACTTCTGAAACTCCATGGTATGCGGATATAGTCAATTATTTAGTCACCAATGAGTTTCCATCTTCCATGCATAGTTCTCAACGCCAAAAACTTAAGAGTAATGCTCGGACTTTTATTTGGGATGAACCTTACTTGTGGAAACAATGTTCAGAATTAGTAATTAGGAGGTGTGTCCCCGATAGTGAATTTCAATCCATTCTTGTGTTTTGTCATAATGGTGCATGTGAAGGTCATTTTGGTTCTAGGAAAACAGCCTTGAAAGTATTAGATTATGGATTCTTTTGGCCAAACATTTTTTGTGACTCTCATAATTTTTGTACTAAGTGTGATAGGTGCCAAAGATCTTGCAACATTGGACCACGAGATCAAATGCCGCAAATCTACATTATTAATGTCGAAATTTTTGATGTTTGGGGCATAGATTTTATGGGACCATTTCTCATGTCTAACGGTTAGACTTATATTTTACTCGTCGTTGATTATGTTTCGAAATGGGTGGAAGCAAAAGCTACCCGTACTAATGATTCACGAGTTGTTGCAGATTTCCTTAAGGTAATATTTTCACAAGATTTGGGATGCCACACGTTCTAATCAGTGATGGAGGGAGTCATTTTTGCAACAAAACGGTGGAGGCATTATTGAGGAAATATGGCGTCACTCACAAGGTATCTACACCGTACCATACTCAAACAAATGGAATGGCTGAAGTGTCCAACCGTGAGATCAAGAAGATCTTGGAGAGAACCGTTAAGCTGAACCGGAAAGATTGGAGCCAGTGCTTAGATGATGCATTATGGGCATACCGAACTGCCTACAAAACTTTTTATTTCATTGCATTTTTAATTTCTTAGTTAAATTTTTGTAAATCCTGGCCTTCTTACTGAATTCTATACTTTACTTTAGTACATTGAGGACAATGTAGAGTTTAAATGTGGGGGAGGGGTTTACAATATTATTTGAGTCCTAAATCATAAAACCGGGCGGACAATGGAACTTTCCGGCGGATGATTCTCTAAAAAAAAATTCTTTAGTGTTTTCTTGTTTTTAATTAGTGTAATAGATGAACACTTGTCTTTTAGTAAGAAATCCTTGTGACTTGGTGTCTAGAAGGGGACGGTTTCTAAGACGGGTTTTGGATGTGAGAAAAGACAAAGCTCGAAAATCACTCCTACCTCTCTTGGTCTCTCTCGCCAACTGGCCATTTTATTAAGGTTGCCCAAAGAAGATGAGGACTAAATCTACGCTTGTTTGAGTGTCTTGAGTCTTTTTGTTTAACTTAGTGCTTTAAAGAGTCTTTAGGATGCGCTTAGTTAGTCTATGATGAAAATGGCCGAAAGAATACATATGGCGTTGAATAATCACTTAAACAATTTCTAATACTAATTGAGATATTTTGATTGTCATAACATGTAGTAGATATGGTTTGCATAAACATGGTACATATTTCGCATGTTAGAATAAGATTTTAGATCATATGAACCTTAAAGTGAGTTTTTGAGCCTACATTATTTTCTTTGAAAGTGAATTTCGTGCATTATGTCTCAAAAATATTTACATGCCTCATCTAATTGCTTGCCATAGATTGCAATGAACTAGAGATTACTAGAACTTATTGAAAGGACCCAATCCCGATTCAGTTACCTAAACCGGAATCGAACCCCTTCTGAAAATACGAACCAACAAAAACTTTTTGAAATTTCGGCAGAGTTTCGTTACTAAAGTAGAATTGCATAAACCTGCACCCTGAAAATAACACTTCGTCCTATGCCACAAAAGCCAAACCGTGGGCACCAATCCCATCCGGATTTCTCAACATCATAATATAAACAATAAAGAATAACATACTGTACTATATATAGTATAGCCGTGAAAATCCGTATAAACACGTATCAGAGTGTATCAGAGCGACCACTAGTGTAAATATATATAATATACACATCAGTAGGCGAAACAAGAACCTACTGGAAAACACAGGTAGCTCAGATCACTAGCCTCCAACCGCGACGTGAAACACCTGAATCTGAACTGCAAACTGGGCACGGAAACCGAAAAACCCAGGGGAAAGGCAAATAAAAACGTTAGAGTGAGTGGACGAAAATAAACATATGCCTTTCACCAGTTTATATACATACTCAATGTAAAACAGTGCGAGTTCGGAACACATATATATATATGAAGGTTGTCGGGCGACCTCTCAAGCTCAACGTCAGGTGAATCGCTCAACCCGACAGTGATAGGCCAGGGGACCTCTCAACCCTGGCGGCACGCAGGGGACCACTCAACCCCGCCCAAAGGAATCTCTCAACTCTGGTCCAGAGGAATCTCTCAACTCTGGTAGCATCGATGCAATAATTGCCATCACCAATAAACATATAATAAAACCTCCGAATATAACATATATCTCAATCATCATATAAAGTAAACACGAAAATCATAAAATCCACGAACTCGCAAATCAACTGTGAAAATAAAAACTTGTCCACTCACAGATTTACTAGCGAGAACTCGCGCGAACTCGCGCTAATCTCGTGGTCCGGCGGAAGCTCCCTCGCCTGAAGCACGATCACGATCTCGATCTCGATCTCCTGAATATACATAAACATAACAGATCAAAATCACAGTCCACAACCCTGTACTGAACCACGAAAACCAACCGTTCTCGGAAATATGCAATGCATTACAAAATGATTAACGAAATTCCCGAAATCTTCACTCGAAACCTTCGACTGAAAATCGGCTACCCAAATCGATCCGAAAACCTCTGGATGATAATCAGGGCGCGATTATGAGAAAAACGACATTAAAAACTTCGAAAACCAAAAAGTCAACTTCTCGCCGGAGCTCTGCCTTTAACTGCCACCGCCGCCGCCGCGGCGCCATCAACGGTGGAATTCCACGGTGAAACTTTCCAGAATTCAAGGTCTTTCCAAGCGCAACATCTTCTTCAACTGACACAAGGGACAAATCTTACCAGAACTAGGTCAATTCACCTAGAACAGTTCGGAACCCAGTTTTCCGGTGACCCAATCGGGTTGCCACAAAAACCTATCCTCATCCCAAATTAATGATAGGGGAAGCATCACCTAAATGTGGGGAGCAAAAACCCCATCAACCCCACCTCCAAATCTCGCCGGAACCACCGTAACTATCACCGGCGAATCTCCTAAACTCGGCCCGATTCGAACTCACCCAAAACGAGATCAATTCCATCCAAACCAAATACCATACAACTCGAAATCAAAAGGAGAAGCTAACTATACCTTTCACTTGACCGGAGGTGGCCGGAAAATGGTCGTCGGACGGCAAGAACCCGAAATGGAAACTTTCCTCTTCGGTCAACAGGTCAAACTTCCAAAAATGGAAAGTCAACGGTGGTCAACGCCAAATAGTGATTTTCGACGATTTTACGACTATTTCCGATATTTATACTCGCGCCTCGGGTCAATCGACGGTCCGAAATGAATATTCGAAATGATTTGGATAAGCTCGAAACAATCGGATAAACTCGTCGGAAACTGAAACTTCAAATAATCAGCATCACACAATATAGAAGCCAAACCTCTGCCTCAAACACCTTTCCTCTCATACTTAGCAAATTCCTCCTCCAAGGCCGAGCATCCATCTCCTCCAAAGATCAAATGTAATCAGCACTCTTCGTCTTGCATTTGAGAATCACCACTTGGCGTTTGCAGTGCTCTTCAGGGAACAAAAAGTGTAACCATGAGCTTTTGTACTTCATCTCTTCCTTGTAATAGATTTTGTTTAAGTATGATTGTAATAAAGTTTGATAAAAGGTTTTGTGTTTCAGATTTACTTTAGTATCTTCCATGTGTTCTTAGTTTTTAACTTTTAATTCGTATGCATGCTTATGTGCTTAAAGCTTCTTAACATGCTAGGTGATACGTTCTTCGTTCCTCTCTTGCATGTTTTGTATGATCTTTAGATAATTAAGTTGTTGCGCTCTTCGTTTACAATTAAAAAGCACGTCGATGTATTTTAGGTTGAATATTAAGAATTTCGTTGACACTAAATAAATATGAGCATGAATTGGCTAGGTGGATCTAATGTGTCGATAACTTGTAAATATATTAGTTAGTGTTTTATTTTCGGTCTACCAAGCATGTTTAGGTGCTTTGTTCTTGTTTGTTTTCTACTTGTCTATGAGTGAAGCATTATAGAATATAGGATTTCTTAATTTGTTTGCTTACCAATTTCTGTTCTTATTTTCGTAGTTAATTAAACCAAACTTTCAAACCCCCCATACATTTAAATTTCTGTTTATAAACGTAGTCATGCATGTACCATCAATCCCCGGTTAAGAACGATACCTTATTTACCAATGCTACATCTACAACAAAGGGTTTTAATTGTTATGTCTTTTCTGATTATTAAGTGTTTAATTTAGTAGTTAGTTCTGGGCATATCATTCTCCACTTGTTTATTGAGTCGGAACTCCTCGGCTGCCCTTGCTTCTTTCATCTTTTGAATTTTTATGTACTCTTTGTAATAATTAAGCTTACTTTCATTATTCATCTTCCTTGAGGCATGCCACGATGCTTGATCATTTACAATAGTATGCCAAAAATCTCAACTTGCTGCTCAATAGGAGTCTTACCTTATTTCTTTTGCCGCCTTGCATCCCATTGGTCTAACTAGACTCGAGGGAGCGACCACGTTGTTTTGAGGTGTATCATTCACTTCCTCGTCACCTAAATTGATGATTGGAGATGATTCGTTAACATAATGAGTAGACTCAAAAAAAATTTCTTGTGGAGAGCTTGCATATGGAGATGGAGTAGTTGGTAGCACCGCAACAACAGATGGATGGTCTTTAACCGCTTCATAACATTCAAAGTATGCAAACGATTTTTTCTTCGCCGCATAGTAAAAGGCTTGAGCTTGCTTGATCTAAAATATAATAAATATTTGTTATTTCAAAATACTACATATTGGAACAAATTAGATGTATCAATTCCATAATTTAATTCATATATAATAAAAGAATAGAAACTTACATCATCCATATACGAAAGTGCCGCTAGCTATATGCTTATGTGCATCGTTCAAACATTCCCCCCATTTTCGCAAGAGTAGCTTGAACTTATTGTAGTAAGACGAAAACACGATTTGGGTCCTAGGAGGCATCGAAGGAGTTTCACCTTGTAATGGCTCCTAATTTAGCATAAAATTGGCATGAATTGTCTCCCAAAATTTCTCCCTCTTTTGTTTATTTTGTTGTATTCATTAACGCTATGATGTGGGAAAGAGATGCACATTTGCAAGTCTTCAGATGGAAGCTAATGGGTGCCCTTTATTTGGAAAAATGTTCAAGGAAATGAGTGAAGAAATTGAAGTGGAAGTGAAATTTGTTGTGCAAAAATTGGTGTGAGTGGTAAATAATTTGAAGTAGTATTTATAGAAAAAATTTAGGATTTTTTTCTGCATTTTTTAGGGATTTGTTTGCAATTTTTAAGGGTTTTTTGTTCAAATATTTCATTTATTCCCATTAAAAAAATAGCGTTCTGATTGAATCTGAACCATTGGATCAAATTTCAGATTCAAAATCAAAGACTCAGATCCACTTGACCGTTGCAGGGTAAAAATCCTAATGGGGCTGCCACGTGTTGCTCTGCCCTTCGCTCATTAAAATTAATTTTTAACTTTTACTGGCACGTGTAGTGCATGTCGTCACCCACATGCAGTGGACTCCGCCAAACGTTGTAGCAAATGACCGAGCATAATTTGCTCAAGCGAATCCTTGTTGCCGAATTTGTTTGAGCTTTATCGCTGTGTCTCTCCCCTTGTTTTGCTAGAGAGATTCCTAGTCCGCCCCACGCCTTGCTCGAGCAAAATGCCCGCCGGTGCAGATGCTCTAAGGGAAACTCCAACAATGAGGGTGCCATCGAGGAGTTATTTTAGGATTTTTAGCTCCTTTCATCACTATTTATTTAGTTTCAACTCTCGCATCTCTTATAATGACTTTCATCTAGGGGAGTTAGAATGTAATTTGTTGTAAATAATATATTTATGTGGATGTCTATACAAATACTCAATAGTTGTGTACCTATCATGTAAATCATACACATATATATAGGCCTATTGAGATGAATAATACATCAGTCTATACTTTCTCCTTCTCATCTCCTTGCGTTCTCTTTTCTCTCTAAATCTCTTTCTCCCCATTTTATAACACATTATCAACACTTTTGCTCTATAATTTTCTAACTCAATGATGATCAAAGAGTTTTTGGTGCAACATCGATCTTTGGTTTGACCAATACTCTGATCTATGAGTTCGTTTATTTTCAGTGATGATGAGAAATTTTGTTTTTACTACCACTCATAAACTATGAGTAATCTAATCTGCTTATAATTTACATATTTTCGTTTACAATTGTTTATATTAATGAGCCTGAAGTTTTGATATTGAAGTTTCGAGATTATGAACCTGAGGTTCAAAATGATGTTAGATCTGAAGTTCTAATAACATGGCATTAACCTAAAGTTTTGTGCATGTGATCCATTGTTCACTATATTCGAACTTGAAGTTTCGATATTGAGATCTTCATATTTTCTCTCTTTTCTACAAGAAAAGATGGCAAACTTGACAAAATTGGATTTTATCGCCCTTGACATCTTTGGGAAGAATAACATGTCATGGGTCCTTGATGCTGAGATGCACCTTGAAGCTCAAATAAGGGATTTTGAGTATAGTGGGTATTTGAACCATAAGTTCTTATTACCAACAATATTAGAACCCGAAGTTCTAATTTTGAGATCTTAAAAATGATTCCCCAATCGATCTCATCCATATGCTTAAGTTGCATATGATGAATATGTTAACATTTTTGGCCGAATATGTAGTTCATCAACTATGATAAGACTTATGGTATATCATAAGATCATGAGTTAGATTTCTTGTTTCACTACAAAAATAGATGGATCAAATCATTGCTAGAATTGTGAAGCTTATGAAGGATTTAGGGACTTGAAGTTCCTAATTAACATTGAAAAAAATTTAAACCCGAGGGGCTTCAAGGTTTTGCTACAATTCGTAGTGGTATAAGTCATACTTAGTACACGACTAATGTGATGGTTGTAACTCCCGCTATCATTGTATATTATGTGGAATACATAACTGATGTAACAGCTTTGTAACTGATGTAACAATCATCTACCATTATTTCTGTATTAATTATAGGTTCATCACATCCTCGTTTACAGGGATATAACACTTTGCAATAAAAATATAGGTCTGAAGATCTTTGTTATATGCATGGGAGGAGCTAAAGTTCCTCAAACTGTAATTGGTTACTTGAACCTGAAGTTTCGAGTGTAAAATTATTGTAAAGCTGAAGTTTCCAATACAAATTTTCAGAACCTATTTTCTTATAATAAAGTCGAACTTGAAGGTTCGAATGAATGGTTATACAATAACCAAAGATTAAAATCTGAAGTTTTCTCAATTAATTCAGTTACAAGGACTAGAAGATACTTTAAATTTTACAATTCGATATGAAACATATGTTTCTTAATCTCAGAAGGACTTGAAGTTTCTTAATGTTATTTGAGATTCCTCTTTATCGAATGTGTAACTTATTAGTCGAAACAAGAAGCTTTCTAAGTATAAGTTTGAGGATAATATAAATTTATCATATATTTGAGGATTAAGCAAACCAGAAGCTCTATCAATTTTCTTCAATAAAAGGACAAGAAGTTCACATGTTTATTTCTAATTCTTAATTTTATTCAGTTTCTTTTCTTGCATTACATGAACTTATTTATTTATTTTCTTTGCAATTTTTTTGTTCATATGAACTGGCAGTCTTAAATATTAAAACTCGAAACTCAAGTGCATTTTAGCCTGAAGTTCAAAATGCTTATATGGCTTGAAGTTCATAATAGATCGTATCTATTTGTCATGCCTATATGTATGTACCAAATCTGAAGTTTGGGTACACCGTTATAAAAAGCAAGAGATTAAGGCTTTTGATGTTCAAAAAATATTATTGTCTTTGACTATGATGCTTACAAAAGCTAATGTAACTCTTATCTCAAAAGACGTAGATTTTTATTGATAGCTCTGGAAAAGCTTGTATCATGTTACCTATGTAACATATTTTTGGCCAATTTCTCTACATCTAATGTATAGATGAACTAGTAGTTCACTGGATCACTGGATCTACCATAATATGTAAGATCATCAAAATTTTCAATGATATCATTGTACTCGCTAACTAGCGATTTGGTTTTTCAACTATTATTTACGCATATCTTTTGTGATTTGTCACTTTGAATTGGTATGTGATATTATCTACCATCTTTATTTGATTTAGAGAACAGTCTCAATCAATTATGCTCAAATTATAAGTGACAATTAATTTGACCAAGTATTTGGCTTGGACTCGCCACCCACCAACGATTATAAGGAACATGTTATCCTTGCACATATATTTTGCGAATGGTCAAAATGATAGTCTTCCTACCGTAAAGAACAGTCTCAATCAATTTGCTAGAGTTTACTTTGAAACACGTGAACCAATATCAGAACCTGCAAAGAAACACACTTCGAATATTTCACAAAAGCCAAACCGTGGGGCTCTGTTCCCCATCCAGATTTCTCAACATCATATATATAATAATCCAAAAGGTTTAAAAGAAATCCAAAATCATTCAGGAGTAAACTCAATTGAAAACGAACATAAGTATTCAGAGCGACGCCTATATACATCATATACAACTAGTAGGTCGAACAAGGAACCTACTCGAACTGAAGTGTGACCTGAACTCTACGCCTCCACCGTCGACGTGCAACCCCGGAATTCAAACTGCAAACTGGGCAAAGGAAACCAAAATGCCCAGAGGAAGACAAATAAAATCGTTAGAGTGAGTGGACAAAAATAATAATATGTCTTTCCCAAATATATGCTCATAAAAGCATAATGCGAGTCAATGCACATGAAAATCCTGACCATGTACATTTTTCCTTATCCATAAATATGCACGTAAAATCCTGCGGGGTCACTCATGGACTCCTCCGCATAGTACAGTCTAATCACAGGATCCCAGACCCCCTCGTGATTAATATAAGTCTAAAAGACCTCGGGTCAGGATATCTGTCCCCCCCCCCCCCGGAGCATCTCGGGGATCAGCCGAGAAGCTAAAGCGTCAATGTATACCTCTATATCCAAGACTGTACTCTGTGTAAACCAATCATAACTCCTTTCCATGCACATGCATAATTGTAAAGTGCATAATCATAAATGCATAACGTAAATGCATAATCATAAATATATACTCATAAAATGTATAAATCAAGACTCGTAATTCAACAGTGAAAATAAAATGTCCATTCACAGTACGAAGCTAACTTTGAGGTCCGGCGGAAGATCCCTAGCCAAACAATCGATCCCCATCACCTGAATCACATGGTTACGATCAATACATGTTGAAACACAACATACGGAGCTAATACGTCAAGAACCCCGCGTTCTCGAAAGACGTATCGCTCGAAATATCGACGAGGATAACAAAATTCCCAAAATACACCCAAACAACCCCCGTCCCAAAATAAAATACTCAAATCAACTCAAAAACCTCACGACTACGATCAGAACGCGATTACGAGCAAAACAGTATAAAAATCTGCAAAAGTCCCAAAAAGTCAACCTCGCCGGAGCTCCGCCGTTGACCGCTGCCACCGCCGGCGGCGCGGCGTCAACGGTGACATTCTCCGGCGACGCATACCTCAAAATCTTCCTCTCATCAAACCTAACATCTTTTCTCAAAGGACCACCACCATCCAACCACCACCGTGGCCGGAATCGAGCTCGAAAGCCATGGAATCCAAACCGGCCGGAAAACTTTGCCGGTGAAATACTCCACTATGGAGCCACCTCGTCCCCCCAAACTCAAGGGTTTCCATCCCCAACTCAAGCCCAACCTATTCCACCCCAAAACCCCATCAAAAACTCACCGAAAAACCTCCCCCCAAACCCACCGATTTCGTCCAACTTCACCTCCACATTACTCCAACAAAATCAACACAAAACAACCCAATGAATACATCAATCAATAGCCCTAGAAGAGAGCTTCAAATCCCTACCTTACTTTCCCACAACCGTGCCATTTCTGGCAAGCAACTCGACAGCGAGTTGTCAACTCGGGCGGGGCAACTCGGTGACTCGGGTCTGGCTCGGTCAAACAGGTCAACTCGGCCCAAATGCGACTTTTCGACAATTCTACGACTATTTCGATATTTATACGTCGCGAACCGATTAAATTCACGATTCAGATAACTCAAACCCAAATGGATAAGTACAACTAACTCGACGATAATTTCAAATATTCATTTTATATTCTCCGATTATCCAAAAAGCCCTCTGAAACCTCCTACAAACTCGAAATCAAGTCTTCTACAATTTCAGTGAAGGAACTCAAACCAAATTCGTGTCCGATAATTACGTCGTGAACAAACCCGCCATATTGACTAATTACGACTAACTGCAACCAATCGTGAAATGTGCAAATCAAGCCAATTAACATACAACTTTCGGTTCGGTTCGTTACTTTTTATTTCTCTGATGACTATGAAAGTATGCTCGTCCATTTCAATGAGGTGAACCCTTTAGATCAAAAACACCAAATTTCAATCAGACTATATATGAATTTTACTATTAGTAGTTACTTTGCTAACAGTGAGTCAAAAAGTGAAAGAAAAATGGATAGTGGGTAGCACTGACTAAAACAACGCCACTTGCTTCTGCAAAAACATCTTCATCTCTTCCGAATCAGGATCAACAAGCCCTAACAAATCAAATGAATATCATAACTCAATTCCATCAAAACCTTAACATTCTCGAATTAAACATTCACATCAAATCGAGAGGGTTTTGGAACCATTACCTCGATACGGATTAGCGATCTTGAGGCTGTGGTAATCGTCAATGATGGAATCATCTCTGGCGATGCTTTGGTAACTGAATGAGAGGTCAAAACTTGACTCCTCCAAAACCCTAACCTAGATTCAGAATCCACAATATTTAAACCTCGCAATTTCCTCTAAACGCGAAGTCCGCCAAGGTTGGGGTTGACCTCGCCGGCTTCTTTAATGGCGAGATTGATCCTCTGGTTGTTGTCGAGGATCGACTACGAGATTTTTGGGAATTTGGCTTGGTAGGTGCATTTTGGGATCGAAATGCCGATAATATTGGTGAGGTGGCCAGAGGGAGCAGAGCTTGGAGACGATGAAGATGGTGGTAGAGTCGATGCTGAGGTCGAGGACTATCCTAACGACGCGGCGTGGTTTGGAGAAGAGAGAGAGAGAGAGAGAGAGAGAGAGAGAGAGAGAGAGAGAGAGAGAGAGAGAGAGAGAGAGAGAGAGAGAGAGAGTAAAATGGTCATAGACATCGCCTCTTAGACATCAGTTAGAAAAACCTCAGATGTCAAATATCTTCTTAAACATCAGTTTCTCAAATATCGATGTCTTTGTGCTATATAGACATCAATTAATATGTTCAACCGATGTCTATAATCTTTTCAAAAGTTTAAAAAAATGCGAAACAAAAAACTAAAATTAAATTTTTGTTTGTACGGGAACCTAATTTGCATTCAAGTTGAAAACATGTGACCGCTTGTTACTCTCCCAATCTCTTTTTCTCCAAACCGAGTGTTAAGGGGGTGTATTCAACCACAGATTTTGTAGGATTTTTAAGGATTCTTTATAATCCGTGAATTGTTGTAGATTGTTTTAAATCCACGGATTGTTTTAATTGCACATGGATTTGAAAGGATTCTTTTGTATTGTTTTATAAGGATTTAGTTGGATTTCTAAGGATTGCTCAAATAATTAAAGTCTAATCAAAAACTCAAATGTCAAAATACATTATCACATATTCAAAAATGAAATGCACTATTCTTGATCTGTCAAACATTATGATCACACTCTTGAGTCTTGAATTGGCACCGTCATCATATTTCTAATTCACGTTCTCATTATCATGATTATCTTTAACATTCATTGTTCCATTATCAAGTAATGTTGTCATTTCCAGAAAATGAAGTTCAAGAAGTTCATTATTGTTTGAAAACAAAAAATTATAAACACTTCTATATGAGAAAATTTGTATGTACTATAATGGATCACTCAATATTTTAAATTAGAAGAGACCGTTAGATGACGAAGACATCTCATTGCTATAAAATAAGATTTTGAGAACCATTTTAATAATATTTATAAACTCGTAGTAATTAGACCAAAGTTTATACCCTATAGAAGTTATGGTTATCAAAATCTTATTTTATAGCAATGAGATGTCTTCATCATCTAACGGTCTCTTCTAATTTAAAATATTTAGTGATGCATTATAGTACATACAAATTTTCTCATATAGAAGTGTTTATAATTTTTGTTTTCAAACAATAAAGAACTTCATTTTCTATGGAAATGACAACATTACTTGATAATGGAACAATGAATGTTAAAGAGAATCAAGATAATGGGAACGCGAATTAGAAATACGATGACGGTACCAATTCAAGACTCCAGAGTGTGATCATAATGTTGGAAAGATCAATAATAGTGCATTTTGTTTTTGAAAATGTGAGTGTATTTTGACATTTGAGTTTTTTATTAAACTTTAATTATTTGAGCAATCCTTAGAAATCCAACTAAATCTTTATAAAATAATACAAAAGAATCTTTTCAAATCCATGTGGAATTAAAATAATCAGTGAATTTAAAACAATCTACGGATTATAAAAAATCCTTAAAAATCTTACCAAATCCGTGGTTTCACACCTCCTTAACACTCGGTTTGGAGAAAAATAGACTGAGAAAGTAACAAGCGGTCGCGTGTTTTCAACTTGAATGCAAATTAGGTTCCTGCACAGATAAAAATTTAATTTTAATTTTTTGTTTCGTGTTTTTTTAAACTTTCGAAAAAAATTATAGACATCGGTTGAACATATTAGTCGATGTCTGTATAACATAAAGATATTGATATTTGAGAAACCAATGTTAAAGAAGATATTTGACATCAAAGGTTTTTCTAACTGATGTCTAAGAGGCGATTTCTATGACCCTTTTTCTAGTAGTGATGAGTGAGCAAATTTTAGAACGTGTCATACTTAAGTGATCATTTTAGCAATTTTTCCAATTTAGTAAAGAGAGAGAGAGAGGGAGAGAGAGAGAGAGAGAGAGAGAGAGAGAGAGAGAGAGAGAGAGAAAATAGAAAGACGAAGTAGATTTTGAGAGGGTAAGAAGGCTGGGTTATCATTCATGCCATTCCAACATTACAATTGGAGCTATAAGCTCATACATTCTGTGTGAAGACAAGATCACCACTTGACAAAATAACAGCTAGCTACAGGACGTACTAAGCATGTTTAAGATAAGAAGGTAGGAAACATATGACAAAGAGGACCACAACAATATGGGCTTCTACTGGGCCTGGATAGTGGATAGTGGATCGTAACAATCCCCACCCTCTTCAAAAGAAAGAACCTATCCTCAAGTTGCAAAGTCTAGGAATCAGGCCTCGAAGTCTTCCACATCGATCTAGGTTGCATCCTTAGTGGCCTGGTCCAACTACTTAACCAACCATCTAACCCCAGCAACATTACCTTTTTTGTTGATGCTTCGTTCATTTATTTACTTGGGTACCCCTTGTAGTTCACCAACATATTTGATCTGAAGCAATTCAGTGGTGACTGGAACCCTGTCTCCGATGCGGCACTTTAGAAGTGAGACATGGAAGACGTTATGGATACGAGCAGAGGGTGGAAGGCGGAGACGGTAAGCTACTTTGCCAACACGGCCTTCGATATGGAACGACCCATAGAAGCGGGGAGAAAACTTGAGACTAGTGGATACGGACAAGGTGTGCTACCTGTATGGTTGTAATCTGAGGTAAACCAGATCACCCACTGCAAGTTCACGGTTTGTCCTACTTTTGTCACTCTGTTGTTTCATACGGTGTTGTGCCAATTGCAGATTAGCCTTCATTTGCATGTTGAGCTGATCACGAGCAAGGATGATCTTTTCAAGGGTTTGAACTGGATATGTCCCTTGAATGGCTGGAAGGTTTTGACCAAATAGGGTATCAAAAGGACTCATGCGAATTGCACTGTGGAAGCTGGTATTGTCCCAGTATTGAGCCCAGTGAAGTTAAAGTGCTCAAGATTGAGGTTGATCACCCATAACATAGCGAAGATAATGCTCTAAGGTGTGATTGATTACCTCTTTTTGGCCGTCCGTTTGAGGGTGGTAAGCCGAGCTCTAGCATAAACGGGTATCATGGAGGCGAAAGAACTCTTCCCAGAAATTGTTGGTGAAAACAGAGTCTTTGTTCATAATTAGTGCTCTTGACATGACGTGGAGCTTGAAGATCTCTTGGGTAAAAATTGCAAGAATGGTGGTAGCCGTGTGGCGACCCGGAACAGAATCAGTAGTGTTAATCAGCTTAAGCCATAAGGTTATGCGTAATTGCAGATTTCTGATAGTTGATTGAATCACCAGACTTGATCACGACTTAATTATTGGCTGAGAATTTGAGTTGAGTCTCTTCTCAAGAGTTGTTGTCTGCGTGATTTCAAGTTCGTGGGCGGTTCCGGATCATTATTTGGACGACTGAGGAATATAATATGAATATTTGAAATTTCGGTATATTGTCGAGTTTATCCGTTCATGTTCGAGCCTATCTGAATCGTGATTGTGATCCGTTTTGGACCGTTGATCGACCCAAACCGTAGATGGAATGATTATTGACTTGATTTGCGAGTTTCGCGATTTGTTGTTATTTCGGCATAATCAGCTAATATGACGGCTTTCTTAGCGACTAAATTATCGGGCGAGAATTTGATTTGGGATCCTTCATGGAAGTTGTAGAGAATTTAATTTCGAGCTCGTGGGAACTTTCGGAGAATTTTTCCGAGTTAAGAGGAATAATTTATGAATATTTTCGTTCGCCGAATATTGTCGTATTTATCCGTTTGAGGTTCGATACGCGTACGGTATAAATACGGAAATGATACTTACCGAATTGGGAAACCTGTCATATTGGGAAAGCTGGGTGTTGACTGGGTTGACCATGGGTGGGTCGACCCATTTTGGAGGCCGAATGGGTTGCCGGAAATTGAGGCCGATTCCGGCCATATTTGGGCAAGGGTCCTTCACGATATTTGATGGGCTTGGGCTTCTCTTCGGTTTGGTTGTTGGATCCCCTCTTATGGTGGCTGGAGGAGGAAGAAAAGTGGCGGCGAAAATGGGGAAATTTCGGCGAGTTTTGTTCGATTCGGGTGACGGTGTGGAGGCCGAGTTGGTGGCTCTTCTTTGAGGGGTTTTGTTAGCCTCAATGAGAGGAAGCTATTGCAAGTGGTTTTGGAGGTTGCCGTGGCCGAAGGAGAGAGATCCGTCGATGTGAAATTCTGGTAAGGTTTTGGAACTTTGGATTGATTTTTGGAGGTTTTCCGGTCAAAATTGGCCTTAACTTATAACTGGAAAGTTGTTGGAATCGTCGAGATCTTTGAAACCATGTATGCCATGAATTTTTTTGGGCAGATCTGAAATTCCGGCGACGGTGGCAGCAACGACTTTTCATCCGACGTGGTTTTCGACGAGTTATATGTCGTTTCACTCGGAATCGTGCCCCGATCGCAGTGGTGAGGTTTGTTTTTCGATTTGAGCATCGGAAATTATAGCGAGGTTTTGTGGTGTGATTATTGGATTTTCGACAATTCGTTATTATTGGATTATGTGTTTCCGAGAACGGTTGTTTCTCGTGATATGATTCGAGGTACTGAGTTATGATTTTGAGAAATGGATTTTATGATTATTCAGGGGCTCGTGATCGTTCGTTTGGAGAGGAATTTTCTGCCGGATCATGGGATTAACACGAATTGCGTTACACTCACCTGTGAGTGGACAATTTCTTTTCACTGATAATCGCGAGTCTTTATACACGTTTTATGAGCATGCATACGAGATTATGATTTATATGAGCATGTGTTATACGATTATGCTTATATATTTATATATTACGTATATGCATTTATATATTGCTTTACGCATTTGCATCGAACTATTTACGATTTGGTTTACACTGAGTACAGTCACAGTTTATGTTGTTGTATCGATACACTCGCATCCCAGCTGATCCCCGAGGGTGCCTACCAGGGGGGAACTATACCTTGTGCCGATGTATTTCCAGGTGGGAACAGATACCCTAACCTGAGGCCTTTCTGGCTAGAGTCACGTGTGGGTCTGGGATCCTGTGATTCAGACTGTACTAGCATGGATATGTCCATGAGCGACCCCGTGGGATTTTTACTTGCATGCTCAGTACGCTGGAGGAGTATGAGTTTACCTCGTGTACTTTATTATATTTATTTATCTGGACTCGCATATGTTATTTTAACATATATCATCTGGCGAAAGACATTTATTTTCGTCCACTCACTTTAACGGTTTTCATGTCTTTCCCTTGGGCTTTTCAATTTTCGTGCCCAATTTGCAGTTCAGATTCTAGTGTCGCACGTCGTGGTCGGAGGCATAGTATTCGAGCGATGTTTCTTTTATGGTAGGTTCTTAGTTTGGCCTACTATTTGTATATCTATACTAGAAGTCGCTCTGAGTATTCTGATGTATATTTTTATACGATTTTCCCCAGATTTCGGTAAAGTATAGTTATATTTATTACTTTACATTACTGTTGATATATTGAGAAATTCGGATAGGATTGGTGCCCACGGTTTGGCTTTTGTGGCATAGGTTGAAGTGTTAATTTCCGGGTGCAAGTAATGGCAATTCCGCGTTAGTAGCATTACTCTGCCAAAATTTTGATGGTTTTTGTTGGTTCGTGTTTTCAGAAGGGGTTTGATTCCGGTTTAGGAAACTAAATCGGGGTTCGGTCCTTTCAGCTTGGTATCAGAGCATTAGGTTATAAGTTCTGTAGACTTCTGTAGTCCTGTTTACTAAGGATATTTGAGAATGTACAGCATATCTGGAGTGGTGACCCGACCAGCCGGCGGATACTCATCAATACTCCGGGTGTTGTATACTTTCAAATATTTAAAGTTCCATGATTACGTTCTACTTGTTGTGAATGATGTTTTATTCATTAGGATGCCTCCTTGACGTGCTTTCCGTGTAGATACGGTTATGGATCCTATTGAGGATCAATCGACGCGCGACTTGACAGTGAGTTGTGGGTTTGGATGAGCATACTGAATTCAGAGATTTGTATGGCATGGATTGCCTTGTTGTGCGTGTATGGGCGTCTACATGTTGCCTTAGAGCAGAGAATTGTGGCAGTTTATGTTTTTACCTGAGTCAGATCATTGCATTTGGTGGGCTGGTATAGTGTGAGTTCCTGTTGCGACTCCATGGCCTACATCCAGGGTATTGTTTATACGGTAATGGTTCAATCAGGCTACCTAACGATAGAAATATGGAGTGTTTACCTACCTGAGGCAGAGATATGTTGTTCATATGTTTGTTTCCATTTGTACGTGTTATGTGGCTTCAGAGGAAGCAGTGCACGAGGTTCGAGATGAGTTTGAACCTGAGCATCAGAAGAATTTTTACTGTTATGCCTCGAGACAACCGTGAGGAACTTGATGTGCTGCACTCAGAGGCGAGGCTATTGAGAAGGTAAGTCGTACGCGGTTTCTGATGTGTTAGTTTAAGGAAAGTGGACTTAGTCGAGATATTTTGATAAGGTTGAGTTCAAGCATCTCGAAATCAGTGACTTCATTAGGCTGTAGCCTTTTCAATTATGTTAGGGGTCATCAGATCAAAGTAGAGGATCTGTTTGGTGATGATGGAGATCACGGAGTAGCGGACTTGTTCCTACGGCATGAGTTTGGGTGATCGTTGGTGATCCTTCCTCGCAGCAGGTGTCGATGTGACTTGTGTTCGTGGATCACTTTCGGTTGCTATTGTGGTGGCCAGGAGGGTCACGTTGCGAGGGAGCGCCCTCAGCCAGCTGTTTTAGCGGTTCGGCAGCTCAGAGTTCACGAGGAGGTCATGATGCTATTTCTGAAATTTGACCAATGTAGCCTTTTTGACGAGTTAATCAGCAAGTCGCAATTGACATGGGCGGCTAGTTGGGCATGTTAGAGTTCGTGCCACGACCTTGTATGAGGACAAAATTTTCTCCGAGGTTACCGTCGCTTGATATCCATGGCTATTGTACATGCATCTCCACTTCCGAGGTTTTGGAGAGTGTTGTATCCATCCGGGAGGTTGTGAGATCTTTGTTGGAGGTTATGGGTTAGCCGCGGATCTATTATAGCTGGATATCGTTGATTTTGATGTGATTATGAGTATGGACTTCTTGACGACGCAATGGCTATGTTCAAGTGTCTCGAGAAGGAGGTTGTGTTTCGACGACCAGGTTTCCCCGAGATACTGTTTCGCGGTGATGGCCGAGCGGATGGTGGAAACGGGTTGTGTTGTTGCTTAGCTCATGTCGTGGATACTACGGTTGCTATGCCAGACATTGGCGACATTGAGGTGGTTCCCGAGTTTCCAGGTGTGTTCCGGAGGAATTATCGGGTATTCCTCCAGTTTGGGAGACCGACTACACCATTGAGCTTTTACCGGGCACTAGACTCATATCACCGGCATTATGTCGTTCGGTGCCAGCGTAGCTGATGGAGCTACAGGTTCAACTTCAGGAGTTGCTGGAGGAGATTCCGTACGACCCAATGTATCACTGTAGGGTGCTTTTGCATTATTTGTGTGAATGTTGGATGGTTTGACGAGGTGATGCATTAACTACCGGAAGCTGAATTAGGCTTCAGAGGAGAGCAAGTATCCTCCACTTCGGATTGACGATTGGTTTGATCAGCACACGAGAGCTTCAGTCTTTTTGAAGATTGATTTCGAGTTCGGATACCATCAGTTGAGGATTGGCGAATCAGATATGGCCAGGATAATTTTCGGATCACGATGCGGGCATCAGGAGTTCTTGGTCACGCCATTTGGTTGACCAATGCCCCCGTAGTTTTTATGGACTTGATGGACCAGGTGTTCAGACGGTTCTGGACAAGTTTACGGTCGTGTTCGTTGACAATATTTTGATTTACTCCAAGAGTGTGGGCCAGTACCTGAAGCAATTGTGAGCGGTTTTGCAGACTTTGAGAGATGGTTAGTTGTTGACGAAGTTCAGCCAGTGTGAATTTTGGTTGATTAACGTGCAGATTTTGGGCCACGCGATGTCAGCCGAGGGAGTTGGTGTGGATTCTGACCAGATAGAAGCCGTGTTGATTTGGGGTTGACCTACCATTGTACCAGAGATCAGGAGTTTCTCGGGTTTGGCAAGTTATTATCGGCGCTCTGTGCAAGATTTTCTCGGATTGCCACTCCACTTTCTGGATTGACAAAGAAAGACGTTAAGTTCGAGTGGTTCGATGCGTATGAGAAGAATTACTTACTCCTGAAGGAAAGTTGACCGTTGCACCGGTTTTGACTTTATCTGACAACTGTGGTGAGTTCGTGGTTTATATCGACGCATCGAGATTGGATTTGATTATGCGTGTTGCAGCATGGTAGAGCGGTGGCTCATGGGTTCAGGCAGTGGAAACTTTATATAGTTGCATATCCTATGTATGATTTGAGAGTTGTTGTCTTTATATTGCATCGAAGAGTTCAAGACACTACTGCTACGGCATGCAGCGCAGTGTAGGATGTACACTGATCACATGAGTTTCATCTACTTGCATTTTCGGCCAGATTCGAGCTTGAGGCAATGTAGATGTATGGGGTCGATTAACGACTATAGCTGCACATTTGAGTTTATTCGAAAGAGGCTATTGTAGTTGCTGATGCATTCAGTCGAAAGTCAGGAGCTTCAATGTTTAATGTGTGTGTGGCTCGAGTTTCCGTGTTAGCCGAGTTGCGACCTACGGGAGCTGAGTTCGAGTGTGATGATGTTGAAGCTCATTGTTTTGTGTGCGTTAGGCGCTAGTGGTACGGAGATGTATCAGATACCTCGAGTTTACTACTCATGATGCAACCCGTAGAAGAGTGTAGCAGCTTGTGTGTGCAGATGCCACATTTGTCGACAAGCGATGGCTAGGAGGCGGAGACTTGCCAGAGAGTTACAGCTATTGGAGATTTACGATTAGAAGTTGGAGTTTGTCGCAGTGGTTTTGTGTGCCAGTACGCACTTTGGTTTGTGGTACCAGTTGTCAGGCCATTGTGGACCATTTGATGAACTTAGTTCTTTTCCTTGTACTTTAGGAAACGATTTTGGTGGCAGGCTGGTATAATTGTATTTGGCGGAGGTTGTCCATTTTCGTGGTGTACCTGTGTCCCAGATTGCTGATTGAGATAATCAGTTACAACTGAGTGTTGGCAAGCGTTGCAGAGAGCATTGGGGACCAGATTACAGTTTAGTACAGTTTCTTATCCTCGGATTGGTGGACGATCTTTGAGGACTATTCAGACTTTGGAGGGCATGTTGTGGTCTTGTGTATTGCAGTTCTGAGGGATTGGGGACCAGCAGTTTCATTTGTTCGAGATTGCTTGCAGTACCAGTTTGCTGACCACTATGATTATGATGTTGCATGATGTCGTTTTGAGGAACGATGTTGTACTCCATTATGCTGGAGCGAGTTGGTGTGAGCTGACGTTTGATTCTGATTTTGTGGAATGTGCTACCACAGACTTTCAGATTAGCAGAAACAGGTTGATAATTACCCGAGTTCGATGTTTGAGTTATGTTGATGTGAGTAGGCTAAGCTGTGAATTGCCACATTATTTTGATCCGTACGTGATCATACGCGAATTTGTGTTGTGCCGTATAGTTCAACATTGCCTATAGCGTTGGCTTTTGTGTGTGTTGTGTTCCGTGTGGTGAAACTACATTTCAGATTTTTTGCGTGTTTTATACCCTATCAGTTCCTTATGCAGGAAGACTTGGCGTTTGTGTGGAGCCAATTTAGATTCGGGATTTGAGGGTACAGGGATTACAGTACGGATATATCTCCTATTGTGGAGTCTGTTGTCAGAGTCGTTCAGTTGAGGTTGCCACTGGAAAGTTGAGCTGTATGCAGAGGCAGTGCTCCTACTTTTAGTCAGCAGACTTGAAAATTTCGAGGTCGAAATTTTTTTTAAGGGGGGTGGATTTGTGACGACCCGGAAAAGAATCAGTAGTGTTAATCAGCTTAAGCCATGAGGTTATGCGTAATCGCAAATTTCTGATAGTTGATTGAATTGCCAAACTTGATCACGACTTAATTATTGGCCGAGAATTTGAGTTGAGTCTCTTCTCGAGAGTTGTTGTATGCGTGATTTCGAGTTCGTGGGCGGTTCCGGATCATTATTTGGACCACCAAGGAATATAATATGAATATTTGAAATTTCGGTATATTGTCGAGTTTATCCATTCATGTACGAGCCTATCTGAATCGTGATTGTGATCCGTTTTGGACCGTTGATCGACCCGAACCGTAGATGGAATGATTATTGACTTGATTTGCGAGTTTCGCGATTTCTTGTGATTTCGGCATAATCTGCTAATATGACGGCTTTCTTAGCGACTAAATTATCAGGAGAGAATTTAATTTGGGATCCTTCGTGGAAGTTGTAGAGAATTTAATTTCGAGCTCGTGGGAACTTTCGGAGAATTTTTCCGAGTTACGAGGAATAAGTTATGAATATTTTCGTTCGCCGAATATTGTCTTATTTATCGGTTTGGGGTTCGATACGCGTACGGTATAAATACGGAAATGATACTTGCCAAATTGGGAAACCTGCCATATTGGGAAAGCTGGGTGTTGACTGGGTTGACCATGGGTGGGTCGACCCATTTTGGAGGCCGAATGGGTTGCTGGAAATTGAGGCCGATTTCGACCATATTTGGGCAAGGTTCCTGTGACGACCCGAACCAGAATCAGATGTGTGTTGGCACGATTCTCGAGATTTGGTTATAGTTGCAGTTTTGCGATATTATGTAGTTTGTCGATTCGATTCGCGACTATGTTTTCAGTCGAGAATTTGAGTTGGGTGTCTTCACGGAAATTGTAGAGTATGTGATTTTGAGTTCGTGGGCGGTTCCGGAAGATTTTTCCGATAACCGAGGAATATTTTATGATTATTTGAAGTTTCGGGTTCCGACGAGTTTATCCGATTGTTTCGAGCTTATCCGAATCACATCGTATATTCATTCCGGACCGTTGATCGACCCGAGAGACGAGTATATATATCGAAAATAGCCGAGAATTAGTCGAAAACTTCATTTTGGGCGTTGACCAAACTGGAATTTTGTTGACTTTCCAAAATTGGAAAGTGGACCAGCAGCCGAAGGGGAAAGTTTCCCAAACGGGAAGTCACTTTCCGGCGACCAAATTCCGACCACCAACGACTTCAACAAGGGTATGAATAGCTTCCTTAGGTGATTTCGAATTGTTTGGTGTATGAATTGTTGGGTTTTGATCACGTTTTTGTTGGACCCGAAGTGGGTCGAGTTCGTGTTCGGCGTCGGGGTTGGTAGTGGTGGTTCCGGCGAGGTTTGGAGGTGGTGGTTTGGGGGGAAAGACTCCCCTTGCTCCTCTGAACCTCAAGGTGTGTTTAATTTGATCGGAGATGGTGATTTGGGATGAACCCGATTAGGGATCCGATTTGGGTATCCCGATTTGGTTTCGAAGAATTGAGGTAGTTCTGCTTAGAATTGGCTTGCGTGGTAGAAGGGAAAGTTGTTCGAAATGGTGTGATCTTGAAATCTGGAAAATTTCACCGAGAAACTCCACCGTTGACGGCGCGCCGCCGCCGGCGGTCAACGGCGAGAAAAAATCAACTTTTCAGATTTCGATGTAATTAGTGTCATTTTTCTCGTAATCACGCCCTGGTTATCGTACGGAGGTTTTCGGGTTGATTTGGTTAGTTGATTTTTAGTCGAGATTTCGAGTGGGGATTTCGGGATTTCCATAATTCATTTTGAACTGCATTTCGTATTTCCGGGAACGGTTGGTTTCCGTGCATCCGTACAATGATGTGGATTACGATATTGATCAGTTATGTTTTGTGAATGTATTCAGGAGATCGGGATCGTGATCGAGCTTCTGGCGAGGGATCTTCCGCCGGTCCTCGAGATTAGCGCGTGTGCGCGTTTTGCTCATCTGTGAGTGGACAATTTCTTTTCACGGAAATCTTGCGAGTCATTTATGTGATCTATGAACTTGAGCATGCGTATGAGATTTCAGACTATATGAGCATGTGTTTACGATTATACGATTATACTTATATGGATATACGTATAAGAATATGCATACACTTTTATACTGTTTCATGCATTTGTATCGAACTGTTTATGATTTGATTTTCACAGAGTACAGTTTCAGTTACGTTGTTGTATCGATACACTGCATCCCGGCTGATCCCCGAGGATGTCACCGGCTGGAATCACGTGTGGGCTAGGGACCCCGTGGTTCTGACTGTACTATCCAGCTAGGATCACGTGTGGGCTAGGGACCCCGTGGTTCTAACTGTGAGATTTTTACTTGCATGTTCAGTACGCTGGAGGAGTATGATATTTACCTCGCGTATTTTATTATTTTCATTTACCTGGACTCGCATATGTTATTTTAACATATATATTAATTGGTGAAAGACATTTATTTTCGTCCACTCACTCTAACGTGTTTCATGTCTTTCCCCTGGGCTTTTCGGTTTCCGTGCCCAGTTTGCAGTTCAGGTTTGGTATTTCACGTCGCAGTTTGGAGGCTAGTGATCAGAGTCACCTGTGTTTTCCAGTAGGTTCTTGTTTCGCCTACTGATGTACAAATTGTATATGTTTTACTTTAGAGGTCGCTCTGATACATTCTGATACATGTTGTGCGGATTTTCACAGATATACATATATACATAGTACAGTTTATTTACTGTTGTTGATTATATTGATGTTGAGAAATCCGGATGGGATTGGTGCCCACGGTTTGCTTTTTGTGGCATAGGACAAAGTGTTAATTTCCGCGTGCAGGTTATGGTAATTCCACGCTAGTAACGAAACTCTGCCGAAATTTCGAAAAAATTTTGTTGGTTCGTATTTTCGAAAGGGTTTGATTCCGGTTTAGGTAACTGAATCGGGATTGGGTCCTTTCAGCTTGGTATCAGAGCATTAGGTTGTCAGATTCTGTAGACTCTTGTAATTGTGGCGCTTAGGGTATTTGAGTTGATACAGCATGACTGGAGTGATGACCCGACTGGCCAGCGGTACTCATCAATACTTCGGGTGTTGTATGTCCTCAAATATCTGCGGTTTCATGATTACGTTCTTCCTGCTTGTGCCTAATGCTTGTCTTGTATCAGTAGGATGCCTCCTCGACGTGGTCCCCGTGTTGATCGGGATGATGATCCTGATGAGGATCGCCGAACGCGCGACTTGCTGATGCGAGTGCTGCGTTTGGAAGAGCGTTTTGACCCTGTGGTCAAGGCTCGCACTGCGGGTGCTACTGTGTTTTCGGGTTCAGTTGATCCAGAGATATGCGAGGCATGGTTGGTTCAGATTGAGCGTGTTTGTGAGCGTCTGCAGTTTACACCTGAGCAGATGACAGTAGCCGCAGTTGGTTTACTTGAGGGTGATGCATACTTTTGGTGGGTCAGCACTGACAGAGTTCCTGTGGATACACCGTGGACGTTGTTCCGTGATCTGTTTATGCGGAGGTATTTTAATTAGGCTACCCAGCAGCGCAAGTACGAGGAGTTCACGAACTTGAGGCAGGGCAGTTTGTCTGTACTTGAGTATCGGGATCGGTTTACTCGATTGTCTCGTTTTGCGCGGGATATGGTGGCTACAGAGGAAGCCAAGTGTCGTAGCTTGAGCTGGGATTGAATCTGAACATCAAGGCGACATTGACTACGATGCCGAGGAACAATTTTGATGAGTTTGTCAGTGCAGCTCTCCGAGGCGAGGATATTGAGCAGAAGAGACAGCAGAGGTATCAGCCGAGACGATTTGAGGAAGGTGAACCGAGTCAGGGGCCTTCAAAGAAGCAGAGTTCTGATACTTCCGGCTCAGCTTCATCCTCAGGTGGTGGATCTTATCGCCCATTAATTGGTGTACAGAGGCAGAGGCCGAGGTGGAGGAGAGATCGACCGCGGCGACCACAGGCTAGTGTTGATTCCAGCGGTTCTAGTTACCCCCGGCGTACTGGTGGCACATTTCCTGTTCCGAGAGATTATCCATTGTGCAACCTCTGCAATAAGCATCATCTTGGACCATGTCAGCGGGGTCCTGTTATATGTTATCATTGTGGCCAGGTGGGCCACTAAGCGAGGGCATGTCCTCAGTTGTATGGTGGAGATGGACAGGCGGCCCAAAGTTCCGGAGTTGAGCGAGGTGCCACTTCGGGGGCTCGACCAGCACAGACTGCAGGTCAGGGTAGACAGTAGGGACAACCCCAGCGAGGACGACCAGCCGGACATGCGAGAGTTCATGCCATGACTATGCGTGAGGGCAGAGCATCACCGGAGGTCGTTATCGGTACGTTACATGTTTTTGGTATTCCAGTAGTTGCATTGTTAGATCCAGGTGCCACACATTCATTCATATCATTTAGACTGTCATCATTGGCTACGGTACCTGCATCTCCACTTCCGGGGTTGTGGAGAGTGTTGTATCCGTCAGGTGAGGTTGTGAGCATCGGATGGGTTTACCGAGATTGTGAGGTGTTTGTTGATGGCCATGGTTTAGCCGCTGATCTGTTGTTGCTTGATATTGTGGATTTTGATCTGATATTGGGTATGGACTTTTTGGAGTCGCACTGGGCTATGTTTGATTGCCACAGGAAGGAGGTCACATTTCGACGACCAGGGTTGCCTGAGATATTGTTTCGTGGTGAGAAGAACACTTCCCTACCGTGATTGATTTTCGCGATGAGGGCGGATCGATTGATGAAGAAGGGTTGTGTTGCGTATTTAGCCCATGTTGTGGATACTACAGCTGCAGTGCCGGATCTTGGTAGTATTGAGGTTGTGTCCGAGTTTCCGGATGTGTTTCCAGCAGAGTTACCTGGTATACCCCCTGTGCGGGAGATTGATTTTACCATTGAGTTGTTGCCGGGTACTGGACCGATTTCCCAGACACCGTACCGGATGGCGCCTGCAGAGTTGAGGGAGTTGCAGATTCAGCTTCAGGAGTTGTTGGAGAAGGGATTCATTCGACCGAGTGTTTCTCCGTGGGGTGCTCCAGTGTTATTTGTGCGGAAGAAGGACGGGTCCATGCGTTTGTGCATCGACTATCGGAAGCTGAATCAGATTATAGTGAGGAACAAGTATCCGTTGCCACGGATTGGCAACTTGTTTGATCAGCTCAAGGGAGCAGCAGTCTTTTCGAAGATTGACCTTCGATCCGGATATCATCAGTTGAGGATCCGGGATTCAGATGTGGCCAGGACAGCTTTCAGGACGCGGTATGGGCACTATGAGTTTCTGGTTATGCCGTTTGGGTTGACCAACACCCCCGCAGCTTTCATGGACTTGATGAATCGGGTATTTCGTCGATTCCTTGACAAGTTCGTGATTGTGTTCATTGATGATATTTTGATATATTCGAGGAGTGTGGGCCAGCACAAGAAGCACTTGCGAGCGGTGTTGCGGACTTTGCGGGACCATCAGTTGTTCGCGAAGTTTAGCAAGTGTGAGTTCTGGTTGGATAGTGTGAAGTTTCTGGGCCACGTGATTTCGGCTGAGGGAGTTAGTGTTGATCCTGACAAGATCGAGGCCGTGCTGAATTGGAGTCGACCCACTACTGTACCGGAGATCCGGAGTTTCTTAGGGTTAGCAGGCTATTATCGACGGTTTGTACAGGATTTCTCCCGGATAGCTACACCACTGACCAGATTGACGAAGAAGGGCGTCAAGTTTGAGTGGTCTGATGCGTGCGAGGAGAGTTATTTGCTCCTGAAGGAGAGATTGACTACCGCACCGGTTCTGACATTGCCAGACGACAGTGGTGAGTTTGTTGTGTACAGTGATGCATCGAAGTTGGGCCTTGGCTGTGTGTTGATGCAGCATGGTAGAGTCGTGGCATATGGTTCCAGACAGCTGAAACCGCACGAGGTCAACTATCTGACGCATGACTTGGAGTTAGCCGCTATTGTATTAGCGTTGAAGAGTTGGAGACATTACCTGTATGGTGCTCAGTGTAAGATTTTCACTGACCACAAGAGTCTCACCTATTTGCGGACGCAGCCGGATCTGAACATGAGGCAGCGCCGATGGATGGAGTTGATCAATGATTATGATTGTACGTTCGAGTACCATCCGGGGAAGGCCAACGTTGTGGCAGATGCGCTTAGTCGGAAATCTGGAGCTTCGTTGTTCCACATGTGTGTGGCCAGAGTATCAATGTTAGCCGATCTTCGAGCTACGGGTGCTGTGTTTGGGTATGATGATGATGGAGCCTTGTTGGCCAGCTTTCAGGTTCGACCAGTACTGGTTGATCAGGTATGGGAGGCACAGGATTCAGATCCTTACTTGCTGGGCAAGAAGACCATGATTCAGAATGGTGTGCCTACAGAGTTCCATTTGAGCGACGACGGTACGTTGTTGTTCAGAGGCAGGCTATGTGTACCCCGAGACGAGGACTTAAAGAAGGAGATTCTGGATGAGGCCCACAGTTCAGCGTATGCGATGCATCCCGGAGGTACGAAAATGTTTCGTACACTTCGAGCGTACTATTGGTGGCGCAACATGAAGCGGGAGATTGCCGCGTACGTAAGTCGGTGCTTGATTTGTCAGCAGGTGAAGGCGGAGAGGCAAAAACCTGCAGGGAAACTACAGCCACTTGAGATTCCAGTTTGGAAGTGGGAGCATATCACGATGGATTTCGTCTATCAGTTGCCGCGTACTTCGGCGGGCAACACTGGCATTTGGGTTATTGTTGACCGACTGACGAAATCCGCACACTTTCTTGCACTTACGGGAAAGATTTCAGTGGGCAGATTGGCCAAGTTGTACTTATCCGAGATTGTTCGCTTGCATGGGGTGCCTGTGTCCATTGTTTCTGACCGTGATAGTCAGTTCACTTCTTAGTTTTGGCAGGCTTTACAGCGAGCGTTGGGCACGAGGTTGCGGTTTAGTACAGATTTTCATCCTCAGACTGATGGGCAGTCCGAGCGGACCATTCAGACACTTGAGGATATGCTAAGATCATGTGTGTTGCAGTTTCGTGGAAACTAGCAGTTGCACTTGATTGAGTTCGCCTACAACAACAGCTATCAGGCCAGTATTGAGATGGCACCGTACGAGGCTCTGTACGGGAAGCAGTGTCGCACTCCATTGTGTTGGAGTGAGGTGGGCGAGCGTTGGCTCATTGGTCCTGATTTGGTGAAAACCACGATGGAGGACATTCAGGTTATTCGGGATCGACTGAAGATTGCCCAGGATCGGCAGAAGAGTTACGCGGATGTGAGGAGGAAGAGTTTAGAGTTCGAGGTTGGTGATTGGGTCTTCCTGAAACTATCTCCGTGGAGGGGAGTAGTGCGTTTCGGGAAGCGTGGCAAGCTTCGACCGCGGTACATTGGTCCGTATGAGATTACGGAGAGGGTTGGAGCTGTTGCTTACAGACTTGAGTTACCGGCTGAGATGGCTCGTGTGCATGATGTCTTCCATGTTTCGATGTTGCGGAAGTATATCTCAGATCCTTCACATGTGATAGCCCCACAGCAGTTGCCGATCAGGGAGGATTTATCGTATGTTGAGGAGCCAGTACAGATTCTTGATCGACGTGAGCAGGAGTTGAGACACCGTGTGATTCCGCTGGTGAAGGTCTTGTGGCAGAACCATTCAGTTGAGGAGGCCACCTGGGAGACCGAGCAGCGTATGCGGGAGCAGTATCCTCATCTGTTCACCTGACAGGTACGTAAATTTCGAGGTCGAAATTTCTTTAAGGGGGGTAGATTTGTGACGACCCGAACCAGAATCAGATGTGTGTTGGCACGATTCTCGAGATTTGGTTATAGTTGCAGTTTTGCGATATTATGTGGTTTGTCGATTCGATTCGCGACTATGTTTTCAGTCAAGAATTTAAGTTAGGTGTCTTCACGGAAATTGTAGAGTATGTGATTTTGAGTTCGTGGGCGGTTCCGGAAGATTTTTCCGATAACCGAGGAATATTTTATGATTATTTGAAGTTTCGGGTTCCGACGAGTTTATCCGATTGTTTCGAGCTTATCCGAATCACATCGTATATTCATTCCGGACCGTTGATCGACCCGAGAGACGAGTATATATATCGAAAATAGCCGAGAATTAGTCGAAAACTTCATTTTGGGCGTTGACCAAACTGGAATTTTGTTGACTTTCCAAAATTGGAAAGTGGACCAGCAGCCGAAGGGGAAAGTTTCCCAAACGGGAAGTCACTTTCCGGCGACCAAATTCCGACCACCAACGACTTCAACAAGGGTATGAATAGCTTCCTTAGGTGATTTCGAATTGTTTGGTGTATGAATTGTTGGGTTTTGATCACGTTTTTGTTGGACCCGAAGTGGGTCGAGTTCGTGTTCGGCATCGGGGTTGGTAGTGGTGGTTCCGGCGAGGTTTGGAGGTGGTGGTTTGGGGGGAAAGACTCCCCTTGCTCCTCTGAACCTCAAGGTGTGTTTAATTTGATCGGAGATGGTGATTTGGGATGAACCCGATTAGGGATCCGATTTGGGTATCCCGATTTGGTTTCGAAGATTTGAGGTAGTTCTGCTTAGAATTGGCTTGCGTGGTAGAAGGGAAAGTTGTTCGAAATGGTGTGATCTTGAAATCTGGAAAATTTCACCGAGAAACTCCACCGTTGACGGCGCACCGCCGCCGGCGGCGGCGGTCAACGGCGAGAAAAAGTCAACTTTTCAGATTTCGATGTAATTAGTGTCATTTTTCTCATAATCACGCCCTGGTTATCGTACGGAGGTTTTCGGGTTGATTTGGTTAGTTGATTTTTAGTCGAGATTTCGAGTGGGGATTTCGGGATTTCCGTAATTCATTTTGCACTGCATTTCGTATTTCCGGGAACGGTTGGTTTCCGTGCATCAGTACAATGATCTGGATTACGATATTGATCAGTTATGTTTTGTGAATGTATTCAGGAGATCGGGATCGTGATCGAGCTTCTGGCGAGGGATCTTCCGCCGGTCCTCGAGATTAGCGCGTGTGCGCGTTTTGCTCATCTGTGAGTGGACAATTTCTTTTCACGGAAATCTTGCGAGTCATTTATGTGATCTATGAACTTGAGCATGCGTATGAGATTTCAGACTATATGAGCATGTGTTTACGATTATACGATTATACTTATACGGATATACGTATAAGAATATGCATACACTTTTATACTGTTTCATGCATTTGTATCGAACTGTTTATGATTTGATTTTCACAGAGTACAGTTTCAGTTACGTTGTTGTATCGATACACTGCATCCCGGCTGATCCCCGAGGATGTCACCGGCTGGAATCACGTGTGGGCTAGGGACCCCGTGGTTCTGAATCACGTGTGGGCTAGGGACCCCGTGGTTCTGACTGTACTATCCAGCTAGGATCACGTGTGGGCTAGGGACCCCGTGGTTCTAACGGTGAGATTTTTACTTGCATGTTCAGTACGCTGGAGGAGTATGATATTTACCTCGCGTATTTTATTATTTTCATTTACCTGGACTCGCATATGTTATTTTAACATATATATTAATTTGTGAAAGACATTTATTTTTGTCCACTCACTCTAACGTGTTTCATGTCTTTCCCCTGGGCTTTTCGGTTTCCGTCCCCAGTTTGCAGTTCATGTTTGGTGTTTCACGTCGCAGTTTGGAGGCTAGTGATCAGAGTCACCTGTGTTTTCCAATAGGTTCTTGTTTCGCCTACTGATGTACAAATTGTATATGTTTTACTTTAGAGGTCGCTCTGATACATTCTGATACATGTTGTGCGGATTTTCACAGATATACATATATACATAGTACAGTTTATTTACTGTTGTTGATTATATTGATGTTGAGAAATCCGGATGGGATTGGTGCCCACGGTTTGCTTTTTGTGGCATAAGACGAAGTGTTAATTTCCGCGTGCAGGTTATGGTAATTCCACGCTAGTAACGAAACTCTGCCGAAATTTCGAAAAAATTTTGTTGGTTCGTATTTTCGAAAGGGTTTGATTCCGGTTTAGGTAACTGAATTAGGATTGGGTCCTTTCAGTTCCTTCACGAGATTTGATGGGCTTGGGCTACTCTTCGGTTTGGTTGTTGGATCCCCTCCTATGGTGGCTGGAGGAGGAAGAAAAGTGGCGGCGAAAATGGGGAAATTTCAGCGAGTTTTGTTCGATTCGGGTGACGGCGTGGAGGCCGAGTTGGTGGCTCCTCTTTTAGGGGTTTTGTTAGCCTCAATGAGAGGAAGCTATTGCAAGTGGTTTGGGAGGTTGCCGTGGCCGAAGGAGAGAGATCCGTCGATGTGAAATTCCGGTAAGGGTTTGGAACTTTGGGTTGATTTTTGGATGTTTTCCGGTAAATTGGCCTTAACTTATAACTGAAAAGTTGTTGGAATCGTCAAGATCTTTGAAACCATGTATGCCATGAATTTTTCTGGGCAGATCTGAAATTTCGGCGACGGTGGCAGCGACGACTTTTCGTCCGACGTGGTTTTCGACGAGTTATATGTCGTTTCACTCGGAATCACGCCCCGATCACAGTGGTGAGGTTCGTTTTTCGATTTGAGCATCGGAAATTATAGCGAGGCTTTGTGGTGTGAATATTGGATTTTCGACAATTCGTTATTATTGGATTATGTGTTTCTGAGAACGGTTGTTTCTCGTGATATGATTCGAGGTACAGAGTTATGATTTTAAGAAATGGATTTTATGATTATTCAGGGGTTCGTGATCGTTCGGTTGGCGAGGGATTTTCCACCGGATCACGGGATTAACGCGAATTGCGTTACGCTCACCTGTGAGTGGACAATTTCTTTTCACTGATAATCGCGAGTCTTTATACACGTTTTACGAGCATGAGCATGCATATGAGATTATGATTTATATGAGCATGTGTTATACGATTATGCTTATATATTTATATATTACGTATATGCATTTATATATTGCTTTACACATTTGCATCGAACTATTTACGATTTGGTTTACACTGAGTACAGTCACAGTTTATGATGTTGAATCGATACACTCGCATCCCAGCTGATCTCCGAGGGTGCCTACCAGGGGGGAACTGTACCTTGAGCCGATGTATTTCCAGGTGGGTACAGATTTCTGTTCCTTGTGCCGATGTATTTCCGGGTGGGAACAGATACCCTGACCTGAGGCCTTTCTGGCTAGAGTCACGTGTGGGTTTGGGATCCCGTGATTCGGACTATACTAGCACGGATGTGTCTGATATACGCATTTTATGCTCGTTTCTTAACGCATTTCCCTTTACGTTTAGCTATGTTATTATCTTAGTTTTATGTTTTCCTTATTTAAATTGTTATTTTGAAGTTTATTACGGTGGAGATTAATATCGACGCAATTCGGAGGAATTTCGGCGATTTTGCGATTTTTGCGATTTTGGACCTCCGAAAATGGGCCGGGCCACAAAGCAAATTGTGGGCCGAATTCTCAACTCTTGTTTCGGCCCATTATCAAGCCCATTACCATCTAGTTCGGCTAGGAAGCAAAGTGGGGAAGAGGAAAAGTCAACAATATCAAGCCATGACTCACTTTGGTGACTCTTGCTTGCATTTAATGAAAAGATGACTAAGGGAGTGACTTGCCATGGTGACTCTTTGCTTAGGGTTCACAAATGGTGACTTGCCATGGTGACTCTTGCTTAGGGTTCACAAATGATCATCACACATGGTGACTTGCATGGTGACTTGCCTTAATGATCATTGCTTGCATTTAATGAAGCAAGGCAAGGTGGAAGAGAGAAGGCAAACATCCTTGCCTATAAATACCAAGGGAGGCTGAACCATTCAAGACATCTCTCATTTTACAAGCCAAAGCTCTACACAAATACTCTTCCACCATAAACACTCCAAAGTTCATTACAAAGCCGAAGCACATCCTTTACCATTCCAAGCCGAAGCAAGCAAGGTTACTCCTTCCAAGCCGAAGCTATCAAGCCTCCTCCATCCAACACAATACGCTAAGTCCCTTGTGAAGGAAGTCCATCTCCACCGTAGTTCATCAAGCACTCAAGACAAAAAGTGTAACCATGATCTTCACTCTCATTTCTTTAGCTTTGTATTTGAATCTTTTGATGTATTGGAATAACAAGTTTAGAAAGTTTAGATTTGTGTATCAAATGAATAACAAGTTTAGATTTGTGTTTCATGTGCCTAAACCGATTTGTAATATGCATGTGTTTGTGATTTATAGCTTTTTATGCATGTTTGATACAATCTTAAAGCTTCGAATGCATGTATTAGAAAATACGCTAAGTCCCTCTCTTTTGCATGTTTCGATGATCGTAAGTTGTTTAGGATGTTTATACGCTAAGTTGCATTCCTACACAATTATCACGCATGTGTATTTAGTTAGAAGTTATGAATTTCGCAAGTTACAAAAAGGTTTGATGCATGAAAAGGGTAGGTTAATAAGATGAGTTGATCACATGTAATTAGTAGTGTAACTTCTTATTTTTAGCAAGCATAATTAGACTTTAAGTTTCTTGATTGTTGAAACTTGTCTATGAGTAAAACATGTTAGATACCTAAGAGTTTTAGTTGTGTTTGCATGTTATGTACTTTAATTTCGTAGATTAAATAACCAATTCCCAATCCCCCCAAACTTTTATATTTCCGCTTAATAACGAAACCATGCATGCGCCCTTAATTCCCCGGATAAAGAACGATCCCTACTCGCCAATATTACAAATGACAAAAGAAGGGTTTAAATTGCAATGCGCGTAATCTGTGTTTTTAGGGTCTACTTTGTGTTAACGTTAAATGCATGTTTTGCGCGTATCAATTTTTGGCGCCGCTGCCGGGGAATTAGAATGTTTTTGTATGTTTCGTTGTACATTTGTGATTAAAAGCATGTCTAAATTTTCGAAGTACATACTTGTTCATTTTTTATACTTAGAGAAATTTTCATACATGTTTACAATGCCTACTTTTACTTAGCCGAATTTATTCATACTTAGTTTATTTTACACTTGCATAATTTATTTCCATGTTAAAGGATAGTCTTTGATTTAATTTGAGTACTAGTACTTAGTTATTAAATAAATCTCTATGGAATAGGTGGTGCCTCTTTTGTTTGTCTATCTCCTTAACCCTTCGTGATGTGTGGATTTCATCGCCACACGCCATAACCTAAGTGAAGTTATGGGCACGAGGTTGTGGGCGGAGTTTACAAACACTTGAGATTGTATACTATCTTGTGAGTTCGAGTAAGAGTTGGTTATGATGTCTAGAAGGGTTATGAATGGTGACGGGTTTTGAACTAAGAAAACAGAACACCATTGGAGTATATACTCTTACGAGTAAGCCTCGGGGTGTTTCTAAGAACAACAATGGAGTATATACTCTCACGAGTTAGCCTCAGGTTGTTCCCAGAAATTAGTTCTCACCTCTCGCGTTACATCTATCCCAACTGGTCATTTCCAACAATTACGAGGATTAACGATAGTTGGTATACATTTTCGCGCGGGCCGCACGGACAAGAGATTTATTCAATAACTAAGTCGTGTATTCCTTTTAAATCATAGGCGCAATCAAAACGTAGACGTACTTAAATTGATTTATATTGAGCACGAGCATTGGTTATAAAGTTTCGTTCTTTGGAATAGGTGGTGCCTCTTTTTCTGGTTTATCTCCTTAACCCCTCGTGATGTGTGGATTTTATCACCACACGCCATAACCTAAGTGAAGTTATGGGCACGAGGTTGTGGGCGGAGTTTACTAAGAACTTGAGATTATATACTATCTCACAAATTTGGCTGATTGTTGGATATGGTGAATGGGTTTATGATTGGTGCCGGGTTTCGGATCTAAGCAATAGAACACCATTGAAGTATATACCGTAACTGGTTAGCCTCGGGGTGTCTCTAGGAACAACATTGGAGTATATACTCTTACGAGTAAGCCTCGGGTTGTTCTAAATATTAGTCCTTACCTCTCGCGTTATCTCTATCCCTACTTCCATTTCTAAACGTAACTAAGCTGAATTGTAGTTGGTATACATTTTCGCGCGGGCCGCACGTCCAGGAACTTTACTTAATGCTCAATTCGCGTTCTCTCTGTAAATCATAAGTGCATACGAATACGGATAAATACATGAACTTAATACGACATAATCCTTTAAATAGATGGTATATCGGATTAAGCATGCTTAGACCTCCTGGAATCAGACTTCATCTTCGGATGAACGAGACCCATTGCACAGTCGAGAGCCTCTGCACCACGTACCATCGGGGCCAAAGGAAATAAATAAAACTTAGTCAAATTTTTGTGTTTATATGTGCATTAAAAACTGTAAAGGACTAACAACCGTTACTTAGCTTGCATAACCTCTCTAAGGTTTTATGATACTCGGATTTCACTACCGAGTACCCTAACCTAAGTGAAGTTAGGGGCATAAGATCGAAGAAGAGGTCATTCTTTTCATTCATATTTTAAACACGTAACTCGTTTGTTTTCTGCAGGTTCTAACGTTTTCTCTTATGCATTCACTCCATCTTTCACGTAGGATTATTGTTTAATGCATTTTATTGCAAGAAAATGTGTGGTGCATAAATTCAATGTGAATTATGGTTTGCTTGTATTTCAACCTTGTTTATATATGTTCTAACTAAATTTTTAGTTTTAGCATTATATAGTGTTAATTTGCAGAAAACATGTGTCTTAGTTTATTCATGTGCATAGCCCCTAAAATTGATTAAATCAATTGCATTACTTAGTAAAATACATATAGTGTCTTAACTATTATAAATTTTGTATAAATTTTGTGTGTATTAGTAGTTTTTAAGTATTTGTGTGTATTTATAGTATGCTTTGATAGTTTTACTATTTTATTTGTTATCACCTTGTTTTCTAAATTTGCATTACAATTTTGGTTAGTATTCCTATATACATCTAAAAATTATTTGTTGATACTAACACTTGGTCTTTGGTGGATGCTCAGGCTAATGAATGTCCGATCGGAATCCTGGACCATCTAGAACAAAGTTTGAGGAACTCACAGAAAGACTAGCGAGACTTAGAGCTGACATCCTGGATCATCCCATCATCGAGGAAGGTTCCGAGTCTTCACATTCATCAACCGACCATACTTTAGCCTCATCAACCGACCACAATTCAGAAGCAGAAGCACAAGAAATCAACATGGCCAATGCAGGACAATCTCTTCGCCAGCGCACCTGCTCAACAGAATGGAGCAGCGGGCCTTCGAGCATTGCTTTTCCACAACCGGAGGAAAACATGAAGGATATCGAGCTAAAGAGTGGCTTCCTCCACCGACTACCCATTTTCCACGGACTTTCCAATGAAGATCCGAACAAGCATCTCAAACAATTCCAATTTGTTTGCAACAGCATGAAGCCATCTGATGCTGATACGGAACTCTTCAAACTGAAGGCATTCCCATTCACCCTAGTCGACAGGGCCGAGTCTTGGCTTATGGAACTACCGCCAAACCATATTACCTCTTGGAAGCAACTTGCGGATATGTTCCTAGCGAAGTACTTCCCGGCCTCAAAGATCACCGTCTTGAGAAAGCAAATCACTGGCATCACACAGAAACCGGACGAGACCTTCGGCCAATACTACGACCGATTCAAAGTTTTGTGTGCCACTTGCCCATCGCATGGATTCTCCGAGACCAATCTGATGAATTACTTTTACGATGGTCTCAAGCCGATCGATAGGGAATTGCTGGATGCAGCAGCCACCGGTGCATTCATGGACTTAACCGAAACCGAAGCTAGAACTCTTCTAGAGAATCGGGCGAATAATGATGCACAATACGGAATGTCCAACAGACGAGCAGTCGGTGAGGCGAGTTCAACAACCGACGCGGACGAGAAGTACGACAAACTAGCTCATATGCTAGAGAAGGTGTTAGAACTCGAGACGACAAGAGCGAAGGCAACTCAACGGCCTGTTTGCGGCATATGTCAAACACACGGTCACCACAATGACCAATGCCCTCAAGCGCAGGAGCAGGCAAGCGAGCCGGAGCACGCTAACGCCATCGGCGGATATCAGGGAGGACAAAGGTATAACAACTACAACAACTATGTCAACCGTGATCATCCAGGTTTTAGATGGAGCAGCAACGAGGGAACTTTGAACCCTCCAGCATCTCAACCTCAACAAAGCTACCAACGCCCTCCATTTCAACCACGACCACCGATGCAGCATGGTTCGTCATCACAACCCTTCACCAATCCGGATTACGACAAGATGTTGTCGCAACTTTCGGCCTCAACTCAAGTTCTCCTCGACGGACAATCGAAGACAAAGGAGACACTTGAATCACATGGCCGCGACATCACCGAAGTGAAGAAGCAGCTTGGCCAGCTTGTTGATTTCATGGGCCAAATCAAGGAAACCGGTCGGCTTCCACCTCAAACCACTCCTAATCAAAGAAACGTGAATGCTATAGTCACAAGGAGTGGGAAGATACTTGAGGAACCAAAGACCAAGCGATCTCATCTTGATGAAGTCACCATCGAGGACATCACCAACGAAGAAGAAGATGAGATCGATCCGGCAATTCAAGAGGCCGAGAAAAAGAAGGTGACGCCTACTGTCACCAAGGCACAATCACCTCCACAACCTACCCCAATCAAAGGTAAAAGCCCTATTCCTTCAAATACGGTGATTACTAATTCTCCGTTTGCTGTTGCACCTTTCCCAAGCAGATTAGCAAAATCAAAGAAGAAGGATGCCCAATATGAAGATATCCTGGACATCTTCCGAAAGGTGCAAGTGAATTTGCCCTTGATCGAGTGCATAAAGCAAGTGCCTATATACGCCAAGTTTCTGAAAGAATTATGCACTCAGAGGAGGCAAACTCGAGAGAAGGAGGTCATGAAGGTGAACGCAACCGTTTCGGCGGTTTTGCAGCGTCGGCTACCCCCAAAACTGAAGGACCCAGGGAGCTTTGCAGTTCCTTGCGTAATCGGTGACAACCACTTCAAAGACGTGATGCTTGATCTCGGAGCTTCCATCAACGTCATGCCTTACTATCTTTTCGAATCGATGGAGCTTGGAGATCTCAAGCAAGATGGTGTTGTCATCCAATTAGCCGATCGCACCCACAAGTATCCGAGGGGATACGTAGAAGACGTTCTCGTGCAAGTCAACAACTTGATATTCCCAGCCGATTTCTACATAGTTGACATGGAAGAGAGTCCACTGAACACCACGCCATTGCTACTTGGGCGACCTTTCATGCGGACTGCGAGGACGAAGATTGATGTTTTCCAAGGCACTTTCTCCATGGAGATTGATGGAGAAAGAATCGAGTTCAACATCCTGGACGGGATGAAGTTTCCAATGTCGAGCGTAGCTGCCATTTCGATATACGATCCTGTGGATACCTTAGCACAAGGTTACCTCGACACCATCAACAAGGATGAACTCGACATGGCCATTCAACTTGGACATGACGGCCTTCTCGAGGCCTTACTAGAGCTTGAACCTCGTATTCAAGACATGGCCATGGCCCTAAATACGGCACCACGAAAAGTAAGCTTTTCTCCTCCTTTACCAATTACTTTTGGTACTAATAAAATGGTTCCTTCCATCGTAGAAGCTCCAGTTTTAGAACTCAAGCTACTACCGGACCATCTGAAGTATGCATACTTGGGCGAGAATGAAACTTTACCGGTCATTATTTCGTCCGCGCTAGAAAAGGAACAGGAGGAGAAGCTCGTGAGTGTGCTCAAGAGGTACAAACCCGCAATAGGCTGGACACTCGCGGACATCAAGGGAATAAATCCAGCAACCTGTGTGCATAGGATTTTCCTTGAAGAAGGCACCAAGCCTACGCGGGAAGCACAACGTCGGCTCCACCCTCCGATGATGGAGGTGGTAAAAAAGGAGGTAATTAAACTCATGGACTGTGGAGTTATTTACCCTATTTCTGATAGCCGTTGGGTTTCCCCAGTGCAGGTTGTACCTAAGAAATCGGGAATCACCGTCGTCGAGAATCTGGAAAATGAACTTGTGCCACAACGGACGATCACTGGACACCGAGTGTGCATTGATTACCGGAAGCTCAACGCCGCAACCCGCAAGGATCATTTTCCCTTACCATTCATCGACCAAATGCTGGAAAGATTAGCCGGCCATGCATTTTATTGTTTTCTCGACGGATATTCCGGCTACAACCAAATTAGCATTGCGGAGGAGGATCAAGAAAAGACAACGTTCACGTGCCCTTTCGGAACGTTTGCCTATCGCCGCATGCCATTTGGACTGTGTAACGCACCAGGTACATTTCAACGTTGCATGCTCTCAATTTTCTCCGAGTACATTGAAAAAATTATTGAAGTATTCATGGACGACTTTAGTGTATTTGGGAGTGATTTTGATGCATGCTTAAACAATTTAGAAACTATTTTACAAAGATGCGTTGAAACGAACTTGGTGCTTAATTGGGAGAAGTGCCATTTCATGGTTACGCAAGGGATAGTGTTAGGTCATATTATCTCTGAAAAAGGGTTAGAAGTAGATAAATCTAAAGTAGATCTTGTGCGTCACTTACCCTCTCCAACTTCGGTTAGAGAGATTCGTTCATTTCTTGGACACGCAGGATTTTATCGTAGGTTTATCAAGGACTTTTCCCACATCTCTCGCCCCTTGTGTAAACTGCTGCAAAAGGAGACCCCGTTCGTCTTTGATGAAGAATGCAACGCTGCCTTCAACAAGTTGAAGGAGCTTCTCACGAGCGCTCCTATTTTATGCAGCCCTGATTGGTCTCTGCCATTTGAACTCATGTGCGACGCCTCGGATTATGCCGTAGGAGCCGTCTTGGGTCAACGGAAGGACAAGAAGCCTTGCGTAATCTATTACGCTTCTCGGACGCTTGATGAAGCGCAAAGAAATTATACTACCACCGAGAAGGAGTTTCTTGCCGTGGTTTTTGCTTTAGATAAATTTCGATCTTATTTACTTCAAACTAAAGTAACTGTGTTTACCGACCATGCAGCTTTGAAGTATCTAATGCTCAAGAAGGACGCAAAACCACGACTTATCAGATGGATACTTCTACTCCAAGAATTCAACATCGAAATCAAGGATAAGAAGGGAGTAGAAAACGTCGTCGCTGACCACCTATCACGTTTGATAGGTGACCATGAGCCTGTCGAGATTGAAGAAACTTTTCCGGATGAAAAACTCTTCGGAATTGAGGTAACTACTTCGGAAACTCCTTGGTATGCAGATATCGTAAATTACTTAGTTACCGGTGAGTTTCCGTCTACCATGCATAAATTTCAACGTGACAAACTTAAGCATAATGCTAGAACATTTATCTGGGATGAGCCTTATTTGTGGAAACAATGCTCCGATTTAGTAATTAGGAGATGTATCCCGGATAGTGAATTCAAGCCTATTTTAGACTTTTGTCACAATGAAGCATGTGGGGGACACTTTGGTTCTAGGAGGACAGCCCTTAAAATTTTGGATTGCGGTTTCTTTTGGCCTAGTTTATTTCGCGATGCTCATGCATATTGCGCTACATGTGATAAGTGCCAAAGATTCGGTAATTTAGGACCTAAAGATCAAATGCCACAACACTACATATTTAATGTTGAAATTTTTGATGTGTGGGGTATTGACTTTATGGGACCATTTCCTCCCTCCAATGGTTTTACTTACATCTTACTCGCAGTAGATTATGTTTCTAAATGGGTGGAGGCAAAGGCCACCCGTACTAATGATTCGCGAGTTGTTGCAGATTTCCTACGAACTAACATTTTCAGTAGATTTGGAATGCCACGCGTTCTAATCAGCGATGGAGGAAGTCACTTTTGCAACCGCACGGTGGAAGCACTAATGAGGAAGTATGGCGTCAAACACAAGGTTTCCACACCATACCACCCTCAAACCAATGGAATGGCTGAAGTTTCCAACCGTGAGATAAAGAAGATCTTGGAGCGAACCGTCCGCCCCAACCGGAAAGATTGGAGTCAATGCTTAGACGATGCATTGTGGGCTTACAGGACTGCCTACAAGACCCCCATCGGTATGTCCCCTTTCCGATTAATTTATGGGAAGGCGTGCCATCTTCCGGTTGAACTAGAGCACAAGGCATGGTGGGCCGTGAAGAAATTCAACATCGATCGAGATGCCGCAGGCTTGCATCGGAAGCTTCAACTTTGTGAACTTGAAGAAATCAGAAATGATGCTTTCGACAATGCGTGGATCTACAAAGAGAAGACGAAAAAGATCCACGATCAGATGATTCGCGGGAAGAGTTTTGAACCGGGGCAGAAAGTATTGCTTTTCAATTCAAGACTTAAGCTCTTTCCGGGAAAGCTTCGCTCTCGATGGATGGGGCCATTCATAGTTTCTCAAGTCCTACCTCATGGAGCAGTTCTCATTCGATCTATCGACAAGGGTAGTGAGTTCAAAGTAAATGGCCATCGCTTGAAGCCCTATTTTGAGGCATTTGTGGAGCACACCGTGGAGGAGATGCAACTCCAAGAACCGGCCAGTTCAAAACCAAACTAATGCATCACGTCCAAAGCTAACGACGTAAAACCAGCGCTTGTTGGGAGGCAACCCAATAGGGAGACAACAGATTTGTTTTCTTCTCCCCTTTTACTTAATTTAATGGCTTTTTGCGTATTAGATTAAAATTTTCGTAGATCCTATACTCCATGTTTAATTCTATGTTTTCTTTAAGTACATTGAGGGCAATGTAGAGTTTAAGTGTGGGGGAAGGGTTTACAATTTAATTGTGTCTAAATTAGTGTTTTTCAGAGTCTTTAGGACGCCCTTAACTAGTCGATGATGAAATTTGATCGATACGAACACATATGGCGTATGAATCACATGCATCGAATTCTTGTGCTAATTGAGATATTCTTTATGTTTTTAACATGTAGTAGATATGAATTGCAAACATGGTACAGAAATCGCATGCTTGAATAAGTTTTTAATCATACGAACCCTATGTGAGCTTTTGAGCTATCTGTTCTTTATTCGAGTGAATATACATCCATTTCGTAGCTACTAGCTTATATATGCCTCATTTGATTGCTTGCCATAGAGTTTAATGAACTAGAGAATGCTAGAACTTACTCATGTCAATTTGCAAAGCTTTTAAGTTGATACATACTTTGATTTCGGAAATGATTAAAGGCATTTAGGATTTTCCACCACTTCGCCAAATATCCATGTATCCCATTTGTACGCACAAGTTGCGACACCCCTAGATAAACCAATTGAGCCCACGTTAAGCTTTTCTTTCATCACCATATATACCTAAACACTTACCCTAGTATAGAATATCCTTACCTTTGTTCCGGAAACTTGGTGAGAATTTTTCGAAACTAGCACATAAGATGGTGGTTCGGTAGGAAAGATTGGAAGAGTTAATGTGAGTAAGGGGAAAGACTTGTCCAAATAGCTAAAAAAAAAAAAAGTATGCGATTGCCAAAAAGAAAAGAAAAAAATATATTCGAGAGAATGAAAAGAAAAAAATTATATATCTCTCATGGCAATATGTTGTGTTCTAAGAATAAACCATTTGGATTAACGTCCCCCTTATTTGCGGATTTGGAGATTACGATAAATTGAAGGCCCAAAAATAGAACAAAATATGGCCTTTGTCCTGTCCGAAAAGCTCAAAGGGTAGCTTAGATTGAAATATACATGGTAACATTCAAATGGAGATGGAGGACTGATTATGGTGCTAGACTAAGTCGTTGGAACGTTTTTATCACCACATATCTAAATTTCGAATGCCTTAGCCTTAACCCCATTACAACCTCACTAAAAGTCCTTTATGATCCTTAAAATGAGTAGCTTTCAATTAGTAGAGTAAGTTGCATGAGTAAGCTTATGGTTTTGGTTCATTTGTGCAAGCAATCAAACTTTATTCATGTGGTTTTCATTTCAATTCATATACACTCTAAGTGAACCATTTTCATGAGTGAAAAATATGATAAGTGCATCCTTGTGAGTTGATTAAACCTTTATTCAAAGCATGCACAGCTATAACATAACCATTGTTTTCTCTATGTCTTACTTGTTCATTACATAATTATATCGCAATTATCTCTTGAATTCGTTGAGCATGCAAAGTTGAAAATCATGTGAGACATCGCCATATACTTATGAAAATTCTGAGACAAATTTTAGCTAAGGGCTTAGTTGTGTTCTTTCTTTTAAATTTTTAGAGTGTCTTAGTTTAACTTAGTGTTTGCTAAGGGACTAGCAAAGTCTAAGTGTGGGGGAATTTGATATACGCATTTTATGCTCGTTTCTTAACGCATTTCCCTTTACGTTTAGCTATGTTATTATCTTAGTTTTATGTTTTCCTTATTTAAATTGTTATTTTGAAGTTTATTACGGTGGAGATTAATATCGACGCAATTCGGAGGAATTTCGGCGATTTTGCGATTTTTGCGATTTTGGACCTCCGAAAATGGGCCGGGCCACAAAGCAAATTGTGGGCCGAATTCTCAACTCTTGTTTCGGCCCATTATCAAGCCCATTACCATCTAGTTCGGCTAGGAAGCAAAGTGGGGAAGAGGAAAAGTCAACAATATCAAGCCATGACTCACTTTGGTGACTCTTGCTTGCATTTAATGAAAAGATGACTAAGGGAGTGACTTGCCATGGTGACTCTTTGCTTAGGGTTCACAAATGGTGACTTGCCATGGTGACTCTTGCTTAGGGTTCACAAATGATCATCACACATGGTGACTTGCATGGTGACTTGCCTTAATGATCATTGCTTGCATTTAATGAAGCAAGGCAAGGTGGAAGAGAGAAGGCAAACATCCTTGCCTATAAATACCAAGGGAGGCTGAACCATTCAAGACATCTCTCATTTTACAAGCCAAAGCTCTACACAAATACTCTTCCACCATAAACACTCCAAAGTTCATTACAAAGCCGAAGCACATCCTTTACCATTCCAAGCCGAAGCAAGCAAGGTTACTCCTTCCAAGCCGAAGCTATCAAGCCTCCTCCATCCAACACAATACGCTAAGTCCCTTGTGAAGGAAGTCCATCTCCACCGTAGTTCATCAAGCACTCAAGACAAAAAGTGTAACCATGATCTTCACTCTCATTTCTTTAGCTTTGTATTTGAATCTTTTGATGTATTGGAATAACAAGTTTAGAAAGTTTAGATTTGTGTATCAAATGAATAACAAGTTTAGATTTGTGTTTCATGTGCCTAAACCGATTTGTAATATGCATGTGTTTGTGATTTATAGCTTTTTATGCATGTTTGATACAATCTTAAAGCTTCGAATGTATGTATTAGAAAATACGCTAAGTCCCTCTCTTTTGCATGTTTCGATGATCGTAAGTTGTTTAGGATGTTTATACGCTAAGTTGCATTCCTACACAATTATCACGCATGTGTATTTAGTTAGAAGTTATAAATTTCGCAAGTTACAAAAAGGTTTGATGCATGAAAAGGGTAGGTTAATAAGATGAGTTGATCACATGTAATTAGTAGTGTAACTTCTTATTTTTAGCAAGCATAATTAGACTTTAAGTTTCTTGATTGTTGAAACTTGTCTATGAGTAAAACATGTTAGATACCTAAGAGTTTTAGTTGTGTTTGCATGTTATGTACTTTAATTTCGTAGATTAAATAACCAATTCCCAATCCCCCCAAACTTTTATATTTCCGCTTAATAACGAAACCATGCATGCGCCCTTAATTCCCCGGATAAAGAACGATCCCTACTCGCCAATATTACAAATGACAAAAGAAGGGTTTAAATTGCAATGCGCGTAATCTGTGTTTTTAGGGTCTACTTTGTGTTAACGTTAAATGCATGTTTTGCGCGTATCAGTGTCCATGAGCGACCCCGTGGGATTTTTACTTGCATGCTCAGTACGCTGGAGGAGTATGAGTTTACCTCGTGTACTTTATTATATTTATTTATCTGAACTCGCATATGTTTTATAACATATATTATTCGGCGAAAGACATTTATTTTCGTCCACTCACTCTAAAAGTTTTCATGTCTTTCCCCTGAGCTTTTCGGTTTCCGTGCCCAGTTTGCAGTTCAGATTCTGGTGTCGCACGTCGTGGTCGGAGGCATAGTATTCGAGCGATGTTTCTTTTATGGTAGGTTCTTAGTTTGGCCTACTATTTGTATATCTATACTAGAAGTCGCTCTGAGTATTCTGATGTATATTTTTATACAATTTTCCCCGGATTTCAGTAAAGTATAGTTATATTTATTACTTTACATTACTGTTGATATATTGAGAAATCCGGATGGGATTGGTGCCCACGGTTTGGCTTTTGTGGCATAGGTTGAAGTGTTAATTTTCGGGTGCAGGTAATGGCAATTCCGTGTTAGTAGCGTTACTCTGCCGAAATTTTGATGATTTTTGTTAGTTTGTGTTTTAAGAAGGGGTTTGATTCCGGTTTAGGAAACTAAATCGGGGTTGGGTCCTTTCAAGCCGTGTAAGGGTGAGTGAAGCCTATAAAATGAGCGAATTTGGTGAAGTGATAAACTACAACCAGTATCGCATTTTTGCCATGGGAAAGGGGAAGCCATTCGACAATATCCATAGAGACCGATAACCAAGCACCGTCCAGAATTGGCAAGGGTTACAATAGGCCAGATGGGTTTATCGTCTCATAGTTTTGTCTTTGACACTCATCACAGGTTGATATGAGTTTTTTGATGTCTTTTCTGACTCCCGGCCACAGGAAGCTGAGAGACAATCTCTTGTAAGTGGGGAGGAACCCGGAATGCCCCACCGTGATAGAAGAGTGGAATTCTGTGAAGAGCTATGATCTCCATGATGATGTGTGAGGGACAAAGAACTTGTTCTTGTAAAGAAGTTTCCCTTGCTGCAAAGAAAACCCAGCCTTAGTGGGAGAGCCTTCGCAGAGCTGCTTAGTGATCATAGTGGCATCGACGTCTTGCAAACATGCTTGTTGAATATCAGCAAGGCGGTCGAAGACAGGATAGAAAATAGGCATGACTGTAGCTAACTCGTGTTGTCTTAACAGTGCATCAGGGGCTCCGTTCAAGTGACCAAAGCGATGCCCAATTGGAAAGGTATAGCCTAGTAGTTTTATCAACCACCTTTGTTGCGATGGTGTAGATAGCCTTTGGTCAGAGAAGTACTTCAAAGTACGATGATCAATAACAACTTTGAATTTTTGGTGAAGTAGGTACGGATGCCAAGCTTGGACTGCCACAACAATAGCCATCATCTCTTTGTCATACATCGAGAGGACCAGATTTTACCCTGATAATGATTTGCTCAAGTACACAATTGGGTGACCCTCTTGTTGCAACACCGCGCCAATGTTGCTACCCAAAGCATCAATTTCTATGACAAATTGCTTGCTAAAATTTGGGAGTGCTAGAACCAGTGCAGATGTAAGGGCTGCCTTAAGAGCTTTAAAAGCTATAGTAGTTGCAGGGGACCAAATGAAGCTATCCTTCTTGAGGAGATCGGTGAGTGATTTGGAGATGGGTCCAAAACCTCTCGCAAACTTATTGTAATATCTTGCAACACGAAGGAGTCCCCTAAGGCATTTCAAACTTGTAGGTTGTAGCCAGTTTGCTCTTGGCCGGATCCACTTGTACTTTTTGTGAAACAATATGTCCCAAATACCCTACACTTGATTTTCCAAAGGCACACTTGGATGTTTTTACTTTGAGAGAATGTTCTTGCAGTTTAGTTAGTACCTTGTACAAATGCACTACATGTTCATCAATGCCTTTGCTATAAACAAGTATGTTGTCAAAAAAGACTAAAACAAACTTGCATAAAAAAGAATGAAATATTGAATTCATGAGGCTTTGGAATGTAGAAGGAGCATTAGTGAGATCGAAAAGCATTACCACAAACTCATAATGTCCATCATGAGTGCGAAAAGCGGTCTTGTACGTGAATGTCATTGGGGTGCATCTAGATTTGATGATAGCCGGAACATAAATCAATCTTTGTAAAGTGAGTAGCACCATGTAACTAGTCAAGTAACTCTTCGACTACCGAAATAGGAAATCGACCATTCACGGTGATGGCATTAAGAGCTTGATAATCAACGCAAAAACATTGGGTGTTGTCTTTTTTTTGCACCAACAACACCGGAGAAGAGTAAGGACTGTGGCTAGGCCTTGTCTCACCACGGGCTAACATTTCAGAAATCTGTATGTCCACTTCATTTTTTTGAGCTGGGCTATGCCTGTAGGGCCTTGATTTAATGGGATTGGAATATGGTAAGAATGGGATTTGATGATCACACTCACGTGGGGGAGGCAGTTGCTTGGGCTCAGAGAAAAGGTGTTGGAATTGTTGTAGGAGAGGTTGAAGTGGGTTGGGGGCTTGAGCTAGGTAGTCTATGTGGGATGATTTGGTGGTGGAAGGAGAAGTGAAAAGAGAATGCATTGATGTAGCTCCGTCGCCGAGGGTTGCTGTTATTGAATTCCCCTGAGCAAGTGAGTATGACCATCAACCTCAAACATCATCAACCTTTTCTTGAAATTCCAACCAATGAGTCCCAATTACTCGAGCCACTCTGCTCCTAAAACCAAATCACAGCCAGCCACTGCAAGAAGACGAATCGAGTCGAAAAAGGAGTAACCTTGAATTATCACCATCACGTTTTGAGCCACACCTTCAGTGGTTACCAGCTTCCCCGAAGCCGTAGTGAAAGTGGTAGAATCTGTGGCGTCAACGTCGAGGTCGATGCCATGCCACTTGTGGATTAAAAAAAATTGCTAACGCCCCTGAATCAATAAAGACTCTAATTGGAAAATTTCATATCTTGCCTCTAAGCCTCATGGTCTGTGCCGGCGGAGACCCGGTGAGGGCGTGCAAGGTGAGTGGGATGGTCTCGTCCTCTACTTCGCATTCCTAGTCTTTCAACTCAGCCTCAATAAGAATTGCAGAAAGTGAGTTTGGGCATTTGTGAGTGGGAGAAAACTTTTCTGGACAGTGAAAGGTGGGACCTTTGAGCTGCTTTGGGAGACTTGTTACGGTTGTCTGAGCCCTTGGCTAGTTTGAATGTAGCCGCTAGCGATTAAGGCTCGTGCAACAACAACTGGTGTCGAATTTTGTCACGAAGTCCGCCCACAAAGACATTCATGAGTTGGGTGTCCGATTAATCCGAGCAACGATAAGACATGTTGATGAATCTGTCACGGTAATCTTCCACCGTCCCTGTCTGCTGCAAGTGAGAGAGATTGGATGCATCAATGTTGGAGGTCTTCTCTGCTCCGAATGACTGTAACAACACATTCACAAACGTGGCCCAGTTGTCCGTGGGAAATCTTTAATTGTACCATGACATCCACTATGATGTAGCCTCATTGAAAGAACAAGCAGCGATGTTAACATGTTCTTCGGGAAGGATTTGGTAGAATCGTAGGTAACGCTCTACCATCGACACCCAACCAAGGGCATCACGACCTGTGAAACGGGGAAGCTCGATTTTTAGGGTAAGGCGAAAGGAGGAAGAAGGGTGTTGGTTGCATTCTGTGGAGTGTTGGCGGGAAACAGGGTGATTTAGTAGTGGAAGTGAGATGGTGTTGTTGAATGATAACTCAGTATGGATGATAGGTGGTGACTGTGTAAAATTGAGGAGAGGTGTGAAGGTGATTGAGTGGGGGTTGGTGGTGAAAATTGCAGGCATAGTTGTTCCTAACATGGTCGTTGACGGAACAGTGCTTATTGACAGCGGCGTGGGAAGGACCTCGTCATGCATAGTCGTGTTGGTGGATGACTGGTGTGTACGTAGACTACGCATCTCTTCCAACAGGCTACGGCTGACCAGTGTAAGCTCCTTTATAGACACTTGGAGCGAAGATTGAGTAGTCTGTAAGGCATCCAGTTGTTGTTGCTGGCTTGCGAGAATAGGAAGAGAGGTTTGCAAAGTCTCTGGTGGCTCTGTCGTCACAAGCTGGAGGACATGATCAAGGTTTGCTGTTGCTCTGGTCTTGGTACCCCCACCAACCATGGTGAGGCTCTAATACCAGAGTGTTAGGTACCAAAGCGCAAAGGAGAAAAGGGAAAGAAGAGAGATTTTGAGAGAGAAAGAAGTCTAGGTTTTCATTCATTCCATTCCAACATTACAATTAGAGTTATAAGCTCATACATTCTGTGTGAAGACAAGATCACCACTTGACAAAATAACAGCTAGCCATAGGACGTACTAAGCATGCTTAAGATCAGAAAGCAGAGTGTTAACTTTGGTCTTGGTACCCTACCGACCATGGTGAGGCTCTGGTACTAGAGTGTTGGATACCAAGGTGTAGAGGAGAAAAGGGAGAGAAGTAGAGAGATTTTGAGAGAGAAAGAAGGCTAGGTTTTCATTCATACCATGCCAACATTATAATTGGAGCTATAAGCTCATACATTCTGTGTGAAGACAAGATCACCACTTGACAAAATAACAGCTAGCTAAGCATGCTTAAGATCAGAAAGCAGAAAAAACATGATAAAGAGGACCACACCAATATGGGCTTCTACTGGGCCTGGATAGTGGATAGTGGATTGTAACATAATTGTCGGAGAAGGAAAAGGTATAGAGAAACGTTGACGGGATAGAGTCTGCTGCTGTATCAATAACGAATGAAACCCAACTCAACAATTATATTCAAACCCCTTTCGTGTTCTAACCTCTAATCCCATCCCTCCTCACGTAATCGGTCTCGCGATTATCTGCTCATGCTTCATAAATAGTCGATTTGGGTTTTCATTACTTTGTTCAAATTGCCCAAGTATTCATTCAAGGGCGGAGGGATTTAGGGTTGACTCTTGAAAAAAAAAAATTAGGGGTGTTTTCTTTCCATTGTCAGCTGATTAGGGTTTCGCTTTTTGGATACAATTCTGGTGCTTGTTGTCAATTGATTGGGTATTTCGCTTTGATTTTAAGTTGTGGATGCTGGGTCGATCATAATTATTGCTATTTCTCGTTTTTGAAAGTTGCCCTGAATTGTGTCCAAGTCTGCGAAAACTCGAAGGGTTTGGGATAGTTTGGGGGGAATTGAGTTGGGTGTTTGATTGGGTATAAGGATGAGTTCAAGTATCACCGAAGGTTTGGTTCATGAGGGCAAGCTTTTGGTCCATGTTGCCGAGAATGGGCACTCGTTCGAGCTCGATTGTGCAGAAACAACACCGGTGGATGCGGTTATGCGGTATATGGAGTCAGTCTCTAATGTTAATATCAATGACCAGCTTGTTCTGTGCTTGGATATGAAGCTTGAGCCGCAGCGCCCGCTTTCGGCTTACAAGCTTCCAGCCGATGACCGCGAAGTGTTTATATTCAACAAGGCAAGGCTGCAGACGGATTCGCCTTTTCCTCTGCCAGAGCATGTTGATATTCTTGACATTCCTGACCCCCAATCTCCCTCGGCTTCACAGGTTCGTCATGCTCTGGATGATGCTTCGGATCCTGCTTTGAAAGCATTGGCATCCTATGAGAGGGAATTCAGGTACCATTTTGAGAAGGGGCGCGCAGTTTACAGCCGGACCCAACTGAAGTACGAGACTTGTGAAAGGCTATTGAGGGAGCAAAAGGTTCAAGAGAGGGCGGTGGAGGTAGCCAAGGGTAACTTGGATCAATACTATAGGATGATAAACCAAAACTATACAGAATTCATGAAGCGGTATTCACAACAGAATCGAATACACTCTGATCTTTTGGTCAATCTTGGGAGGGATTTAGAGAGATTGAGATCCATCAAGCTTCATCCTGCGTTACAAACTTCCACACGTAAGTGCTTATCGGATTTCGTCAAGGAAGAGAACCTGAGGAAATCAGGTGAGAATTGTAGCAGTTCCCATAAACAATTTGAGAATAAGGTTTCACAGTTTAAGCAGATGTTTGGTGAGGTGAAGCGGAATGTGGAGGAACTGTTTTCTAACACGGCTTCTTTGCCAATCCGGAATTTGGAACTGACAATTAAGGAGCACCAACGATATATTAACGAGCAAAAGAGTATAATGCAGTCATTGAGGTTGGTATCCTTTTTGAATTGTAGCTTGTTTTTGTACTCACATTCAATTTCTTTTCATCAATAGTTGGGTGTTCCATAATTGTATCTGAACCCTATTTACTTCTGGGAATTAATTCTTTGACAGCAATAGGCGGATTATTTCATGCTCATAACATTTTTGGGTTTTCTGTTCATGTTACTAAATCTTGAGGAAAGCATTAACAGATTGATATATTTTCTTCCAATTTATATCAGGAAAAGTTTCATTTAACTGAAATTGAAAGTGTGTTTATTTCATGCTATAGGTGGAACAACCATCAGTTTAGCTGAGGATAGTATCTCCAAGTATATTGGATACTGTTTTACCTTTCTATTCTGTTCTTAGTTTTGGTAAAGCTCTATATGGTATTTTCCCGTGTTAACATCTTTGAGACACATAAATCAACTTTGGTAGAGGAACATGAAATTTGTGATGATAGTTGCAAGGAAAATATATTTTTGTGATGATAGTTTCATGACTTCTTGAAAGTATTTGTTATGATGTATCTTGTGCTTAAAATCCTTGTAACATAGTAATTATGACAACCTGTGGCTGTTATGAACTTTGTTAGTGGAACCCTATCAAATTAGATATTTTCCTGATCGCCTCCAACCTTTTTTAAAGATTATGTTGCTTGTGACTAAGCTTATTATGACTAGTTCAAATCCATTGATGTTTTGGATAAAAGTTGTGTTATCTCCGCACTGCTGTTAAATACCTAATTTCCTGCTTTAAACTGAATAAGTTGGTGCTTTATTCAGAATTTGATAAATGGGTTATATTTTCATAAATGCAGCAAAGATGTGAACACCGTCAAGAAACTGGTAGATGATTGCTCGTCTTCCCAGTTGTCTTCCTCACTTCGTCCTCATGATGCGGTTTCAGCACTAGGCCCTATGTATGATGTCCATGACAAAAACCATTTGCCTAGGATGCAGGCTTGTAATCGAGCAATTTCCAAGCTACTCGACTTTTGTAAAGATAAGAAGAATGAAATGAACATGTTTCTCCACAAATATATGCAAAAGATTGCTTATATTTCTTACATCATCAAAGATGCTAAGTTACAGTTTCCTGTTTTTAGAGAGGCAATGGTGCGCCAGGATGATCTTTTTTTCGACATTAAGCTGATTCGCGGGATTGGCCCAGCATATAGAGCTTGCTTAGCTGAAATAGTAAGAAGAAAGGCATCCTTAAAGCTTCACATGGGCATGGCTGGACAATTAGCTGAGAGGCTTGCAACAAAGAGGGAGATCGAGGTCCGGCGACGGGAGGAGTTTCTGAAAATTCATAGCTCATACATACCTAGAGATGTATTAGCTTCAATGGGATTGTATGATACCCCCAGTCAGTGTGATGTCAATATAGCTCCGTTTGATAACGGCTTACTTGATGTTGACATAGCAGACCTGAACCGTTATGCACCTGAATACTTGGCAGGACTGTCTTCTAAGGGTTCGTATTCTACGTCTACCGAGAGCATTCATTCAGCTGAGACTGATGAGATCACATTGGGCCTGGAGAAATGTGATTCGGAGGAGCTACCGGAAGGCTCTGAGCTGATAGAAATTGCTGGAACTAGTAAGATAGAAGTTGAAAATGCAAAATTGAAAGCTGAACTGGCTTCTGCAATAGCCATGATGTGTACATTCTGGCCTGAAGTAGACTATGAATCATTGGATGACAGCAAAATGGATAGCTTATTGAAGGATGCTGCGGAGAAAACAGCTGAGGCGTTGCACTTGAAAGATGAGTATGGAAAGCATCTGCAATCTATGCTTAGGATGAAGCAGATGCAGTGTGTTTCATATGAGAAACGCATTCAAGAATTGGAGCAGAGACTATCTGACCAGTATTTGCAAGGTCAGAAGCTTTCAAATGATAAAAGCACCTCTGAATTTGCCCTGTTATCTGATAATATTGATAAGCAAGAAGTCTTAGGGGGTGGACAGTCTCACATGCCTTGCATATCTAATACTGAGCCCATGGATGAGGTTTCGTGCATCTCAAATTCTTTGGATACGAAATTGGGTATTTTCAGTGCACAACCTGACAAAATAAGAGATGGAGCTGATGAAAATATGATGGATTCTTCTGCAGTACATAATCATCAAATGGATTCATCAATGCAAGAGCTACATCGTGAAGAACAGCTAATCAGTGGGAAAGATGGCAAAGAAAAAATGGTGGGGCAGCTGGGCATGTCTCTGACAAACAGTTCTACCGCTGAAAGCATGCCTGAACATCTGAATCGGTCTCATTGTGAAACAGCAGTGGGCTTGGACACCAAAGTCAGCACCGATCGACTGTTGGAATTAGAGAGTGCACTCACAAACAAGTCAAACCAGTTGAATGAAACAGAAACAAAACTTAAAGCTGCTATGGAGGAAGTTACCATGCTTAAGAGGGAATTGGACACAAATCGGAAGCTCCTCGATGAATCTCAGGTATAAATACTCTTAATTTCTTCTTTACCAAATTATTTATCTTTTTATCTCTTTCCTTCCCCCTTTCTGTTTGTGCATGGAACATATTGGGCGGTTAAATGTGTTTTTTTAGAATTTATGGTTTCTTTCTGCATATCGGTACTGAGCAATATCTTATCATTTTGGATAATAGATTGGTTTGATAATATTAATTGCGTAATTGATAATTTAATGGAATATTGCAATTGCACTTTCTTATTATAAATGCTGAAGTGCACGATAAGAAAGCTGAACTTTTGAAGATAGGAGCTGAAACAACTGAAAATAAACATTTCTGTGTAATTTTTGTTATTAGAAATCAGTGTGGTTTATTTGTGGCCTTTTTCTAAGAATCCTTTACTATTTTGGTCCTGCTGATCATTTAGTAGCAGGGTACAAGATAAACTTTTGTCTTTGTAACCCCTGATATTGGATCCAAATAGTGAATACTTGCTCTACTCCATCCCTGCATCTGATAAGTCTTCAAATGCTCTTTTATTTCTTTCCCTCCAGAGCACTGAGAGACACTGCAAGCAAGCTCATATAACTTTGTTCGTCTTCAATCTCCAATTTTATAGAGATTGGATGAATGTTTACTTAGAGTCTGATTGAGATATTGATGGCTTCTGTTGATACTTTCGACTTGTGTTTATTGATTTTATTATGCAATGCTCTCGTCAGTCTTCTGACTATATTTTTGTTATGTGCTGTCCTTGCCAGATGAATTGTGCTCACCTGGAGAACTGCTTGCATGAAGCAAGAGAGGAAGCTCAAACTCATCTTTGTGCAGCTGATCGTAGGGCCTCAGAGTATAGTGCACTGCGAGCATCCGCTGTGAAAATGCGTGGCATATTTGAAAGACTTCGGAGCTGTGTTTATGCGCAGGGTGGAGTGGCTAGTTTTGTTGATTCATTGCGTGGTTTGGCGCAATCTTTGGGCAAGTAAGTTTGCCACACACAACTTTTATATGCCTTTCAATAGATTCGATTGATATTGGCGTATCCAACGATGTATATCATCGTACCTTTCTCTGCTGCATTCAACAGTACATATCTAAGAATGTCTCCGTAGTCCAGCTGTGGGGAGGAGCCTAGCACCTAGGCGTCAATTTATATTTTATTTTCTTAATTACCATATAATTAAGACCAGAAGGATATTAGATATTGAAAAGTTTAAGCATCAATTCTTCTAAGGCTAGGCCTCCAACTCTTCTTAATCCTCTTCATGTCCCCAAAAGTAATTTGCATGTAGCCCCACCCTCTTAATCATCGCCAGCATGGCTTTCCAAAGCTTTTTGATTTATCGAGGCTTCTTCATATGTCTATTTTGAGAACATCATCAGCAGTATTAGTTTGTTCGGGTCGGCTGATAGTTTGATAAAATTAAGAAGAAAATAAGAATAATAAAGTCGTCTTACACAGGCAAATTACTTATTGATTATCATCCAACATGCATATTATTATTTTTGCTATATCCCCAATTTATCCAATAAAAACCTCTTACTGTATCATATGAAGTTTGGTTTAGCGGGATGATATTTCTATAAAATTTTAGGAAATTATAGAAATACATTGGAAACTTGAAGTTCCGTCTTTTAGTTGTATTGTTGACACTGGAGATTGGTGTTGTTGGCTTTGTTTCTTTCAGCTCTATTAATGACAATGATGATGATGGTACTCTTGAGTTTCGGAAGTGTATTCGGGTGCTCGCTGATAGAGTTGGTTTCTTGTCAAGGCACCGTGAAGAGCTGCTTGACAAGTATCCAAAAATCGAAGCTGCAAATGAATTACTTAGAAAAGAATTGGAAGAGAAAAAGGAGCTAGTCAAAACATTGTACACAAAGCATCAACTTGAGAAGCAGGTATGTGATTACTTTTATTGGAGTTTTCTTCTTAAGATATTAAGTTGCAAAATATCATACATCACCATGTCGAAGTGTTGTTTGAAGGGGTGAAACCTTTCATTTACAATTGTACATGGTTAACCATGGATGTTCCTCTTTCCAAAAAAAAAAAACCATGGATGTTCTTAATATGGTTTTGTGGCATAGATGTGTGCATCTACCTTGCGAAGTATAGTTATTGCAAACTACATTTCGCGTTTTGGATGGTCAGTTGAAGATCGGTAATTTCTTTTGTTTGCTTTCAATATTTCTGCAGGCTAACAAGGAGAAGATTTCTTTTGGCCGTTTGGAAGTCCATGAGATTGCTGCATTCGTTCTGAACGTTGCTGGGCATTATGAGGCAATAAATCGGAACTGCTCTAACTACTATCTCTCTACTGAATCTGTTGCCTTATTTACAGATCATCTCCCGTGTCGACCTAACTACATTGTTGGACAAATTGTGCATATTGAACGCCAGACTGTGAAGCTGCAGGGTCCAATTTCGATGCAGGCTGAGCATGAGCTAACATCTGACATAAGGACTGACCGATTGGCCTTGAATTCAGGAATGAACCCATACGATCTCCCTATTGGCTGTGAATTCTTTGTAGTGACAGTAGCCATGTTACCGGATACTACCATTCTTTCACCACCTCCTTCCTGATCCCTGCTTTTGGCAGATTGACGTGATGGAAGAATTTCAATTGTACATACATAAAAATTACATTAAACAGTTATAATCCCCCCTCCTTTGCATGGGAGATTGGAACTTGATATCTTTCTGTACAGCTGATGATCCCAAGTAGAATTATTCTGTCCTGCTAGTGTATAAAAATCTTCTATCAACTTGTAAATGATGTATATATTGTTCAGCATTGGGTCGCTACTGGTCTCAAATCTAGATGAATTTCCTTTGAAGTTCACAGAAAAAACAATTGGGATGCCCTTGACCTTTTAAACAGTATCTGATTTCTTTTTCGGGACAGCAAATAGGGAGTTGAGTGTAAGAGTTCTGTTTTTCTTCCAGGTCTTGGCAAGCCACATAGGCAGCAATTACATCTTTCGACAGTAAACGATACTGGCATGGTAGTTCCTTGTCAAAGTACTAAACTGCTCCAGAAAGCGTAGTTATCCGAAGATCCCTCGGCAAACTCTTAGAGGGTTCAAGGGCCTATGGGCATTATTGCAAGCTAACGTGTGCTCCCATATGATCTTTAATAAATCAAACTAATTTAGTAACATATACTGCAGGTCGTACTAGAAAAACTATAAATAAACCAAAAATAGAAATCCACCAACTTATCCTAAAAAAACATTCATACAGAAAGAATCGAGAATTTACAAACGGGTACCTCAAGCTGGTAATACCAAACATCACCACAGCTATAAAATATGTACATTTTGTACAGTGGGAAATCTTGGGATTCTTCATTAACACACATTTCCGAAACCCGACCTCCCACGATAATGCAAGCTTCCAGTGACAGACAATAGTATAGAACAGCTAGCATTATTCACTGTGTACATCTAAAACGAGAGAAATGGAGAGTGGAGGAAAGGAGTTTCTATTTAGCGAGCATGCTTAGATTTTTGGAAGACTTTTGGAAGTGAAGGAAGCGAAGCAATATGAGGGAGATGAAACAGCAACTCCCCAAATGAATCTTTTCTAGACATACCAGCGACCTTCCCCCCAGAACCATCCTTCCTGTCCACTTCAGAAGCCTGCATATCAACTCCTGAACTACCTGCAGGATTGCCATTAAGCTCAATATGCCTTCCATTATCTGTGCTTTCAAAATCAACTGGTGAACTCTGAATTGAAGCGGGGTCCTTTTGCAGAAGGCAGCAAAGAGAATTGACCCTGGACATGAGGGATGTCTCATGACTCTCATCTGGTGCTGTTAACTGGGTGTCACTAAGTAAGTAATCAGCAATGTCCTCGAGAATGCCATGGCATTCCAACTGTTGGTCTGCAGAAGGCGGATTTCCAGAAGTCAGTTGTTCTGAAATGCAGTTCTCTATGTGATACATGAAATCACTCATCGAGATTGAAGGATGAATCCCAGGCACTTTTATCTGTTCCCACTTTCTTGGCGCCCAGGAATCAACAACTTCAGAATGACCATTTCCTTCAACTGCACGAGCATCCATAAATAGTATGACAAATGAAACCACTGAGTCAGTAAACAACAAATAACATGTGAATCCATGCTTAGCCGGGAATAAATTTCACACTTTGTACAACTATGATAACAGTACAATCCCTCCTGATTACAGACCGACTTACAGCATTGAGATGCTAGAACAAAAATCCACCACTGGAAATGCAAATTTTCCCATGTATCAAGATCAATCTAATTTAAAATCAGTACTTATTTTGTTTCACCATCAAGTTTGAGGAAACCCTAAAACAAGTATAAGAACTTACAGAATATGCAAGGAATCAAGTTATTCATGTGATTCATCATTGTGCAAAAAACAATGCTGGGTTCATCAGTTCATCTATCATACCTGAGCTAGGGGAAGGGGCTTCTCTGGATCGATGCTCTAATGTCATACCAATTGAATCCTGCTGATCGGTCCTCAAAGATGATGACTGACTTGCTGATGGGGATGCTACATCCTGGAAACCAGAAACGGAGGATCCTTTTCCACTGCCCAGTTGGTCAAAACCATGGCCCTTGGATTCACCGTGGTCTTCAAATGCAGATGGCTGCAGTTCAAAATAAGGTGAATCCACAACAACCTCTGGTTGTTGGCTTAAGAAGCACAGACGTGTATCACACTGAATGAGCTTCTCAAAATGTTTGTTTAAAAGTCCTTGTGGACATTGCATAAAATGTTGCCTGCAAAAAAACAATACAAAAGAATTTCCATAAATATACAAGCACCCTCAATCTTCAAAAAGATGAAAACATTTAGGTCCATGTCAAACTAGAGAATTGCAGTAAGAATTGGAGAACACTGTCTCGATTCAACAAGCATCCATATAAAAAAAGACTAGCAGTAAGTCGGTAACGAATAGGTTGCAAATAGGATCAGGATAAACATGAAAAATAAATCATGCCTCACCAGATAACTGAAATAATTATAAATTTGGAAAACAAATACAATTTGAATGGCAGTTGGAAAACTCAAATATAAGCTTAAATATGAATTCATGAGAGATACACCATGGAAGACATTATCTCAAATACAATGGCAGAAAAACCAACTTAGAGCTCTTCTCTGAATTGAATTACCTATGTATACTTGCTTGCCCATCAGTAAAATCTGATGTTGCTTGCCATAAAGTATGCTTTCTAGGCTGTGGGTTAGTCTCCCTAAAGAAAAGGGGTTGTCTAGCCAACTGCAATAGAAAAAAGTAATTCCAGATGAGGAACACACCAATTGATAAATTTATCATCGTGATAACTATACACACATGTTAAACAATAGCTTGAAATGAAAGGCATTACCACAACATTCAATGTACCAGGTTCATCATCAGGACAGTTGGCTTTCAGAGCCATGATATCAGACCACTGAATTTCTATTTTGCTCTTAAGGCCTCCTTGAAGAACTTCCCAAACAAGCTTATGCTTTGCAAAATAACATTTTGCAACTAAATCACCTTCATACCTTGATTTGTACTGCTCACCAAATAAGTCAATATTAAAGACTTTACCCAACCATACCGCAGTTGCAATATAAAATATAGAAGACTTAAAAAAAAAATTGAACATACCTCCCAGCTACCGATCCTCAATAGTGAAGCTGGAAAGTTTGATGCTTTCAGCTTATCAGTTGCCCCCACCGCAGCATTTGCTTTAATCTCCTTCTTAACTCCAGAGTTAACATTATCTCTTACTCCAGCTCCCGGTGTAGGAGCACCTCCCTGAGCAAGCTTCATTTGAATTAGTTCCAATAAAGACGGGCTCTTTCTGAGCCTCAGACCCAAAGGACTAGGCTCATCAAGTGGATTGTACTGGGACGCTGGGACAGCAGCAAATCCGTTATCTCCGGAACTCTGCAACTTCATCAAGAATACAAAAAGGAACTATTGTCAATAAATGATCAAACTTAAACGTTATGCCAAAGTAAAGAAAGCAATCATATAACGGCATTCCATAATTAGCATAACAAAGACAAGATCAATTATTAGTCCTATACTAGTCCTACAAGCCTAAGAAAGCTCAAATTAAACATGTGGCAACGTGTCGTGTGTTCTATGTCGGTTCCATGTCGGTTAATTTTTAATGACCAACACCGTGGCCGTCGATGGTTCAACCCTCACTAGCATATTATGATATAGAACAAAAATTAATAAATAAATAAATAAAGCTCAAACTCGGTAATCCTTTTCAATCTTGAACCGCAACACACAATGACCAAGAATCCAGAGATCAATAATTGGAATTTACATGCAAAGGGCATAAACTACAATTGGCTCTCCCAAGCCAAATTGCTATGGCCTATTGACCAGATACATATCAAAATCAAATTAAACATGGAAATATCTAGCTCAGTTAATTTACATACACAATCAAATCATAAAATTACGATAAATGAAATTACTACATTCTGATGAGAGAAAGAAAGAAAAGAGAGAAGAAGACCGAACCTCATGAAAAACAGAGGAGGATTTGGAGCGCTTGTTAAACGGGCCGTGCTCGTCTTCCAAAGCATCTTCGATCTCCAATTTCACCGGCGTATTGTCCTTAAACGGCGTCGTTTGCCGGAGATCTCCCGATTTCATCAACTGCACCATGGATTAAAATCCAAAAAGGAAACCAAAAATATACAAAAGGAAAGAGATAATAAGGAAGCGAGATTTGGGGATTAATCGGAGAAAAATAAGCAACATCCAAAACCGAACACTGAACGGAACCCTAGGATTGATCGAGAGAAATGGCTCTGAAAACCCTAAATAAACCAAATCGAGAGAGATTTTGGAAAGTCTTGGCCTTCTTTAACGCTGTCAGGTACGAAGGAGAAGACCATGTGGCCAATTCACACGTGCTGAATTATACGCTGCATCTTGAAATGACCCAAATATCCATGTAAAACCTGTTGCGGACGGCCCGAAGCTTTTTTGTTATGGGATGGCTACATTAGTCATTGTAGTTGGGCTGTGCAACCATGCGCTTACGGACACGTATGAAATTAATGGATATACTGTGGGGCCCGGAGTTTTGTTTTCAACTGACGGCCGTGGTTGTTTGTGTGAGAAACGTGGCGGCAGATCCTGGCTTGGCATGGTTGTTACAACAGATATATATATTTGTTACGCCTTTTTTATTTTAAATGAGTTTATGTAAGTCTTTTATGTTTGTTACATTTTTTTATATTAAAATTTTTAGTTTATAGTAAAAAAAAAAGATAGTTCATGTTTAGTACTATAAGAGACTATTTTTTTTGGGCAAATGATAAAAAAAAAAACTACTTTTGGGGTCTCAAAAAAAATCCGAAATTTTTTTAAATTTTCAAAAAACCTAAAATGTGTCCCTGTTATACAATAGTCCATCGGGTTTAAGCTATTTACGTCAAATATCACTTAAAAGTTTAAACCCCTTCCCCTTGCAGATCTGATTTCATTTCTACACTTTCTCTCTTTCTCGATACACTCTCTCTTTCTTTTCCGCTTCGTTATCTCCGTCGTCACTCCAATCCTAGTCTCTGTTGCCGCTCCGATTCTTTGTTTCCGTCGCCGGTCTGATTCATCGCTCTACTCGTTTGATTCTTCTTAAGTAAGCCCTAAAGTAATTCTTGCCCTAAATTCTCTTTTGTATTTTTGGTAGATGCTAGTAGATTTAATGTGTTCGAAATGGTTAACATGTTTACTGTGTAGTGTTTTCTGTGTGTTGTTTTTGTATTCATTGTGTTGTTGGTGTTGTTGTTGTCTAATTTCATTTTAGGATCTTTAGGGTTAACTGTGGTTCCTGGGTTTCAATGTGTATTGTTGTTATTTTTCATTTCATGTTAATGTTAACTATGGGTTCACTGTGAATTTACTGTTTTTCCACTGTGTAGTGTTCACTGTGTGTTGTTGGTGTCTTTTTTCATTTTAGTATTTAGGGTTAACTATGGGTTCACTGTCTGTTCACTAAGGTTTCACTGTGTGTTGTTGTTTATCTTATTTCATTTTAGAATTTTAGGGTTAAATGTGGGTTCACAGCCGGTTCACTGAGGTATCACTGTTTAGTGTTCACTGTGGTTGAATGTAGCGTTAACTGTCTGTATCTGTTTGAAGTCTTTTTCTTATTTTTGTGTTAATTAGTAGTGTGATATCTAATGTTTTGATTTTCAAACCGTTTAAAATGGGAAAAACTCAGAAGAGAAAGCATGAAGAAGAATCAGAGTCCTCTTTAAAATTTCAGAAGAAATTAAAGAAGCCTGCAGAAAGGAGGAATCCCAAACCAAAATGTTATAAATAATTCTCCCAACTCAAAGAGGATTATGACTATAATGTTATAAATTAGAACTGAACTGTGACAACCCGAACCGGAAATGGTATGTTTATCGGCTTGATTTGCGAGTTTCGTGATTAGTCGCGGTTTTGTCGTAATTGGTCGATATGGCGAGTTTGTTAACGACTAAATTATCGGGCAAAAATTTGATTTGAGTTCCTTCACGAAAGTTGTAGAGAATTTAATTTCGAGCTCGTGGGAATTTCCAGAGGATGATTTCGAGTTACGTGAAATAAGTTATGAATATTTTTGGCCGTTAGATTTTGTCATGTTTATCCGTTTGGTTTCGACACGATTTGGACGGTACGTGTACGATATAAATACGGGGAGAATACGTGACAATTTTGGAAACTTTCCAAATTGGGAAACTGAGTGGTTGACCGCGTTGACCACGGGTCAAAACTGACCCATTTCAGGCCGAGCTTTTGTTGCCTTCGATGTGCCTTATTTCGTCATCTTTTGGCCATGGTGTCTTCATGAAAGTTGTTGGGATTGAGCTCCTCTTTCTTTTGATAGGTGGATCACTCATTTTGGTTACCGGATGAAGAAGTTGTGACGTTTTGAAGTTTGTGATTTTCCGGCGAGATTCGGCAGCGACGGAGGCGGCCAAGTTGGGGGTCGACCCTATAGGGATTTTGAAGCCCTTGGGATGGTGAGTTGAACCCATGTGGTCTTGCACCTTGCCGTGGGTGGCCGATCGGAGTTGATGAATTGCGGCGAGCGTTTTTGACTTCAAGGTGAGTTTTGGGTGTTTTCCGGCCAAACTTGGGCTTAGTATTGAACTACAAAGTTGTTGGAAATGTCGAGATCTTCAAATCCATGTGTAGGTTGCAATTTTCTGGGCCGATGAATTTTCCAGCGGCCCGGCGCGCCGCTGTGGGCGACAGAATTCTGTCCGAGATGATTTTCGACTAGTTTTATGTCGGTTTGCTTGGAATCGTACACTGATCGCAGTGGTGAGGTTTATATTTTGAATTGAGCATCAGAATTTGTGGCGAGCTTTTATAGTGTGTTTATTGGATTTTTAACGATTTCGTCGATATTGAGTTATATGTTTTCGGGAATGGTTGGTTCTCAAGATGTGGTTCAGGGTTTTGAGTTATGATTTTGAACAGTGGTATTTATGATTATTCAGGAGATCGTGATCATTCGTTTGGCGAGGGATTTTCCGCTGGATTACAGGATTAACGCGTTTTGCGATGTGCAAGGCTGTGAGTGGATATATCTTTTCACTGATTGGTTGCGAGTCTTTATTATATGTTTTACGAGCATGAGCATGCATTTATGATTATGAATTTTACGAGCATGTGTTTTATGGTTATGCATTTACGAATAAGCATCTACAAATATGCTTTTATATTTATGTATTACGAATATATATTTACATTATGCTTTATACATTTGCATGAAACTATTTATGATTTGGTTTACACAGAGTACAGTTTTAGTATGTATAGTTGTATCGATACACTTGGCATCCGGCTGATCCCCGAGGATGTTTACCGGGGGGGGGGGATTGTTACCTTGTGCTAAGGTCTTTGCCGGGTGGGAATAGATACCCTGACATGATGCCTTTCTTGCTAGAATCACGTGAGGGTCTGGGATCCTGTGATTCAGACTGTACTAGCGCAGATGTGTCCATGAGTGACCCCGCGGAATTTTTAATGCATGCTCTGTATGCGTGAGGAGTTAGAGTCTCCCTCGTGTACCATATGATTTTTATGCATCTAGACTCGCATATATTTTATAACATATATATTTATTCGACGAAAAAAATTTATTTTAATCCACTCTAACGGTTTATATGTCTTTCTCTGGGCTCTTCGTTTTCTATGCTCAGTTTGCAATTTGGATTCAGGTGTCGCACGTCGAGGTTGGAGGCATAGTATTCGAGCCACTTTTCCTTTCTCAGTAGGTTTCTAGTTTGGCCTACTATTTGTATATATATATATATTAGAGGTCGCTCTGAGTACTGTTTATGTTTATATTTTCAAATAATTTTTCCCGGATTTCTGTAAAGCTACAGTTGTGTTTATTGTTTTACGTTATGATATGTTTTTGAGAAATCCGGATAGGATTGGAGCCCATGGTTTGGCTTTTGTGGCACAGGATGAAGTGTATTTTTCGCTGCAGGTTAATGGAAACCACGCATTATAGAGGAAACTCTGTCGAAATTTTCGGTTTTTGAAAGTTCACAATTTTTTAGAAAGGGTTTGATTCCGGTTTAGGAAACTAAATCGGGGTTGGGTCCTTTCATGAACTCACCCATTATTTTTTGTAATTTTTTCAAGTCAATTACCATATAAATGACCATAGCTAGCGACAGCTAACTTCAATGAACCAATACTTGTAAGCGTTAATTTTCTACTAAAACTAATAAGAAAAATGAAAGGAAGTGCAAAAGGAAAGCTAGATAACTGTTGTGCAGGTCCTTCTATTGTGACCAACATATTTTTGACACCTTGAGCACTTTGTATGGATTAGTTCCTTCTCAACCTTAGACTTTAGTGAAAGGACCCAACCCCGATTTAGCTCCCTAAACCGGAATCAAACCCTTTCGAAAACACTAACCAACAAAAACCATAAAAATTTTGGCAGAGTTTCGCTACTAACGTAGAATTACCATTACCTGCACGCGGAAAATACACTTCATCCTATGCCACAAAAATCAAACCGTGGGCACCAATCCCATCCGGATTTCACAATATATCAACAATAATGTAAAGTAGTAAATATATCTGTACTTTACTGAAATCCGGAGTAAAATCGTATAAAATATACAACAGAATACTCAGAGCGACCTCTAATGTATAATCATATAAGCATATCACAGTAGGTAGAACAATAAACCTACTGGAAGAAACAAGGTAGCTCGAGTACTATGCCTCCGACCACGACGTGCGACACCAGAGTTCGAACTGCAAACTGGGCACGGAAATCGAAAAACCCAGGGGAAGACATAAAACTCGTTAGAGTGAGTGGACGAAAATAAATGTCTTTCACCAAGTAATATATACGTATAAAATCATATGCGAGTCAAATGCATGAAAATCAAATGGTACGTGAGGAGACGCTGACTACCACCCACGCTGACTTCCAATTTATTCCTGGTTGCAAGCCTTTCCATCAACTTGCGTATGAAATTCCAAAAACAGAAAAATTTTAATGACAGCTAACCACAGCGCAATGACAGCTAAATCACACTGTTTTTATAACTCTTTGCTTTCTTAAATCAAAAATGTAATGACAAAAAAGAAAGAACACAAACAAGTAAGTTAGGAGAGAGAGAGAGAGAGAGAGAGAGAGAGAGAGAGAGAGAGAGAGAGAGAGAGAGAGAGAGAGAGAGAGAGAGAGAGAGAGAGAACAGACCTAATTTCATCAGCAAGATAGTACACAAGAACTGTTTGAAACTCAACTATCCAGCTATTGAAGCATTCAGAAATGTTGTATGTCATTTCTCCATATTGATCTTCTTCAAAGAATGCAGTAGACCATTTCTCTTTTGGTAAATTTGTCAAGAAATTAGTAATTGTTTCATCCTCGCCTTCAGCTTTTAATTTGGCAAGTTTGAACTCATATTGTGCTTCGCTTTTGGCATAAGCAAGTCTCATGAATAGATAACAGATTCTACACTTCATGTAACCACCCATATACAAGCCTTTGATGTTTGCTAGTAAGTGCCTAAAACAGAATCCGTGTGCATCATTCGGGAAAACATCAGGAAGATAACTCATTATTGTCGTGTGGCGATCCGAGAGGAATGTGAGATTCCTATGAGTATTAGTCTCGGTATTAGTATAATTCTTAGCAATCTCTTCTCTCAGCCTCTCCAGAATGCACCTCTAATTACTGTCATTTTCACAATCCACAATAGTAAAAGCCAATGGATAAAGCCCTGGAAGACAGAAGTAAAAATGCAAGGTCAGACAGTTAACCTCAGTGAACAAACAGTTAAACCAATTTTTTTTTTTCTGTTACTTTGATTTGCATATTTTCCAGAAGCACTGATAATGGTCCCTTTCTATCTATTTTTTAGGAAGTTGGCATCAACAAAAATCATCGGCTTGCAAAATTGGAAGCCCTTCATACAAGCGCCAAAGCACAGAAAAATTCGTTGAAACTTATGTATTTCAGGATCGCTATCTACCACGACTTTTGAGTCTGAATTTGCCTTCACAAAATTTTCAGTAAACCAGAGAAGATTTGTGTAGGATTCAGCTTCATTTCCATAAAGTTTAGCCATGGCCGGCCTTCTCCTTTCCGTACCAAATCATCCTGTAAGGAACATCCAAACAATAAGACTCCTTTATTTCTAATTGCAGCGCCTTTGCACCTTTGTTAGGATTTGCTCGTAGTTTGTCTTTGACGATAGAGCTGAAAAAATTAAAAAATTTAGAGTTAGTGAACTAAAAGTCATGACAATAAGTACAGCTAATCCAACTAATAACAATGAAACACAAATCTGGAACCATAGCTAATCACATCTAATTATAGTAAAACAGAAATCTAGAAGACAACTAACCACAGTGAAAGACATCTAAACTATAGTGAACAAGTTCCAGACTACAGATGTGTAAAGCACAAATCTAGAACATAGCTAACCACAGTGGCAGACAGTTAAACTACAGTGAAGATGTACCAGATTACAGAGGTGTAAAGCACAAATCGAGAACATAGTTAACCACAATTAAAGACAACTAATAACAATGAAACACAAATCTAAAACCACAGCTAATCACATCTAATCATAGTAAACCAGAAATCTAGAACACAGCTAACCACAGTGAAAGATAGTTAACTCACAGTGAACACTTACCAGACTACAGAGGCTTTCATCATCTCGCTCTTGTTAACACGGATCATCTCTTTGCAGGTGTGCTATTTCTGGAATTTTGTGATATAGAACCTACCATTGGCACGGCATAAGCGCGCTTGCACTTCCCATTCACAGTGATCATCCTCTTTCTTAATGCAATATGCATTGATGCGTGTCGGCTCGTTCTTTTCAAATAGGTACTTGAAACCATTTTCAATTGAATAGATTCGAAGTTTGTCTCGGAATTCTTCTACGCCACCCACAAAATACTGTCCCTTATCTTGTAAAGCGTTTGACCATGACTTAGTCATATATTCCTTTGGCTCCTCTTGACGGAAACAGCCAAAAGCAATATCTGTAACATTACCCATTCCATCATTGTCTTCCATATCATCATGATTTTCACCAGCCAAATGATCAGGTCCAACAAATTTATTTTGGTTCACCTATTAAGAGCAAGAGCAAAGAAAGAAAGGGAAATTAAAGTGAGAAGAATAAGTACAGATAAATTATAGTTATGCGACAGCTAAAAACAGTGAAGCACAGTGAAACATAGTGAATTCTTTGTACTTACATTCAATTTTATTTTAACGTATTTTGAATTGAACATTTGTAGGTAAACCATCATCATCACCAAATCATTATTACTTTCCAGAAGAACGTAATCTTCGTTTGGTGGAATACAGTACCTCATTGATAAAATTGAATCCTTAACAAACTTGATGCGGTTATGAACTGTATTACATATTTCATCAAGTGTCGAGTCACGGCTTCAAGATGACATGACTGCTTCCCCATTATAAACAAACTTTACTAACTTACCGCTAAAAGGTTCTGCCATGTCTATGCAAAAACACAAGATAAACAACATCTAAAAACAGTGAGACAGGGAATCCTAAGCATCAAGGCCTCAGCTAATTACATGGCTAATTATAGTGACTAGGAAACACTACAGCTAACGATAATTATACGTCAGTGAAGCACAGTTAATAGTCAGTTAAGCCACAGTGAACTATAACAAATGTACACTTTCAAGGCATATAGAACAGAAATTTTGCAGCATCCTAAGCATCAACGATTCAGGTAAACAATAGTGAGATACAATTTAAGTGATTTGCAGAATCCTACTGGATCAACAATTCAGCTAACTATAGTGACTACAAACACCTACAGCTAACGACAGTGAACCATCAGTGTACTACATCTAAAAGTCAGTTAAACCACAGTGAAGTACAGAATTCTAACAGAGAACAAGCAAATACCAAATATCCTAATCGTAAACAGTAACCATAAAATTCATAGGATACGTATACAGAGACTGAAAACATGTGATTCACCAAGCATAAGTAACCAAACATGAACTACACATGGGTTAATAGCTAACGACATTGAACAAACCTTGAATTTAACCCTCAATCAAACCTGAACAAACTTTGTTCTCACATCGAAGGTGGAGTCATCGTCATTGTCGTTGGAATTTATCTTACATCATCAATTGAAGAAGAGCGATCTATTCAGAGTGATCGATTGAGAGAGAGAGTCCTTGACGATGCGAATTTGAGAGAGAGGGAGAGCAGCTGATCACTTTTGCATTCAAAGAAGATTTTGAATTTGAATAGGAAAGAAACGTTGGTTCAGGGGCAAGATGGAAAGAAAAAATTCAGTTTTGGGAAAGAATGGGCTTTTTAAAGATTTGGTTAATGTTTTTGGGTTTTTTAGAAAGATAGATAAAAAAATGTTGGGTTTTTTGAGTGCGTGAAAAAGTTATTGGATTTTTTTAGGGAAGAGAAACTGAAAATGGGTTTTTAAATCATTTGCCTCTTTTTTTTTGAAATAAGGGTGGTGTAGCAACCCTCAAACCTTGATTAATGAAACTGTTGAGTACACAAGGGAGACATAAAACCTGAACCTCATACTACAATAAGCCCAGATAGAGCACTTTGAATAATAATAGAATACCCTATAAACTATGTATACAAACACGTACCATTTTGTGAAGAATGGAATAAAACCAACTTTATCTGCTTTACAAAGATGGCGACACACCGGAAAGGTTAAGCATCTTCTCCATTGAAAGCAATGCATAAAAATCCATTTTGGAGCAGCCTTCCCACTATGTTGCCGATAAATGTTGACACTTTGTTTCATCCGACATCTTGGAGGAAGAGTCCATTTTATTGACACCTATTTCCACCCTAGAATCAACAAGACACATGAAGTGCAGACATAGACAAACCAACCAGATCTCCCAACTAGGCCTGCCACTACGAGGCAAGAACTTATTAAGAACAACAAAACACACTTGACATAAGAACAAGAGAAACGACTAAGCATAATTTTTAAATTACTTGGGCTTAGGATTACTTCCCTAACCTCACTACCATCAAGCTCAAGGGGAGAATAGGTGCGCCAAACCTAGTGTTTCAGTGCTTCAAGTTCAGTCACGGACGAGCCACTGTTAATGAGATACATCGTCATTGTTGTACTATAGATCAAGTGTGGTACTTTTGTCCTACCATCAACCTCGATATGACATCTTTGATGCCTTGCCACTACCATCAACCTCGGAGCTAGCAGTTTACTGTGAGTGGACATTTTATTTTCACTATTGTTTAGTGAGTCATTTCCATTATTTTATTCAGTTTTCAGATTTTAGATTTATGTGGAGGACATACATACTGTAAACAGCTTCATCAGTTGTGCATGAACGCATTGGTTACTCAGCTAATCCCCGAGTGGCTTCAGGGAAGGAACAACACTTCCCCCCTCGCATTCACTTTGTCTTTTTCTCAAGAATCACTAGACGACTTCAGGTTGTCAGAGGTTTAAAAACTCTAGTCATTGCCTCCACTAGCACATGATATTCGAGAAGGATCAGGTGTCCCCCTCTTGATGTATCTGTTATTATTTTTATAGTATTTTTGACTCGCTACCTTTTTATAACTTTATCAGCGGAAAGACATAATATTTATTTTGCTCTTCGCGTACTCGATTTATTAGATTTTTTCCACTCACTCTAACAATTTTTCTGTTATATGTTTTTTCCTAAGCCTTTCGGTTTTTCGTTGCCCATGTTGCAGTTTCTATCCTATGGTTGTACTGTCAAAGGCTTAGAGTTCATGTAACACTTCTTCCCTAGTAGATTCTTGACTTGGCCTACTAGTTTGTATATTATGTAAATTAGTGGTCGCTTTGGATACCATGTATTAGTTTACTTTTGTTTGTGTTGTATACCTTAATGGTCATTATATTTCTTGTATAATTCTGAATTCAGTATATTTATGGTAGAGTATCTAGTTTTCTAAGTTGAGAAATCGGGATGAGTATCAGTGGCTCACGGTATTGTTTGTGGGACTTGTTTTTAGAAGTGTTCTTTTTGTGCAGCTTTTTGGTATCCTTCAGTTTATGAGGTTATGCCGAATTTTCAGTAGAATTTGTTGTTTTCTTGTGAGTCATTAGAATTTGATCTCGGTTAACTAATTAAATCAGGATTGGGTCCTTGCAGTAAAATTAACACAGACCCTTGGTTTTCCATTCTGCTTATTAACCAGGACCACATTAGAGAACTATTTCGAGTGTGGGACCTCCCTGACAAACCTCGCTGCGAGTAGTTTCTCCACCTTCTGCTCGATTATTTTGTTACGTTCTACTGTGAAGGTTCTCTTTTTCTAAGCCACGGGTTTCGCTTTTAGGTCCACGTAGAGCTGGTGCTCAATGATCGTCCTGTCTATCCCCAGCATATCCTTCTCTGACCATGCGAACACATCTTTGTATTCCCCTAGCAAGTCCATCAGGCTCTTACACTCAGCTCTGCTTAGTCTAGATCATATCCTTACACACCGATCTGATTTCTCATGATCAAACGGTTCGAGGACCACATCATCCTCTGCCTTCTCCTTGAAAGGCAGCTCTTGGGGACCGATCTCTGTGTGTAACTCATCGATCTCTAATTCTCAATCATCTGCATGTGCTTGTTATGCTGAAGGGGCTGGGGTCACCGAACCCCCAGTCCCTACGACCGATTCATTCTCTATCCCCATGGTGGCGAGGATCGTACATAATCTCGCTGCAATCCTATCTCCCTTGATAATGATCATGCCATCAAGGGTTGGATATTTCAAAACCTGGTGGTAGGTAAATTCTACTGCCCTCATCCTATGAAGTCATGGTCTTCCCAGGATAGAGTTGTGGGGGGTGGGGGGTGGGAAGAAGCATCAACCATGGCAAACCAGGTGGTTGGGTTGGTGAGTGGTGTGCCGCCCTGAAGGGCCTGGATGATACAGTTTAGCACCGGGTACTTCTCCTTATAGACTTTAGGTGGTGGTGGTAATGTCTCATTTCTTCTTTGACGTTTATCGTTACCTTGCAGCTTTAATGAATCTTCAAGCCTTTTCCTGTACTCATCCGTCAGGTATTCCTAATAGTATCCTTGGTCTACTAGCTTTGCAAAGTGTCGCTTGAGGATCCCGAACTCGATCGTCTTGTGATCGTTACCCTTATGATAGATGCAGAAATCCTTCAAATCGTTCTTGCTCGTCATGGGCGGAGGCCTCTTTAGCCACGACTCATTCTTGATGTGGTGAAGTATGATATAGATCGATATTGTCGTAGGTGGAATGGACAGCTTTCCTCCTGAGCTAGAGGGTTTGTGCCCAGAAGCCTTCCTCTTGTTATCGTAGCTTCCCTTTCCCTAGCTTGAGCCACTGGTATTCGAATTTCTCCTCGCCCTCGTGCTGCTTCCTACTGCCTTCTCCCCTGGGGAGTCCCAGTTGTAGGTTTGCACATTCTCTACGTGGGCATAGTCTAGGGCCTCGTGGTAAACCTTTGACAAGTCCTTAGTCTTCTTTCTGATCAGCTTGCTAGCCAGCTTTGAGTCCATGTCCAGCTCGTTGATGAATTTTATGCTTGCGACAGTGTCATCCTTGCAATTGACCGTGGCATACTCTTTCCTGAACCTTGTGACCCAATCCCTCAAGGATTCTCCTCGCCACATCTTTAGGGAAGCGAGGTAGATGACATCCTTAACTCCTTTGGCGTTGCTTTCGTACCTCTTGAAGAAGGCAGTCTTCAGACCCTTCCAATCCATAATTGACCCGAGGGGAGGTCTTGTACCCTTGTAGCGCATGATCCTTCAAGCTCTCTTGGAATATCTTACACATCCATGCATCGTTCGATTGACTGGTAGCCATGACCGACTGGTAATTCCTTACATGTTGGTATGGGTCTGAATCACCTGAATACCTATCAAACCTTGGGTGACTCCACTTTTTAGGGAGCTCGGCGTTCTAGATAAACTAAGCCAAGTGGTTTTGGGACATCCTCCGAGCCCGTTGCTCTACTTCAAACTCCTTCTTGGATAGCCCTTCTTTCCTCGGCCTCTTTGTCTTCTGGTTTGTCCTGATGTTATGGGCACGCTGGGATTCCATGAACTATTCCATCATTCCCTTGAGGGCCGCCACCCCGGGTGCTTCCTGGGTCACCTCCGACAATGAGGGTTGTTCTTCCTGGTCATCATAATAATCTGCCCCCTGCTGGTTATTCACCAAGACAACCAAGATCTCCTGTCTCACCCCTGTGACCTAGTTAGGTAAGATGACCCCTACCCTTTCAGCAGGTTCACTAGATCCAGTAGGGTGGCCTGCACAGTGGCAACTGTGCCTGCCAGCTCATTCGTGCTCCTGGTGACCCCCTCTATCGACTACTGTAGTGCAAACATGTCAAGCCTCAGGGTAACGTATCATTCCTCGGCCCGATAGAGGTTCTAATTGACCTATGCCCTTTACCATCTGGTTCCTTTGTTCTCTAGTTCAGAGCCTTCCTCCTCAGTCATGTGAACGTCATTTGCGAGACTTCTCGGCGGAAATTAATGCAAGATAGTGTTACCATACTTCGATGCCCCCGTGTTCGGGGTGGTCTAGTCGTTCCTCCAAGGAGGAATTATCTCCTTGTCACGCTGGTTGTTTATGTCGGTATCACCTTCCATATCCTTCCGTTAACGAGAGTTAGCCTAGGGTTCTTCTCTCAACAAGAGCACCAATTTTTGAGAGCATATTTTTTCTCCCCTCTAACTTGAATCCTCGTGAACCTACAAAACAAGTTGGAGTACGGTGTGGTACGGTGCTTAGACCCTTCGATGCTTAAGTCAGAATCCTTCTCGAGAATCTAAGAGTGACTAGGGAAGAATAACATTATCTTCGACCATACCGGGATGGTCTATATATAGAGATCGTAGTAGGTCTAAGCATAGTCCTTATCGAATTGGACTACTTTATATTCGGAGAGGAGGAATCCATTAAGAAATAGAACTACGCATCCAGAGTCAATCATGTTTCATGATTTCTACGGACCCTTTGGGGTAATCCATCTAGGATTCGTACAAATCTTACCTTTTTTTCAAGGATTCTATAAATCCCTCGAGACCTGCATCGTACATTGAGATTGTCACGCCATATTTCAAACATTCCTGAAGCCTCTACATCGTTCCAGATACTTCAGGAAGCCTCTAAATAAATCGTTTTCACTTGGAACCCTAATCATACGGGCCCCAAACCCATCATCAGAATAATCGAACCTTATACACGACTAAGTCTGAGGAGCTAGAATCCCTCGAGCTCACCGCTGCCAAAACTGACTCCCACATGCATCATGTGTCAACTGCCATCACAGGTCTTGCAGCCTTTGACATGAGTGGCAAAGAGAACATTCTCCCATCAAATAATTCACCACTCCCTTCCTTTGAATTTTAATGACTCTACTATGATTTTGAGAAGACAACAGGTGGGTCATATGGCTGTTAATTGGTACAAACAGTTTGGTTATTAGGCCGAACCGAAAATCGAATCGTATTTTTTTAATCGGTTTGGTTCAATTCGGTTTTCCTGATTTTTTTACAAAAAATCGAATGGTTCGGTTCGTTTTTTTTTTGGTTTTTTTTTAAATAAATAAAAAACTTTCTAAAAAAATACTGTTTCTTTCTATTAGTTTTGAAAATTCGAAGATTTTCATTAGCTACTTTTTTCAATAACTTTGTGTAAGTGTGAAACATAGTTTATGTCAAATCGAATCAAACTACGTACAACAAATATAATTTAGTCACAAATCACACATTCAAAGTTTCAAACCATAGCAAATGGCCAAATGTTTACCGAAAGTTTACATCACAAATTCAAAGTTTCAAACATCAACAAACATAAACCAAAGTTCACATTCCATAGTCCAAGTTTAAAACAATCTACAATCCATCCAAATAAAAATACAATCCAAATATCACATAAAAACACTCAATTGAATCTATTCTCAAACTATACTCCACTTGTCCACAATTCTCACTTTCTCAGCTAGGGGGTTTTTCTTTGGCAACTTAGCATTCTTTTTCTTAAACCTACAAGAATCCCAATAATCATTGTTAAGTATCAAACTATGGCACATACCAAATACTACTTTCATATGGGACAAAGAGAGATACTCAACAACATACCCAACAACATCAAACTTGATTGACACTTGTAAAACGATGTCTTTTTATTCATTTCGGTTCGGTTTTTTTGGAGCCGAAAATCGAAACCAAACCGAATTTTTCGGTTCGATTCGATTTTTTTATTTTTCTGTTCAATATTTGTTCGATTTCAATTTTTTTGGTTACGGTTCAATTTTTTTTCCGGTTTTCGGTTTGATATTAATAGCCCTAGTGGGTGAGGCTCAGACCTTGAGAAATGAGAACTCAGCAGGATGATCAGTTGTTGACTCACTCACTCTTCCTTGTTCTCAAGTATCAACCCCACAATATGGTGTATCCTGTTTCACTTGACAATGAAATCCACATAAACTCACATTTCCTTACTTAGCTGATTTCCCTTCTGCATTTGCACTTTCTACTCATCGAACCAACTTTAGAATGACTTCGCGTGGAACATCTTAGAATCACCCAAATCGTTTACATCACAATTGAAAGTAACAACAACCAAAATTCTATTTGTGCTATATGCAGACGACGTCATTGATGATGAGCACACCTTATCACTCTCTCTAGGGACCTCTACAAAAGTAACAAAACCCATCCACAAAATCAAACCCAGAATTCGAATTTGAATTTGAGGGAGAAGAGACGATAATGGGTTGTGATAAAGAAGAAGAGCACATAGTGATGCTACCCTTCTTAGCTCAAGGCCATCTAATCCCATTCCTGGCACTCGCCAACCAAATCCACCACACAACAAACTTTAACATTACAATCGCCACCACTCCACTCAACGCCCACTATCTCCGCTCCTCCGCCATTTCCTCCGCCAAAATCCACGTGGCAGAGCTCCCTTTCGCCAGCGCAGACCACAACCTCCCGCCAAACACAGAGAACACGGAGAACCTACCTCTGGCGCTAATTGGAAACCTCTTCTCCGCCTCGCGCCACCTCGAAGCTCCGGCCCGCCGCCTCGTCGCCGAAATCGCCGAGAGAGAAGGAGGCCGGCCGCCGCTCTGCTTAATCTCCGACGTGTTCTTCGGATGGGCCGTCGACGTCGCAGAGAGCTCCGGCACCGTCAACGTCGCATTCACCACCGGCGGGGCGTACGGCACGGCGGCGTACGGATCAGTATGGCTAAACCTCCCGCAGCGTGACGTCACTTCGGACGAGGAGGAGTTTCGGATCCCGGGGTTTCCGGAACGATGTCGTTTGCGGCGGTCGCAGCTGCATCCGTTTCTGAGAAGAGCGGACGGTACGGATTCGTGGTCGAGGTTTTTCCAGCCGCAGATTAAGCTAGCGATGAAGTCGTTCGGGTGGATCTGCAACACCGTCGAGGAGATCGAGCCGTTTGGGTTGGAGGTGTTGCGAAATTACATTAAGGTCCCTGTTTGGTCCGTCTTGGCTTCCAACGTCTCCGTGAAGAAGAAATATTCCGGCAAAAAATCCGGAGTTTCAGTGGAGGAGTGTATTAAGTGGCTGGATGAACAGGGAAATGAGTCGGTGGTTTACGTCTCCTTCGGGTCTCAGAACACGATCAGTTCGTCGCAGATGATGGATTTGGCACTTGGTTTGGAAAAGAGCGGGAAGCCTTTTATATGGGTTATTAGGCCCCCCATGGGGTATGACTTGAAGGGTGAGTTTCGGGGAGCTGAGTGGCTCCCCGAGGATTTTGAGGAGCGGATGCACTCCTCGAAACGCGGGCTGCTTGTCCGCGGATGGGCCCCGCAGTTGGAGATATTGTCTCACGGGGCCACACGTGCTTTTGTGAGCCATTGTGGGTGGAACTCAGTGGTGGAAGGGTTGAGCCGAGGTGTGCCGATTATTGGTTGGCCGCTTGCGGCAGAGCAGGCATATAATTCGAAGATGTTGGTGGAGGAGATGGGAGTGAGCGTGGAGCTGACGAGAGGTGTGGAGACTAATGTGGGTTGGGAGGAGGTGAGGAGAGTGGTTGATTTGGTGGTGGAGGAGAGTGGGAAGGGAGGTGAAATGAGGAGGAAGGCTGCTGAGATTGGAGAGAAGATTAGAGGAGCTGTTGGGGAGGATGGTGAAGCACAAGGGTCCTCACTTAAGGCCATTGATGCTTTAGTTTCTGCTCTTTTATCACAAAGAGACGGTCATGTTGAAGGATCCAACGTCTAGTGATTCTATTACTCTTTTAAGAGTGTCTGATATGAAGAATTCTATTTATTTTTCTGTGGTCATTTTCGTATTCAAGAATAAGAATCAAGAAAGGAAACATCCATCTCTTAACATGCAAGAAGAAGAGTTACATTTCTGGTTCTTTTTGACTTTTAAGTGTTACTTGGGAGTCTTTCTATCCTCAGTTCCTGACTAACTGATACCATACATTTTCTTTACCTCCACGACAAACTCATAGGTTTTATATAGGTCTGGAAGAGTCTTGGAAACATCGGCCTCTGGGAACACTTCTTCCCCCATTCCATGATCTTAGGGCATTCTTTCTCTACGCTGAAATTGCACCAAGTCTCGTATGTGTAGAACCTGCAAGAGAATGGTATGAGTGCGATATCCAAGAGGCCGAACTGCTGGCCTCAGAAGAAGGGCTTCTCCCCAAGCTCAACTTCAAGCAGTCTCAAGCAATCTATGAATTCCATGGCTGCTGCTTCCTGTTCTGCTCCCTTGCTAGCACACATTTTTCTCCCACAATCTACTATCTGCATAAGAAAAAGAAAATTAACTCCATCCATAATTCAGAAACATTACATAGCATGGAATTGTTATGTTAGGCCTCTTAACACCTATAGATTTGTTCTGAGACATCACAAATGCACAAAATATATATCTCAGCTTAACTATTGCATCATGCCACACCAGAAGTTCTGAAGTTAGCTCTTAGAAATGATTTCAATCGAAACAATTTCTATGAAATGCAGTACCTTCTTGTCGAAAAATCCACCCAAAATCTAGCTTTAGCTCTGTAAAAAGGATCCCCGGGAAGTAATTTGGGAGTTGCTTTGTCGTTCCAAACATCATCAATATACTGAAGAATGTTGAGAGATTCACAAACGGCCTTGGCATTATGGAGAAAAACTGGAACTTTCTTATGCACAGGGTTTGTTTTGAGAAGCAATGGGCTAAAATTCTTGGTAAGTAACTGATCTTCTTCCAAATACTTGTAGGATACTCCCTTCTCCTCCAGAGCAATTTTCACTCTCATGACATAAGGACTAGACCAGAAACCCAGAAGCACCACTTCATCCTGATCCATTTGGTCAGGTAGGATCGATGATTGTTCTTGGATGAAAATTCAAAATTGGAACGGAGACTATGAACGTACTAGCTAGTACTGCAGTTTGAAGGCATATACAACAATATTTAGCAGTAGTTTTATACCAGCACTTGTGTCTTTGACAAGGAACTTGGACTAGTTAAATATATCTCTGTGATTATTTTCTTAATATTTGTGTACGAGCAATTCATAGATATCAAAGATTCTATGAGATAAACAATACCTTTAGTTAGTCAATATTTACACCTTAAATCAATCCAACCCAGCAAGTCTAAACGTAATCCCCTTACGTTTTTCCTACTGAATGCTGACAACTGCATTGCCTAGCTACACTATAAGAGAAGAAACAAGGAAATAGGTGACTTGGATGCTGCTGTTTTCCTGGAAATGCTAGGAAAACTAAGATCAGACCCTTTACGAATACAAGAAGGGAAAACATTTGAGCCCTGTAGTTGTCCTGAGTTCGTCCTGTCCATATTTTTCAGAGAAAGAGCGGGGTCAACCAAGGGAGCTTGATAACAATGGAGGAGATTGACTTGATCTAAGACAGTAAAGACAAATTCTAGCAGCAGCTCTCAATCAAATCTGGTTGTGATGGAGATGAAACCAGCAACTCAACGGAGGGAGCTTGATAAGAGTTATATCAAAGGGAAATCCCAGGGTGTGGATACTCAACAGAGGGAGCTTAGTTTAGCAACTCAGAAGTCCACCAACTCGCATGTGCGCTTTGCAAGAGGACAATGACAATGGCTAGGGAATTAACCCATCATATTAAGAAGAATCACGAACAGCAGCTAGTGAAAATCTCACAAAAACAATCAAGTTCCAAATCTCTTCCGCAGTAGCAACCCTCAAAGTCTTGAACCCCATTAATTAATCATCAGCATTAAAGTGGAATTACATAAATCAACACAAACTATGAAGCAGTAAAACCCTTGGGATGTAACAAATGTAAGCACTATGCCGGTAACAAATATGAACAAAGGAAGTCGTTTCTGCGTTGCCACTGTTTCCAGAATGAAGGATATAAACATTCTTAAGCAATCTTCAGAATTGCTTAAGCTTAACCCTCAACATTATTTCAAGATTGCACAAAGGTGTGTATGCTACCCAGATTAAAACAAACGGAACTGGGTTTTTGAGATAAGGTAGTTCTGAGTTTGATAACACTTCAAGCCAGACATCCCAAAAATTTATTACCAGAAAATGTAAGGCTCAATGCATTCAAAGGAGATAAAAGTCGTTTCGGAAGAACCAAAAAATGTGCTGTCTAGAACTTTATGCCTTTATGGTAACCTGCGTATGAAAACTTAGAGGGTATTTCGGACTATTTCCAGCTGGATGCATGTGGATATAGAAAGTCCATAATTTTAGACAAGACAATCTTATAAACGGGCACAAGAAAATCTTATCTAGACCGTCAGCTCAGCTCAGCAACGTAATATTGATAAATAAGTTCAATCTTAAGTAAGGATTGATCAGACAATTGAGTCCTAGTGTCAACAAACAAAATCTATGCAATATATACCTGATGAGGCTGAGAAGAAGGTACCACACATCTTGAGGCATCTTACACCTCCAAAGATTTAAAAGACTAGAGTTAATACTAGATCAACACTGACTCTTTGGAACAGCCAACCACACTAAAAATTTCTACACTAACATCAGGTCACTTGGAAAAGATGCTGATTAGTATTAAAGCATGATCATCTTCCAGAACTAGACAGACTTGAGCAAAAGTAGTTATATGTTATCCAACATTTCGATTTTAGTCTACATGTGAAACATGAGCAGCAGACTTCCTGGAATTTTAGTCCATGCTGGAAATTAAAATATAACAAAATATAGCAATGTCTAAGTTAGATTGTAACCAATCGAGAAGAGTTGTCAATCCCGTAAGGCAAAAACTCCAGCACCACACAATTGAAATGTGTCATTGCTTTCCAGGTCACCTCAATACCTAATATATGAAACATCAGAAAAATAATTCCAGCAATCTGTCATGGCGCTGAGATGCTAAACCGAAAGCCAGCCTTTCCGCCATCATGCTCGAATTGCTTCAGGATATAATAGTAGTTGCACTGGCAAGAAAAAATAAACAAGCTCATTAAACTTGACGACCATAATATTCTTCTGCCGAACAATGCAGCAAAGTAAACAGTGAAAAAATACTGTAGTAGCACATCATTTAAACATATAGTAATAGAGTACCCACTGTTACAGTTTCCTCAAATAAAAGTATCTGCAATTCATTAGAATTATAATGTTTTGCCAATTCAATACCATGGGAGATCAGGAAGTTCAGAATCATGTGCAAAGCAATGATCCAGATGGTGATCTTTAAATGAATTATAGAGAAGTAACATGTACCCTGAATTTCCTTTCTCAATTTAACAATCCACCCCAGATATCAATCTACAGAACACCACTTTACTTCAAAAGCTACAAATAGTAGAAATAGGAAACTAACCTCGAGGCGAAATATCTTTGTGGGAATGACAATACCAGCTCCAACTGAACTTCGAAATGACTCAAAAAACCTCTGGAAGGAAAAGTTTCGGTACTCATTCTCAGACAGTTTCGCTACATTCCCCGCACCAGCAAAAATGTGTCCGTGAACTCCACGCTCTCTTAACCAGCGGATTGGAAGGTCAAATGAAAGGTCTGCAAACGCAGAAACAGCAAGATCTCCTCCAATAAAATCTCTTCCAGATGATTCTGTATTCTCCTCATTAGAATTATCTCTGACATGCCTTCTTAGTTCAGTAGGGCCCAGTCCTCTTGTTTTAAATCCCCACACTGTTGTAGGGCCTCCAAGACTGCAAAGAGGAGAGAAGTCGCCACCTAAGAAGAAACGTTCTGGAAGAGAAGTGGGCTTGTTCAAGAATCCATTCCCCCAAGGAAAGATTACACCGCCGGAGACCCCAAAGTTAAGTGCAGTATGATAGAATCCAAATGGAACTGCATAACGAAGATCAAGCTCCTGTGGCAAATAACAAGAGAAAGCTTACAAACATAGCAAATAAGTGGAGACTTACAAGAAGACTCAATACAGGTGCAGATTTACACTTGCAATAAGTTAGTACTAGTAGAACATGAAAATAATCACATGATTGTGCTTTTGTTATTTTTATCTAACAGAACTTTGAGGATCCCATAATAAAGAATATAGACAAGTCATATTCCAAAGTACAACAAGATGGTGTACTGACCTGGCGCAAAAACCGAACACTCTGACTATCAGGGGCAAGGCCACCAACATGACTAGAAGACACAAAAGAATGGCCTCGAGTTGGCCTTACAGTTGAATTTCTCCTATCAACTTTAAATGTATACTTTAGGGATGAGAGTAGGCCATGGCCTAGCTGCCTTCTTATCGACCTGGAGGCCATTTGTGATGGATCTGTAAGGGTACGCCATCCAAGGTTGTAAACAAGATCATGATGCTTGGTAGAAAATAAGCTGAGAGAAAGCCCCACCATTCGCTCTTTATAAGAGGATAACTCCAGCCAATCTTGGGAAAGAAGGAATGCACGTGCCGTCAAAGGAGATGCAAAACCTTTACAACGGCGTACATTCACACCAACACTTAGCTCAGATGTCGAGCTGGGACCATATGCCAAAGAACCATCCCACACATCCGCATACCCGAACAAGTTCTTAAACTTGAGCATACCTTCAGCTGTCCACGAAATAGCCTACAAAAGCATAATACAAACTTTTAAAATCATACAATATATTGCATAGGTTTTCTCTCGAAAACGAGGTTGCATGGTTTCGTATCTGTTCTAAATTCAAGAACTAAATAGAACAATGACTGCATGAATAGCTCCAATAGATGCATTAGTCACTAAACTATTGTAATTCACCCACTTTTACTGCTTTTAGACTGCAAAGTAGCTAGCATATATTGCTTACTCACAATTGATCAGAACTTGTCAATGATACAATGACCAACATACTCCAAAAAAAATTCCAGATAGGTTCACATAAATAAACAATACAAATCAAGAGGGAAAAAGGACTTCGGAAAATAAAACAGTTTCACTAAAGCTTAAGACAAAACCTTGTCATCTTATTGAAGTCATGTACTACTCCTTTTTCAACTTATTGGAACACAACTGTTTTTTCATCTAAAGAAAGTATACACTACCCCGCTTTCATAATATCCACGGCATAAGTAAAATAAAGAGTATAGCACCATACACATTACAGCAACAGGCTAGCAATACAGAGCCTACAGATCAAACCAGGCAAGGTTAAACACTCATCTAAAATTCAGTGATTATTTCAGCAAAGCAAAGCAAAGCAAAGCAGTAAAGTACACACAAACAGTAAAAGAGAGTAAAGTGTATACCATAGGCTTAGTGTAGCAGCCGAATTCACCACTAACAATTCTCTCGGCCTCGATGACCTCAACAATGACATTAGTAGTGGCAGACAGCTCCGGCGGGCCAGAATCGAGAGTGATCCGAACCGAATCAAAGATTCCGAGGCCTCGAAGCTTTGCATTGGCCAAAGCAGATGCCTGGAGAAGCTCCTGGAGAGTCTTGGCATTCTTAATATCTTCGAGCTCGGCCTCGATCAAGTACTCCTTCGTCTTCGTGTTGCCTTTGATTACAATATCGTGGACCCTCAGTTCGATATTCTCACCTTGCATCCGATTGAACAGCTTCTCCATCCTCGCTCTATCCGAGCTCATCCGCTGCAGAGGCGACTCCTCCTCCTCTACTTCTTCTTCTTCTTCTTCTTCTTCTTCTTCTTCTTCTTCTTCTGAATCGGGCTCGACTTGGTCATCGGAGTTGACTTCAGGGTTCAGGTCCTCTGTGTCCGCCATGGTAGGGTTTCTGACTAGTACTGAGCCGAGGGGTTCTGGTTTATGGGTTTTGACGAGAGCGGGGGGGGGGGGGGGGAATTATTCCCCAAGGAATTCTAATAGAGTTTAAATACCAAATGTTAATAAATACCACGGATCCTTTACGTGATTTTTTTTTTCATTTTCAAAGGAGGTAATTATGCTCCAAGAAATATTAACTAATTCCAAAATTACCAACTACTGAAATTAGGACAAAAGAAGTCACTCTTGTAGTACTCAGATTCGAACCCTTTATGTAACTAAATTTTAAGATCATCTACGGAAAAAAGGTCCCTTGTTACCTAGCGAAGCTAGAGTTTTTCCGATGGCAGCTTGTGTCGACGTCTGACATTCTTGACAAGTTTTTCTGTTGAGACCCTAGCTAGAGTCGCTAGGTTTTGGAGCACGTCGCATGTAGATTCCATGATGTTGTGCTTGTTTCATTCTGCAGTGTCGCGACTCCAGCTTCAAGCCTTTTTGGCATCGCTGGTTGCGTCGTTGGAGCGAGCTTTAGTACCTTTTTCTCCCTCTATGACCATCCCTGGATGGCATCCTCCTTCTATGGTTAGGATGGAGAAAAGTTATGGCCGTACAGGATGGTTTTAAGAGGGGGGATAGTGACGGCCACAGTCGGCTCGGCTTAAGACGAGGCTCGATGAGTTGTTGTGTGCAAATAACGTCAGTGTTTATGTGCCTACGGATCGTGATGTCGAGCTTAACATGAGGCATTGGTGGGTTATGGACTCCATGGCACAGTCAACGAGGGCTCGAGCATTAATGACAGTGGAGGTTTTTTGATGGGGGTATCGAGCTGGGCTACAACTCGAGTGGAGGGCAGGAATTGTCATGACCTTGCTGCTCTGTCGGCAATGCGAGTTGATGATGCGGCCAGGACGAATCATATTTTCTGCGGCGAGCCTTAGTCAGCGCCACTCTATGGTGGAGCCAGGTCAGGGGCGGTGTAAACTCTCCATGTCTCGTTGGCTGCGAAGAAGAAGAGTTAGGGTTGGTTTTGGCCCTTGGGCTTGTGGTTATGGCTTGGTGGTTTTTCGATTAGGTATTGGGCCATTCTTTATGAGCTGCTTGAGGTGGGGTTAGACCTTGCACTCGGGTGTATTTGGGGTTTTTGGAGTAGGGTATTCACCACACGCATGTTTGGCACCGAATTTGGGATCTAGGCGAATTTATGAATATTCAGCGGAATTGGATGGCCCAATCTGCCACCCTTAACAGTCGTGTTTTTTTATGATACGGGTTGGGATTATGGTGGCGATGGAAGTACAGACCATACATAGATATCACTTGGAATCACTTGCACCAAAGACAGAAAGTAGAACGAACAAACCTCCAAAGTTCAAATGGTGTTCCAGAGACCGGGTATCAGGCATACTCCAACAATTGAAGTCGGTCAATTCTTGTTTTTAATTATTATTATTTTTTGAAATTTTGTAGTTTTTCTGTTTCTGTTTGTGTTGATTTTATGTGCGGGTTGTAATCAACTTTCGTGTTAATATATTTTATTGCTTCACCTAAAAAAACTAACTTCATCTTTAACCATCAATTCTTATATATAACTCAAAAAAGAGAACTTTCTCAACTTCGTGCTCTCCCATAGTTGGGAAAACCAGTCTCATGCCTCATAAAATTATACTCATACCTCAACTCAGGTCTCCATTTGAGACCATCTTTAGTAAGGGAGAGCTAAACTATGGCGAGAGCTATAATAGACCCCAAGAAATATTACTTTTTCATTAACAAGTTAGTGACGATCTTCAACAAGATATGGTCAAATTTTAACTCTTTTCAAATACTTAATTATTTACACTATGTGTTCAATTTTCATAATATTTTTTTATGATGATATTTAGACAAGAACTAATGTGTATGCTTGGTTGAAGGATTTTAATTTAGAAATTTTGATTTAGATAACATTTTAATTTAGAAAATATTTAATTTTTAATGTGTATGTTTGGTTGAGGACTGAGTCAAATATGGTTCGTGCTGATAACATTTTTGTATAGAAATTTTGTCACATATTTTTTTACACGTAAATTTCTAGTTTCCAAATTAGTGACATGGTAAAACAAGTTATAATGAATTTTAATTTATTATCAATTTTCTAGATCAGATTTTTTATATGCCGCATTTTATGTTGTGATCAACTTCTTTAAACATTGAAATTTAATTGAATCAACTAATTATAACTTGACATTTGTTATAGTATTGATCTATTTTCATCAACCTATATTTGACCCTTTTATGTCACATTTCATGTTGTAATCAATTCAACTTCTTTAAACATTCAAATTCAATTGAATCAACTAGTTATAACTTCACATTTGTCATAGTGTTGATCTCTTTTCATCAACCTATATTTGGTCATTTTATGGTCCTTTGGCTTGATTCTTGTTTGTTGATGGAGATCAAAATAAGGCTAAATCGTAGTCTTTGGCCCTTTAGATCTCTTTGCTGAAGATCGCCTAATTTGAGTCTGGGACTCAAATTTTTTTGGTAGGCCAGGCGAGACAAAAGAAAGGAAAAAGAAGATTTTTTATGAGGTATTGATCCTAATTATTGAAGATTGAGAGGACTCATACAAACAATAACTTTAGGAGGACTCAGAAGATGCTCGAAGTATGAGCAATCGTATAACCAATGACACAGTAATGATCATATAAATTGCAATCAGCCCCTTCCCCAAGCCCATGTTCTAGTGAGAGAGGTCGTGCCTTCTTTCTAAAAACAGAAAGTTTTTCCTCCTGCCGCTTCCCCTCTCCCTCCCTACTAGATTTGCTCCGGCGGGATTTGGGTCAAAGGCATTGGATAGGGGGAGGGTTTATCCTTGTGGCCATTGTCCAACTTGGTAAGTGGTTATTTTTCTATTTTATTCTGGGTTCCCATGCCTCCATTTTTGGAGATTGCATCCTCAACATCCATCTCTGAAGTCACCCACCACCACCTCTCTGCCATCATCCACTTACCAACACAAATAGCTTTATTTAATGTGTTTGTTCTTGTACCGAAACACTTCGGTAATTGGCAGTTGTCACTACATCCACGAGGTTCAAGCCCCGTGACAGCAGGAATAATGGGTTCTACTTGAGGGAAAACTCAAACTTTTGAGACCAGGATGTTGACCTAGATCTCGAGTCTAAAACTCAGCGGCACTCCATTCATTGGTAGCGAAGCCAAGAGAAGATTAATGATGATTACCAGCATAGATTTATTGCTTATCCTTGTTATAACCCCTCTGTTGTCTATTGTTTATGTTCTATTTAGTTCACCTTAGACTCTGTTGGCTAGTGTTTATGATCTGTTTAGTTCACTTTGGATTGTATTACGTGCTTAAATTGGTGCCTCTAATTAATGCATTTGTATCTTTGAATAATAATAATAATAATATATGAATTGCAATCGAACCCTGCAAGTACACAAACCAAGACTTATTTTATAAAAATTACAAAACACCAGAGCCCTACTATCATCAGGATAAGTCTTACTTTTCCTCTTTAATTTGTTGAAATCTCATACGTTTAACATGTTTCTTGACAAGATCCACCCCTGATTATCGCAGTAATTCAGGATAAATCTTGCGGGACTTGTATTAGAGTATCTAGTACTGACTAATCAATACCAACTACCCTAGCATGAGCAACCCAGAACTTCAACTAAGATCATACACTGAGAAAACAAAAGCTGTGGATTCTCATGCCTCATATTCTAGACGGTCACGACTTCAGCTGGCAAACCTAAAAACTAGGCAATTTAAAAAATAGGGCACAACAAAAGGCATAAAAACATAAAACGTTAGAGTAAGTGGACAAAAATCATAAACTATGTAAATCTGTAAAACTATGTCTATATGCCTTTCCGTTGATTTCAATAAAATAATGCGAGTTCAAAATCGTATAACTGAAATACAAATGGAGGTGATCGCCCAGGCCACCTAACCTGATTCAACAAACTATATGAAATATAATGGTGATGGGTCAGACGAGGTGGTTGTCCTAACCTCCCCTGATCGTTAGAAGAGGTGTTTATCCAAACCTCCCCTGACAGGACTATCCGATGATCAGCCGAATAGTTAGTGCATTGATGCAACTAACGAATGTCATCACAAAGAAAAACCTCTAAAATAAATATGCTCTGAAATATAATGTAAAACATACTGATAAAATATGAACTCGTTACGATTGTGAAAATAAAATATCCACTCACAGTACTGTGCCGTGATTTCCATAAAGCCAAAGCCTATGTACTAGCATTTTTTAAACATCGGTCACTGGTTGTTAATATGTCGTCCTGAAACATAGGGGTGGGCGCGGGTTAAGTCGGTGCGGTTTGAAGCTCAAACTACAATCACCTCATTTTTTGCGGTTTGTTAAAAATACAAACCAACCGCTTTACTTATTCGGTGCATCCACATCTCGGTGCGGAGCGATACAGTTTCAGTATTTAGCCCATATTTAGTAATTTTTAAGTAACAAATTTAAAAATTTGAATATTACATAATCAATGTCTAAGAATATCAACAATTTAAATATTACATAATCATTAACTTAGTCGTGGTGAAAATAGAGAAATGAGTAGAACGTCTTTTATATTTATTTTCTAAACCCTAGAATTGTGAAGAAAAAAAGTGATAAGAGGATTTAATACGTCCGATATTTATATACTATTAGGATTTTGGATCAGGTTTATTCTATTCCCATTTTCAAGCAAAAAAAAGGTTAATATCAAAATTAGATAGAGGTAGATACGCATGAGTTATATTGAATATACCAATGAAATATAAACATAATGAAATATTACATTATATATAAAACAAAAAATAATGAGGTTCGGTGCGGTATACTCGGGCGGTTTGGTTGCTCAACCCGCAACCACCCCGTTAATTCGGTAGTGGTGTGGTTCGTCAATGAACTTACACCCACATTATTCGGTGCGGTTCCCATTTTGCTTTTTCGGATTGGTGCAGCGAAGTTCCCACCTGTAAAGCAGTTTTTGCTTAGCCTTACTAAAACAACGATTACTATTTAATAACAAATCGCTAGAATTCATAATGAATAACTAAGCTAGTTAACCAACGAGCAAAATCGCCGAGAACCTCGCATTCTCCAAGAACTTGGTTCCCGAACTAATGACGAGCTTTTAATATAATTCACAATTCCAATTCCTAAATAATTTTTTTAAGTCGTAACATATTCCTCAAACGTTACGCGACTCGAAGTCGAATCGACTATCGACTCAACCGTTTGATATAATCGTAAAATTGTTTAATTAATATCTGATTAAACACACATCTTAATCATCCATGTCCAAATCAATTCAATAACCTCCTCAATATATTCGGTACGTAATTACGAGTAAAACAACATAAAATTTACATCAAAATATCCTTCGCCGAAGCACCAGCGGTTGCAGCTCCGGTGAAATTTTACAGCGACCCGAAGCTCAACATACTCAAAATCAACCCACCATCAACTTTCTCTTCTAAAACAAAGTCCAATTCTAACTATAACTCACCGAATTTCATTTCGAAACCAAGAACATCAAAATCTTCAATTCATCGATTCTTCCTCCACAATTGGAATTAGGACTTGATCTTGGTGTCTTTAGCCTCGTGGTGAGGAGTGCTTCAAAACCCAGTAAGCCTCTCCATCCTATTTGGTCAGAAAATCATCGACTCCTCAATTTCTAGGGTTTCAATTTCTCGAAGCTTCATGCTAAATTCTTGTTGTAATAGCGAGAATCAAGGTTACGGAGATTAGGAGAAGAAAAGAGGATGTCAAGAGGAATGTTTTGATACCTTGGATGCCTTCATTGGTGGTCAGCCGATGATCCATCGTCGGTGATGCCGACGGGGAAGAGGAGAGGCGCGAGAGGAAGAGAGAGAAAAGAGAAGAAGAAGAAGAAGAGTCTAACCCAAAATTGATTTTCCATTTTGGGTAAGTCATATTTATATTTGCGACTAAATAACTTCATAAAATCGCACAAACTTACGTTGACCACAATTTCTTCATCGCAACTCCGATTTAAACACTTAACGTGACTTCGAACTCGTCTCGATAAACTCTAATACTTTCCTCAATATAAACTCCCGAAATAGAAATTCCTATTTATACTAGTCCATTTACGACTATTATATTTTCGATAAACTTCTGCTGATCATAACTTTTTGGTCGTAACTCCGGTTTTGGCATTCTTTGCGTCTACGGACTTGTATCAAAAATTTCTATAACTTTCATCCGAAGTCAACCAACTTTAACAATCTGATAAAAAAGTCACCTAAAAGATCTCAATATTTACTGATGGTAACAAAACTAATTACCTATCTCGATTAACCTTAAATAAAACATAAAAAAGTAAATTCACGGGACGAGATGTCACAATTTACCCCCTTTAAGAAAATTTCATCCTCGAAATTTATGTACATACTGGTAAAGCACTAGCGGGTGTAGTCTTGTATGTGTTCGTTTGAGTCTCAAGTAATAGCCACAACTGAGAAGGGGTTATCCATAATAACTTCACCATGTATCGCTTAATTATGAAGTCTTGTTCTCCTGATCAAGAGTCTCAGACAACTATTCAATTTTAGTCTGATACATGAAAGGGTCGAGATGTAACCTCCGTAATATAAATAACTAAAACATCTGATATCCAACCCTCTCAATGGCAAATGCTAATAAAGTTGTCGGCATGTTCGATCAGTCCAGCCTTCAGTTACAGTATGTCAGCAATCTAGCTAGTGGCGTGGCTCTACCTACTGAAGTAGCTCCTTATCACCACTTGAACACTGCACCAAAAATTTACCAACAGTGTTCCTTAACGAACACTCACACACAAAAGTGACCCACATGACCACAAATGTAACAAGCTGAAGACCCAGATTGACAATTCTAAAGCCATAACATGAGTGTTCATCTAACCAATCCCAAGAAACGTTCTGACCCATTCAATTATCTCATTCTAGAAAATTCTACTAAAATTTTGGCATAGTTTCTCCTAAAACTCAAGGAACCAAAAACCCGCAACATCTTGACATTTACTTCTAATATTTTAACCATGTGTTTGACATAACTTATGTTCTCTATTGCAGCACCTACTTTATTGTATCGCTAATGCGGTGAATAAGGTTTTGTACATTACAAGTGACCGTGGAGCGAGTGTTCTCTTTTAACTTTTTACTCCCGATCAATTTGAATGTAATATAATATTAACTTTACGCAGAAAATGAGATGTAATAAAAAAACTAAATGTGAATCGTTTATGTACTTTAAACTGCTCCTTTGCCAATTAGTATCAGCCAACTTATTAACAATTATTTTGGGTATGCTTATGTTGAGTTTTACCTGTCTAATATAGCATGACTCATGTTGATTTCATAATGCACATTCACAAGAACTTCAGACCAATTGGTGATGGCGATTTAAATACCTAACAATAGCTAAGCGAAGATGATTACTTGTTGTCTGATGGATTCTTAATGTCCCAAATAGTTTTTAATATACATGACTAATGTAATGTTAAACACTACGTGGATGCACATGTTGGTTCTACAATAAAGATTCCCTTTTTTCTAATGACACAGTGAATGTTACAATCAACTTTAGATAACAATTTTATCATGTTTGCATGAGCGTGCAACTTTAGAAATTTGAGTATCAAATATGGCTATTTTCATGTTGTCTTGCTTTGCAACTTTCTTATATTCTTCACATGCAAAACATTGCATACCTCACATTCTATAAGAAAAAATACAAATAAGAATCCTTCATGTTTGGAAGATGAGATAACTCACCTTCCTTCCTTATATGAATGAACCTGTTTACCAAAAAAAGAAAATACAAAGAAACTATCGTCATTCCATCCTTTATTTTGGTTGGCACATTCACTCATTCTAAAGTATCTCACTACTCATCTATTTTCCTCTTCTCTTTCTCTATGTGTCTATCACATAACTAAAGGTTAGGAATCCATGGTTATTGAAATAAAATGCATAAAATATAAAAGGCAAGCAGAAAAGAGGAAACGTAGAGAGAGATTTTGGGCTACATTGTTTTTTTTTATTGTAGAGAATGAGGTTACAATAATTACATATAGAACTATTACTATAAAATGACATAAATACCCTTGTAATATAATTTCCATAAACATGATATAGTTAACACCCTCCCTCAACTATATGCTAAAGAACCAAGCATATGGTTGCGCTAGAGAACCAAGCATATGGTTGGAACAAACATAACAACACCTATAGCCAAATTACAAGACATATCCCAATTCTGAAAGCCCAAACAAATTGATATATGATGAGACTAACATCCATCGGCTGATTTGGTTGAGAGGAGAGCAAGCATGTTAGAAAGTCTTCACAATTCATAATGGATGGTATAGTGCAACAATATTAATTCAACCTTATAAAGGTAGCAACAACATGATGTGAAACTAAAAATCCAAATTCTAAAAACTGCATGTTTGTCTAGATAAGTGAAAACTGCATAGGTTACTGCAGTATGTGATTGATTTCATTGATGTCTTTCTGAAAAATAATTGCACACCAGCTAGCAACCACCATGTAAAGGCATCTTGCACAAACCATTTTGTAATATGCCTTAAAGTGCACTTGTAGGTATGTAACTAGCAGCCAAAACATTGTTTACCAACAACACAAATAATGTATTCCTCACAACTCTGCAGTAAGAATAACACAACATCTTACGCACTTCAGTAGTATCTCCCAAATAACATACAACTAGCACAAAAGCCATGCAACCAATCCATAATCCAACTTGTAAAGCTTAAATCACCATACTAAAAAAAGGTTGGAATTGTTTGCAATTATGCAATGATTAAAATTTGAAAAAATAATAATAAAAAAAAATGATGAATTTAAGTAGCTCAAACCAAACCAGAGATAGATTCCACATTTCAATTATTAAATATGCCAAATCGGATAGAGATTATCAAATCCCTTGTAGATGATGCTATGTTAGCTAAGAAGCAGAGGTAAATAACCTCTACATCTGAGGAACTCTTGTAGTGATGCCATGCTTGCCTTCTGTGCACAGATCCCTCTCCCCCTCTGAGGCCAAAAATTATGTCACTAAACAGAGTGGAAAGCACTAGAGATGAACTCAAACCTAAGTGAGTTGACTCATAGTTAGTTGAGTTGATGAGTTGATGACTCAGACCGAGTTCAGTTGCTAAGTGGTTGAATCGGACTGAACCGAGTAGAGTATGGTGAGGATGTCGAGTAAGTGAGGTGAGAAACGAAAATCTGATGATGTTAGTGTCCTCTTGCGACGTCGATGACCAATTGTTCCATCGTTCTAGTCGAGAACGACGGCGGCGGATCCATTGGATGCTCGGCTAGGGTTCTAGTTAGGACGACTGAGATGTCATCATCTGGGTTTGAGAGAAAGCTGCTGAAATTTTCCATATCAGGAGGAGTTAAAGAGGAGACATCAATGTCCTCCGCCTGTAACGCCGACGATGGTGACACCATGTTAAGGAGACGGAGGTGCACATAGAAGCAGTGACATCGACGGAATGACTCAATCGATGTTGGGTCCTTCGATTTCATCCCCTGTCGATGACGGCGACGACTACTCGACATGCAGCTTGGGTCGAGGTTGAGCTAATTAAAGTCGACACTGCTAAAGATTTTTCATTAGAACTACTACACATCTCCAATATCTCTACTGCTTCAATCAACAAACCAGGCCTGACCCATTTAGTCTTTTGTGAATATGTGACATCTCTTTGATTTAGCAATATACTATTTATGCTAGCTATTGTAATGGAACTTTTTCCTATGAATGAATGAATGAACAACTTTAATCCCCATTTGCATTTTAGCTAGTCTACATCTCAACATGTTGGTACTTAGAGCTAGGTTTGATGAGACATCACTACATCCTACCCTCCCAACCCCCTATTCCCATGGTTCTGCCACTCCTAACCACTTCTACCACTATTTCAACACCCTTAACTACTTCTACCTTACATCAGCCCAACCTCTATCCTTGAATCTAGGAGACTCTATTATGTTTCTGCTTACCCAAAACGAGGTCTTGCATTAGACGTCATGGTCATTCTCTATGAGACCACAGCTCAACGCAATGAGGACTTCCGGACATTTGTAATAAACTAACATTCGACACTAAACTTCAGCTATAGTTTGGATTTGGCCACCAGGACTCTCCACCATATATCACTTTTTGCGCCCCTCATGTCCACAATGGCTCTAGTTCATCTACTAATTAGGATGGACTAAGCCTCGCTTAACCCCCTTCCCTACCATCATTATATTTAGCTTCACAAACCACATTTGAAACCCAACCATCACCACCACCATTGGCCATCCACAATACCACCCTGCCCCTTTCACTTTTCAACAACCTCTACCAGGCTTCCAACAACTCCACCAATAACTCCACTGCAGCCTCAGCACCACTACAGGACCCAACCCCCTTACCAGGAACCATTTCACCCACGAAATCTTTAAAACAGAGCTACCGAATTTTAACGGTGATATTGTCGTTGGTTGGTTAGCAATGGAGGAGAGGTACTTCTGAGTTCAATGCGTCCCTTTAGCTGAGAGAGTGGTGACGGCCGCAGCCAAATTGGGCCCGACTCCTCAATATGGATAAACTCTCTTTAGCAGTGCCACCCGTTCATTCCTTGGGAAGTGTTTCCAGGCCTTTTTAAAGCATTTTGGGTTAGCTAATAACTCAGAATTCAAAGGCTCTCTAACACACGTTCAGAAAAGGGGGTATGTGGATGACTTTATCGCGTCGTTCACCAAACTCTCGTGGCACGCGCTCGACTGGATCGAACAAGACCTCCTTTGGATCTTCTTAGACGGTGTTAAGTCAGAAATCTAACACGACGTACAACTGCTAGAGCCTGCCACACTGGCCAATGCTTATCTCTTAGTAAGTCGTATTGAGACAAAAATTTATGAGTTACGCACCGCACAACTATAGACCCAATCTAGTCAATGGTCCCCAAACTACAACTCATTCAATTTTGGTGGCTCACGTACTCACCTTGTCTCCAATACGAGTCAAAACATAACAACCACACCACATATCCCAAAAGGACTATAAGGACATAGGAACCTACAACACAAAGTAGTGCTTTTGACGGAGCAGCGAGAACGCTATGCCAATGGTTTCTGTACACACTGTCCCGACAAATGGGCTCATGCCCATGTTTGCAAAAATCTAGTAATAGCCATCCTAGAATGCCTTACTCTAGAAGAAAATGAAGGCGAGATAGAACAAGAAATTCCCACCATCGAGTTCGAATACACTTCTGCACTGCCCCTCAACTCTATTACCTAGACTCGAGTCGAGCAAATGATGCGATTCGCCGGCACCCCAATTCTGGTCTTTCTCTATTGCGGTTCTGCAACCAATCTCTTGAACCCATTAGTGGGAAAAGCTTTGGGTCTCATAATCGGGACCAGCTTATGCCGCCAACCACCCCCCCTAGGGTGAAGCCCTCAAATATCACTGTCTAAAATCAGAGTTACTAATTCACGGTCTCTCTTATGTTGTACATTATGAAGGACTTAGATCTTCTCTTAAGAGTTGACTGGCTAGCTTCTCTCAGCCTCATTAGTTGGCACTTCCGAGATAAATCATGGCATTCACCTCAATGGGCAATTATCATGTTCTACAAGGCCTCACTAATAATAGCCCAAACCTGGACACCCATTCCATTTTCTCACTATTGACACATGAAACATTGCATAGGCCCAACACAGAGACTAGTCATGAGACCACTGGGATTACTCTGCTAGTAGTAGCACAAAACCTACTGCTCTAATTTGAAGAATTGTTTGAGACACCTATGAGCCTTCCCTTAGCTTGTACCGTTGATCATGGGATCACTCTTTTTCTATAGGTAGGGCCAATAAATGTAAGAGCATGCCACTACACGCACTCCCAAAAAGCCGAGTTAGAGTGGCAAGAGGAGGAGATGTTATGCTCGGGCATAATTCCCCATAGTACTAGTGCTTTCTCTTATGTGGTTCTCTTAGTCGAGAAAAAGGATGGCACATGGAGCTTTTGGGTTGATTACCGCTCCATTAACACGACCATGGTGAATGACCATTTTCCAATATTCGTTGCCGACAAATTACTTTATGAGCTTCGTGGGGTCAAGCTCTTCACAAAACTTGACCTCTGCTCCAGATATCATCAAATAAGGAGGCATGAGAATGAAATTCACAAAACAGCCTTCCACACTCATGACACAAACATTATGAATTTGTGGTCATTAGGCTTGTCTAATGCTGCTTTCATATTCTAAGCTCTTATGAATATTGTTTTTAAACCATTCTTTTACAAATTTGTATTGGTTTTCTTTGACGATATTTTGATATATAGTCCTGATCTAAGCTCTCACATGAGTCATATTGAGCAAGTGTTTATAGCCTTAAAGGAACATCAATTGAAGCTCAAAAAGTCGAAGTGTGACTTTTTCCTATCTCATATTCATTACTTGAGCCTTGTGAAATCAATCTATGGAGTGAAAGTTGACTTAAAGATAGTCGCTTGTATTCATAATTGGCCCAAGCCCACCTCTGTTAAAGGCTTGAGAGGCATCCTGGGCATTATAGGTTTTTTTCAACGTTTTGTAAAAAGCTTCGTTTTATCGCACAACCATTGACTGATATGCTCCGCGTCAGCAACTTCACCTGGTCATTAGAATCTGAAGCCGAGTTCTAGCAATTCAAAGAGGATGTTTGCTCAGCTCTAGTATTCGCCCTCTATGAGGACTCAAACCCGATTTAGATGCCTAAACCGAGTTTAGGACCTAAAAACCCTTTAATGTCTACGACCACTAATTCTCAAAACATAATCTTTGAAAGATGAAACAGTCGTCGACCCTTTAATGTCTAAAAACCAAGTTCAGGCCTTAAACACCATATAATGTCTACGACCCTCTGTGTGTAAATATGCACACAAGCCTCAACACACTAGAAAACTAAAAATTGAACACTGAAAATGAAACACTTGCACAACAATAAATAAAATAGTGTTGACTGGCTAACGACAGTGAAAATAAATTGTTCACTCACCTGCATCGCCAGAAGAATCATAATCGATCCGCTAACTTCTAAATCATACTCGGCCCTCCTAGCCAAATGGGATCTAGCTAAATTAATATTTGTTCGATTGCACAACTAAGGTGAATAAAGGAACCCACAATGAAACGCATATCAGAAACTCACATTTAATATTTTAGCCTAAACATGCCCTTCCATCCGGAATAACCTCGAACAGTTGTCGATACATGCATTCATTAAGACCTCTCGACTCAACACACGACGAATGCCCGCGTCGAATTGTCGAGACACCACGATTCCTGTGAGAGCTAAAATGTTACGAAATTTGTCGTACGACGAAACTTTACACGAAAACAACTACAAAATGGCGTAGAATGCTTCCCATGAAAATTTGGGATTTTTGGTCACCGGAGCTCTGCCATGCACGGCGGCGCGTGGGGCCCACATGCTACCATAGGCGGCGGTCATGGCTAATCAACTCTGATTACACCAACCTGCACATCAAAATGAAGATTACAGCAAGCAAAACAACTTTATAGTTGAAAGAACCCAACTCCGATTCAATTACCTAAACCGGAATTAGATACTAACAACACTACAACCTTTTAAATTTTTTTGCCACAGTTTACTTTATAAATTGAGTAAACCAAAAACCTGCAATGAAAACACACTTCCAAATAGTCCACAAAAACCAAACCGTGGGACGCCAATTCCCATCCGGATTTCTCAAATTCACAAACTACTGAATAACAGTAAAAGTATTTCTTTATACATATTATTCAAAATCCAGTAAGTACTCGAAAAGCATAACAAAAGAAAGTAACTAACATAGTACTCAAAGCGACTTCTAATTTACAAATATACAAAGCTGGTAGGTTAAACCAAGAACCTACTAGAATAGAACGGTGACTTGAACTCTAGGCCTCTGACGACGACGCGCAACCGTAGGATAGAAACTGCAAATTGGGCAAGAAAGAAACCGTAAAGCCCAGGGAAAAGCATATAAATAATAAAATCGTTAGAGTGAGTGGACGAAAATAATAATATATCACATAAATCGGAGATATAAATTCAACATGCTTAATCATGAAAGTATAATCATAGACTCGCAAACTGTGAAAATCAAAGTGTCCACTCACAGTAAACAGCTAGCCTTAAGGCCCGGCGGAAGTTCCCTCGCCAAAATTTTTCTCACGGTTTCCTGAATAAATAACAATTCATTTAATTTCAGAATTCGATAAAACGCCCGAAAACAACTCAAGAACCATTCCAGAAACCCCACGGAAAAATTGAAATTTTTGACTCACTGGAGTTCCGCCGCAGGAGGCGGCGCGTGGCCGTCACGCGCCACCACCGGCGGTGGTGTGTGAGCCACACGTGCTAGCTCCCGGTCTAAACTGCTCCGATGGGAGCCTTTGACCACTCATTGGAAATATCACAATGAGCCCAACATCTTTCCCAACTAGACCGAAGTCCAAATCGCCGTCGATTCGCCGAAAATCACCCCGAAAGGCAATGGGTCGAAAATAGCCGGAAAACTTTTCTGGTCGATTCCGACACTGGAGGGGCACCTCGGCCTACCAAAACTTAGGGGTTTTGATCCTTGGACCAAACCCAACCGAACCCACCACCACATCGTGCCAAAAAATGGCCGGAAAGCCGTCGGCGAAACAACCCAAAATCCCACGGGTTCACGGCATCAAATCTAACCCAAAACTCATCCAAAAATCAAATAAAAATACATGAATGGAAAGAGGAGATGAAGGGCTTCAAATCCATACCAAGAACGCTGGCAACCGTTGCGTTTTCCGGCGGGTCAAGATTGAAATCAAAAACGGGTCGAAATGGTATATGGGTCACGTACTATATCGTACAAGTTTTCTGTATTTCTACGAATTACTCTGTACTATACCCAAAAATTTCAGATCAGATCAACGGCCACCATTTGATCTGATCAAGATCCAACGGCCCAAAATAAACCGCCAAGGAATAGCTCGATAACCCGGAAAATTCCCCAAAAATTTTCACATGTACGAAATTAAATACTCTATGACTTTCACGAAGAAAGCCGGATCAAATTCTCGCCCGAAAGAAAATTCGTTAACAAAATTTTACGCGAATAATTCATGGAAAACCTAAATAATAAAGTTTAGCGTAACTTTTGGTTTGGATCATTACAATTCTACCCCCCTTAAAGAAATTTCTCCCTCAAAATTTAACACACCTGTTAGTTAAAAAGATAGGGGTACTGTTCCCGCATGTGCTGCTCGGTTTTCAAGGTGGCATCCTCAACTGCATGATTTTTCCACAAGACTTTTACAAGAGGAATGGCTTTGTGACGAAGCTCTTGAACTCTCGAATCAAGAATTTGAGCTGGCTCTTCCACATAAGTCAAATCCTCTCGGATAGGAAGCTAACAAGGTGCTAAAACATGAGATGGATCAAAAATGTATTTCCGCACCATAGATACATGGAATACATCATGAACCCTGGCCATCTCAGAAGGTAGTTCCAACCCGTACGCCACAACACCCACTTGCTCAGTAATCTCATACAGACCAACATAACGCGGGTGAAGTTTACCACGTTTCCCAAACCGTAGAACACCTTTCCAAGGAGACAATTTCAAAAACACCCAGTCACCAACTCCGAATTCCAAATCTTTTCTTCTCACATCAGCATAGCTCTTTTGTCGATCTTGTGCAGCTTTCAATCTGTCCCGAATAATCTGAATGTCTTTAGCAGTATTTTTCACTAGATCAGGACCAAGAAGACATCTTTCCCCTACTTCACTCCAACACAACAGAGTTCGACAGTGTCTACCATACAGAGCTTATGGAGCCTTACCGGCATTGGCCTGGTAACTGTTGTTGTACGCAAACTCAATCAAATGTAATTGTTGATCCCAATTTCCTTTTAATTGCAACACACACGATCGCAACATATCTTCGAGAGTTTGAATTGTCCTTTTTGATTGGCCATCAGACTGAGGGTGGAAAGCTGTACTAAATCGCAATTTAGTCCCCAATGCTTTCTGTAATGCTCGCCAAAACTCAGAAGTAAACTGAATATCCCGATCTGACACTATAGACACAAGCACTCCATGCAATCGAACAATCTCAGCCATATACAACTTCGCCAATTTACTCACAGAAAGTTTCCCGGGAAGTGCAAGGAGATGAGCTGACTTTGTAAGATGATCAACAATTACCTAAATCCCAGTATTACCATTAGATGTACGAGGCAACTGATACACGAAATTCATGGTGATGTGCTCCCATTTCCACACTGGAATCTCTAATGGTTGCAGTTTCCCCACGGGTTTCTGTCGTTCTGCCTCACTTGTTGACAAATAAGGCACTTGCTCACATATGTTGCTATTTTCTTCTTCATATTGCGCCACCAGTAATAAACTTTAAGCGTCTGGAACATCTTCGTACCACCTGGATGTATGGCATAAGCAGAACAATGAGTTTCATCAAGTATTTCTTTCTTCAATTCTGCATCTCCTGGTACACATAATCTCCCTCTGAATATTAATGTGCCATCCGTCTTCAATTGAAACTCTGTTGGTTCACCATTTTGAATCATGTTCTTCTTACTTCGTAGATAAGAGTCTGCATCCTAAACTTCACGAACCTGATTTAACAATACTGGTCGAACCTAGAAACTAGCCAACAATGCTCCATAATCATCCCATTCCAATTCCTCTCCTGTAGCTCGCAACTCAGCCAATAGTGATACTCTTGCTACATGTACATGAAATAGGGAAGCTCCAAATTTTTGGCTAAGTGCATCAGCAACAACATTAGCTTTTCCCGGATGATACTCAAACGTACAATCATCATCATTAATTAGCTCCATCCACCTTTGCTGTCTCATGTTCAAGTCTGGTTGAGTACGCAAATAAGTAACTCTTGTGATCAGTAAAAATCTTGCATTGTGCTCCATATAGGTAGTGTCTCCAGCTCTTCAATGCTAACACAATGGCAACTAGCTCAAGATCATGCGTGGGGTAATTAACTACACGAGGTTTCAATTGTTTGGAACCATACACCACCACCTTGCCATGCTGCATCAAAACACAACCAATGCCCAATTTTGAAGCGTCACTGTAAATGACATACTCCCACTGTCGTCTGGTAATGTCAACATCAGTGCAATAGTCAACTTCTCTTTCAATGTCAGATAACTTTCTTCACATGCATCAGACTACTCAAATCTAACTCATTTCTTCGTTAATCGAGTAAGTGGAGTCATAATTCGCGAAAAGTCCTATACAAAATGACGATAGTATCCAGCTAAGCCAAGAAAGCTTCTTACCTCGGATACGCTGGTAGGTCTACTCCAATTCAGCACTGCCTCAATCTTGTTAGGATCAACGCTAACTCCGTCAGCCGAAATCACATGACCCAAAAATTTCACCTGATCCAGCCAAAATTCACACTTGCTAAATTTCGCATACAACTGTATATCTCTCAAAGTTTGCAAGACGGCCCATAGATGCTTCATATGCTGCTTCACACTTTGGAAATAAATCAGGATATCATCGATGAACACAATCACGAACTTATCCAAATAACGCCTGAAGACTCGATTCATGAGATCCATAAAAGAAGCTGGGGCATTCGTCAAACCGAAAGGCATAACAAGAAACTCATAATGCCCGTATCGTGATCAAAAAGCTGTTTTGGGAACATTCGATTCCTTGATCCGTAGCTGATGGTATCCAGACCTCTAATCAATCTTCGAGAATATTATAGCCCCTTTAAGTTGATCAAACAAATCATCAATCCGTGGCAAAGGATGCTTGTTCTTTACTGTGACCTGATTCAGTTTCCGATAATCAATACACAACCTCATAGAACCATCATTTTTCCTTACAAACAGCACTAGAGCACCCCATGGTGAAACACTAGGCCGAATGAAGCCTTTCTCAATCATCTCCTGCAACTGCGTCTACAACTCTTTCAACTCTGCTGGAGCCATTTGATAAGGTGCTTGTGAGATCGGACCAGTACCCGGAAGCAACTCAATGGTGAAGTCAATCTCTCTCATCGGAGGAAGACCAGGTAAATCTTCAGGAAACACATCTGGGTACTCACGAACTACAGAGATATCCACAATATTCAGCACACAAACATCAGTATCAATCATATGAGCCAAATACGCCTCACAACCTTTATTTAACATTTCTCAGCCTTTACTGCCAAAATCAAACAAAGTGGAGAGACATTTCTTTCACCGCGAAACAAGATTTCTAGCATGCCTGGACTTCTAAAAATTACCTCCTTCCTATGACAATCGAAGACTGCCCAATGGGTCTCCAAGAAATCCATCCCCAAAAAACACATCAAAGTCCACAATATCCAACAACATCAAATCCGCGAGTAACCCATAACCTCCTATAAAAATCTCACAATCACGATACACCCACCTGACACACACTACCTCGCTGGATGGATACAGCACTCGCCACATGATAGGGAGTGGAGAAGCAAGTATATTGGTTAATGATGCTAATTTATATGACATGAAGGAATGCGTAGCCCCCGGATCTAACAAAGTAAGAACTGGAATACCGAAAACATATAACGTATCGATGATGACTTCAGGGGAAGCTCTGCCCTCTCTCAGGTTCATGACATGCACACGAGCTTGTTCAGTTAGTCGTCCATGCTGACTACGATTTTGCTGGTCTGCTTGCCCAAAAGGTTGTGTTGCTCGATCTCCAGAAGTGGTACCCTGACCATGACTGCTACCCTAAGCTGCAACACCCCCAAAAGTACCACCCTGCAGACATTCCCTTGCAAAGTGACCCTCCTGGCCACAACGGTAACAACTGGTGGTGCCTCAAAAACACGAACCGTAATGCCGTATATTACAAATATTGCACAATGGATAATCTCTTGGTGCAGCTGGTGTATCATATGTGCGTCGAGAGTAACTTGATCCACTGGAACTCGTGCTAGCTTGCGGCCACTGGGGTCGATCCCTCCTCCATCTCCGGCCACCTCTCTGACCAGATGAGCCAATAGAAAACCTATAAGACCCACCACTCGAAGAAGATATTGATCCAGAAGTACCAGAACTCAGCCTTTTAGAAGGACCCTGATTAAATCCACCTTCCTCGAAACGACGAGACTAAAACTGCATCTGTCTCTCTCTCTCTCAATATCTTCGCCTCTGAGTGCAGCACTGACAAAGTCATCAAAGTTGTTCTGAGACATAATTGTCAAAGTTCCCTTGATGTGCAGATTCAGACCCAACTCAAACCTCCTGCATTTTGCTTCCTCAGATGCAACCATATCACTCACAAATCGAGACAAACAGGTGAACTTATCTCGATACTTAAGCACTGACATACCTCTCTGCCTCAAATTAGTAAACTCTTCATACTTTCTTTGTTGGGTAGCTTGATTGAAATATTAGCGCATAAACAAGTCCCTAAATGTAGGTCATGGAGTATCAATAGGAACTCTCTCGGTGCTAACCCACCAGAAATAAGCATCTGAGTCCAATAACCCGACAACAGCAATAGTCCTCTGCTCAGGAGTAAAATGTAAGCGCTCACAAACACGCTCCACCTGGTCTAACCAAGCCTCACATACTTCAGGATCAGTAGAGCCAGAAAAAGTAGTTACTCCAGCTGTCCTAGCGTTTACTACAGGGTCAAAACGCTCTTCTAAACACAAAACTCGCATAAGCAAGTCGTGCTTTCGCTGATCCTCAACAGGATAGCCAGCCCTATCAATACGGGCTCCACGTCGGGGAGGCATCTTAAGAAAACCAGACATTAGTCACCAAAACCAACAGGGTGCAATAATGATACCTCAAACATTTGAAAGCATACAACTGCAAAAGGTCCTTAGTAACATAATTACAAAAGTCTACAGAACTTGAAACATAATGCTCTGATACACACTGAAAGAACTCAACCCCGATTTAGTTACCTAAACCGGAATTAGATCCTAACAACACTACAACCTTTTAAATTTTTTTGCCAGAGTTTACTTTATAAATTAATTAAACCAAAAACCAAACAGTGGGATGCCAATTCCCATCTAGATTTCTCAAATTCACAAACTACTGAATAACAGTAAAAGTATTTCTTTATACATATTATTCAAAATCCAGTAAGTACTCGAAAAGCATAACAAAAGAAAGTAACTAACATAGTACTCTGAGCTACTTCTAATTTACAAATATACAAAGCTGGTAACCAACCAAGAACCTACTAGAATAGAACGGTGACTTAAACTCTAGGCCTCTGACAACCACGCGCAACCGCAGGATAGAAACTGCAAACTGGGCAAGAAGGAAACCGAAAAGCCCAGCGAAAAGCATATAAATAATAAAATCGTTAGAGTGAGTGGACGAAAATAATAATATATCACATAAATCGGAGATATAAATCCAACATACTTAATCGTAAAAGCATAATCATAGACTCGCAAATCAACTGTGACAATCAAAGTGTCCACTCACAGTAAACAGCTAGCCCTGAGACCCGATGGAAGTTTCCTCGCCAAAATCTTTCTCGCGGTTTCATGAATAAATAACAATTCATTTAATTTCATAATTCGATAAAAACGCGCGAAAAATAACTCAGAAACTATCCCGGAAACCCCATGGAAAAATTGGAATTTTTGACTCGCCAGGGCTCCGCCGCAAGCGGTGGCGCGTGGTCGTCACATGCCACCATCGGCGGTGGTGCGTGAGCCACACGCGCTCCCAGTCCAAACTATTCCGATGTGAGCATTTGACCACTCATTGGAAAGATCACAACGAACCCAATATATTTCACAACTGGATCGAAGTCCAAATCGCCATCAATTCGCCAGAAATCACATCGAAAGGCCACGGGTCGAAAATCGCTAGAAAACTTTTCAGGTCGATTCTGACACCGGAGGCACACCTCGGCCTACCAAACCTTAGGGGTTTTAGTCCTTGGACCAAACCCAACCGAACCCACCACCACACCGTGCTGGAAAATGGCCGGAAAGCCACCGATGAAACAATCTGAAATCCCACAAGTTCACGGCATCAAATCTAACCCAAAACTCATCTAAAAATAAAATATAAATACATGAATGGAAAAAGAAGATGAAGGGCTTCAAATCCATACGAAGAACGCCGACAACTGTTGCGTTTTCCGGTGGGTCAAGATCAAAATCAAAAACGGGTCGAAATGGTATACGGGTCACGTACTGTATCGTACAAGTTTTTTGTATTTCAACGAATTACTCTATATTTCTACCAAAATTCAGTATTTATACCTAAAAATTTCAGATCAGATAAACGGCCACCATTTGATCTGATCAAAGATCCAACGGCCCAAAATAAACCGCCAAGGAAAATATTTTAAAATACATAATTTCACGAACAAACTTCCAAAAATCAAAAGAAATAGCTCGATAACCTGAAAAATTCCCCGAAAATTCTCACATGTACGAAATTAAATACTCTACGCCTTCCCCGAAGAAAGTTGGATCCAATTCTTGCCCGAAAGAAAAATCATTAAAAAAATTTACGAGGTGTATAATTCATGGAAAACCTAAATCATAAAGTTTAGCGTAAATTTTGGTTCAGATTGTTACAATAGTTCATCCCAAACTCAAAAATAGACCGAAAAGTGCTGGAAATTACCTCAAAAGGTTTTGAAAGTCGCCGGAATCTGGCGTCAATCGTCCGTCGAGCTCAGGCCGAGTTGGACTTCGTGGTTGGTGACAATCGAACCCTAGAAGAGTGGGCTTCAAAACCCCCAAGGTTTTGTCATCCAAATCCGGCCAGAAAATTGGCGCCAGCGCCGGAGCCGAAATGGGAAAACCTGAAATCTATTCGGCGTCGATTCCTCTTATAACGACTCGGTATAGTGGTTTTGAGGGTGTGGGGAGGTCGGGGAGAGAAAGAGCTATCTTTTTTGGGTGGTGCGGCATCTCGTGGTGGCCGGATGACGACAGTTTGACCGGCCAAAAATAATTCACCAGTAATTTATTTTCCAATTTAATTTCCTACTTTCCAAACTTCAAAAATTCATAACTAATTGCTCGGACCTCCGGAAAAATAAAACAAAAGTATGCATCAACTTGCAATAAAGTCCTCTACGACTTCCATGCAGAAAATAAGTCCAAAATCATAACTTATAAAAAGTCAATTTTTTAGTCGCGACAAAACTCGATAAACGTGATGTGTGATGTTTAACTCGTTAATTAGTTCGATTAATGATGATTAACCTAATAATCAAGGTTTGTATCGTTACAATCTATTTCCCCCTAATAAAAATTTTATCCTCAAAATTTACATCACGAAAAGTGAACGAAGTAAAAATGCAATTCAACAATTGCTGCGTGAAGATTCTCCGAAAAACATCTAGCATACCTTATTTCTTCATTTCTAGTGACACATGTGGCGTGATCGTTTGCAAGGATTTAACACTGAAAATTTGACAAAAACAGCTCATCATGCTAAGAATAGTTCATAAACTTCATACCTCTATGCAAAAGAATCGATAACCCGATATTCTATGATTATCGAAAACCAACTTCCATAACTCTTCAACGCTTCAAGAAAAATACCATTCGGTTATGAATAAAAACATTGAAATGCCAAACTACTGCTACCTGAACAATTCTTCTCTCGCACAACAAAACTCTTGCATCATCATTCACAATGATACTGACGTCTGTGCTAACCCATAAAACTAATCTGATTGTGTATCCGAAATATCACAATGACTCGAGAATTGAAATTGTATAGTCTTTAATAAATTGACGTTCCATATCAAATACTTGATTTAATAGAAATGGCTCCATCAATCATGATAACCTTGAAAGAAGAGCGTGAATAATTATACATCATATCTCTTGTCTTATAGCTCAAATTTTGTCAATCATGGATCCGACACGGCTACACAAGATATCAAGTATATTGAAACTCGATAAGCTTCACATAATTTGACGTATCAATCGACATTGAAATATCAAATTTAGAGCACACTTAGACAAGAGCCAATATGACTCCTCAAGACGTTTGCACCACGTGAAACCTCGAGCCTCATGTACCCGCAAGATAAATATCGTGTAAGGAAAAATTTCATTAGTACCACCTGTGCAGAATTGCATATAAAATACATCTTGCTTCATTGGACATCACGAAGATCCGCACATAATCTTGTAAAACATACCTAACCATAACTCTCTCAAACGTAATCAAACTACATATCTCGAAGGAAAGTTGATTTACTAATTGTTGATCGAAGAAAGAGGCGATTCCAACGACCCTAAATCAAAAGAGTTTCTACAAAAAATTTGGCATGACCTATTCATTTATAGTCGAACTCAAAACCTATAAATCTAGCACATTTCACCAATACAATAACCACAAACTCCTTAACAACAGAATTTAACTTTTCATAATAATCCCGAAAATTATAACAAGTTTGATATATTACATAGAGCCAAAATCAGCCTTACTTGCCCATAAGTTCAATTTAAAGAAGTTGACCTCAAACTTAACACACGAGTACTAAGCCACCCTTATCTTGAATAATCGAATTGATGCTCTCCGACATAACTAACTAAAGAGGGACATAGGTAGAACATGAAAAAGACACGTCTGCAACAACCATGCTTGATGAGATTCAAAAATTGTTGTAGTTATACATAAACAAGCGTATTTAGAATAATTCATGTACTTATGATTCAAGAGAACTCCACGTGCATCTAATATTAAACGAAACAAAACACATTGAAGTGACAAAATCGAGAATAACTTTCCTGCTTAAAACAGGTGAATTTCCGCGACGAACAAAATTGAGAAACTTAAGGAAATCAATGGAAAGAGACAACATAAAGTGAATGAAACCAAGCAAAACCTTCACTGGAATGAAAAATAATTAGCCGAAGCTACACACGACTACTCCCCCATGATAGTTATGTGCAACAATCCTAAGGCAGTTCCAAGGTCTCAATGTAGATGTGCTGGAACAAAAATGGATCTTGGCATCAATGGTAATGACACATTCAGAATCCGTAAGATCGATAAACAATCTTCAAGATGCACATTGTTGAGAGTACAACATGACAAGATAAAATGATGTAAAATTGAATGATCACTACCTGATAGAGCAACAGGATTAACAACAACTACACTGATCAAAACTGAATGGAATGAGGACAAAACACTGTCATTGAGGACACATGCATAGCACACCCCAAGTGTCCATAGTCTCCACTGGCAGTATGATTAATGATAACGTACATCAAGTGACTTCACACACTTGGACCAAGTCCCGATCCATAAGTGTCATATGTGCATAGTGGTCGTGCTAATCTTCTTGGTATCATTCCAAATTTTATCGGATGTCTCCAAAGGGACCCCATTATGGACTGAGTATACCAATTAGTTCCTCAAATATGATGCTCGGAGCTGGAATGTTTAGACGCGAAATAGAGCGATGAAAAGATTTACATAAGACATGAGGCTAGTAACTGGACGTAATTAAAGAAAACGCATGACTAAACATGATGAAGAGACACTACAAGAAAAACGCACCGAGACCACGCACCATATCCGTGATCTAGGTGCATTTTTCCGTAGTCTAAGTACTTAGACTACAGAATCTCCGTTGTCTTTGATCCTTCGTCCAAGTGCCGTCGTCTAAGCACTTGGATGACGGAGATGGACCTTTTCGTCATCTGGGAGATGACTTGGACTACGTAAAATCTCCGTCGTCCAAGCTATGATGAGACGACGCAAATAACAGTTGTGTTGTCTAAGTACAACTTAGACTATGCAAAAAGTCTGTGGTCTAAGTCACACTCAGATGACTCAAATATTGTATGCGTCGTCCAAGTGATTACTTATACTAGGGAATTGTTGCATGGTCTAAGTGATCACTTAGACCACGTAACAACTCCATAGTCTAAGTGATCACTTAGACCACGTATTTGTATATATTCCATAGTCTAAGTTTTCACCTAGACCGCGCATTTGTATATATTCCAAAGTCTAAGTGATCACTTAAAGTACAAAGCATATATGGTTTTGTAGTCTAAGTGAAGACTTAGACTACAAAAGCGTATATACTTCGTAGTCTAAGTGAATATTTATTTATTTTTAATTAAAATTTAAATTTAAAGTAAATATTAATAAATTAATTAAAATACTAAAATATCATTTAAATAATTAAAATTTGTACGTACATCAAATTAAAAATCGTTTGGAAAATACGATATTTTGAACTACATACAAATAAACTGCTAAAATAAAGGAGGAGCAAACGCGTCGCAGAGTCCCTGGCCTCTAGCCGTGTCGTCGTCGTCGGGGTATAAGTTTGGAGAAGGTTGACACTGTTGTCGAACCTGATTTTGCATGAGGACAATGAAGTGGGCTATCTGCGCTTGTTGGTCATCAAGCCTCTGACGCATAGAGAACGTTTCCTCCCGTGTGAGTCGAGCCTCCTCAAGGGCTGCTTGGACCGACGCATCTCGAGCACCTTTTCTCGCCGAACGTCCCATAGATGAGTCAGAAGATAAATCTCGTTGCATCTTGCGTCCCAACCCCCTAACCTCCTTGCCAGCTCGACGACTATATACCTCATTGGCGATTGCAATTTGGCTCTCCATCGATAGAGGAGGCAGGTCTTCCGGGGGTAAATTCGGGTGTACAAGATGCGTGTTGGCCAATTCCTCCTGCGCCCGTTCTACCAACCTCGCTTGAAAATAATAATAAAAATTAAATAATTATAAATTTGTACGACAGTTTAATAAATAATAATTACACTAATTAAGAAGAGATATATATGGCACTTATGCCGTATTGACTCACTTCATTGTCGAGCTCAGGCGTCACGTAAGCGGTGACACTAGCATCTAGATAAGGGTGTTTGGAGCCCTTCACTACCAGAGAAAATAGTAGAGCTGACGACTTGCCGGAAAATAGGCCGACGACAACCCTTGTCGTCTAGTATAGTAGGGTATAGCCGACGAGGTTCTCCAGTCGGCGGTCATAGTACATAGTCGACGACTTGATTCTAGTTGTCAGCTATAGTAGCCGGAAAATCGTCGGGTATAGTTTGTAACTATTACCGACGAGTGTTTTTGACTATAACCGACGACTTTGTAGTATCGTCGGCTATAGGTGTTTATAGATCCAATTTAGGCGGCAGCTCGATCATTCAAAAAAAAATTTCCCGCAGAAACTGAAAACGCTCTGAAATCATTGGGTGTTGTCAAAAATTATCCACAATGAGTTCGTGATTCATTATATAAATACGTACATACTATATATATAGATATATGTATATATCTGTGCATGTGTACGTGTTGATTGTGGTACATATATGCATGATGTATAGAGTTGAGATATATATTGTTAATTTTGAGTTGATTGTTGAGTTTGAGTGATTGATGGTTGATTTTGAGTGATTGATAGTTGATTTGTAGTAATTGTTGTTGATTATTGTGAATATAGGATAATTTATTTGATTATTGTAATTATTATAGGGTTAATTATGATTATTATGGTTAATATATATTGTGATTATTGTGTATTTCGGTTAATTTTGATTGTAGTGTAGTTATTATTTAGATTTTTGTGATAATAGTTAAGGTATATATATTAAAATTATGGGAATTGTACGTGCGTTAATCATATATATATATATATTAATTGATTGATTGTTGATTTAATTTGAGTTAAATTAGACGAAAATAAATATATGATCGAATAATTAGAGATCGAGTAGAATATATAATTAGACAAAAATAAGTTTTATATATGAATATAAATTAGACAATATATATATATATATGTTCATTTGTAATTAGTCATCGATCGAGTAGAATAATTAAATTATGTAATTTATAATTTAAATATCGATATATATAATGATGAATTTTTAATTAATTAGATCATGAGTATATATACAACTATAATTTTCAGGATGGACAAGAGTTAGATGTGTCTTCCAAGATGGGATGTAAGATATCACCATGGAATTAGGAGTTTTGTGGAATATGTGAAGGTTAATTGTGGAGGGATGACAATTCATTATTGTCCGTATATGAAATGTCAGTGTCGCAGCGAGCGAGCGATATCGTTTTCACATTGATAAAGTATTGGAGCACTTGAAGAAAAACGAGTTTTGGGATAAGTACACATGTTGAATTTATCACGGTGAGAGCTCATCAGTTGGTCAGCATGATCAAGGACAATTTTTTGAGAGTGCCAGTATATCCAATGATCCAACAACAAGGTTGATCAACGATATGTTTCCTCATGAGAACAGTGTATTTGCTGAAGCACCAGATATCCCTCCGGTCGTTGGGGGTTTCCCTCACATTGAGCCAGTCCAGCAATTACATACAGCTGTCAACACTGGTGGTATGGACATGTACAACAACCTCATTGCCTTCCAACAGACCCCATTGTACAACGAGTGTAATAAGACTGTTCTTGAAAGTGTTATGGGAGTAATGAAGCGCAAAGTGGAGAACAAAATGAGTGTGAAGGATGTTGATAATTGGCTGAAGTTGTCTGGTTCGTTATTGCCCCCCGGTCATCGCCTTCCTACCAACTCATCTTAAGGTGTGACAGATCCCGAAACATCTTGGTCTCTCCTAAATCAAAATCCATGTTTGTAGATATGATTGCGTTCTCTTCTGGGGTGAAGATGCTTATGGGAATGATCTTGAATCCCTTGATGGTTTCTCGGTATGTGGTACAGATATGTATAAGTTGACTCCTGCCGAAAACAAGAAAGTTGTGAAGATACTTCAGTATTTTCCGCTGATAGATAGGCTAGAACGGTTGTTCATGTGTGCACACACGGTTGAAGCTATGAGATGGTGGGCCGAGAGCAATTTGCCCGATGGTGATATGGCCATGGTGAGGGAGTTTTCTTATTTTGCATCAGAGGTTCTAAATGTTTGGTTGGGGCTTTCATCTGACGGATTCAACCCTTTTGGCAACATGAGTCTTCAATACAGTATATGGTTAGTTATTTGGGTACCGTACAACCTTCCTGCATGGATGTGCATAAAGAAAGAATACAATATGCTCACTATGATAATTCCAGGGCTGGGTTATCCAGGAAAGTGTCTCGATGTATATTTGAGACCCTTGATTGAGGAGATTAAGTACCTGAGTGAGCACGGTCATCCCACTTATGAGAAGTTCAAAAATGAGATGTTCCAGATGCATGCCATGCTTGTTGGCACCATTAGCGATTCTCCTGCACACGGGATGTTGTCGGGCAACGTTACCAGGGGATACAGGGCTTGTCCATAGTTCATGATTGTTGAGTGTTGCAGACCTCATTGCAGGAAAATTGTACAGATGCATCATCGTTGTTGGCTTCCACATGATCACCCATTTCGGGAGGATATTGAGGCATTTGATAGGACTGTGGAAACAGGTGAGCAGCCGTGGAGATGGATGGGGGATGAAATACTAGAAGTGCTAAATGAATACGATTTTGGGCAGCTCAGCAATCATCCTGAGATAGTGGCGTCAATACCTGACAAACCCGACAAGTATAAATTCTGGACACAAAAAAGTATTTTTTGGGAACTTCCGTATTGGTCCAAGTTGCTGATCAGACACTACTTAGATGTCATGCACATAGAGAAAAATGTGTGCGAGAGTGTGGTTGGCACAGTGTTGAATTGGGAGGGAAAAACTAAAGACGGCCCGAAGGCACGCACTGATTTGAAAAGAATGGGACTGCAAAAACATTTGTGGTTGAGAGATGGGAATAAAAAAATGCCTCGAGCTCCTTATACCGTCAAGCCTGCCCAGAAGAATGAAATTTTTGGCTGGATGGGTAATGTCAGGTATCTTTCCGGCTATGCAGGAAATATAAGTCGGTGTGTTAACTTTAAAGACAATAAGATGTATGGGCTAAAGAGTCATGACTGTCATATACTGCTTCAACGCCTCTTCCCTATTTTCATTTAAGGGTACCTGCCCAAAGAGGTGGTGGAGCCGTTAGTGGATTTGTCAAGATTCTTTTAAAATTTATGCACGAGAGAAGTGAAGAAATCGGACATGTGGGAAATGCAACAGGACATCATTTTTAACATATGCAAATTGGAAAGGATATTTCCTCCAAATTTTTTCGACATCATGCCTCACCTGATGCTCCATCTTCTGGAACAATTGTTGCTTACCGGTCCAGTACATTACACATGGATGTATCCCATGGAAAGGTATGTAAGGCATCTCTGAATCTGGCTATGTCTTTAAAATTCTTTATTCACTTATTTTACAATAATCATAACATGCTCTTTACCACTTTATAGACAATTAGGGGACTACAAAAACTATGTGATGAACAAATCCTCACCTGAAAGGTGTATCACTGAAGCATATCTTGCGCATGAGTGCATAACGTACACCAAGTTGTATTTGGGAGCGTTGGAGGACCCTCCACAACATATGCCGGTAGATGAACCGCAGTTCAACCTTTCGATCATCTCCAATAATGTTGAAGTTTCTGGAAAGTTGCCAAACTCGTACAATTTGGAACCATATGAGCTAGTCATTGCCCATTGATCGGTATTGATTAACTGTCCAGAAATTCAATATTGGAAAAATGTGTACCTTTACTGCCCTGCTATTGCCGGTGATGTTGAGTACCACAACAAGACGTTCGCAAACTATTTTGCCAAATGGGTACGTATATAGATATATTTACTTGTATATGAATTTAAGTGTCTCGTATCCTATTTAGAGTTAAGTTAATAAATGATTATTTTAAGATGAACCATGTACAAGATGATGGTATCCCTCAGTGGTCACACGAATTGAGGCTCTTGGCGCAGAAACCAATAACTTCCAGAGTTTATCCTATGTGTAAGGCAAATGGAGTGCTATTTATTTGTGAACATAGAGACATCTGACGAAGAACACAGAATTCTGGAGTAATTGTGCATGGTGGGCAGAATGGAGTTGACTATTACGGTGTTCTCCATTCAGTTGTCAAATTAATTTATGGGGAAGGCATGACAGTGCACTTGTGTAAGTGTAGATGGTTTGATACTGATCCTGAGAACACAAGGACCGATCAATACGACATATTTTCGGTGAATACTGTTACAAGCTGGTATGAAGATGATTCGTTTGGTTTGGCCACAGCGGTGAAACAATTGTTCTATCTTGATGATTTTGTGCATAAAGGTGCGTGGAAAGTGGTTAACCATGTTCTTCCAAGAAACATATACAGTGCCTCGACACTTGGTGTGACCTCAGATAATGAAGAAGTTAGTGCATACCAAGAGCCGAACGCAACTGGTATTCCTGAATCCTCAACAATTTGTCTTACTAATCTGATATAGGGTAGTGTGGTACGAATTCCTCGACCGAAACTTATTGATGTTAATCAGAAAGAAGACAATGAAGACTCAAGTGACGAGGACTTACACATCTTACCTAAAATTAACTCGAAAACCGAGTCAGACTCAAGTGATTATTCTGACTATGCGTCTTAGTGTACGTATGTTAATTTGAGTATGAACATGCAATGTAAAATGATGTGTAGGACAATGACTTGAACATGCAATTTGAGTATGAACGTGCAGTTTGAATAATGTCGACATTCGTGATATGTAAAGTAGGAACTTTGTTTAATTAGCCTTTTTTATAAGTAACTAAAAAAACTCCTAGTCTTTTTTACTAAATGAGAAAAAAACAAAAGCAAAGTGAAAGAAAAAAAATATATACTCGACGACATTCATAATAAATATCGTCGGCTATAGTGGTCGGGTTTTAACCCCCAGAACAGCCGTTTTGGACAGAAAACAAAACTGCCACATTTTTTTTACAACAACCTGTCTGAGAAGTTGAAGCAGGTCCGGTCCATCTTTGTTGAAGCAGCGCCGCCGTCATTCATCCTAGCCACCGTTAGAGCCGCCGCCGTCCTTCTACAACCCAAAAACAGGTTCATCTCCCTAAATCCCCAATTTTGAATTTTTATTATTATTTAGATTCAATTTATGTTTAGTTTGTTGATAATGTGGATGTTTGGATGAGTTGTGTGAATATATATTGGATTATTGTTGATTTTTGGAATTATTGTTGGATTATTGGATATTATTGGATTATGAATATATATATATATATATGATTGTTGGATAAGGAATTTTTGGAATATAATGGAATTTTTATGAATTTTTATAAATTTTTGTAATTTTTGGATTATTATTATGAGCATATATATATGAATTAATTTGGATAATATTTGGTGATTAATATGAATTAAATTGGTAGATTAATAATTAATTTTCATTTTTAGTAATTTATGAGATTAATATGAATTAATTTAGTTATGTGAATTAATTTGACTAATGGGAATTAATTGAATTATGTGAATTAATTTTTATTATTCTAGATTTATGTGAATTAATTTTATTTATTCTAGGGGGTATACTTCAGTGTGTTAACGTATTATGCAATAAACCACATGTTGATAAGATAACCATAAAATTGTAAACCAAGTTACTTCTTTAAGGTTTCAGTATAAAGCTTAGTTTTCTTATATAGAACGATAACAAACCTTAATACGTAACTTTTAATTTAAATTTTAAAATTTAATCTTGATCGTTCATATTTTTTTATTTAGATCTAACGATTGTGTTATATCTGTTACCACTTACCTGCTACCTGTTAAAAACCAGACGGTGTAAAACTGCATTGTGTGCTTCTTCTGCTGCACCACGGAGAAGCTCTCTCTGGCAGTGGTTTGCTCTTCCCATTTTCTGGATTTTTGCATGCTAAGGGCCTTGTATTTCTTACTAGCCTCTCCTGCTTGCATATTCATTGAGCTTCACCTCTGCCTTATCAGTTGGCCTAGCCCTTGAAACAAGTTTTTGTTCGAAACGAAAAGAAGAAAACGAAAAGAGATTTCAGTTCAGTTCAGTCTCCGAATCTTCGCGGACACACCCAGTTCTCGTTCAGCAACGTTGAATCTAAAAGGTAAAAAATTATTCATTCCCTTACTCGTTCAAGATTACGTAATTGATTTTGTTCCAGTATTAGAATTCTTGGCGAAATTGATCTGCTTTCTTAAAATTGTAAGCTTTAATATAGTTATTTGGTAAGCAAATTGAAGAAATTGAGGTTTATGCAGTGTTTAAGAAGAGGTTAGAGATATGAAGCGGAAGCGTGGACACAAGAAAAAGAAAGGAAAGCCTAAAGCTGAAACAAACACCGTCATTGTTCTGAAGCCCTCAACATGTTCTTATGGGTTTTCATTATAAAATTGTGCTTCAGTGGCATATTGGTCCTTAAATTTATCAAATATCTTCGACAGATTATAAAGAAGGTAATGAAAATGGATCCTGCTGAACCTTTTAATGTCCCTGTCGATCCGGAGGCATCAGGGATACCTGTAAGTATATAATTATCACCTAGATGCATATGCATATATTTTTAAAACTTGATGACTGAATATGTTTTGCAATATGGTGTGATTGGATTTGTTCTCGAGATAGATGAATCAAATCTTCTGGTTATTGTTTGAGTTGGGAGGATTGATACTGTGACAGATTTGGGGAGATTTTTTGAAAAGCTTGCAGCATTACTGCTTATTGATTCTGTAGCAACACATCTTTTTAGCTAAGTATTGGATGCTGGATGATTGTTTAATTTGAAGAATTAGTGCACAGGGTAGATTTTTCAAGGTAGGTAGCAGAGGTGTTTTTTTTCTTTCCCCGAAGACATAAATCAGCCTTTAGAGAAGATTGTATATATTAGAATGCAAGTGATTTTCGCTATGAGAGTTACAGTAGTTTTGATTAGACTCCTCTAGGAAGTGAAGGAGGAATGGTGATTTTTTTCTCCATGATGATAGATGTTTGCCTTTGTTATATAACTGCTCAATGAATACTTATTCACGGTGTTAAACCTTGATATGTGAGTCACAGTTTTTGCTGATTGAGATATGGTGGTAGTGAATGTTCTCCTGAAGAACCGATGTCATCATTTGTTTTGTTTGATACACAATAGCTTGAGCCAGGTCTTAGGGTGATCCATAGGATTTTGTTGTTTATCACAGTCCCTCTTTCCTCTATCCTAATGTTGGGTTTTATACATTGTGGCTTATAACTCAGAGCGGACAATGCTTTTATGGCTTCTTCTGGTTTTCAAGCTGATGTGAAAGCATTACAAAAGCATTTGTCAGCTAAGCACTTGGTATGGTTTAAAGTCCTTAAACACTATCTTTTTATTTATTTTTTATGTACTGCATTTGTTTTGTTGGTAGTAAAAATGTTTTGAATGTATGCAACTAATGATATTTCCTTCACCATCTCTTTCGCAGATCTATCAGCATCAACACAACAAACAAATGAGCTGCCCTGCAATGGCTCAACTCCTTTCCAATACTCTTTACTACAAGCGCTTCTTTCCCTATTATGCATTCAATGTTTTGGGCGGTCTGGATAACGAAGGTAGATATAAGGATTTTTTGAAGCTTTGGTTGCAAATCCAGACTTCCACAGCTAACAACCTTGTTTGTTTTTGCTATGTGTAGGTAAGGGTTGTGTCTTCACATATGATGCTGTTGGTTCCTACGAGAGAGTTGGATATAGTGCCCAAGGTTCTGGTTCCACACTTATCATGCCTTTTTTGGATAATCAACTGAAGTCTCCCAGTCCTCCGTTGTTACCTGCTGTGGTATGCTCTTATCTATGTATACTTGTTTGTCATTCCTTCATCCTATTTTTGTTTAATTTTTATAAATATTTACCTGTTAATACTTTACATGTGCAGGATGCAGTCACACCACTTTCAGAAGCAGAAGCAATTGATTTGGTCAAAACTGTTTTTGCATCTGCCACTGAGAGGGATATCTACACTGTAAGTTGTCCTTTAAGAATTTTCCATTTTCTGGTGAATCTCATTTGCACCATTTAGTAATCTGCTATGGCATGTCTTGCAGGGAGACAAACTTGAAATTGTTGTCCTAAATGCTAGCGGCTCTCGTTCCGAATTCATGGAGCTGAGGAAAGATTGAGTTCCACTCAGAACTGTGCTGCTGCTTCTCACCAAAGCAGAGAGTTGGAATTTCAAGCTATACCTGTGGGCAATGGATCAAGCTAGTTCATTCAGCTTGTAGCTTGCTGTTTAGCTATTGATAGTTCCAGTTGGAAAACTCTCATCTAGTTGATCGAAATGTCGCAGTCCGCTGCCTGTATTAAACCTGATATAGACTTTGCAGTTCATGTTTTATATTATCCAATTGCATTTGGTGCTCGGCGGAAACAGATGTGTATGATTGTTAAATGACAGCACTATTTTGTTGGATGTCTTTGTCATAGTAGTTATACATGATGGTCAGGAATGCATTACTGAAATGGTCTCTACATTTGGTTCATTTGATCTGATTCATATTGGATTAGCTTTGCTACCGAACTGATTCATGTTATTCATTCAACTCACTTTTGTAGTACCACCTATAGTGGCTCATTTGCTTGCTTCTTAGGTGTTAGAATCCTCGATTGTTGTTGACTTTTGTTCACCGAAATTTTTATGAAGTGACTATAAGCTGATGATGAATGTATTTTTTTTTCCTAAAGTTCGTCTGTATCAGTTTGGTATTAAAGATGCACTTGCATTGTATCCAAAAAAAGAGATGCACTCACAAAGATTGGTGATTACAATAATCAGAACTAATATAAAGAACACTATTATCATAAAAAGGCCTCGCAACCTTTGAAGGCGATCTTGATCTTCTTCATGCACATGGAAGAGTAACATGGACGGCTATGAACACCACATCACATTATTAGATAAAAGGCAAAGAGGAAATAAAATAGATTCATCCATTTCAAACTTCTGTATAGATGAACTATCAACCTGTTAGTAAAAAGTCAAAAACCAGAAAGTGCAGATATATGCAATGGACATGAAAGATTTCATGGACTACACAACCACCACTCTATTAGAAGCTATACATGATTAGCTAGCTATCACTACATCTTCACAGTTTGCTTCTTCACTTGGGTATCCAGGAGCTCTATCTCTGTATGGTGGAAGAGGATATGTTCCACATGGACCTGACAAGTTAGATAAGAGTATATTAGCATACTTGATCAACCCAATATCAACAAAAAGGTTTGGCTTGTGCATGCTGAATGAAATAAGACAAACCTCATCAACATTATACATAGCAAGGGCCACAGCAGGACCTTTGAAATCGTAGACATCAAGCTCCGTAGGGGTGTCTCCTCCTTCTGGGACTGAACAGTAGAAACATAGAGATAATCAACGTTGACTTCATAAGCCTCAACCACATGAGAAAGAATGTTGACATTTACTTACTGAAAACCATTTTCAGCTTTCCTGGCCCTTTAATAACTGTATCAGTGGCTCGATACTGATCACCAAAAGCATGCCTACCAATGCATATTGGTTTCTTCCAACCTGTAAATTCAACAAGCATTAAGCAGTTTCCAGAGTCTTCACATATGTTCATGCCATGGAAAGAAAGTCCTACTCTTACCGGGAACTAGTTTAGGAATGTTTCGGCATAGGATAGGTTCACGAAAGACGGTACCTACAAAATAAAGCATTACCACGACTTGTAAACATTAGGTGATTCACTTTGCAAAACTTTTGCAGAGTTTCCAACGTAAACTTGTATAAACTGTAGCCACAATCATCGAGCACTACAAAGCTACCAATCATCAGAGCATTTACACAAAGTTTGTAACTTTCCAACCATGAGAGGAATATATCTAGGAAATGAATGAAACATAAAACTACTAATTTATCGAACTAGAAAGTTTATTCAATACACACCGTCTAGAATGTTTGTAATTGTGCCATTGGGACTCCTCCACATTGATTTCAGCCCGAACTCCTTCACTCTGGTCTCATTTACAATGTATCACTAACAGGTACATTAGATACATTAAACTTCTCTCCGCATAAGACAGACTGTCCAGGATTCAATAAGGCAAAAAGTAAACAAACTAACCAGGAGTTATAGTAGCACATTTCACGGCAACATTGTACCTGCAGACCATAATCAACAAAAACAACACAAGAAGAAAATTGCAGTCAAATAAATTACATCAATTTCGTTTCTTTTTAACAATGTGCAACAAATCAAAGCTCCTAAGGATGAACAACAATAAGAGGGATCTTACCAAAATTCTCGAAATTGAACACTACCCCATAATGGCATAATGGTGGTTACTCATCATTATTTAGTTTGTAATTTTTTTTACGCGGACAAGTACTCTTGTTGTGGCCTGCACCTCCACAAGCGCGACAATGATATAACTGCCTACGATTTGTACTCTTACCTCAATGCTTCGAAATTATATCAAGCAGGTATCTGCTCTCAGCAGAATAGTTCACCTGATCTACCTTAACCACTGTGATCTTCACCCTTTGCTCGTCGCCGTATATCTCTTCTTTGACCTTAAGCTTGAACATGAACTGGTTAAAAATACTGCTACGAACTATATCTGCAAATCTATCCTCATCCTGCCCATCATACTTCAAAAAGTACATCTCCTTTGCTGAACAACCCAAAATGTCTGCCCCTGTCTCCTTTGCTGTAAACCAAGGCTGAAACAATTATCAAAGAACTTTGGTGCATTGTTGAATTACTAAGATCTTCAAATAATCATTCTGGAAAGAAAATGCAACGCAGAAGTGAGAGTAGTACACACCTTGACAATGCGATCAGCAGTCATCTGGGGGAGACCAAGTTCCGATAGTTTCTTGGTTCCCCAGCTTTCAAACCACTGAAGACCAGCACATTCCGCTAACATATGAATCACAGCAGCTTGCGTGACAATGTTGTCAATCTTTCCCTCACCTAGATCAACTATAGGAACACTCTTCATTTTGTACTTTGAAAGCAGTAAGAGCATGGTCAAAAAGGTGTTCTCCCTCTGTAAAGCAAGAAATGGCGCCCACCGGAATGACCCTGAGATATCTCTAACCTGCATTCTGAAATGTTAATATATATATCCCCATGAATTAACCTAAAACCAACTCATGCTGTTAAAGACAAACAAATAGAATTGTGACCTGTGTGCTCTTGTAAAACTCGGAAGCAGTCAAAGCCTCGAAAAAATTTCCTGAAGTTGGTGCAGCGAAGTCAGAGCCATAGTCTAATAGGCCTGCAAGCCCATTAGCAGCTGCTGCCATTGCAGTTGCACTCGACGGACTTCTTGGACTATTAGGAGTATTCGGAGTCCTCGGAGATGCCGGTTCTGACTGTCGAAATCAACATTACAAACATTATTTAGCATTCCAAACAATAATTCTCAACAGAAATGTCTTCTTATAAAAATTCAAGCCAAGTTAACCTGATGCAGAATCCACACAACAATTCCGGCAAACTCGACGATGCCAATGTATCTGTCGATCCATGTAGCATCCTCGGGAGCATCGACATCCACCACCGGAGCACTCAGAATCTTATTCTGGCTTCGTATGAAAAAGCCCTTACCTTGATGAGACGGATCGTTAGGGAAGTCGGAGACAGGAACACTCTCGAAGCAAGCATTGAGCTTCTCGGTAGGAGATAGCTGAGGCTCCTGTATGTCCCACAGATCCTCTACGTGCATCCCCAGCTTCGCTTCTGGACTCCTCGGACTCTCGCTCTCCTTATTCGCCGCCGGCACACCCATCTCTCTCTCTCTCTCTCTCAAACTCGAAGAAAGCTTTGATCTTTATTTTCTCTGCTACTCAGAAACAGACATACTTCGGATCACACAGTGACATTATTTAAAAACTAAAAGACCGGTCATCCAAACAAAAAGACTTTTGATCGGAACTCATGGCATCCAAACTTACAAATGGAGCCAGAGATCCTCTCAGACTTTTGATTAAGTAGTCTATGTGATCATCATGCTGAAGTTCCAACCTTTTCAATTGTAAAAACCCAAATTGAAGAAATTTGATTGAAATTAAGGAAGCGCTAGAATTGATTTGAGAATGGAATTTTGGGTTGTACAGTGGAGGAAGTCATTTTGGTAGAAAAGCTCGTACCTTGTTGATGTAGTCCATCCCGGCGAACCTCAAAGCGATCCCAGAAAAACCAAATAAGAGAGAGAGAGAGAGAGAGAGAGAGAGAGAGAGAGAGAGAGAGAGAGAGAGAGAGAGAGAGAGAGAGAGAGAGAGAGAGAGAGAGAGAGAGGGAGATTTCAACGTAAGAGCACTGCTGATCTAATCTTACCCAGTACACTATATGAAATTACAATATATGGTTGTTGGAGTTACATTTTAAGGTGTTTATTAAACCATAAAACTACAAACTTGTCCTCTATGTTGTAAATTTCTTATTTAGGTTCATTTTCAACCTTAAACTTGTAACTTTGACAAGTTACCAAAACATAGTCTTACATTTACTTATTTAGGTTTACATACCACCTTAACTTAAAACATATGTTTACCGATTAATGGTTAACCTGTAATATCAGGTCACTTTTATAACATGTGTTTTAATGTATACTACGTTAACACACTGAAGTACACCCCTTATTCTAGATTTATGTGAATTAATTTAGAATTTGGTAGATTAATATATATGAATTAATTTGAATTTTTTGTAATTTATGGAATTATTGTGAGTTAATATGGAAATATGTGAATTAATATATATGGCATTTGGTAGGTTAATGTGAATTAATTTTAATTTTGGTAGATAAATTTTAAAAACCATATAAAATTGAGTATATTACGTAAATTTTATAGAAACGATGAATTGGTTGAACTGTGGTGCTTCGCGAGGGGGGTCGAAGGGAGGTTTGGGGGGGGGGGGGTCGAGAGGGAGATCGGGATGTAGGGATGAGAGCAGCGGAAGTCAGTCCACATCTGGATGCGCCAGTATTGGCAACACTTACAGCCGTCCTCCCACCTCTCGGCACCGTGCACTTCTTGGTCAGAGACAACCTCAGCAGCAGCAGGTCGAACCTCGCCGACCCTCCAGCGCGATGAGGCTTTATGAGAACAGTTGCACACCTTCAACGAATAGTGCGAATCAATCCTCGGTCTGAATGTCGGACATTCATCGACTGGAGCCTTCCCCATCCATCGACCAGGCTCTGAATTCTTCCGAGGAGGCTGGTGGATCGACTCACGACTCAGTCCTCGGCAGGTATACGACTATGCCCGTTGTCTACCCTATTCTTACCCTTGGAAATCTCGACAATACCCCTCGTCAATCCCACGGGAATGCCTGTTCCAGGACAGCTAGGGTTCATTACCCTGGACCAGGCAAACGCGTATGTACCCTTCCTGTAACCTCTCTGGAGTGCGAGGATTCCTGGACAATGCACCTACGAATCAGGTAAATATTAATTAGTGATATCATTTTACTTAGTAATATTTAAATTCAATTAGGTGTTGATGTCTAAAAAATCGTCTACAAATGTGATAGGCGCGATCGTGGCTGGTGAAAACAGAAGAGGATCAGAGGCCCCGTCGTCAGCAAGTTACTGGACGACGCGATTCGGGGTACCGGTGGTGGCCAAGTTATGATTCAGACCGGGGATGGAGTCGAGGTGATCAAGGGAAAGGTCACTCGACAGTACGCAGGGATGTCGGGCAGCATTATACGGGATAGAGTCCTAATGCTGTGGCCAGATTAGATTTCGATGCCGCAATCCATCAAATATGAGCTGAATAATTTGCTGTCGGTGAGTAGAATTGTATATTCATTATGTATCTTTTCTATATAAATTCTTAATATTTATATATGCATTGCAGAGGTGGTTCCGTGTGGACAGCGACATTAGACCTACGTGGGCGGATGAAGTGTAAGGGAGCAGGTTACGTGATTCATTTGTTTATATTTTTTCGTTTGTTTTGATTATGTTCATAAAATTTTGTAAGTTACTAACATTTGTGTTTTATTAATATAGGTATAAGGAGTGGAAGGCCGAGCTGAAAAAACATTGAAAAAAGTACGGCAACGATCGTTTGGGTACCCCTAGCGAGTTTTGTTATAGGGAGTACGAGTAGCGATGGTTTGTGGTTCACTTTAACAACCCGAGATTGAAGGTACGCAACCTTTGATCGATTAAATTTTTTTTTATCGTACTTCCCCCAAATTACTTGGCTAATATTTTTTTGATCTTGGATTAATTTAGCAGGCTATTTCTGAAGTCAACACAAGGAACCGGGCCAAAAACACAAAAAATCATCATGCCGGTTCCAGATCATACTCGGGTTGGATCGAGGAGGCGGCCAACCATTCAGAATTCCCTCCGCTTGTCTATACGATGAAACACGTGTATCCGCAATCCCCCGAAGATGATGTAAGTGTCCTTATAACAAAACAAACATATTTCAAATTTTTTTTGATTGTTTACATTAATTAACATTTTATTTTTCTTTGTCAATTAGGTGAGAGTTCAGGAGGTGATTCTGGAGGTGTTGACTCAAGTGGCGAGAGAGCGCTATCTCAACACCTTGTTGGAAGATTTACACCCCCACACTTAGTAAGCTATTTGTTAACTCATAAGTGCAAGAACGATCTTCACCCGCAAGTATACGGGGACAAGTAATAGTATAGAAAAGGAAATCGAGTGTCGAACCCACAAGGAGTAAACACTTAGATTCCTTAGCTCGGGTGAAAGCGCAAAAATTACGACTCACTAGACACTAAACTACTTGACACTAGAGGAAATAAAATGTGAAAGTGTATGTCACACTACCAAATCCTTTGGAGATTTGGCATTGCAAGGGATGATGCAATTATGGTGAGTGATTAACGAGTTGGTTGATGGTTGATTAATTACACTAAATACGAACTAAATGACACAAATTCAATATAAGGGAAAATATGTCAACTAGGGAAATCTTCACTAACCATATGATGCATCAAACAATGTCCCGGTTATGTATTAGATGAAAGTCCGTTCACTCAAGTTAATGTCCATATCGGGACCTTTTAGGCCACGTTTGGTTTTGAACCCAAGTTCTTAGGTCATCTCGGACACTAGAAGACTTAAGCCCAACAATGAAGAATTTCGTGAATCAGAACCAAGACCCAAGCCATTTTGGAGCTCGTATCTCGATTGTATGTCACGTTGTGAAGTCAATAAGCATATCGTGTGAATTATGTGGAAATGTTCCCCTCTCGAATCTCTATTGGAGAATCCGAGAAGAAAGTCTGTGTGATTTCCTCGACTCGCACCTAGTGAGTTACGAGTCAAGTGGGTCTACTATTTGCCACAATAACTTTTTGGGTTTAATGTGTGCCTAACTAGATTCCTTCAAGTCTATAGAGACTCAAAGAAGCTCTAGTTCATGCTAAGTGCCAGGGAATCAAATCTTAAGATAAATCTCATAGATAATACCCTAATCATGTTTACATGCTCATCTTTCCTTAAGTGAGTAGTTAATTCATTCGAGGGTCATTTTTAAGTCATTTAACGCATACATCAACCTAGCTAGAGTCAACACATGCATATGAGAACTACACAACAACCTCAAGCATATAAACATACCACAATCACACAATGAACTAATTCACAACACAAGTTTGCATAACATACACTAAAACCATGAAACATACATAATCCAAGACATATTCATCACATCACATCTCCCAAAATCTACTACTCACTACCCATAACAAGCATAGACTCTAGATACATGATTGAAATACAAAGTAGGATGAGAAATAACCAAGAGTCCCCAAAAAGCTCCAAGGTCTTCTAGCTCTTCTCTCCTTCTTGCTCCAATCTTGCTCCAAATCTCCAAGAGTTGAGTCACCCACCAAAAGCTAGAGGAATGGTGGTGTAGATGAAAGTATGGTGGTGGTAAGGGAGGTTTTTAAGCCTTTTGGTGGTGCTATGGGTGCTTGAGAGGTAGAGAATATGGCTTTTTGAATGGGGAATGGATGGAGGCTTAAAAGAGAGAGAAAAACTTGAGAAATCTGAAAATTGAAGTAAGTTGTGTTTGGGTGCCAAGGGAAGCTCGAATTTGGGCTGATTGGGGAGACAAATATGGACCCTTATATGATACGAGGTGGTGAGATGGAGGATCCAAAGGTCAACTTTGAATGAGGGAGACCATGATCCATTATTTTAGGCTATGGAAGGCTAAGCCCCAAAAATGGTGACATCATGCGGTCCAACTCCTTCTCTTTTTCTCCAAATCAGATTGGTAGGCATAGATGGGCTCAATAGGCCTCCATTGGGCTGGACTCCATGTGATTGGGCCGGCTAAAATGGGTCGGCCGGCTGTGACGAATTCCAACGAGTTCCGGGCAACTTCCGGCGACCTCCGGTGAAGCTATTTCGTCATTTTCCCAAAGTTGCTCCAAATTCTCCATTGACCTCAGAAATGTATATGTCTTATTCAATAAGTATCTAATTCTTCATATTTAATACATTTTCGAGCCAACTCCACATTTCCTAACAAAAACAGGAAACATCATAAGAACAATGCTTTATTCATAGAAAACAAGTTATAAGCATAAAGTTAGAAGCGTAATGGACACATAATTATGGTCTTAACACACCTCTGATGCGGAACTCCCAACTGATCAAATTGATCAATCTAATCCGATCATAGCGACCAAGATCATGGTAGCCGCGATCCCTCCAGGGAAGAACACTTTTTACTGGAGGATCAAGGGGTGCTGAAGAAGACTCCTGAATTCTCTCGCGGATCATGATCTTCGAGGACTAATGAGCTACAAGAGCAGCTTCAGAGGCAAGCGATGGAGATGAAATCTCAACAGCTACGGATGGAGGAACTGGAGCGGGCGAGAGCCGCCAAGCAAGAGGCGCGAGCCACAGAGCAAAATCAGTTGGCCGAGCAGTAAGAGATGATGGTGTGACGACCTGGAACAGAATCAGTAGTATAATCAGCTTTATTCGTGAGTTAGCGCGTAATCATAGATTTTCGATAATTGTTTGAGTCGTCGGCTTTGATCACGACTAAATTATTGGCCGAGAATTTGAGTTGAGTCTCTTCTCGAGAGTTGTTGTACGCATGATTTCGAGTTCGTGGGCTGTTCCGGATGATTTTTCGGACGACCGAGGAATATAATATGAATATTTGAAATTTTGGTATATTGTCGAGTTTATCCGTTCATGTTCAAGTCTATCCGAATTGTGATTGTGATTCGTTTTGGACTGTTGATCGACCCAAACCGTAAATGGAATGATTATTGACTTGATTTGCGAGTTTTGCGATTTGTTGTGATTTTGGCATAATATGCTAATATGGCGGCTTTCTTAGCGACTAAATTATCAGGCGAGAATCTAATTTGGGATACTTCGTGAAAGTTGTAGAGAATTTAATTTCGAGCTTGTGGAAACTTCTGGAGGATTATTCCGAGTTACGAGGATTAAGTTACGAATATTTTCGACCGTTGATTATTTAATTGGATAAGCTTGTGATGGTTTGAACCATTGACTTTTAATCAGATTTGTCGAAGTGTTTGACTTCGGGTGGAAATTGAAGAACTTGTCGAGATAAGTTTGTTGACGTGAGAATTGTTGAAATCAGAATTACGATACGAAAGTTACGTGTGTTTGAAGTTTGTCGAAAAGTGAATTATGGAAATTTCCGAAACGGGAAAGTATTTAAACTGGGCTTCTATATTTGGAAAGTCAAAGCTTGCATTTATTTATGTTGACTGGTCAACTCGGCTGGGAGGAGGAGCACGACGGAGCACCACGGCTCGCCGGCGGTGGCTTGCCGTCCGGCCACCCCAGAGCTTGGGCCTTGTCCCGTTCGACTCGCCTTGGCCTCCCCAAGGTGATTCCGGCCACCTCTCACGGCGTGGGTCGCCGGAGAAAGAAGGATTTCTGGCCAAAGTTTGTGAAAATTGGAAGTTTGGGGTCGATCTTTTTTCGGCCGAATTGAGCTACAAGAAGTACTGGGTTTTGAAGCTCTCATCACCATGAATCTAATAATATAGGTATGGAGTTCCAATTCGTTTTGTACATGGAGAATTGTTGGATTGAAATTTGTGTGGGATGTCGGTTTTGTATGAAATTGAGCTAGTTAGAGTTTGAATTGATCTTTGGTGTAGTTATGGAAGTTGTTTGTTGGATGATTTTGAGTGGAATAGGCTTTGGTCCGCCGGGAGAATTCAAGTTTGGGTGGCGCCGCCGCCGCCGCCGGCGGTCTCCGGTCAAAGTTGACTTTTCGGGGTTTTCGTCGAGTTATATGTCGTTTCACTCGGAATCGCGCCCCGATCGCAGTGGTGAGATTTGTTTTTTGATTTGAGCATCAAAAATTATAGCAAGGTTTTGTGGTGTGATTATCGGATTTTCACGATTTCATCGTTATTGGATTATACGTTTCCGAGAACGGTTGTTTCTCGTGATATGATTCGAGGTACTGAGTTATGATTTTGAGGAATGGATTTTATGATATTTCAGGGGTTCATGATCGTTCGTTTGGCGAGGGATTTTCCGCCGGATCACGGGATTAACGCGAACTGCGTTTAGCTCATCTGTGAGTGGACAATTTATTTTCACTGATAATCGTGAGTCTTTATACACGTTTTACGAGCATGAGCATGCATACGAGATTATGTTTTATATGAGCATGTGTTATACGATTATGCTTATACCATTATACATTACGTATATGTATTTATATATTGTTTTATGCATTTGCATCGAACTATTTATGATTTGGTTTACACAGAGTACAGTTTCAGTATATGTTGTTGTATCGATACACTTGCATCCCGGCTGATCCCCGATGATGTTTACCGGGGGAAGCTGTGACTCCTGACCCGAGGCCTTTACCGGGGGGAGGCAGACCTCTGACCTGAAGCCTTTCTGGCTAGAATCACGTGTGGGTCTGGGATCCCGTGATTCAGACTGTACTAGCACGGATATGTCTACGAGCGACCCCGTGGGATTTTCCATGCATGCTCTATACGCGTGAGGAGTTAGAGTCTCCCTCGTGTACCATATGATTTTTATGCATTTTGACTCGTATATGTTTTTATAATATATATTATTCGGCGAAAGACATTTATTTCATCCACTCACTCTAACGGTTTTCATGTCTTTCCCCTAGGCTTTTCGGTTTCCGTGCCCAGTTTGCAGTTCAGGTTCTGGTGTCGCACGTTGTGGTTTGAGGCATAGTATTCGAGCGATGTTTCTTTTATGGTAGGTTCTTAGTTTGGCATACTACTTGTATATGTATATTAGAAGTCGCTCTGAGTATTCTGATGTATACTTTCATACAATTTTTCCCGGATTTCTGTAAAGTATAGTTATATTTATTACTTTACATTATTGTTGATATATTGAGAAATCCAGATGGGATTGGTGCCCACAGTTTGATTTTTGTGGCATAGGATGAAGTGTATTTTTCGGGTGCAGGTAATGGTAATTCCGCGTTAGTAGCGTTATTCTGCCGAAATTTTGATGATTTTTGTTGGTTCGTGTTTTCAGAAAGGGTTTGATTCCGGTTTAGGAAACTAACACTACAAGAAAACTGCACCTAGACCACGGACCATTTCCGTCGTCTAGGTGCAGTTTTTCATCGTCTAAGTACTTAGTCGACGGAATCTCCGTCGTCCAAGGTCCGTGCTCCAAGTGCTGTCGTCCAAGAACCTGGACGACGGAGATTTAGTGCTCCGTCGTCCAAGTTCACTTGGACCGCGGAAATTATCCATGGCCCATGTAGACACCTGGACGACGGAAACTCTAAGTCTCCGTCTTCCAGGTGTCTACCTGGGCCACGGACATTGCTCGTTTCTCCGTGGCCCAGGTGTTCACCTGGACGACAGAGAATTAGCGTTTCCGTCGTCCAGGTGAACACCTGGGCCACGGATAATGCTAGCTTCTCCGTGGCCCAGGTGTTCACCTGGATGACGGAGAATTAGTTCTCCGTGGTCCAAGTGTCTACCTGGGCCACGGAGAAACGAGCAATGTCCGTGGCCCAGGTGTTCACCTGGACGACGGATAACTAATTCTCCGTCGTCCAGGTGAACACCTGGGCCATGGAGAACGGCAGGGTTTAGGGTTTAGGGGTTAGGGGTTAGGGTTAGGGTTAGGGTTTTGCACCTGGACGACGGAGAACATAATCTCCGTCGTCCAAGTGAATATTTAATTTTAAAAAAAAATAAATTGAAAATAAATATTATTAATTTAATTTATTATTAATTTAATTTAAATAATGAAAAATAGTCGAAAATAATTAATTAAACTAAATTTTTAATATTAAATAATTAATTAATTTGTACATATATACACATCCAAATAAAAAACCCAGAAAAATTATATAATATTGTTCGGAACTCGGAAATAAAGAAACACGATAATTAACTAGCTAGCTAATACACTGGAGGAGCAGATGCGCCGCCGAGTTCTCCGCCTCCAGCCGGGTCGTTGTCGTCGGGGTGTGGGTTCGGAGGAGGTTGACATACATCTCGATTTTGTTGCATGAGGGCGATGAGTTGGGCTATTTGTGCTTGTTGTTCATCAAGTCTTGGCCGCATTGACTCATTCTCCTCTCGTGCCAGTCGAGCCTCTTGAATGGTTGCTTCGACGGCCGCAGCCTGACTCCTTCTCCGCTGCCCCGAACCTCCCGTAGATGATGAGCCGGAGGTCGTCGACAAATCTCGTACCACCCTAGGCCCAAAGTGCCTAACCTCCTTGCCAGCTCTTCGACCGTAGACCTCATCCGCGATTGCAATTTGGCTCTCTAAGGATAGAGGATGCAGGTCTTCCGGCGGCACATCTGGGAACGCAAGCTGAGTGTTAGCCAACTCTTCATGCGCACGCACTATCGCCCTTGCCTACAAAAGAATAATTAATTTATTATAATGAAATCATATTTAAATAATAATTACTATAATTAAAAGCACATATATATATATCACTTACGCCGCATTGACTCGCTTCATTATCGAGCCTTGGCGTCACGTACGCGCTTACGCTTGCATCAAGATAAGGGTGTTTGGAGCCCTTATCCTTGTGCTCCTTGGCTATTTGAATGAACTGCTTGGCGCCGGTAGTATGGTGTTTCTCCTTCTTCCCCCGGTTGACTTTGTTGACACCGGAGAATTTCTGTTACACAACATAATTAAATCATTAAAAAATGAATAACTACAATTTAAATAATTCAATTATCTTAATTGAAATAAAAAAATAAATTAATACCTTAAATTGTTCATCGGCAAAGTGGTTACATAACCACTCTCACTCATCTTCTCTCTCCCCTTGCAGCTCTACCGGGGGAGGCACGGGACCGACATCTTGGAAGTACTTATGGAGCTTGTACTTCCAATCTTTGTAGATGGAGTTGGCGGTTTGGTTGATATGCCTCAACATAGCCGGTGTCGGATCCACGTCAAATTGTTCCTATCAAAAATAAATAGAAAATTATAATCGTATATATTATGAAATTTTAGGCCGAGATTAACAATATTATATAATAACTAAATTGGACGTATTACGTACCGAAAGATCTTTGAAGACTTTCGCCTTCTCATGATCCGGCGCCTCCTTCCAAGTAGGGGCAGTGATACGAACCCGGTTACGGATGATTGACCCTATCCCATGCGCCGAGAGACTTGCTAGCTGAGCTGTGGGAGGGCCACCGGTGAATTCGTCGTACGGCAAGTCGATCTTTTTACCGGTCGCCTTGCAAATACGCTCCGCTTTGCCCCTTTAACGAGACCCCGAGTCATTTTCGGTTCCGGGTCAGTGGGGACCCTCCTTTGCCTACGGCGGGCACTGTACATGATTGATTCGGCGGTCGAGGACGCCTGAGTACTTCCCGTTGAATGGGTACCGGGCGTTGGAGATTGGAAGGGGTCGACGTCATCACCGCTCGAGATGAATGGGGGAGCGGGAATTTCCCCAGATGGCGCTACGGACGGACCAGATGATCCGTCCGGATTGAGAGCGTCGTTGCCCTCCTGTTGAATCCAACCGACTTGGGCCGCCAACATTCGGAGCATCTCATCTTCTGCCTCCTGTTGGGCTTTCTTCTTGCCGGATGTCGTCTTTGGCGGAGCCATTTAAACCTAAGAGTACGGTGTTAAAATACCTACTTACCATAATAATTACAACTTAAAATTTACGCTAATTAATTAAGTACGTTTAAGATTTAAATAGAGTACACTAGCTTGGCATTTTCGGTCGTTCAATGGACGTGCGACCCGCGCGATAAAGTGTAAATTTTCAATTAATCAACCTTGGTTAAATCGAAAAACATGGCCAGTTAGGGATAGAGATAACGCGAGAGGCAGGACTAATTTCGACAAAAGTCTTTCTTAGTCCAAATCCTGTCACCAGTCATAACCCGTTTCTAGACACCATGTCCGACATTCGGCCAATTTTTCGAAAATTTACACTCCCTCAAGTCCTTTGCAAACTCCGCCCTCAACCTCGTGTCCATAACTTCACTTAGGTTATGGTGTGCGGTGATGAAATCCACACATCACGAGGGGTTAAGGAGATAAGCTAGGAAAAGAGGCGCCATCTATTCCAAAGAGTGCGACTTAATAAACCAAGCCTATGTACTAAATTTAAATCGAACACGTACTAATAATAAATTTAATCTCATATTTATTTAATCATGCAACTAATTAATAAATAATTACAATAATATTTATTCATTTAATAAATTATCAAGTAATTACAATTATTCATTTAATTATTATTAATAACAATAATTTACCATTTAATTAATTAATAACAATATGTAATCATTTATTTAATTAATAACAATAATTAATCTAAATATAATTAATAACAATAAATTTACAATTATTCATTTAATTAGTATTAATAACAATAATTAATTAATAACATTACAATAATCATTTAAGAAATATTTAAAACTAATTAATTAAATAAAAATTATTTTAATAAGGGAAAAATAGAAATTTACCGAATCGGAGTTTTTCGGGAAAATCGCCGGAGTTGTGTCGTCGGAGAGGAGGAACCACGCCGGAAAAAATGTCGTCGGAGCGTCGCCGGAGGAGAATCGTCGGAATGAGAGAGAGAGAGAGAGAGAGGAGATGGAGGAGAGAAAGTTGTAAGGGATGAGGAAAAGAAGATGAGGCTCGGCCTATATATAGAGTTTCACTTAGACGACGGAGCACACTTCTCCGTCGTCTAAGTGCACTTGGACGACGGAAACAGTGTTTTCCGTCGTCCAAGTGAAAGGTTAAAATGTTTCGAAGCGGCGCGTAATTAATGGGCGGGACGTTTCACCCGCCATAAATTTGGACTTAGACGACGGAGAATTGATTCTCCGTCGTCTAAGTGGAAATTCAAGCTGCGCCGAAAATTGAGGCGGTAAAACGAACCGCCATGATTTTCGACTTGGACGACGGATATTGACGTTCTCCGTCGTCCAGGTGTTCACCTGGACGACGGAAAACAACATATCCGTCGTCCAAGTGAAAAATTCATTGGAAAAAAAAAGAAATAAATAATCGAACCGCCATGGTAAATTGAACCTGGACGACGGAGAATGACTTTATCCGTCGTCCGGGTGTCCACCTGGACGACGGATAAAGTCATTCTCCGTCGTCCAGGTTCAATTTACGTAAAAAAAAAGTTTAAAATTAATTCGCTAGGAATTTAGCGATCTGTCATTGGAGTGAAATAGTCGTCCAATATCGATGAACGTTTCGTATATATGAACAGTTAAATTTGAACCGACGAATAGATTTTCGTTTTGAAAGTTGTTAAGTATCGACTAATCCTTACGACTTAAATGTTCATGAGTAGAGGCTCATTTGCAACAGAGTATTAACGAAATTGAATTTGGACAAAACAACCGTTAGATATGTTCGTCGTAACGTAATATATAATTGTCTTCAAAGGACCATAAATTAATAAGTTCGGGAAGGGTTTGATCGGCACAGTCAACCGCAAAACCGATAATTTCACAAACCGGAAACGTGGATACAAGGCATTTCGCAACTCCGATTTTAGTGGCGTCGAAGCTCACACACCAAGAATTGTTTACTCTAAAGTCTTGATGAAAAGAAAATGCATTGGAAGAAGGTCTAGATGGTCGTTGTCTTAGAAAAAATTACGATATCTGCACCTGGACGACGGATATGAGCGTTTCCGTCGTCCAGGTATAAACCTGGACGACGGATATGAAGTTATCCGTCGTCCAGGTTCTAACCTGGACGACGGATAATGACGTTCTCCGTCGTCCAGGTGTATAGACCCTGAATTCAGGGGTTAGGGCCTTAGGGTTTAGGGTTTAGGGTTTGTAAAATTGGACGACGGAGAATGTGTATATCCGTCGTCCTAGTGTGTACCTGGACGACGGATAATGACCATTCTCCGTCGTCCAAGTTCTAAACCCCGAATTCAGGGGTTAGGGCCTTAGGGTTTACGGTTTAGGTCGTCCCCGGTCATTTGTGTCTCCGTTCAATTATTCTGATTCAAAAATATAATTAAAAAATTGATCGATCGATCCGAACTGCTAGATTTAGGGTCCAGGATTTAGTTAGGGTACATTTTATATGAGATTGAGATTTGGCGACAACCTGCAATTAATTTCTCCGTTGTCCAGGATATATAATTCGGATTAATTTCTTACCGTAAACCGGCATCGATCATATATATATTACAATAATTACAGTAATTAATTACCAATTAATCTCCCTCGTCGTATGACCGTACTCTTCGTCATAATCATCATCGTCCTCATCCCCGTTAGACGACGGCTCATCCTCGTCATCGTACTCAACATCATCCGACGAATAACCTGAGTCCTCGTCCGCGTCCTCTTCCTGCTCGTCTTCTTCATATACCTCATCAATAATCTCATCTTCAGTTAGATCTGTACAACCATCAGGCATGGGTAACCGTTCACCATCTTGAACCAGGTCCATTAAGTGGAAGTACGTTTCGTATACTCGGACGACGGCGTGTCAGTCCGTCGTCCAGGTAATCACTTGGACGACGGAGATGGTATTCTCCGTCGTCCAGGTGATTACCTGGACGACGGAGTATTTTCCGTGGTCTAGGTGTCACTTGGACCACGGAACAATTACGTTTCCGTGGTCTAAGTGTTGTTTTCTTGTAGTGTAAATCGGGGTTGGGTCCTTTCAGATGAGGACATGGATGCAGCACTGTTAGGGCATCTCCAATGGGAGGTGCTAAACCCTAAATTATAGCTTGGTATGCCAATATTTTCTCTCCAATGGTTCATTTTGAGGATCTAAACCCTACACCCATCTAGCTACAAGTCTTAAATGAAGATCTAGAATAGAACTTCATTTAGATCCGGATCTAAAATGGAAAGGAGAGAGGCAGTGGACCAGGCAGAGGGAAGAGAGAGAAAAGGAGCGGGTAGCTCAGTTGCCAGACGCACAGCGTGGGAGGCACGCGCGCTGAAGCTTGATTTGGACTAGAGCCGGACACGCGCGACGCGCACTGAAGAGAAGCAGGTGACCGAAAGTGCTGCACCAGAGGGACCCGCACCGACGTTGCCAGTCAGTGACCGTTGCCAGCCTTGGAGCTTCAACGGCTCCGAAATGAACGGCCAAAATTGATTTCAATTTGAAATCAACGGCCAGATTTCAACGAAAGTAATTTTTCTTTATATCCGATTCTGATCCGACGGTACACAAAATATCTTGAAATTGATCCAACGAATATCATTCAATCTACCATTTATTTTACATATAACGGTCAGAATAAAATAAAATAAATTACAATAATCTTTAATCCGTTGGAATAGTAAATGTCAATTTTTTCTATAAATATCAACCCAAATTTCAATTCATTCCACACCATTTCTTATATTCTCTCATCACATCATTTCTTACATCCTCTCAAACTTTCCTTCCTCCTCCTCTTTTCTTATAGTAAATTTAGTTTTTTTGTTCAACACCATGGGTCCAAAAAAAGCTTCACCAAAACCTAGGGCACCACGATTGGAAAATTGGAAAGAGGCGGAAGATAGAGCTTTGTGTGTGGCTGTGTTGAATATTGGTGGAGATGCCGTCGTCGGCACTAATCAATCCGATGGAACCTTGTGGGATCGTATATATGAGCATTTTAAAAGTATCAAGCCAACCAATGCACCTACGCAAACCCAAACAAGTGTCGAATCTCGATGGAAGAAGATCAATCCCGCAAGTATGAGATGGAGCCAAGCAATGCATAAAACCATCAAAAATCATGCGAGTGGCGAAAATAATCAAGATGACGTAAGTATTTTTATTTGTCACTTAAAATATAGTAATAATTCATGATATTAAATTAAATAATCACTACTATGTTTGTAGTTAAGGAATGTAAAAGGGTACTACTTCGATGATTCCCATGGAGAGCATTTCACATATTTGCATTGTTGGGATATCTTGAAGGAGTCACCTAAATTTTCATGTCCGCCAACAATGGATGAGGATATTAGAAATTGTGAGACTCCTACCAACTTGGATAATAACAATTCGTCCGGAGACGAAGCAACTCCAAGCATGGCATCTAAAGCTAGGCAAGAGCGTCCAATGGGACAAAAAGTGGCCAAGGCGGCAAAGAAGAAAGTTAATCAAGAGCTAACATTGAATATTCATGCTCAAATGAAAAGGCTTGCCGATCAAAATGATCGAGAGCTTACACGAAGGGAACAACTTATGCATGAGGCAATGGCGGCTCAACAAAGGGAGGAAGATGCTTGCACAATGGCAATGGATCCAAGTATATATTCACCATGTCAAAGAGGATATTGGGAAGGGAAACAAACAAAGATACTTGAGCGAGAGGAATTAGAGGCACCCGCATCTACACCTCCTTATGGCGGATCAAGTTCTTCCCCCTATCTTCCACTCAATCAAACGGCGTGGATGCAAAATGATGATCAAGAGTGATTAGTTTGTTTTATCTTGTCTATTGCTTAATTTATATTGTTGTTTTGAATTAATTTTAACTAATTATGTACGAAGTGTATTTTTATATGGTCTTATAGATTAATTGGTATTGTTGTCTTAAATTAATATATAATGCATACAACACACACAAAGTTAAATGCATTCAAGTACACAAAATATTACATGCACACACACTAAATTAAAAACATGCAACCACACACAAATTAAAAATACACAACCACACGAATTAAAAATACACAACCACATATGAATTAAATGCAAACAACAACATGATGGCAAACGGATGCCATTTATTGACACATGCTAACGACACAAATTAACCATGGTTGCGCTCTTGCCACTTCTTCAAAGCCCAGCCGTGTTGAACTAAATCCGATCTTAGTTCCCCACATATCACTGGACACTGAGTCCTCTTGTAAAGATCATGTATAAATGCATGCATTAGTTGGGGATTACGATGCACCTCATCATCATAAGCCGATTTATCATATATATCAGCTTTTCTTGGACGCATTGGGATGTCATCAATGTCGAAATCATATTGATCATCTTTGGCGCGCTCATCCTCTACAATCATGTTGTGCAAAATAATGCACGTCATCATGATGTATTGGAGCCTCTCCCTACTCTATAAACGAGCTGGACCCCTCACAATTGAAAAGCGCGCTTAGAGGATATCAAATGCTCTCTCCACGTCTTTTCTGAACGCCTCTTGCATCCTTGTAAAGTATCTTGTCTCCAGAATGGTAGGATTTTTTATTGCTTTCACAAGAGTTGCCCAATTAGGGTAGATACCGTCCACCAAATAATAACCTTGATGGTACGTACTGTTGGCTACCTTGAAAGTCACTTGTGGAGCTTCACCTCTGCACACCTCGTCGAACAATGGTGACATTCCCAGAACGTTGAGATCATTGAGAGAACCTGGAAGTCTAAAATATGCATGTCAAATCCAAGTATCATACGAAGCCACCGCCTCTAAGATAATTGTAGGTTTTCCTTTGTGGCCTTAGAACTGCCAGGCATGAGCAGCCGGACAATTTTTCCACTCCCAATGCATACAATCAAGACTACCCAACATACCTGGAAATCCACGTTCTGCAACTTTGTTCATCAATCTCTGCAAATCTACCTTTGTTGGTGTGCGGAGATAGTTTTTGTGGTACACAGCTCATATCGCCCTTGTGAAATGATCCAACACTTCAAGAGCAGTGGATTCGGCAATATCAAAGAACTCATCAGTCAAGTCAGCTGGTAGACCGTATGTGAGCATCCTCATAGCGCATGTTAACTTATGTTCGGTGGAGAGGCCGAGTCTGCCGGTGGCATCCATCTTCTGTATAAAGTACGGGTCGTGATTGGCCATGCTACACATCATTTTGTCAACGAGAGAAGGTGACATACGGAAGTGCCTTCGAAAAGTGTCGCCGTCAAACCTACATGGTTCAGTGAAGTATAGAGATTTTAAGCGTTGATCCATCATCTCATGCTCCCTTAATATATACTTCCGCCCTTCCGAAGAACCACCCCATTGGCCTTCGGCTTCATCTTCTTCCAACATCTCCACTTGGTGGGCTGCCGCGAACATCAAGAGGGCTTGATGTTGCCTTCTCGGAAGATCTTCGGCTTCCTCTTTCTTCAATAGTTTGCACAACCTATTCATAACGGAAAACAAAACTAAAGGTATGAAAACAATTCATAAGAAACCACAATTTTTTTGTGTGGAGGGAGGAGTGGTTGTGAATTGGTGAGAGATGAAGGAGTGAATGCTCCAGTTTTATAGAAGATCAACATGATCTTCGAAGAGATTCACCTTTACACGTGGCAGATAACGTAATCTCGTCAACTAATTAGACGTTGACACGTGTTGCACAAAATTTAGTTCGATATCTCGATAAGTTACGTGGCAGATAGCGTAAGCTTGTCAAAAATCTTGTCCGATATTTTGATACTTTACACGTGGTAGATAACGTAATCTCGCAAACTCGGATATATATACAATGCATAAGTAAAACGACCGACACATGTGAAACAAAAGTATATCCGATTTGTGAATAATACATAAGTCACTCAAAATTTTAATTTTTTTGAAAATTAATATAATTATTAATTATCATGTACAATTATATTTTACAAAGTCTAAATATATAAAATTAGAACTTTGAGATAAGACTTTAACTATTAGAGATGATTGAAGTCCTAAAAATAGGTTTAGGACTTCATATAGGACCTTAACCATTAGACATGATTGAAGTCCTAAATGAATAGTGTCAAAATAAAGTCCTAAAAATAGGTTTAGGACTTCATATAGGACTTCACCATTGGAGATGCCCTTATGCACAATTGCAGGCATCTGGAATCCAGATAGCTCCCCCGCCCCTTTTCAGTGCATCACAGCCGCAGTTGCAGCCGTAGCCGCCGCCAGAGCCACAGCAGCAGACGCCGGACCAGGACCAAGGAGACAATAACGATCCGTATGACCACATTTACTTAGGAAACCCGTAGTACCCGTAGTACGCATATGTATATAGATTTTAACGATTTCGGTTTTTTATTTTATTTACATGTATAGTTTCAATATTTTGGACTTTAAATGTAACCAATATTGGTGCTTTTTGGAAATGCAGGTTCTGGGATGAAACCCAGAATCTGCAAAATAAATTAAAATATCACACTATAGCCAACGACATACATATGTATCGTCGGCTATAGTTCCCTCCATAGTCAACCAGTTTGACCAAGGGAGGAGGTATGGCCGACGACTTTGTCGTCGGTTATAGTATGGAACTATAGCCGACAAACGGATCTCGTTGGCTATAGCTCTATACTATAACCGACGAAAACCCTATCTTGTCGTCGGCTATAGTATTACCGACGGTCCATTACCAACGAGCCAATAGCCGACGACTTCTCGTCGACTATGGCTATAGCACGAATTAAGGGGACAGACCGACGACTTGATGTCGACAGCTTTAGTGTTTGTGCTGGTAGTGCTTATCTCTGTGCTCCTTGGCAATTTGTATCATCTGCTTGGAGCCGGTGGTATGATGTTTGTCCTTCTTCTCCCGGTTGGCCTTGTTAATGTTCGAGGTTTTCGGTTGGACAACATAAATTATTAATAAATAACTAAAAAAAAAATAATTCAAACTCGTCAATTTAAATAAAAAAATACGAACCCGATAAAAATCTTCTTCGAAGTGGTTGACCAACCACTCCCACTCATCTTCCCTATCCCCACGCAGCTTTACGGGGGCAGGCGAGCGGCTGAATTCTTCATAATACTTATGAAGTTTTTACTTTCAATCACGGTAGATGGCATTGGCGGTGGTGTTCATATGCCTAAGCATCTCCAGTGTGTCATCCACCGCATATTGTTCCTACAAAAAAAGAATAAAAAAATTATAATCGTATATATTATAATATTACGATTTTTATTGATTATTAAAAAATAAATTTGAAATTGTATTACGTACCGAGAGTTCTTTAAACATTTTGCCCTTCTCCTCGTCCGGCAACTCCTTCCAGGTATGCGCAAACATACGAACCTTGTTGCAAAGAATTTCCCCAATGCTGTGAGAGGATAGACTAGCTAGCTAAGAGGTGTGAGGGCCATCGGTGAAATCGTCGTACGACAACTGGAACTTTTGCCCGGTCGCCTTGAACAACTTCTCAGATTTTCGCCTTTTCCAAGTCCTTGAGTCCTTTTCGGTTATGAGTTTAACGGGGCCCTCCTGACCTTGCGCCGCACGCTATAGAGGATAGACTTGGAGGAGGCCGACCCCTGAGCACTTTCTGACATCGATGTTGGACCGGAAGGGGTGTCATCATCATCGATCCGTATAGCTGGGGCATTAGGAGTTTTCCCAGTCGCCGCTGCCGAGGGACTAACTAAAAGGGCCGGAGGAGGCGCGACTTGTTCTGTGAAGCGTCGGAGTTTAGCATCTTCGGCCTCTTTTTGGGCCTTTTTTTACCCCACGGGGCCATTTTAACCTAGGAGTTGTAAAAATAAACTATTAAACTTATTTTATTATTAATTATAACTATTTTATCATTTATTATTTGTAACAATTTACTAATTATTTTTTTCTATATTTATCATAATTACAAAATTTTACCATAAACCTTTTTTAATATTTATCATTTATTAATATTAAGTACCATAATTTACCATAATTCATACCAAGTACAATATATAATCATCACAATTATAATAATTACCATAATTAATAATTTATAATTATTACAATAATTACATAATTATCCATTTATTATTTTTATGTATTACTAATTTACCATAATTACAATAATTACCATAATTACCAATTTATTATTTATAATAATTCAATAATTTACCATAATTACAATAATTTACCATGATTACAATAATTACCCTATTTATCAATTTATTATTTTTAATAATTAAATAATTACAGTAATTACCATAATTAACAATTTACCATAATTACCAATTTACCATAATTACTAAATTACCATAATTATCATAGTTTACCATAATTACAAAAAATTACTATAATTACCAATAATTTACTATTTTACTATTTTTACTAATTTACCAATTTAATAATTAATTATTAAACAAAAATTAAAAACTTAATTACGTTAAAAATTTAACAACTTACCGGAGAGAGGAGTAGCGGGAGAACAGAGTCGCCGGAGAGAGAGAGTCGCCAGATTTTGAGAGAGAGTGAGAGGAGAAGAGGATTGAGGATGAGATGATGAAAAATGATCGGCCTCGGTGGAGGCATTTTTTCCGTCATCTAGGTGCACTTAGACGCGGAAACACCCATTTCCGTCGTCTAGGTGAACCGACATAAATTTCGGAAACGGCACCCAATAAATTTTGCGGGTGGGAGTTAACCGCCTTAATTTTGGGGAACGGTTCAAATTTCACTTAGACGACGAAAATAGACCATCTCCGTCGTCCAAGTCAAATTTTCGTAAAAATAATTTTTGAAAATAATTCGTAAGGAAGTTTTCGATTTGTCATTCGAATGAAATAGTCGTAAAATATCGATTAAAGAATAGTATATATAAAAATAAAATTTAAGACGACGAATAATCTTATATCTTTAAACTTGTTAAGTATCTACTAATCTGTATAACTTAAGTGTTATTAAGTATAGGCTCATTGTACATCGATATTAACAAAATTGAATTTGGACAAAACAACCGTTGGATACATTCGACATAAGATAATATATAAGTAGAATAATTTCCACTAAATAGTAAGTTCGTTAAGGATTTCATCGGCATAGTCAACCGCAAAATCAAAATTTTTACAAACCGAAAACATGGATACACGAAAATCTGTAAGTCCTATTTTGGAACCGTCGATGCTCACACTCCAAGAATTGTTTACTCTATGGTCTCGACGAAATGAATATGCATTGGGACATGGTCTACATGGTCGTTGTCTTAGATGTGAAATTACGAAATTTTAACTTAGACGACGCAAACGTGTTGTGACGACCCGAACCAGATTTAGCAGTATGTTCAGCTTGATCGATGAGTTACGGCATAGTCGCAGTTGTCCGACGGTTATTGGAATCGTCGAGTTTATTAACGACTTAATTATTGGCCGAGAATTGGAGCTGGGTCTCTTCTCGAGAGTCGTTGTATGTGTGATTACGAGTTCGTGGGCGGTTCCGGATCGTTATTTGGACGACCGAGGAATTAGTTATGAATATTTGAAGTTCAGATTTATATGGTGGGCTACTTAACGACTAAATTACCGGACGAGAATTTGGGTTCGGCTTCTTCACGGAAGTTGTTCGGAATTTAATTTCGAGTTTGTGGGAACTTCCGGAGCATGATTTGGAGTTACGAGGTATTAGTTGCGAATTTTGCCGTTTGTTGATTATTTAGTCGATTTAATGTGTGTTGCTTTGAAGGGTTGACTTTTTATTCGGTTGGCCGATGTGTTTGACTTTGAGTGATTATTGAAGAGTACGTCGAGACGAGTTTTTGGCCGCGAGAATTATCGGAATCGGATATACGACGAGAAAGTTACGCGTGTTTGAAGTTCGTCGAAATGGATAATTATGAGTTTCCGTTTTGGGAAAGTATTTAATGAGGTATAAATAGTGGACTTGCCCCTTTGGCAAAGTCAAAGCTGATTAATTACCTTGACTTGGTGTGTTGACCGAGTCAACTCGGCCTTGGGGGAAAATTGCGACGGTGGTGTACGGTGGTGACGGCGAGTTGCCGATCGGCCGTCTCCGGCCACGGGGGAGGTGGCAGTCGGTGCGTCTTGGCCTCCCGAGTCCTTCTCCGACCTCCTTCCACGGCGTAGCTCGCCGGAGGAGCTCAGTTTTCCGGCATGAAGTTTGATGAAACTTTGTGATTTCGGGTTCCTCAAATTCGGCCGAGTTGAACTTCAAGAGATACTGGGTTTTGTAGCCCTCTTCAAGGTGATTCTAACCATATAAACATTGTGTTCTAATTCGATTTGTGGATTGAGAATTTTGAGATTTAAATTTGTGAACCAATTCGGTTTTACATGAAATTGACCTAGTTAGAGTGAGAATTGGACTTCGGTGCAGTTATGGAAGTTGCTCAGTGGGTGATTTGGAGTGGAATAGGGGTGGCTCCGCCGTGAAACTCTCCGGTCAACAGTGGCGCCGCCGTGGACGGCGGTCAACGGCGGCGGTCAACGGTCAGAGTTGACTTTTTGACTTTCGGCAAGTCGCATGTCATTTGACTCGAAATCGCGCCCTGATCGCAGTGGGGAGGTTCGTTTTTCGAGTTGAGCATCCGAACGTAAAATGAGGTATTGAGGTGGTATATATGGATTTTCGTCGATTCGTCGTATTCGAATTGTGTATTTCCGAGAACGGTGGTTTCTCGTGGTTTGATTCGAATTGTCGGATTGTGACTTTGAATATTGGACATTGTGAATATTCAGGGGTTCGAGATCATTTGTTTGGCGAGGGACTTTCCGCCGGATCACGGGTTAACGCGATATGCGTTACGCCAGTCTGTGAGTGGACAATTTCTTTTCACGGAAATCTTGCGAGTCTTTTATGTGATTTATGAACTTGAGCATGCAGCATGATTATGGTTTTACGAGCATGAGATTTCATACGAGATTATATTTATATAAGCATGTGTTTACGATTATGCGAATATGTTTATACGGATCTACGTATACGAATATGCATATACTTATATATATATATATTATTTCATGCATTCGCATCGAGATATTTGTGATTTGGTTTTCACAGAGTACAGTCTTGGTTACGTTGTTGTATCGATACACTTTGCCTCTCGGCTGATCCCCGATGGTAGGCCGCCAGGAGGGACGTCGTCATCCCGACCTGACCGGTGAGGGGCGTTTCCCCGGAACCGAGGCCATTTCTGGCTTAGAATCACGGGGACCAAGGACCTCGTGATTCGGACTGTACTAGCACGGTGTGTGTCCATGAGTGACCCCGTGGGATTTATACTTGCATGCTCAGTACACTGGAGGAGTATGAGTTTTACCTCGTGTACTATGTTATGTTTTTATTTACCTGGACTCGCATATGTTTTTATAACGTATATTACTTGGTGAAAGACATTTATTTTCGTCCACTCACTCTAACGTTTTTATTGTCTTTCACCTGAGCTTTTCGATTTCCGTGCCCAGTTTGCAGTTCAGGCTCTGGTGTCGCACGTCGTGGTCGGAGGCATAGTGCTCGAGCTACTTTATTTCATCCAGTAGGTTTATTGTTCTACCTACTGTGGTATGAGTATACGATTATGTATTAGATGTCGCTCTGAGCTTCCTATTGAATATGTTATACGATTTTACACTGGATTTTAGTAAAGTGTATATATATTTACTACTTTACGTTATTGTTGATATATTGAGAAATCCGGATGGGGTTGGTGCCCACGGTTTGCTTTTTGTGGCATAGGATGAAGTGTATTTTACGCGTGCAGGTAATGGTAATTCCACGCTAGTAACGAAACTCTGCCCAAATTTCGAAAAGTTTTTGTTGGTTCGTGTTTTCGAAGGGGTTTGATTCCGATTTAGGAAGCTAAATCGGGGTTGGGTCCTTTCAGTTTGGTATCAGAGCATTAGGTTGTCAGGTTCTGTAGACTTCTGTAGTCGTGTTTACTAAGGGTATTTGAGAATGTACAGCATGTCTGGAATGGTGACCCGACCGGCCGGCGGATAATCATCAAATTCCGGGTGTTGTATGCTTTCAAATATTTGAAGTTCCATGATTACATTCCACTTGTTGTGAACGATATTGTATTCATTAGGATGCCTCCTGACGTGCTTTCCGTGTCGTTTCGGTTGTGGATCCTGTTGAGGATCATTCGACGCGTGAATTGCCAGTGAACTGTGGATTTGGATGAGTATTCAGAGTTCAGTGAGTTGTGTGGCACGGATTGCCTGGTTGTGTGTGTAAGCGTCTATATGTTGCCTCAGAGCTGAGATTTGTGGCAGTTGATGTTTGCCTGAGTTAGATCAGTGTATTTGGTGGGCTGATATTGTGTGAGTTCCGATTGTGACTCCATGGCCTACATTCAGAGTGTTGTGTAAACAGTGATGGTGTTATTAGGCTACTCAGCAATTGATGTGGAGTGTTTACCCACCTGGGGCAGAGATGCATTGTTCACATGTTAGTTTCGGGCAGTGTACGAAGTTCGAGATGAGTTTGAACCTGAGTATCAGAGAGATTTTGATTGATGTGCCTCGAGATATCCGTGAGGAGCTTAGTGTGCTGCACTCAGTGGCGAGGCTAGTGTAAGGGAAAGATGTACACGGTTTTCGATGTGACGGTTTGAGGAAAGTGGATTCAGTAGTGAGAGATTGAGTTCTGATACTTCGGGATCAGTGACTTCATCAGACTGTGGCCTTTTCGGTTATGTTGAGGATCCTCTGCTGATTCATTTGGCGATGGCAGAGATCACAGAGTAGCAGATTTTCTCCTGTGGCATGAGTTTGGGCGATCGTTGGTGATCCTTTCACGCAGCAGGTGTTGCGGTGACTTGTGTTTGTGGTACACTCTCTGTTGCCATTGTGGTGGCCAGGAGGATCACGTTACGAGGGAGCGCCCTTGGTCAGCTGTTGTAGCGGTTCGGCAGCTCAGAGTTTACGAGGAGATCCTCATGTTGTTCTTGCAGTCTGACTAATACACCCTATTGACGAGTTAGTCAGAAGTCACAGTTGATGTGTGTGGCCAGTTGGGCATGTTGGAGTTCGTGCCATGACCTTGTTTGAGGACAGACTTTTCTCCGAGGTTACTATTGCTTGATGCCCATGGCGATTGTACCTGCATCTCCACTTCCGAGGTCTTGGAGAGTGTTGTATCCATCCGGAGGTCGCGAGATCCTTGTTTGAGGTTATGGGTTAGCCGTGGAATTGTTGTAGCTAGACATCGTGGTTTTGGTATGTTTGTGAGTACGGACTTAATGACGATGCATTTGGTTGTGTTCGAGTGCTTCGAGAAGGGGGTTGTGTTTCGACGACCAGATTTCCCCGAGATACTGTTTCGCGGTGATGGTCGAGCGGATGATGGAGACGGGTGGTGTTGTTTGATTAGCTCATGTTGTGGATACTACGGTTGCTGTACCTGACATTGGCGTCATTGAGGTGGTTCCCGAGTTCCAGATGTGTTCTGGAGGAGTTATCAGGTGTTCCTCCAGTTCGAGAGACTGACTACACCATTGAGCTTGTACCAGGTGCTGGACTCATTTTACCGGCATTTTGTCGTTTGGAGCCAGCGGAGCTGATGGAGCTACAGTTTCGACTCCAGGAGTTGCTGGAGGAGGTTTCAGTAGATTTCATGCGACTCCGCGTATTTGCGTGGTGTGCTCTTGCATTGTTTGTGCAGACGTTAGAGGGTTCGTTGTGGTGGCGCATTGACTATCGGAACCATGATTCGCTTCAGAGGAGAGTGAGTATCCTCCGTTTCAGATCGTCGATTGATTTGATCAGCTTGTGAAAGATTTAATCTTTTCGTAGATCGATTTCGGATCCGGTTACCATCAGTGGAGTTTTGATGAGTCAGATGTGACTATGTTAGCTTTCGAATCTCGGTGTATGCATCTGGAGTTCTTGGTCACTTTATTGGTTGACCAATGCTCCGTAGATCGTGTAGACTTGGTGGACCATGTGTTCAGACGGTTTCTGGACGAGTTGCGGTCATGTTTGTTGGCAATGTCCTGATGTACTCCGAGAGTGTGGACCAGTACCTGGAGCAGTTGCGAGCGGTTTTGTGGACTTCACGAGACGATTAGCTGTTGTAAGTTCAGCCAGTGTGAGTTTTGGTCGATTAGCGTGAAGATGTTGGGCTATGTGATGCTAGCCGAGGGAGTCGGCGTGGATCCTGATCGGTTCGAAGCCGTGATGATTCGGAGTTTGCCCTACCATTGCACCAGAGATCGGGAGTCTCTTGAGTTTGACAGGCTTCTACCGACGGCTTTGTGCAGGATTTTCCTGGATTGCCCCTCTACCTTTCGGATTGACGAAGAAGGTGTCAAGTTCGAGTGGTTCGATGCACGCGAGGAGAGTTACTCACTCCTGAGGATGGTTGACCGTTGCTTCGGTTTTGACCCTACCTGATAATTACGACGAGTTCGTGAGTTATGGCGATGCATCGAGGTCTGGATTTGCACATGCTTTGATGCTGTGTAGCAGAGCAGTGGCTCGTGGTTACGGGCAGTGGAGACATTATGTGGCTACGTATCCTATGTATGATTTGGGTGTAGCTGTCTGTATGTTAGCGTTGATGAGTTCGAGACACTACAGCTATGATGTACAGCGCGGTGTAGGACGTACACTGATCATTTGAGTTTCATCCACTTGCATTTTCGGCCAGATTTGGGCTTGAGGCAGTGTCGATGGATGGAGTCGACTGACGACTATGGCTGCACATTAGAGTTTGTTCGAGGAAGGTTAGTGGTTGTACTTTGACCATCCGTTTGGGATGATGTTGCTGTTGATGCATTTAGTCGAGAGTTAGGAGCTTCAGTATTGCATGTGTGTATGTGTGGCTCGAGTTTCCGTATTAGCCGAGTTATGGGCTACGAGAGCTGAATTTGAGTATGAAGATGTGGAGGCTTGTGATTTTGCGCGTGTTTGGCGCTAGTGACGCAGAGAAGTATCAGATACTCCAAGTTTACTACTCGAGACGCAACATGAAGAACAATATAGCGGCTTGTGTGTGTAGATGCCACATTTGTCAGCTGGCCATGGCTCGGAGGCGGAGACTTGCCGCGATGTATCAGCCATTCGAGATTTCTGGTTGGACGTGGCGTTTGTCGCTGTGACCTTGTGTGTGTGTTTGTGTGCATTTTGATTTGTGTTACCGGTTGTCAAGCCATTGTGGACCACGGTATTGCAGTTCTGGAGGATTCGGGACCAGCAGTTTCAGCTGTTCGAGGTTGCTTGCAATACCAGGTTGTTGTCCACTGCGATTTTGATATTGTTTGACGTCGTTTTGAGGAACGATGTTGTACTTCATTGTGTTGGAGTGAGTTTGGTTTGAATTTGAGTTGATATTTGTTTCCGATTTTGTGGAGTGTGTTACCACAGACTGTCAGATTAGCGGAAATGGGTCGATAATTGTTTGAGTTCGATGCTTGAGTTTCGTTAGTATGAGCAGGTCGTGTTGTGTTTTGCCTTGATATTTTGATCCATATGTGGCCATAGGCGAGTTTGTGTTATGCCGTATGGTTCGGCATCGCCTATAGTGTTGGCTTTGTGTGTTGTGTTCCGCGTGGCGGAACTATGTTTCAGGTTTGCTATGTGTTGTGTACCCTGTTTGTTCCTTATGTAGGAACACTTGGCGCTTATGTGGAACCAGTTCAGATTTGTGATTTGTGGGTACAGAGATTTCAGCACAGAGCTATCTCTTATTGTGGAGTCAGTTGCTAGAGTTATTCAGTTGATGTAGCCACTGGGCAGTTGAGCAGTATACAGAGGCAGTGCTCCTACCTTTGAGTTGGCAGACTTGGAAATTTCGAGGTCGAAATTTTTCTAAGGGGGGTGGATTTGTGACGACCCGGACCAGATTTAGCAGTATGTTCAGCTTGATCGATGAGTTACGGCATAGTCGCAGTTGTCCGACGGTTATTGGAATCGTCGAGTTTATTAACGACTTAATTATTGGCCGAGAATTGGAGCTGGGTCTCTTCTCGAGAGTCGTTGTATGTGTGATTACGAGTTCGTGGGCGGTTCCGGATCGTTATTTGGACGACCGAGGAATTAGTTATGAATATTTGAAGTTCAGATTTATATGGTGGGCTACTTAACGACTAAATTACCGGACGAGAATTTGGGTTCGGCTTCTTCACGGAAGTTGTTCGGAATTTAATTTCGAGTTTGTGGGAACTTCCGGAGCATGATTTGGAGTTACGAGGTATTAGTTGCGAATTTTGCCGTTTGTTGATTATTTAGTCGATTTAATGTGTGTTGCTTTGAAGGGTTGACTTTTTATTCGGTTGGCCGATGTGTTTGACTTTGAGTGATTATTGAAGAGTACGTCGAGACGAGTTTTTGGCCGCGAGAATTATCGGAATCGGATATACGACGAGAAAGTTACGCGTGTTTGAAGTTCGTCGAAATGGATAATTATGAGTTTCCGTTTTGGGAAAGTATTTAATGAGGTATAAATAGTGGACTTGCCCCTTTGGGAAAGTCAAAGCTGATTAATTACCTTGACTTGGTGAGTTGACCGAGTCAACTCGGCCTTGGGGGAAAATTGCGACGGTGGTGTACGGTGGCGACGGCGAGTTGCCGATCGGCCGTCTCCGGCCACGGGGGAGGTGGCAGTCGGTGCGTCTTGGCCTCCCGAGTCCTTCTCCGACCTCCTTCCACGGCGTAGCTCGCCGGAGGAGCTCAGTTTTCCGGCATGAAGTTTGATGAAACTTTGTGATTTCGGGTTCCTCAAATTCGGCCGAGTTGAACTTCAAGAGATACTGGGTTTTGTAGCCCTCTTCAAGGTGATTCTAACCATATAAACATTGTGTTCTAATTCGATTTGTGGATTGAGAATTTTGAGATTTAAATTTGTGAACCAATTCGGTTTTACATGAAATTGACCTAGTTAGAGTGAGAATTGGACTTCGGTGCAGTTATGGAAGTTGCTCAGTGGGTGATTTGGAGTGGAATAGGGGTGGCTCCGCCGTGAAACTCTCCGGTCAACAGTGGCGCCGCCGTGGACGGCGGTCAACGGCGGCGGTCAACGGTCAGAGTTGACTTTTTGACTTTCGGCAAGTCGCATGTCATTTGACTCGAAATCGCGCCCTGATCGCAGTGGGGAGGTTCGTTTTTCGAGTTGAGCATCCGAACGTAAAATGAGGTATTGAGGTGGTATATATGGATTTTCGTCGATTCGTCGTATTCGAATTGTGTATTTCCGAGAACGGTGGTTTCTTGTGGTTTGATTCGAATTGTCGGATTGTGACTTTGAATATTGGACATTGTGAATATTCAGGGGTTCGAGATCATTTGTTTGGCGAGGGACTTTCCGCCGGATCACGGGTTAACGCGATATGCGTTACGCCAGTCTGTGAGTGGACAATTTCTTTTCACGGAAATCTTGCGAGTCTTTTATGTGATTTATGAACTTGAGCATGCAGCATGATTATGGTTTTACGAGCATGAGATTTCATACGAGATTATATTTATATAAGCATGTGTTTACGATTATGCGAATATGTTTATACGGATATACGTATACGAATATGCATATACTTATATATATATATTATTTCATGCATTCGCATCGAGATATTTGTGATTTGGTTTTCACAGAGTACAGTCTTGGTTACGTTGTTGTATCGATACACTTTGCCTCTCGGCTGATCCCCGATGGTAGGCCGCCAGGAGGGACGTCGTCATCCCGACCTGACCGGTGAGGGGCGTTTCCCCGGAACCGAGGCCATTTCTGGCTTAGAATCACGGGGACCAAGGACCTCGTGATTCGGACTGTACTAGCACGGTGTGTGTCCATGAGTGACCCCGTGGGATTTATACTTGCATGCTCAGTACACTGGAGGAGTATGAGTTTTACCTCGTGTACTATGTTATGTTTTTATTTACCTGGACTCGCATATGTTTTTATAACGTATATTACTTGGTGAAAGACATTTATTTTCGTCCACTCACTCTAACGTGTTTATTGTCTTTCACCTGAGCTTTTCGATTTCCGTGCCCAGTTTGCAGTTCAGGCTCTGGTGTCGCACGTCGTGGTCGGAGGCATAGTGCTCGAGCTACTTTATTTCATCCAGTAGGTTTATTGTTCTACCTACTGTGGTATGAGTATACGATTATGTATTAGATGTCGCTCTGAGCTTCCTATTGAATATGTTATACGATTTTACACTGGATTTTAGTAAAGTGTATATATATTTACTACTTTACGTTATTGTTGATATATTGAGAAATCCGGATGGGGTTGGTGCCCACGGTTTGCTTTTTGTGGCATAGGATGAAGTGTATTTTACGCGTGCAGGTAATGGTAATTCCACGCTAGTAACGAAACTCTGCCCAAATTTCGAAAAGTTTTTGTTGGTTCGTGTTTTCGAAGGGGTTTGATTCCGATTTAGGAAGCTAAATCGGGGTTGGGTCCTTTTCACGTGTATTTAATTTCATTGAAAAGAATATGCAATGACAAATTTACGTCGTCTAAGTGCATACTTGGACGACGCAAATACAAGTTTGCGTAGTCTAAGTTAAAATTTCAAAGTTTAGGGTTTAGGGTTTAGACGACGGTATTATACTTTTGCGTCGTCTTAGTAAAATTTTAGGATTAATTTAGGGTTATATATATAATTAATTACTATTGTGTTTAATTACCTTGGTATGGACTACGAAAATTCGTTCCGTTGTCTAAGTTTTAGGATTTAGGGAAAATGTGATTCTTGATCCGGTCCTCCAGATTAATTAATTAATTTTAATTTGTATTTCCGTCTGTCGAAGTGACCTCGCTCTTTAATTAATTTGAAGTTAATTATGTGAAAAAGTTAAAATTTATTAAGTACATAATTAAGAATTAATTGTACCTACTCCTCATAATATATATAATTAATAATGCATGCGTCATTACGTCAAAAAAGTTTAATTACAATATTTAATTACCAATTAATATTCTTCGTCATTATACTGTACTTTTCGTCATAATCGTCATCATCCTCACCAGTGTTATCCGATTGCTCCTCCTCCTCATCATACTCAACATCGTTCGACGAATATCTTGAGTCATCATCCTCGTCCTCATCCTCTGTGACGATCCAAAACAGAATCAGCAGTGAAATCAGATTAATCTACGAGCTTGCACGTAGTCGCAGATTTACGACAATTGTTGGAATCGTCAGGTTTGTTAACGACTAAATCATTGGCCGAGAATTGGAGCTGGGTCTCTTCTCGAGAGTCGTTGTACGTGTGATTTTGAGTTCGTGGGCGGTTTCGGATCGTTATTTAGACGACCGAGGAATAAGTTATGAATATTTGAAGTTTCGACGGAATCGGGTTATAATGGCGATCTTCTTAACGACTAAATTACCGGACGAGAATTTGGTTTCGGCTTCTTCACAGAAGTTGTTGAGCATTTAATTTCGAGCTTGTGGGAACTTCCAGAGTATTATTCCGAGTTACGAAGATTAAGTTGTGAATATTTCCGATTGTTAAATATTTAGTCGGTTTAAATATGTGTTGGGTTGAACAGTTGACTTTTTATCCGATTGGTCGATGTGTTTGACTTCGGGTGATAATGGAAGAACATGTCGAGATGAGTTTGTTGCTGCGAGAATTATCGGAATCGGAATTACGACGAGTAAGTTACGGATATTCAAAGTTGTCGCAAATTAATTTGGGAAGTTTCCATATTTGGTAAGTATATAAATAGAAGGTTTCCATATCAGGTAAGTCAACTATTGGTCATTTATTGGTTGACTTGGTCAACACGTGGTGTTGGTGGGTGGCGCGACGGTGATTCGGCTCGCCGGTGACGAGGGGCGTTCCGGCCACCTCCAAGCTCGCCGTTTGTCCCAAACGGTGCGCCTCAGCCTCCCGAGTTTATTTCCGGCCACCCCTCACGGCAAGGGTGGCGGTGGAGAGGAGATTTTCTGGCATGAAAATGAGAAAAATTTGGTGAATTCGGGTTCTATGATTTCGGCCAAGTTGAGCTACAATTTGTAGTGGGCTTTGAAGCTCTCCTCACCATGATTCTAACCATGTAAGTATGGAGTTCTAATTCGATTTGTGCTTGGAGAATTTTGGATTTGAAATTTTGGGAACAATTCGGTTTTGCTTGAAATTGGACAAGTTAGAGTGAGAATTGGCCTTTGTTGTAGTTGACAAAGTTGCTCAGTAGGTGATTTGGAGTGGAATAGGGGTTGCTCCGCCGAGAAATTTTCAGGTTGGTGGCGGCGCCACCGTCGACGGCGGTCAACGGTGGTCAACTTTGACTTTTTGGGGTTTTCAACAAGTTGCATGTCTTTTCACTCGAAATCGTGCCCCGATCGCAGTGGGGAGGTTCGTTTTTCGAATTGAGCATCCGAACTTACAGCGAGGTATTGAGGTATGATTTCCGGATTTTCGACAGTTTGTCGTAATCGGATTACGTGTTTCCGAGAACGGTGGTTTCTCATGATATTTTTTGAATTGTCGAGTTATGATTTTGAGTAATGGACTTTGTGATTATTCAGGGGCTCGTGATCGTTCGTATGGCGAGGAATTTTCCGCCAGATCACGGGTTAACACGAACTGCGTTACGCTAGTCTGTGAGTGGACAATTTATTTTCACGGATTGATTGCGAGTCTTTTATATACGTTTTACGAACTTGAGCATGCAATATGATCATGGTTTTACGAGCATGAGATTTCATACGAGATTTCGATTTACATGAGCATGTGTTTTACGATTATACATATACGGATATGCGTATACGAGTATACATACACTTATATGTTGTTTCATGCATTTGCATCGAACTGTTTATGATTTGATTTTCACAGAGTACAGTTTCAGTTACGTTGTTGTATCGATACACCGCATCCTGGCTGATCCCCGAGGATGTTTACCGGCTGGAATCACGTGTGGGCTAGGGACCCCGTGGTTCTGAATCACGTGTGGGCTAGAGACCCCGTGGTTCTGACTGTACTACCTCAGCTAGGATCACGTGTGGGCTAGGGACCCCGTGGTTCTGACTGTGAGATTTTCTTTATGCATGCTCTGTTTACGAGTTGGAGTCAGCGTCTCCTCGTATACTATTTGATTTGATTTACTTATATTTCGACTCGCATATGTTTTATAACATATATTACTCGGTGAAAGACATTTATTTTCGTCCACTCACTCTAACAGTTTTCATGTCTTTCCCCTGGGTTTTTCGGTTTCCGTGCCCAGTTTGCAGTTCGGACTCTGGTGTCGCACGTCGTGGTCGGGGGCATAGTGCTCGAGCTACCTTGTTTCTTCCAGTAGGTTTATTGTTCTACCTACTGTGGTATACTTATATTACTATATATTAGAGGTCGCTCTGAGTAATCTGTTGTATATACTATATGATTTTACACCGGATTTCAGTAAAGTACAGATATATTTATTGTTTTACTTTACTATTGATACATTGAGAAATCCGGATGGGATTGGTGCCCACGGTTTGATTTTTGTGGCATAGGATGAAGTGTATTTTCCGCGTGCAGGTAATGGTAATTCCACGTTAGTAACGAAACTCTGCCAAAATTTCTACGGTTTTTGTTGGTTCGTGTTTTCGAAAGGGTTTGATTCCGGTTTAGGGAGCAAAATCGGGGTTGGGTCCTTTCATCCTCGTCCTCATCCTACACCTCTTCTTCATTTACCTCATTAATTGCATCAATAATCTCATCTTCAGTTAGATCTGTACAACCATCAGACATGGGTAAGCATTCACCAGCTTGAACTAGGTCCATTATGTCGGAGCGAATGATAGAAATATTATACTCTTCATATGTAGGAATGTCTCTTTCCGGTTCAGCATCTTCAGTCACCGGCATCCCTTCAGTTGTCGTGGTATTCCAGATTTCCCGATGAAAGATATGGTTCACTATTTTCCACCTTTCACCAGCTTTCGGATCATCAAGATAGAACACCTGCGTAACTGAGGTGGCGAGAGCAAAAGGCTCATCCTCATACCAGCTTGAGTTTGTATCGACTAATAAAAGTCTCAGATCTTCCTTTGTACACTTGAACATTTTCACTTGAATAGGAAAACGTTGACATCATTCCCGTAACATATCTGAACGACATATATAATAGCCCCATAATATAGATCATTGTCTTTCCAGCCGCTACCCCACTGTTTTGTGTTCTTCTTCTTCATCTCGGGGCAATCAATGAAACTTTACACCGTTCACAAAACATCCGGGGTAAATATAGCGTTTAATCGGCTTCCCTGCCAGCAAGTGCTTTGGCCAGGACCACCACCCCCCGTAGTTTTCGGATTTTTGTAGATCAATCATCTGGGAAAATGGGAAATATATATATAATTAAAGGGTTTACTTTCTACAAATATGTATATAAACTAAATAATTAAACATGTGTATCCATTGGAAGAAATAATCGGGGAACTTCTTCTTAACAATTTTCTCAAACCACGCTGAACTCTTGTCCGGATTTAACGCCTGAAGCCTCTCCCTATACCCAATCATGTACCGCTCAACTTCGTCACAGTCTCGCAACACAACTCAATGTGCATCAATAAGTTCTTCTCGTGTTAACGATTCCTTTAATACTCCTCTAAACGGTAGTACGACATTTGTGATGACAGAAATATTGATGCAGGTGCTAGAATCGGAGGCGGTGGGAGGTGGTAGATCCTTGAGGTACCTGTTGTAGTAAGGAACACACTCATGCATTAGGTATGTCTCTGCTATGGAACCATCTGGAGCCAACCTATTTTTCACAAATTCTTTATACTGTCCAAACTGTCTACAAAATCAAACATTCAATTAATTAATTGTAGAATAAGTACATATAGCTAGTAATCTTCAATGGAACAAATAATGGATCGAAAAACCTATATAATTAATTAGTTGTACGTACATTTCTTGAGGATACATCGAAGTGTACTGGACCAGACCAAAAATGAGCACATACTTGGGCAGGTGGATCATTAGGTAAATCATGATGTCAAAGAAAGCAGGGGAAAAAATTCTCTCTAGTTTGCAAATGATGTGCACAATTTGTTGTTGCAGTTCCACCACATCTGACTTCTTTAATTCTCTGGCGCATAACCTCTACCATCATGTTCACAATGCCACTATTGGTTCTATGACGTCACGAGGAAAATATGGTCGAATTACAATTGGAATCAGACAATGCAACATAACGTGATAGTCATGTGTCTTTAGATCAACAAACTTGTGTTACACCTCGTCCATTGCTCCAATTATGTAGCTGCATACGTAGCTGGATAACGAACGCTCTTAAACCAGTGAAATACAGAACCTCTAAGTGTCGGCTTCACTATGTAAGGTGCAGCTGGCATCTTGTTGTACACTCTTCACCTATCCCTCCTTAACCACAAGGGACGACATAGATTCATAGATTCCATATATTTGCGCGCTTAGGAAGTATCTTTAGTCTTCAACTTAATACCGAGAATTGTTCTAACCACGTTGTCGCACACATTCTTTTCTATGTGCATCACGCCCAAGTTGTTCCTCAGCTTCAACTTCGATCAGTAAGGGACTTCAAAGAATATACTCTTGTGATGCCAATAGCTGAGATCATGTGGATGTATTGGATTGCATTTCTGTATATCCTTGTCATTTGTCAACACACCAAAGTCGAAATAGCTCAACATCTCTAAAATCTCTTCACCCGACCAACTACGGGGTTCAGGATTATTCTCTACTGTGCCGTCAAAATGAGCTTCATCCTGTCACCACGGGTGTTCGTGAGGAAGCCATCTACGGTAACCCAAGTAACACACCTTCTCCATGTGCCAACTAGAGTTCACGCCGTCCAAACAAATAGGACATCCATTGTATCCTTTCGTCCTACAACCTGCCAACATCTCATACGCTAAAAAATTGTTGATTGTCCACATTACGATAGCCCTCATCATAAACATCGTTGAAAGGACCCAACCCCGATTTAGTTGCCTAAACCGGAATTGAACCCCTTCTGAAAACGTGAACCAACAAAAACCGTAAAAATTTTGGCAGAGTTTCGTTACTAACTTAGAATTACCATTACCTGCACCCGAAAAATACACTTCATCCTATGCCACAAAAATCAAACCGTGGGCACCAATCCCATCCGGACTTCTCAATATATCAACAGTAATGTAAAATAATAATTATATCTGTACTTTACTGAAATCCGGAGTAAAATCGTATAAAATATACAACAGAATACTCAGAGCGACCTCTAATGTATAATCATATAAGTATACCACAGTAGGTAGAACAATAAACCTACTGGAAGAAACAAGGTAGCTCGAGCACTATGCCTCCGACCACGACGTGCGACACCAGAATCTGAACTGCAAACTGGGCACGGAAACCGAAAAACCCAGGGGAAAGACATGAAAACTGTTAGAGTGAGTGGACGAAAATAAATGTCTTTCACCAAGTAATATACGTTATAAAAACATATGCGAGTCCAAATGAATAAATATAATAAAATACGCGAGGTAAACTCATACTCCTCCAGCGTACTGAGCATGCAAGTAAAAATCCCACGGGGTCACTCATGGACACGTCCGTGCTAGTACAGCCCAAATCACGGGATCCCAGACCCACCCGTGATTCGAGCCACAAAGGCCTCAGGTCAGGGTATCTGTTTCCACTCGGAACTACATCGGCACAAGAAACAGACATATGTACCCACCCGGAACTACATCGGCACAAGGTACGGAAACCAGTACCCACCCGGAACTACATCGGCACAAGGTATGGTACCCCCCTGGTAGGCACCCTCGGGGATCAACCGGGATGCGTGTGTATCGATACAACAACATAAACTACGACTGTACTCTGTGTAAACCAAATCATAAATATTTCGATGCAAATGCAAGAAACAGCATATAAATGCATATACGTAATATAATCGTATAACACACACTCATAATAAATCATAATCTCGTATGCATGCTCAAGTTCGTAAAACGTGTATAAAGACTCGCAATCAAACCGTGAAAAGAAATTGTCCACTCACAGACTAGCGTAACGCAGTTCGCGTTAACCCGTGATCCAGCGGAAAGTCCCTCGCCAAAAGAATGATCACGAACCCCTGAATAATCACAAAGTTCATTTCTCAAAGTCATAACTCGACAATTCAAAACAAATCACGAGAAACCACCGTTCTCGGAAACACACGATTCAATTACAATGTGACGACCCGGACCAGAATCAGCAGTTTGATCAGCTATATACGTGAGTTACTGCGTAGTCGCAGCTGTTCGGCAGTTATTTGAATCGCTGAAGCTTCTTAACGACTAAATTATTGGCCGATAATTGGAGCTGGGTCTCTTCTCGAGAGTCGTTGTATGTGTGATTTCGAGTTCGTGGGCGGTTCCGGATCGTTATTTGGACGACCGAGGAATTAATTATGAATATTTGAAGTTCGGATTTAAATGGTGGGCTACTTAACGACTAAATTACCGGTCGAGAATTTGGTCTTGGCTTCTTCACGGAAGTTGTTCAGAATTTAATTTCGAGTTCGTGGGAACTTCCGGAACATGATTTTGAGTTACGAAGAATTAGTTGCGAATATTTCCGATTGTTGGTTATTAGTCGATTTAAATGTATGTTTGGTTGAACAGTTGACTTTTTATCCGTTTGGCCGATGTGTTTGACTTCAGGTGATATTGGAAGAATATGTTGAGATGAGTTTGTGGCCGCAAGAATTATCGGAATCGGAGTTACGACGCGAAAGTTACGCGCATTTAAAGTTTGTCGCAAAATGTAATTTTTGGGGTTTCCTTTTTTGGAAAGTTTCCATATTGGTCATGTATATAAATAGAAGAGTTTCCTTAATAGGTAAGTCAACACTTTCATTAATCAGTTTGACTCGGTCAACTTGGGTTGACCGAGCTGTGGAGGGGGTGGCGCGATGGTGGTTCGGCTCGCCGGCGACGGTGCCGTTTCCGGCCACCTCCGAGCATAGCGCCTGTCCCAATCGACTCGGCCAAGTCTCCCGATCCCAATTCCGGTCTTTGTTTCCGGCGTGGCTCACCGGAAGGAGGAGATTTTCCGGCGAAAGTTTTGAAGTTTTGGGGTTTAATGGTGGATATCGATTCGGACCGAATTGAACTTCAAGAGGTACTGGGTTTTGTAGCCCTCTTCATTGTGATTCTAACCATATATACATGGTGTTCTAATTCGATTTGAGTGTGGAGAATTTTGAGATTGAAATTTGTGGAACAATTCGGTTTTGCTTGAAATTGGATGAGTTAGAGTGAGAATTGGACTTTGTTGCAGTTATGAAAGTTGCTCAGTGCAGGATTTTGAGTGGAATAGAGGTTGCCCCGCCGTGAAATTCTCCGGTCAACAGTGGCGCCGCCGTGGGCGGCGGTCAACGGTCAGGGTTGACTTTTTGACTTTCGACAAGTCGCATGTCATTTGACTCGAAATCGCGCTCCGATCGCAGTGGGGAGGTTCGTTTTTCAAGTTGAGCGTCCGAACGTAAAGCGAGGTATTGAAGTGGTATATACGGATTTTCGACGATTCGTCGACTTTGAATTATCTGTTTCCGAGAACGGTGGTTTCTCGTGGTTTGATTTGTAATGTCGGATTATGACTTTGAATAATGAACTTTGTGAATATTCAGGGGTTTCGTGATCGTTCGTTTGGCAAGGGACTTTCCGCCGGATCACGGGTTAACGCGATACGCGTTACGCCAGTCTGTGAGTGGACACTTTATTTTCACGGAATTATTGCGAGTCTTTTATATACGTTTTATGAACTTGAGCGTGCAGTATGATTATGGATTTACGAGCATGAGATTTCATACGAGATTATGTTTATTATGAGCATGTGTTTTATGATTATACGAATATACTTATACGAATATACGTATACGAGTATACATACACTTATATGATGTTTCATGCATTTGCATCGAACTGTTTATGGTTTTGGTTTACACAGAGTACAGTCTTGGTTACGTTGTTGTATCGATACACTTTGCCTCTCGGTTGATCCCCGATGGTAGGCCACCAGGAGGGGCAGTACCCCTACCTGACCGGCGAGGGGCAGTACCCCGGAACCGAGGCCTTTCTGGCTATGGATCACGTGGTAGTCAAGGACTCCGTGATTCCGACTGTACTAGCACGGATGTGTCCATGAGTGACCCCGTGAGATTTTCCTTGCATGCTCTATACGTGAGTGGTAGTCAGCGTCTCCTCACGTACTATTTGATTTTCATGTATTTGACTCGCATATGATTTTATACGTATATTTTATTTGGTGAAAGACATTTATTTTCGTCCACTCACTCTAACGTGTTTATTGTCTTTCCCCTGGGTTTTTCGGTTTCCGTGCCCAGTTTGCAGTTCAGACTCTGGTGTCGCACGTCGTGGTCGGAGGCATAGTGCTCGAGCTACTTTGTTTCATCCAGTAGGTTTATTGTTCTACCTACTGTGGTATGCGTATACGGTTATGTATTAGATGTCGCTCTGAGCTTCCTATTGAATACGTTATACGATTTTACACTGGATTTCAGTAAAGTACATATATATTTACTACTTTACTTTACTGTTGAGATATTGAGAAATCCGGTTGGGATTGGTGCCCACGGTTTGCTTTTTGTGGCATAGGATGAAGTGTATTTTCCGCGTGCAGGTTAAGGTAATTCCACGTTAGTAACGAAACTCTGCCCAAATTTCGAAAAAATTTTGTTGGTTCGTGTTTTCGAAGGGGTTTGATTCCGATTTAGGGAGCTAAATCGGGGTTGGGTCCTTTCAGCTTGGTATCAGAGCATTAGGTTATAGGTTCTGTAGACTTCTGTAGTCGTGTTTACTAAGGATATTTGAGAATGTACAGCATGTCTGGAATGGTGACCCGACCGGCCGGCGGATAATCATCAAATTCCGGGTGTTGTATGCTTTCAAATATTTGAAGTTCCATGATTACGTTCCACTTGTTGTGAACAATATTGTATTCATTAGGATGTCTCCTGATGTGCTTTCCGTGTCGTTTCGGTTGTGGATCCTGTTGAGGATCATTCGACGCGTGATTTGCCAGTGAACTGCGGGTTTGGATGAGTATTCAGAGTTCAGAGAATTGTGTGGCACGGTTTGCCTGGGGATGTGTATATGAGCATCTATGTGTTGTCTCAGAGCTGAGAATTGTGGCAGTGATGTTTTCCTGAGTCAGATTGTTGTGTTTGGTGGGCTGATATTGTGTGAGTTCCGGTTGCGACTCCATGGCCTACATTCAGGGCGTTGTGTATATGGCAATGGTTCAATCAGACTATCCAGCAATCGTATGTGGAGTGTTTACTCACCTGAGGCAGAGATGCTTTGTCCACGTGTTTGTTCTTGTTTACACGTGTTATGTGGCTTCAGAGGGAGCTATGCACGAGGTTCGAGATGAGTTTGAACCTGAGTATCAGAGAGAGTTTGATTTATGTGCCTCGAGATATCCGTGAGGAGCTTAGTGTGTTGCACTTAGTGGCGAGGCTGTTGAGAAGGAAATGTGTACGCGGTTTTCGATGTGATGGTTTGAGGAAGGTGGACATAGTCAAGACTTTGATGGGGTTGAGTTCCGACACTTCGGGATCAGTGACTTCATCAGGCTGTGGCCTTTTCGATTATGTTGAGGATCCTCTGCTGATCCGTTTGATGATGACGGAGATCGCAGAGTAACGGACTTGCTCATGTGGCATGAGTTTGGGCGATCATTGGTGATCCTTTCACGCAGCAGGTGTTGCGGTGATTTGTGTTCGAGGAGCACTCTCAGTTACTATTGTGGTGGCCAGGAGGGTCATGTTATGAGGGAGCGCCTTCAGCTAGCTGTTGTAGCGGTCTGGTAGCTCAGAGTTTACGAGGAGATCCTCATGTTGTTCCTGAGGTCTGATCAATATACCTTTTGACGAGTTATTTAGCAAGTCGCATTTGATGTGGGCGACTAGTTGGGCATGTTGAAGTTCGTGCTATGACCTTGTTTGAGGATAGACTTTTCTCCGAGGTTACTGTTGTTTGATGTCCATGGCGATTGTACCTGCATCTCTACTTCCGAGGTTTTGGAGAGTATTGTATCCATCCGGAGGTTGCGAGATCCTTGTTGGAGGTTATGTTTTAGCCGCGGATCTGTTATAGCTGGATATTGCGGTTTCAGTATGTTTGTGAGTCTGACGATGCATTTGGCTGTGTTCGAGTACCTCGAGAAGGATGTTGTGTTTCGACGACCAGATTTCCCCGAGATGCTGTTTCGTGGTGATGGTCGAGCGGATGATGGAGATGAGTTGTGTTGTTTGCTTAGCCCATGTTGTGAATACTATGGTTGTTGTACCGACGTTGGTGACATTGAGATGGTTCCTGAGTTTTTAGGTGTGTTCCGGAGGGAGTTACCAGGTGTTTCTCCAGTTCGGGGGACTGACTACACCATTGAGCTTGTACCAGGCGCTGGACTCATTTTACCGACGTTTTGTCGTTTGGAGCCAGCGGAACTGATGGAGCTACAGTTTCGACTCCAGGAGTTGCTGGAGGAGGTTTCAGGAGATTTTAGACGACCCCGCATATTTGCGTGTGTGCTTTTGCATTTGTGTATACGGATATCGGATGGTTCGACGTGGTGGTACATTGACTACCGGAAGCTCGATTTGCTTCAGAGGAGAGCGTGTATCCTCCGTTTCGGGCTGACGATTAGTTTGATCAGCTCGTGAGAGCTATAGTCTTGTTGAGGATTGATTTCGGGATTGGAGATTATCAGTTGAGGACCGATGAGTCAGATGTGGTTTGGACAGCTTTCGGATCTCGGAGCGAGCATTTGGAGTTCTTGGTCACTTCATTGGTTGACCGATGCCCCGTAGAGCGTGCGGACTTAATGGACCAGGTATTCAGACGGTTTCTGGACGAGTTTGTGGTCATGTATGTTGGCATCGTCCTGATGTACTTCAGGAGTGTGGGCCAGCACCTGAAGCGATTGTGAGCGGTTTCGCGGACTTAGCGAGACGACCAGCTGTTTGCGAGATTCAGTCAGTGTGAGTTTTGGCCGATTAGCGTGAAGATGTTGGGCTGTGTGATGCTAGCCGAAAGAGTCGGCGTGGATCCTGACCGGTTCGAAGCCGTGTGGATTTGGAGTTGCCCTACTATTGTACCAGAGATCAGGGGTCTCTTGGGTTTGGCAAGCTTTTACCGACAGCTTTGTGCAGGATTTTCACGGATTGCTACTCTACTTTCCGGATTGACGATGAAGGCGTCAAGTTCATGTGGTTCGATGCACGCGAGGAGAGTTACTTCCTCCTGCAGGATGGTTGACCGTTGTTTCGGTTTTGACCTTACTTGACGATTACGACGAGTTCGTGGAATATGGCGATGCATCGAGATTTTGATTTGGTTGTGTATTGATGTTGTGTAGCAGAGCGGTGGCTCATGATTCCAGGTAGGGGAAACTTTGTATAGCTACGTATCTGGTGTATGATTTGAGTGTAGCTGTCCTTGTGTTAGCACCAGAGAGTTGGAGATACTACTGCTATGGCGTGCAGAGCAGTGTATGATGTGCACTGATCATTGAGTGTCATCCACTTGCATTTTCGGCCAGATTTGAGCTTGAGGCAGTGTCGATGGATGGAGTCGACTGACGACTATGGCTGCACCTTTGAGTTGCTCGAAAAAGGCTAAAGACTGTACTTTGACCATCTGTTTGGGATGATGTTGATGCTGATGCATTCAGTTGAGAGTCAGGAGTTTCAATATTGCATATGTGTATGTGTGGCTCGAGTTTCCGTGTTAGCCGAGTTATGGGCTACGAGAGCTGAGTTTGAGTATGATGATATTGAGGCTCGTGGTTTTGCGTGCGTTATGCACTGTTGATGTGGAGATGTACCAGATTTTCCAAGTTTATTACTCGTGATGCAGCATGAAGTAGAATGTAGCGGTTTGTGTGTACATTTGCCACTTTTGTCGACTGATGATGGCTAGGAGGCAGAGACTTGCCGAGGAGTGTCAGCCATTGAAGATTTCCGGTTAAACGTGGCGATTACTGCTGTGTTTGTGTATGCTTGTATGCACTTTGGTTTGTGATGCCAGTGATTTGACCATTGTGGACCATTTGATGAATTTAGTACATTTCCTTGTGCATTCAGAGATGATTTTAGTGGCAGGCTGGCATAGCTGAGTTTGGTGGAGATTGTCCATTTCGTGATGTGCTTATGTCCCAGTTCGCTGATCGAGACAATCGGCTATAACTGTGTGTTGGTAAGCTTTGCAGCGAGCATTGGGGACCAGATTACGAGTTAGTACCGGTTCTTATCTCAGATTGGTGAGCGATCTTCGAGGACTATTTAGACCTTGGAGGGCATGTTATGGACCCCGGTATTGTAGTTCCGAAGGATTCGGGACCAGCAGTTTTAGTTGTTCGAGATTGCTTGCAGTACCAGTTTGTTGACCACTGTGATATCGGCGTTGCTTGATGTCGTTTGTGGACGACGTTGTGCTCCGTAGTGTTGGAGCGAGTTTGATTTGATTGAGTTTGAGTTGATGTTTGATTTTGATTTTGTGGAGTGTGTTACCACAGATTGTCAGGTTAGCGGAAATGGGCTGATACACGTTTGAGTTATGTTGGTGTGTATAGACTGTGTTGTGATTAGCCACGTTGTTTTGATCCGTATGTGGTCATAGGCGAGTATGTGTTGTGCCGTATAGTTCGGTGTCGCCTACGTTGTTGGCTTTTGTGTGTGAGATGTGTATTGTATTCCGTGTGGTGGAACTGTGTTTCAAGTTTGCTACGTGTTGTGTACCATGTCTGTTCCTTATGTGGGAACACTTGGCGATTGTGTGAGCCAGTTCAGATTTGTGATTTGAGGGTACAGAGATTTCAGCACGGAGCTATCTCCTATTGTGGAGTCAGTTGCCAGAGTTGTTCAGTTGATGTAGCCACTGGGCAGTTGAGCAGTATGCAGAGGCAGTGCTCCTACTTTTAGCCAGCAGACTTGGAAATTTCGAGGTCGAAATTTTTCTAAGGGGGGTGGATTTGTGACGACCCGGACCAGAATCAGCAGTTTGATCAGCTATATACGTGAATTACTGCGTAGTCGCAGCTGTTCGGCAGTTATTTGAATCGCTGAAGCTTCTTAACGACTAAATTATTGGCCGAGAATTGGAGCTGGGTCTCTTCTGGAGAGTCGTTGTATGTGTGATTTCGAGTTCGTGGCCGGTTCCGGATCGTTATTTGGACGACCGAGGAATTAATTATGAATATTTGAAGTTCGGATTTAAATGGTGGGCTACTTAACGACTAAATTACCGGTCGAGAATTTGGTCTTGGCTTCTTCATGGAAGTTGTTCAGAATTTAATTTCGAGTTCGTGGGAACTTCCGGAACATGATTTTGAGTTACGAAGAATTAGTTGCGAATATTTCCGATTGTTGGTTATTAGTCGATTTAAATGTATGTTTGGTTGAACAGTTGACTTTTTATCCGTTTGGCCGATGTGTTTGACTTCGCGTGATATTGGAAGAATATGTTGAGATGAGTTTGTGGCCGCAAGAATTATCGGAATCGGAGTTACGACGCGAAAGTTACGCGCATTTAAAGTTTGTCGCAAAATGTAATTTTTGGGGTTTCCTTTTTTGGAAAGTTTCCATATTGGTCATGTATATAAATAGAAGAGTTTCCTTAATAGGTAAGTCAACACTTTCATTAATCAGTTTGACTCGGTCAACTTGGGTTGACCGAGCTGTGGAGGGGGTGGCGCGATGGTGGTTCGGCTCGCCGGCGACGGTGCCGTTTCCGGCCACCTCCGAGCATAGCGCCTGTCCCAATCGACTCGGCCAAGTCTCCCGATCCCAATTCCGGTCTTTGTTTCCGGCGTGGCTCACCGGAAGGAGGAGATTTTCCGGCGAAAGTTTTGAAGTTTTGGGGTTTAATGGTGGATATCGATTCGGACCGAATTGAACTTCAAGAGGTACTGGGTTTTGTAGCCCTCTTCATTGTGATTCTAACCATATATACATGGTGTTCTAATTCGATTTGAGTGTGGAGAATTTTGAGATTGAAATTTGTGGAACAATTCGGTTTTACTTGAAATTGGATGAGTTAGAGTGAGAATTGGACTTTGTTGCAGTTATGAAAGTTGCTCAGTGCAGGATTTTGAGTGGAATAGAGGTTGCCCCGCCGTGAAATTCTCCGGTCAACAGTGGCGCCGCCGTGGGCGGCGGTCAACGCGGCGGTCAACGGTCAGGGTTGACTTTTTGACTTTCGACAAGTCGCATGTCATTTGACTCGAAATCGCGCTCCGATCGCAGTGGGGAGGTTCGTTTTTCAAGTTGAGAGTCCGAACGTAAAGCGAGGTATTGAAGTGGTATATACGGATTTTCGACGATTCGTCGACTTTGAATTATCTGTTTCCGAGAACGGTGGTTTCTCGTGGTTTGATTTGTAATGTCGGATTATGACTTTGAATAATGAACTTTGTGAATATTCAGGGGTTTCGTGATCGTTCGTTTGGCAAGGGACTTTCCGCCGGATCACGGGTTAACGCGATACGCGTTACGCCAGTCTGTGAGTGGACACTTTATTTTCACGGAATTATTGCGAGTCTTTTATATACGTTTTATGAACTTGAGCGTGCAGTATGATTATGGATTTACGAGCATGAGATTTCATACGAGATTATGTTTATTATGAGCATGTGTTTTATGATTATACGAATATACTTATACGAATATACGTATACGAGTATACATACACTTATATGCTGTTTCATGCATTTGCATCGAACTGTTTATGGTTTTGGTTTACACAGAGTACAGTCTTGGTTACGTTGTTGTATCGATACACTTTGCCTCTCGGTTGATCCCCGATGGTAGGCCACCAGGAGGGGCAGTACCCCTACCTGACCGGCGAGGGGCAGTACCCCGGAACCGAGGCCTTTCTGGCTATGGATCACGTGGTAGTCAAGGACTCCGTGATTCCGACTGTACTAGCACGGATGTGTCCATGAGTGACCCCGTGAGATTTTCCTTGCATGCTCTATACGTGAGTGGTAGTCAGCGTCTCCTCACGTACTATTTGATTTTCATGTATTTGACTCGCATATGATTTTATACGTATATTTTATTTGGTGAAAGACATTTATTTTCGTCCACTCACTCTAACGTGTTTATTGTCTTTCCCCTGGGTTTTTCGGTTTCCGTGCCCAGTTTGCAGTTCAGACTCTGGTGTCGCACGTCGTGGTCGGAGGCATAGTGCTCGAGCTACTTTGTTTCATCCAGTAGGTTTATTGTTCTACCTACTGTGGTATGCGTATACGGTTATGTATTAGATGTCGCTCTGAGCTTCCTATTGAATACGTTATACGATTTTACACTGGATTTCAGTAAAGTACATATATATTTACTACTTTACTTTACTGTTGAGATATTGAGAAATCCGGTTGGGATTGGTGCCCACGGTTTGCTTTTTGTGGCATAGGATGAAGTGTATTTTCCGCGTGCAGGTTAAGGTAATTCCACGTTAGTAACGAAACTCTGCCCAAATTTCGAAAAAATTTTGTTGGTTCGTGTTTTCGAAGGGGTTTGATTCCGATTTAGGGAGCTAAATCGGGGTTGGGTCCTTTCATACAACGAACTATCGGAAATCCGATATTCACACCTCAATACCTCACTGTAATTTCGGATGCTCAATTCGAAAAACGAACCTCCCCACTGCGATCGGGGCGCGATTTCGAGTGAAATGACATATAACTCGTCGAAAACTACGCCAGGCGAAAAGTCGCCGCCGTCACCGGAAAATCCATACCTTCCCAGAAAAATACATGGCATATATGGTTTTGAAGATCTCGACGATTCCAACAACTTTCCAGTTATAAGTTAAGGCCAATTTTGACCGGAAAACCTCCAAAAATCAACCCAAAGTTCCAAACCCTTACCGGAATTTCAATTGGACGGATCTCTCTCCTCCGGCCATGGCAACCCTCAAGACCACTTGGAAAAGCTTCCTTGGCTCGAGGCTAACAAAAGACCTCAAAGAGGAGCCACCATCTCGGCCTTCATGCCGCCACCCGAAATCAAGAAAAACTTGCCAGAATTTGTGAACTTTGCCGATTGAATTCTTCCTCCTCCGGCCACCCCACGGGACGATCCACCTACCAATCCGAAGAGGAGCACGAGCCCAACATTTCTCAAGAAGGAACCCCGGCCAATCGTGGCCGGAAAAGGGTCCAAAAATCACCAAAACCGAACGGAAAACATATGGCAAAACGGGTCACCCATGACCCATGGTCAACCCAGTCAACAATATTAATTTCAGCTTTGACTTTCCCAAAATGGTAACCTCTATATATATACCTTCCATTTTAGGAAACTTCCGTAATTATCTTTTCGACAAAGTTCAAACACACGTAACTTCCTCGTCGTAATTCCGATTCCGATAATTCTCGCGGCAACAAACTCGACTCGACGTATTCTTCAATTATCACCCAAAGTCAAACACATCGACCAAACTGATAAAAAGTCAACGGTTCAACCCAAACACATACTTTAACCGACTAAATAATCAACAATCAGAAATATTCACAACTTAATCCTCGTAACTTGGAACAATGCTCCGAAAGTTCCCACAAGCTCAAAATTAAATTCTCAACAACTTCCGTGAAGAAGCCGAAACCAAATTCTCGTCTGGTAATTTAGTCGTTAAGAGAGCCACTAATTTAACCCGATTATATCAAAACTTCAAATATTCATAATTTATTCCTCGGTCGTCCAAATAATGATCCGGAACCGCCCACGAACTCGAAATCACACGTACAACGACTCTCAAGAAGAGACTCAGCTCCAATTCTCGGCCAATAATTTAGTCGTTATCAAGTCTGGCGATTCAATTATCTGTCGAAAATCCGCGATTACGCGCAAGCTCGTAGATTGAGTTGATTACACTGCTAATTCTGTTCCGGGTAGTCACAAATCCACCCCCCTTAAAAAAATTTCAACCTCGAAATTTCCGAGTTTGCCGACTGAAAGTAAGAATACTGCCTCTGCACACAGCTCAACTCTCCAGTGGCTACGTCAACTGAACAACTCTGACAACAGACTCCACAATAGGAGATAGCTCCGTGCTGAAATCCATGTACCCTCAATCTCGAATCTGAACTGGCTCCACACAATCGCCAAGTGTTCCTGCATAAGAGACAGATAGGGTACACAACACGTAACAACCTGAAATGTAGTTCCGCCACACGGAACACAACATACACAAAAGCCAACACTATAGGCGATGCCGAACTATACGGCACAACACAAACTTGCATATGACCACATACGGATCAAAACAACATGGCAATTCACAACTCAACCTGCTCACATCAACATAGCTCAAATATCGGACTCGGGCAATTATCAACCTGTTTCCGCTAATCCGAAAATTTGTGGTAGCACATTCCACTAAATCAGGATCCAACGTCAGCTCAGATCCAAACTCGCTCCAACACAATGGAGTACAACATCGTTCCTCAAAACTACATCATGCAACATCAAAACCATAGTGGTCCACAAACTGGTACTGCAAGCAATCTCGAACAAGTGAAACTGCTAGTCCTAAATCCCTCGGAACTGCAATACACAAGGCCACAACATGCCTTCCAAGGTCTGAATAGTCCTCAAAGATCGCCCGCCAATCTGAGGATAAGAACCGATACTAACTTGTAATCTGGTCCCCAATGCTCGCTGCAAAGCTTGCCAACACACAGTCGTAGCTGATTATCTTGGTCAGCGAACTGGGACATAGGCACACCAAGTGAATGGCCAACCTCCGTCAAACACAGCTATACCAGCCTGCCACTGAAATCTTTTTTGAAAAGTACAAGGAAATGTACTAAGTTCATCAAATGGTCCACAATAGCCTGATAACTGGTACCACCAACCGAAGTGCGTACTGGTACACAAAACCACAGCGACAAACGCCACGTCCAACCGGAAATCTCTAATGGCTGGTACTTCTCGGCAAGTCTCTGCCTCCTAGCCATCGTCTGCCGACAAATGTGGCATCTGCACGCACATGCTGCTACATTGCTCTTCATGTTGCGTCACGCGTAGTAAACTCGAAGTATCAGAAACATCACGCAAAACCACAAGCCTCAACATCATCACACTCGAACTCAGCTCCCATAGCTCATAACTCGGCTAACACGGAAACTCGAGCCACACACACACATGAAACACTGAAGTTCCTGACTTCCGACTAAATGCATCAGCAACAACATCCCAAATGGATAGTCAAAGTACAACCTCTAACCTTTCCCGAACAAGCTCAAAGGTGCAGCCATAGTCGTTAGTCGACCCCATCCATCTACACTGCCTCAAGCCCAAATCTGGCCGAAAATGCAAGTGGATGAAACTCAAGTGATCAGTGTACATCCTACACTGCGCTGTACGCTGTAGCAGTAGTGACTCAAACTCTCTGATGCTAACACAAAGACAGCTACACCCAAATCATACACAGGATATGCAACTACACAAGGTTTCCACTGCCTGAAATCATGAGCCACCGCTCTACTACACAGCATCAAAACATAACAAAATCCAAATCTCGATGCATCGCCGTAAACCACGAACTCACCACGATCATCAGGTAAGGTCAAAACCGAAGCAACGGTCAACCATCCTTCAGGAGTAAATAACTCTCCTCGTGTGCATCGAACCACTCGAACTTGACGCCTTCTTCGTCAATCCGAAAAGTGAAGTGGTAATCCGGGAAAATTCTGCACAAAGCACTGGAAGTAGCCTGCTAAACCCAAGAGACTCCCGATCTCTGGTACAATGGATCCGAATTCAATCTTCGAAAAGACTGAAACTCTCACAAGCTGATCAAACCAATCGTCAATCCGAAGCGAAGGATACTTGCTCTTTTCTGAAGCGAATCAGGCTTCCGGTAGTCAATGCACCACCTCGACGAACCATCCATCATCCGTACAACAATGCAAGAGCACACCACGCAAATACGCGGGGTCGCATGAAATCTCCTGAAACCTCCTCCAGCAACTCCTGGAGTCGAACCTGTAGCTCCACCACCTCCGTTGGCTCCGAACAACAAGATGCCGGTAAAATGAGTCCAGTGCCCGGTACAAGCTCAATGGTGTAATCGGTCTCCCGAATTGGAGGAATACCTGGTAACTCCTCCGGAACACACCTGGAAGCTCGTGAACCACCTCAACATCACCAATAACGGGCATATCAACCGTAGTATCCACAACATGAACTAAGCAAACAACACAACCCGTTTCCACCATCCACTCGACCATCACCGCGAAACAGTATCTCAGGGAAACCTGGTCGTCGAAACACAACCTCCTTCTAGAGGTACTCGAACACAGCCAAATGCGTTGCCAAAAAGTCCATACTCATAGTCACATCAAAACCACGATGTCCAGCTATAACAGATCCACGGCTAAGCCATATCTTCCAACAAGGATCCCGCAACCTCCGGAAGGATACAACACTCTCCAAGACCTCGGAAGTGGAGATGCAGGTACAATAGCCATGGATAACAAACAACAGTAACCTCGGAGAAAAGTCTGTCCTTAAATAAGGTCATGGAACGAACTCCAACATGCCCAACTAGCCGCCCACATCAATTGCGACATTGCTGATTAACTCGTCTAGAAGTCTGAGTTGGTCAAGCTCCAGAAACAGCATCATGACCTCCTCCTGAACTCTGAGCTGTCGAACTGCTAACACAGCTGGCTGAGGGCGCTCCCTCGTAACGTGACCCTCCTGGCCACCACAATAGCAACTAACAATGCTCCACGAACACAAGTCATAGCGACACCTGCTGCGAGGAAGAATCATCAACGATCACCGAAACTCATGCCACAGGAGCAAGTCTGCTACCCCGTGATCTCCGCCATCGACAAACGGATCCTCTGCTTGATCTGATGACCCTCAACATAATCAAAAAGACCACAGCCTGATGAAGTCACTGATCCCGAAGTGTCGGAACTCAACCTCATCAAAATCTCGACTAAGTCCACTTTCCTCAAACCATCACATCGAAAACCGCGTACACCTTTCCTTCTCAATAGCCTCGCCACTGAGTGCAGCACACTTAGCTCCTCATGGTTATCTCGAGGCACAACAATCAGACTCTCTCTGATGCTCAGGTTCAAACTCATCTCGAACCTCGTGCACTGCTTCCTCTGAAGCCACATAACACGAGCAAACGGAAACAAACATGTGGACAATGCATCTCTGCCTCAGGTGGGTAAATACTCCACATTCGAATGCTGGGTAGCCTGATAAAACCATTACCATATAAACAACACCCTGAATATAGGCCATGGAGTCACAACAGGAACTCACACAATATCAGCCCACAAAATACAATAATCTGACTCAGGCAAACATCAACTGCCAAATTTCTCAGCTCTGAGGTAACATGCAAACGCTCATACACACACAACCAGGCAAACCGTGCCACACAATTCTCTGAACTCAGAATGCTCATCCAACCCCACAGTTCACTGGAAAATCGCGTGTCGATTGATCCTCAATAGGATCCACAACCGTACCGACACGGAAAGCACGTCGAGGAGGTATCCTAATGAATAAAACATCGTTCACAACAAGTGGAACGTAATCATGGAACTTCAAATATTTGAAAGCATACAACACCCGGAGTATTGATGAGTATCCGCCGGCCAGTCGGGTCACCACTCCAGACATGCTGTACATTCTCAAATATCCTTAGTAAACACGACTACAGAAGTCTACAGAACCTATAACCTAATGCTTTGATACCAAGTTGAAAGGACCCAACCCCGATTTAGTTGCCTAAACCGGAATTGAACCCCTTCTGAAAACGTGAACCAACAAAAACCGTAAAAATTTTGGCAGAGTTTGGTTACTAATGTAGAATTACCATTACCTGCACCCGAAAAATACACTTCATCCTATACCACAAAAATCAAACCGTGGGCACCAATCCCATCCGGATTTCTCAATATATCAAGAGTAATGTAAAATAATAAATATATCTGTACTTTACTGAAATCCGGAGTAAAATCGTATAAAATATACAACAGAATACTCAGAGCAACCTCTAATGTATAATCATATAAGAATACCACAGTAGGTAGAACAATAAACCTACTGGAAGAAACAAGGTAGCTCGAGCACTATGCCTCCGACCACGACGTGCGACACCAGAATCTGAACTGCAAACTGGGCACGGAAACCGAAAAGCCCAAGGGAAAGACATGAAAACTGTTAGAGTGAGTGGACGAAAATAAATGTCTTTCACCAAGTAATATACATTATAAAAACATATGCGAGTCCAAATGAATAAATATAATAAAATACGCGAGGTAAACTCATACTCCTCCAGCGTACTGAGCATGCAAGTAAAAATCTCACGGGGTCACTCATGGACACGTTCGTGCTAGTACAGTCTGAATCACGGGATCCCAGACCCACACGTGATTCGAGCCAGAAAGGTCTCAAGTCAGGGTATCTGTTTCCACCCGGAACTACATCGGCACAAGAAACAGACATCTGTACCCACCCGGAACTACATCGGCACAAGGTACAGAAACCAGTACCCACCCGGAACTACATCGGCGCAAGGTACAGTACCCCCCCTGGTAGGTACCCTCGGGGATCAGCCGGGATGCGTGTGTATCGATACAACAACATAAACTATGACTGTACTCTGTGTAAACCAAATCATAAATATTTCGATGCAAATGCAAGAAACAGCATATAAATGCATATACGTAATATAATCGTATAACACACACTCATAATAAATCATAATCTCGTATGCATGCTCAAGTTCGTAAAACGTGTATAAAGACTCGCAATCAAACCTTGAAAAGAAATTGTCCACTCACAGACTAGCGTAACGCAGTTCGCGTTAACCCGTGTTCCGGCGGAAAGTCTCTCGCCAAAAGAACGATCACGAACCCCTGAATAATCACAAAGTTCATTTCTCAAAGTTATAACTCGACAATTCAAAACAAATCACGAGAAACCACCGTTCTCGGAAACACACGATTCAATTACAACGAACTGTCGGAAATCCGATATTCACACCTCAATACCTCGCTGTACTTTCAGATGCTCAATTCGAAAAACGAAACTCCCCACTGCGATCGGGGCGCGATTTCGAGTGAAATGACATATAACTCGTCGAAAACTACGCCGGGCGAAAAGTCGCCGCCGTCGCCGGAAAATCCATACCTGCCCAGAAAAATACATGGCATATATGGTTTTGAAGATCTCGACGATTCCAACAACTTTCCAGTTATAAGTTAAGGCCAATTTTGACCGGAAAACCTCCAAAAATCAACCCAAAGTTCCAAACCCTTACCGGAATTTCAATTCGATGGATCTCTCTCCTCCGGCCACGGCAACCCTCAAGACCACTTGGAAAAGCTTCCTTGGCTTGAGGCTAACAAAAGACCTCAAAGAGGAGCCACCATCTCGGCCTCCACGCCGCCACCCGAAATCAAGAAAAACTTGCCGGAATTCGTGAACTTTGCCGATTGAATTCTTCCTCCTCCGGCCACCCCACGGGACGATCCACCTACCAAGCCAAAGAGGAGCACGAGCCCAACATTTCTCAAGAAGGAACCCCGGCCAATCGTGGCCGGAAAAGGGTCCAAAAATCACTAAAACCGAACGGAAAACATATGGCAAAACGGGTCACCCATGACCCATGGTCAACCCAGTCAACAATATTAATTTCAGCTTTGACTTTCCCAAAATGGTAACCTCTATATATATACCTTCCATTTTAGGAAACTTCCGTAATTATCTTTTCGACAAACTTCAAACACACGTAACTTCCTCGTCGTAATTCCGATTCCGGTAATTCTCGCGGCAACAAACTCGACTCGACGTATTCTTTAATTATCATCCGAAGTCAAACACATCGACCAAACCAATAAAAAGTCAACGGTTCAACCCAAACACATACTTTAACCGACTAAATAATCAACAATCGGAAATATTCACAACTTAATCCTCGTAACTTGGAACAATGCTCTGAAAGTTCCCACGAGTTCAAAATTAAATTCTCAACAACTTTCGTGAAGAAGCCGAAACCAAATTCTCGTCCGGTAATTTAGTCGGTAAGAGAGCCACTAATTTAACCCGATTATATCAAAACTTCAAATATTCATAATTTATTCCTCGGTTGTCCAAATAATGATCCGGAACCGCCCACGAACTCAAAATCACACGTACAACGACTCTCGAGAAGAGACTCAGCTCCAATTCTCGGCCAATAATTTAGTCGTTATCAAGTCTGGCGATTCAATTATCTGTCGAAAATCTACGATTACGCGCAAGCTCGTAGATTAAGTTGATTACACTGCTAATTCTGTTCCGGGTCGTCACAATCGTGTCAGTGAATTTGTCATAAGTTCTGACTCCATTTTTTCACAACAGTTTCAGCTCGTCTATCAAAAGTTTGAGGTAGACATCTAAGCACTTCCGCGGAGATTTAGGGCCTGGAATTAGCAGAGTAAGGAAATTAAATTCCTTGTTCATGCACATCCACAGAGGCAGGTTGTATGGCATCAGAATAACTGGCCAAGTGCTGACGGCAGAGCTATTACTACCCCAAGGATTGAATCAGTCTGTAGATAGTCCAAGTCTAACATTTCTAACCTCTGCGACAAAGTCTCTAAATTCGCTGTCAAAATGTTTGAAAGTCTCCATATCCGCCGCGCGTCTCAGCACATCGTCATCTATTCGCTTTTCTGCGTACCATTGCATCGCCTCTACTGTATATAGAGACATGTATAGACGTTGAAATCTGGGAATCAATAGAAATATCGAAGAACCTTCACAAGAATTTTCTTTTTCGAACTCTTCATATTCAGCTCATATCTGCACTAGCCACATACGGGACAATAATCCAAATCTTTATACTCTTTGTAAAACAGCACACAGTCATTTGGACAGGCGTCAATTATCCTATACTTTAGGCCGAGGCTGCTCAAGATATTTCTAACCTTATAATGGGATTTAGGAAGATTGTGATCATCAGGAAGCAACTTACATATTTGCTCCTGAATTTCGTCAAAAGCACTGACTGACATTTTGTGCTTCACTTGTATCTTCATTTGCTCCATCAAATATTGCAACACATTCTCTCAACATCCAGGGTACACCGGGGTTTGCACTTCAAGTAGCATCCTATTGTACTTATTCATCTCACTAGTGTCAGTGGCCAAGCTAGCAGCGGGGAATGTGTCATCATGCCCATGAGTTGTATTGTAACGTCCCTCTTGATGTTGGTGTCCACCATGACTAAATCCCGGAAACACATCATGGACCAAATTTGCAGTTGGGTTCCAAGCAAGGGGCTGACACAACTGCCGCTGGATGAGGCACCATGGTAACTGTACCCTGAGCTGATGTCTGCTACGCTGAAGTCTACTGCTTCACCATGCTCACTCCACGTAGTGTAACTCCACATCATACCATTTTGTATAGGTGTTGCATCATAACATTAACTTCCGCATACTGATAGTTAAGACATATTTTGCACGGACACCTGAAACGCTTCTTTCCCTGACCATATTCTATCGCAAAATTCACAAATTCTCTAATTTCATCCATATACCAGACATCACTTCTATTCCGCAACTTCATCCAACTCTTGTCCATACTTCTACGAAATTTAATAATTAATTATCATATTAGTCGACTATTATATACATATATACAGATTTTTAAGTAATTATTAAACTATTATATATACAAATTTTCAACTACCTTAATTATTAACGTATAATTAATTACAATATTTATTAATTATATTTATTAATTATTGGTCAATATACTATACATCAATTACTTTAATATGTCTAAAATGCATGTACGTTTTAACTAAATATTAACCAAATTTTAAACATCCATGCATATATATATACGTACTACTGACCTATATTAATTAACTAATATATATATCATCAATTAAATAACTTAATTATAAATATTAGACGTACATACTAACAATGCAATCAATCAAACGTACAATTAATTATATATATAAATGTTAAGATTGTCAGAAATTAACTACGTACGTACGTACCTAGCCTTCTCCGATATATGGCGAATCGATGGTCGGAACCAGAGATATATATATATATATATATATAAAAATATTTATATATATACAGTGCTAGCTAGCTAGTTGTACGTTTGAGGAGAATCTGATCAAGAGAGAGAATGATCGATATGAGGATGAAGTTGAGACGAACGAGCGGAGAGGAAGAGAGTTCAGCATGGACATTATATAATGTTTCACTTAGACGACGAAACGTCGGTGCATCGTCTAAGTGGTCACTTAGATGACGGAATGCGCTAGTTTCCATCGTCCAAGTGGCCATATAGACGACGGACCTAGACGCCGTCGTCCAAGTGGCCACACAGACGATGGCATGTCGGTCCGTCATCTATGTGGCCACTTGGATGACGGAAACAATTTTTTCGTCGTCCAAGTGTGTCTTAGAAGGCACACATTTTTTTAGTCATCTGAGTTACACTTAAACGACGGAACTGTAAAGGTTCCGTTGTCTAAGAGCGTTTTTCTTGTAGTGAAAAGATATTTGATTACCATATTTCACTGACATCACTAAGAATTTACAAACTTCATGTTAGTACGATCACCAACAATCTTGTCATAACGTTCTTGCCACTACGCAACATCGTATAAAATAGTTCCCCGCTCAAGAACTTTTAAACCTCACAAAGTAGCTGAACTTTAAGAATGAAGCTACGAGGTTAAACGCAAAATAGAAAGCTGGAAAACAAAATAAGACACATAAAGCTTTTAGCTGGACATGACCAAGGAGATTGCAAAACCAAATATGGCGTACGGAAAGAATTTGTGCACATGATATAGCAACAAAGCTAGTATATTACTAACTCAACGCTACACAGTGGCTCATGAGATATCAACACAACTTCTAATTCCTAATGATCTTCTCATAAATCTCTTTATATTATGCGTCATGAAATATCTCAAATAATTTATCAAAAATTAGCATAACCTCCCCGCTGCAAGACAAACCAAATCTCAAATAAGACAAGATCCCAAACAAACAGGGGGCCATCATTGCTCAATCGAATTTCTCTTAACTTAAGTCTCATAGTTCGCATCGCATGAAAAGTCATCCCAGGAAAATTAAAGCATCTCAAGAGTTTCTACACCCCTAATCGGCTTAAATCTCAACTAACGTATTAAGAATATACTCAAAAATCTATAACATGGATACTGATAACCATTGATACCATAAGGGTGATTACACTTCTTAATCATCATACCGGAGGGGTGGAAACCCTAAACGCGCCAAATATCGAGTGAAATGTTCAAGAACTAGAACACGCTCGCATAGATACAACAAACCTTATTGCGCATAATTTAGCGAGGAGAGATAAGCGTAAGAATTCATCATATTCCCATTACTTAAAACTTAAATGTAGTACTAACACATCGATAACACTTTTACCTTGGAATGGAGATTGAGGTTGGCACACATGAGGCATAACAACAGAGGCAGGCTGACTCACAGACTGGAGTTGGTACCAGGTCACATTTGCCACGTATTCGATGACGTTCAACACCTTGATTATTTAATGGGTATCTGTCGGCCAGTCGGGCCATCACTCTGGAAGTTTTGAGTGCAATCAAATGCAGAAGCGAAAGGAACTAGGTATGGTCTACAGAACCTATAACCTAATGCTCTAATACCAACTGTGAGGACCCAAACCCGATTTAGATGCCTAAACAGAGTTTAGGCCCTAAAGACCCAATGATGTCTACGACCACTAATTCTCAAAACATAAACTTTTAATAAGCTAGGCAACTAAAAAAGCTAGACTCGTAGGATAATTATTTGTTCCTACAACGGGCATACCTCGATTCGCATGCGCTCCTGACCTCTAATGACAATCCTGCAAATCTGAGCATTTAATACTGAAAGGCCCAGGGAAAGGCATATAAAAACATAAAAAATGTTAGAGTGAGTGGATGAAATACAATACTCGAGTATATGTGAAAACATAAAAGAAATGTGTGTATGCATTTCCACTAATACTGATCTATAAAGCAATACTAAGCAAGTCAAAGTAAAATCTCAAGGTGCAAGTAAAGTGGAGGCATCGTCTAGGGACCTCTAATCTGAGATGATATCAGTATGTGCATGCCAGGTCAGGGCTTCTAACCTATCCTGGAGCCCTCAGAAATGAGCAGCTAATACATAAGTGTCAGGTCAAGGCCTCTAACCCATCCTGGAGCCCTCAGGAATCAGCCGAGTAGCTATGCATCGATGCAATAAATGTAAATATGCACACAAGCCTCAATACTAGAAAACTGAATACTGAAAATGAAACACTTGTACAACAGTAAATAAAATAGTGTTGACTCACTAACGACAGTGAAAATAAAATGTCACTCACCTGGATCGCCAGAAGAATCATAATCGGTCCGCTAACTTGTAAATCATACTCGGCCCTCCTAGCCAAATGGAAGATCTAGCTAAATTAATATTTGTTCGATTGCACAACTAATGTGAATAAAGGAACCTGAAATGAAATGGATATCAAGAACTCACATTTAATATTTTCTCATAAACGTGCCCTGCCATCCAGGATAGCCTCGAAGATTCGTTGATACATGCGTTCGTTAAGACCTCTCGAATCTACACACAACGAACGCCCGCGTCGAAGTGTTGAGATACCATGATTTCTGTGAGAGCTGAAACGTTACGAAATTTGTCATACTATGAAATATTACACGAAAATGACTACAAAATGGCGTAGAAAACTTCCCGTGAAAATTTGAGTTTTCTGATCGCCGGAGCTCCACCGTGCATGGCGGCGCTTTGGCACCACACGCGGCAGTCGTGGCCGACCAACTCGGATTCAACCAACCTACACATCAAAATGAAGATCACAGCAAACACAAAAACTTTCTAGTTCATCCCAAACTCAAAAGTAGACTGGAAGGTGCCTAAAATTACCTCGAAAGGTATCAAAACTCGCTGGAATCCATCATCGATCGTCCGCCGAGCTCATGCCAAGTTGGACTTCGTGGTAGGTGACAATCGAACCCTAGAAGAGTGGGCTTCAAAACCCCCAAGGTTTCCTCACCCAAATCCAGCTAGAAAGTCGGCACCAGCGACGGAGCTGAAACGGGAAAATCTAAAATCTATATGGTGGTTTTGAGGGTGTGGGGAGGTCGCAGAGAGAGAGAGAGAGAGAGAGAGAGAGAGAGAGAGAGAGAGAGAGAGAGAGAGAGAGAGAGAGAGAGAGAGAGAGAGAGAGAGAGAGAGAGAGAGAGAGAGAGAGAGAGAGAGAGAGAGAGAGCTCTTTTTGGGGTGGTGCGGCGTCTTAGGGTGGCCAGACAACGAGAGTCCGACCAGGTTTGGTCGGTTATCTGCTAGAACAGTTTCTACCCATCCAAGTATAAGTTTTCAATTTATACTCCTAGGTTAAAAAGAATCAATGCCCCAGATCAAACCACCATCAAATTTGACGGCCCAAATAATTCACTAGTAATTTATTTTCCTATTTAATTTCCTACTTTCCAAACTTCAAAAATTCATAACTAATTGCTCGTACCTCTGAATAATAAAATAAAATTATGCATAAACTCGCAATAAAGTCTTCTACGACTTCCGTGAAGAAAATGAGTCCAAAATCATAATTAGAAAAAGTCAATTTTTAGTCGCGACGAATCTTGATAAACATGACGTGTGATGTTGAACTTGTTAATTAACATGATTAACGATGATTAACTCACTAATCAAGATTTGGGTCGTTACACCCTCCATAATTTCAATCAGCCTTTTACGATTGAATTGGATGCGAGTGGCACCAGAATTGACATTGTGCTATCTCAGAACAAGCATCCGCTGGCGTTCTTGAGTAAGGCATTATCTTCCCAGAACAAGGCTTTGTCGGTCTACGATCATGAGATGCTGGCGATCATGTACAAAATCGATAAATGGCGCACGTATATTTTGGACAATCCCTTTACCATAGTGATAGACTACCAATCTTTGAAGCTCCTCCATGATCAGCACATATCCAATTCGGCCCAGCACAAATGGTTGGCCAAGTTTTTGAGGTACGATTAAACCACTAAATTCAAACCAGGTAACCAAAGCATTGTCCCTGGTGCTCTTTCTCGTCAACATGAGCTATGTGTTATTCAAGCTATATATCTCTTCCCTAATATATGATGGTATTGCTGATATCACTGAGGCCACCAAGACCGACCCTTTTGTAAAGCCCATTGTTGATGCACTATCCTAGGGCACCTGCATCAAGAAGGGATTTACGCTTGTCAATGACAAACTTTATTTCAAAAAAAATTTGTTTTGCCGGAATCATCCGACTAGCGTACACTCATCCTGTACGAATTCCATGTCTCAGCTTTGGGTGGACATTCAGGCTTCTAGCGTACCTTGATCAGAATGTCTCCTAATTTTGCTTTGCTGGGTATGCGCCGCAATGTGAAATAGTTCATTACCAGCGTATCTTGAATTGCATCAACCGCTTTCAATACCAGAGCATAGCTGGTTGGACATCTCCATGGACTTCGTCGATGGACTGCCTGATTCTTATTCTTACAATGCAATATTTGTCGTCATCGACAGATTGACCAAGTACGGTCATTTTATTCCCCTCAGTCACCCTTATACAGAGGCACAAGTGGCAAACACATTTATGCGTTAAATATTCAAACTCCATGGGATACCGCATACTATTGTGACAGACCGAGACCCTTTATTCCTCCGCCTATCATTCTCAAAGTGACAGACAAACTAAGGTACTTAATCTCTCCCTTGAACACTGTTTTAAGATGTCTTGTGTTCGATGAACCCAGTTCTTGGATCACTCTTATCCACTGGGCCGAATTTTTGTACAACACTTTGTGGATCACTCACTTTGAGGCTCTCTATGGTGCGCCACAGCCATCCATAACGAAATACATCCAAGGCACCTAGGTAGTACACAACGTGGACATCGTCTTGTGATCCCTTGACGCACTACTAGCTACTCTAAAACATAATATGGCATGCGCATAAAACATGATGAAACAACAGGTCGGCAAGCACTGTACTGAATGCTCATTTGACGTGGGCGATTGGGTTTTTCCAAGCTGCAACCATACCGCCAACGAACACTAGTGAAGCACTTGTACAAACTTTTTCCAAGGTACTATGGCCTGTTTCAAGTGGAAGCAAAGATTGGCAATGTAGCCTACAAACTAGCTCTCCCAGCACAGTTCAAACTACACCATATGTTCCATGTTTGCCTACTTGAGAAGTGCATTGGTGACTCCGCTCCACTCAGTCAGACACTACCAGAATATGATGCTACGGGTGATTTTGTTTGTGAACCGGATTAAATGCTTGATATGCAGGTCATCCACAAACATAAGTGCAACTTCACTCAATGGTTGGTTCAGTGGAAGAGACTGCCTGCCACTGATGTTAGCTGGGAAGATGCTCACGCCATCAATGCTTGATTTCCAACCTTCTACGCACGAGGAGGTGCTGCAACTAAAGGGGAAGGACTTGTTAGAACTACTCCACATCTCCAATATCTCTACTGCTTCAATTAACCAACCATGCCTGGCCCATTAAGTAGTCTTTTGTGAACCGGCCATATGTGGCATCTCTTTGATTTAACAATCTACTATTGATACTAGCTTCTGTCATGAAACTCTTTCCTATGAATGAATGAACAATTTTCATCTCCATTTGCATTTTAGCTAGTTTGCATCCCAACATTTTGAGAATCTGAATTTGGGGTTTAAGGTTTTGAATTGGAGGAAGCTGGAAAAAGTGAAAACTGCTAAGATATGAAAATCGCAAAAGCAACACGGAAGCCATAAGGTACTAAGATCTGATACCATGGGTTCTGATACCATGATAAGAATCCTTGGTTATTGAAGTGAAATGCATAAAATGTAAAAGGCAAGCATAAAAGTACAAATGCAGAGAGGGATTTTGGGCTACATTATGTTCAACAACCGTAAAGAATAAGGGTACAACAATTACATATAAATTTAATAATATGAAATGACATAAATGCCCTTACATTATAATTGCTATAAACTTATTATAGTTAACACTAAGTACAACAAATATGGAGGATAGCCGCATTTTGTTTACCGGTAAATACAAGGTAAAAGTTTGCAAACTACACTATATATAGTAAAACTTTGA